>OZ023188.1:7817614-9017614 GCA_963995505.1 Hypericum androsaemum
ACTTGGGTTCTTCTTTCTGGGATTTCTTGGTCTATCGACCTCCTCCTCGAAAGCTGCATTATCGTCATCCTTCATGCCCTTAGCCGTTTAACTCCTAGGTAGATGAATATTTTTTGTGTTGATGGTAAAACATTCTTCCATGCCCATTGGGAAGCCAGTTTAAAGTTGGACTTGATGTTGCTGCAGTTTGGGTTTTTGAGTCGGTTATCTCCCTCTGGCTCTGTCTCTATTATATTCCCATCTTCTTCTGTAGTTATGTGCATCCAATGGTTTCTGAGCTTAAGGTCCACCTCGCAATTCCTTGCGTCTATCGAAGACTGGATTGTCACCAAGAATGGTCGTCCTAATATTATTATCATGTCCATCCCCTCAGGATCTTGTATAATTTCAAAGATAACTTGCACTTCGGTCCCCTTGACCAAAATTGTCCACTCTGTCAACTTTCCCTCTGGGACCAATATCGACCCATTTGGCATGCGTAACTGGATTTGCGAAGGGCTTAGCGGGTGTGATCCTAATATCTTCCACAGAGATAGTGGCATAATATTCACTGAATAACCTGCGTATGTGATGGCCTTTTGTGCCAACTCCTTCTTTACTTCCACAAAAATTGTGATTCCTCCAGGGTCTCCATGTGAGTGATTTATTTCTTCTCTATCTTCAAGTAGATCTTGTTCTTAACTGACAATCATTGAGCATTCTTGTCGTGGTATGTCCTCTATTGCATGTACTGGAGTACTTGTGGGTCCTAGTAGAAGTCTTTGTTGTCCCATTTTACTTTCTTTATCTAGCCCAGGATATGCTTAAGCTTGTCCTTGAACTATTCTTTCCAGGTTTGCAATTTGAGATCCTTGTTGACTCAGGCTCACCATCATCTCCTTTTGGCTTTTAATCATCTCCCCCATGTTGTCGAGCATTGAATCTCATCGTTAAGCCCTACCTTCAATATGCTCTACTCGATCAGGCGACAACGCAGAGTTCAGGCAGTGACTTGGGCGCTGATCGGTGGGCGATTCTGGCAGTTTCTTCGTTAAAATGCTTGCCTCAATCTTTTCTGGTGTCGCTCAACAAAAATAGGGCACCGCCTGGTGGGTTGTTCCTTAATTAAAGTAAGATCACCTAGCTATTCGATCATCACCTTGCCTCTTGTGTTTTGTTGTTGTGTTGGAACAAATTTGGATGAGCAATAATTAATGATTGAATCGATAATTTCGCCTCATTTTAAGAACATATAATATATCGTTTCTTCTTAGACACCCTTCCTAGTCCCAAATATGTAGCGGGAATAAGGGTTGCGAGAACGTGAAACAAACTCAAGAAGGATTCAAAGTGGTCGTCCCAAGCGCGATCCATTGAACCGTGGGTTTTTGCAAAAAAGTAAAGAAAGTAAACGAATGGTACGAACTAAACTTTATTGCAAAAGTTAAAGGAAGTGAAATGAAAGGAAAAAATGCAAAGCAACGGGTAGGAAAGCTTGAGAACTTGGATTTTTTGTGTTATTTTTTTTTGGTATCGTGCTCTTGGCCCCAAGCTTTGTTTATAAAGAAAAAGAAACCTAACCCTTCCTCCTACCCTAGGCCATGTTTTAGTCGAACTTGATCTCTTAAATTTTATATTTAACTCTACGCTATCCATATCGAATCGAAGTCTATCAACTGCAAGGAGTCTCGATGCTCGTTGAATTCCAACCTTCAGAAGTATTTCATTATCCGATCTCATTGGTAAACACCGAACTTAGCTAGGACTCTTTTACTTTCTGAATGGCAACGTGAACCATCATCTGCGCTGGTCCTCAAACTGTCGAGACTTTCAACATGATACTGACCATTTTTCAAGCTGGATTTGAAGATGCGGCAGAATAACAAATTTGTAGATCAATGACTTATCTTTCTGCAGCCGTTAGAATCACATCAATATGATAATCAAGTCAAATATTATGACTAGTTTATCGAGAAAGGTTCGAGAGGAATTCATAAAAACATTTCTACTCCAACAACACCAGAATGATAAATTTTTGAAACCGACCACAAAATGGTAAAACTTGGTATTTTGAACAACTTGAAAAAAATGAAGACACAACCACAATTAAATGTTTAAAAGGTTTGGGGTTAGGTTAGACCTGGCCATTGTTAGAATCTGGTTCGTGATTCGATTCGATTTGATTCTAGAAAAATTTGATTAGATTCTTCCGAAATTCAATTCATCCAAAATTCGACTCGAAGTCGTTATGAGACGAACCGAATACTATCTGCAATTCGTCGAACCAACGAATTAGATTCGATAAATTTGAATTTACATCAAATTATTTCTTTAATTTTAATATTAAATAAAACATCAAAAATTTTGAATTTTTAAAAACTTTGATTTTTAATTTTTTAAGAAAATATTACAAAATTTTGAAAATTTTCAAAAAATTTGGAAGTTTTAGAATTTTTTTATTAGACATTAAAATTAAAGAAATAATTTGAATTCAATTCGAATTCGAAAAATCATAGTTCGTATTCGATTCATCTTCAGACGAATAGAATACCATTTAATATTTTGATAAATTTAAATTTGAACCAATTCGATTTGAATTCGACCTAATTCAAACCGTGGTCAAGCCTAGGTTGGGTGAGGGTTAAAACAAGGACTAGAATTATTTGATATGTTGTTGGGTCAAATATTGTGAAGAAAATTATATGGAATACACATATCGTGTAAAAGTCTAATATTGGTGAAGGGATTCAAACATGCAATCTTACAATCATAATTATAAGCATAATTGCAAGAATCCAAAAAGCCATAAATCAAATATACTTATCTCTTGAAGTGCAGATTCCATCTCGAGAAATATTCGTCACAGGATCGTTGTAATGGAAGCTTTGTCACCGCTAACCTTGCTTACGAACTTATTCGAAGCAAGATTAATTTCCACGGCTTAAATACCAACTAGAGGATCGAGAGAATTTGTGGGTTTTGTTCATCTCAAGAAGAAGAAGCCAAAGCTTCTCTTCGATGCTCACAGGGAGCTCACCCCCACCCCCACCTTATATGATCATTTTCTATTTATACCCCAAAAACCACCGCCCCATTATCTTTTCCTTTAATAAAGGATGAAGCCACACCTCCATTATCTCTCCCTTTAGTAAAAGGATGAAGCCACAGCCATTGAATGTGGCAAACACAAATGCCACCACATGATGTTTCAACTTTACACATGTCAAGTCATGGATTTTTGGTAATTAAATGATACCCACATGGTACTAGATGGATCAACATGGGTGTAAATATCTAACATCTCCCACTCACACATGATTGATCATAATCAATTCACTCTCTCACTTCGTGTTGGTATATACCGTGCGACCAGCATACATCGAGTGCACTTAGCTAAACCCAAGAGCACATTTTGGCCTCATGGATGATAGCATCTCGATTAACACCTCCATTACATATAGTATGCCTTATCCCAGGTTTTATCTCACATTCACTGTTTCCCCATGTGATTTCTGAAACAATCTATTCGTGTTCACTATTGTGTTGCTCACAACATAATAGGCTAGCCCGTGAACCACGAAGCTTCACGAATGTGATCGATAATAACCTTCTCCCTTAACAATATTCTTTCCATCATGATCTAGCCTGCTTTTCCAGTCGGCCTTACCAGGTCGCATCTAATCATGACTCTTTAAAGACTTTCCAAGCTAACAGCACTAAATCATACTTTCAGAATATGTTTAGGATCTTCAGGATAGAGTTCCGGAAACCATAGTTTTCGCACTTGGTCTCACACTAGGGAAATTGAAATTAGTTATTAATAATTGATTTCCCATCCATAGGTCGACAAGCACACATGACACGATTCATGTGTTATGGTGTTCTTTCCTCTAAAAGGAGCACATGTCTTCCAAATAACACCATACTAGAGTATCAGCCTTGATGTTTCTGAACAATGGCCTTAGTCTACTCAAAGACTACTCTAGGCTATCAAGACAGAATAATGGTAAGTTCCACTTCCTTCTTACCATCAGATTTCTCGTAATCCTATAAGTTCTCATAACTTATTTAATACAGCCTCAATTGCTTGTACCATAATTAATCTTGCACTTTAACAAGACTCCTCTTGTACTTAAGCAAGACGGCATTCTGATTTTAAAACAGGCACTCAATAATTTAACGATGTTCTAAAACTGCCTCATCTCAATCAAGAATCAACTCTTTGACTCCCACTGAGGTAAACACCCGTGTGAGTGGGCTACTTCTCTGTCCGACATGCATTGGAGTAAATGTCACTCAAATTAACATTTACACCTGTATTGCTGATATAGCATCAAGTTCTATTGAATAGCGAATTCAACAGATGCTATTACGAGCAAAAAATTACTCACATGCAAATCCTGGGACCTGACATGTTTCTTAAACACATCTCGATGTACATCCTTGGATTTGCCTTCATATCTCACGTAGATATAGTTTCATGCTCACTTCTTTACACACAACTATTTTGCTAAGAATCTGCTCACTGATTCTCTTGAGGTAGTTAAGGATAAATGGATTAAGACTCTTCTCAATGATATCACTTCTTGCATAGCAGCTACAGAAGTAAATTATTCTGCCCTTACAGCTCACTAGGAGATAGACACAAGTCTATTTATAGCTACTCCACGAGATAGCTACTCCAATTAGCAAGAAGAATTAAATCCCATATGGATTCTCATTCATCCACATCTCATGCCCAATAGGCATTAGTATAACCTCTCAATATTAAGTCTTGACCTTGATAACTCAAAGATGATTCTATAATCATTTTCGAGTACTTCATAATTTCCTTGACCACTTGTCAATGTGCTATGCTTGGATTGAAATAATCCATAGTATTCACTTAAAGGACATCCATCACATCCTTTAGCTTCTAAGGTTTTTTTTTTGTTGATACAAGTCTTTATTCAGAAAATGACCTTTTGACTACTAGGGCATACAGGAGATTGATGTCATTACATTTAAATCGTTAAACTCAAACGATTTCTCGAAATCTTAATTTCGAGTATGTAATCAACCTCTCTAATATCTTTTATTTCAAAGTTGGCTGAAAACCACACTTTGACCTTGTTAAGATATCTTTAGTCAATTCTGGCTATTCGTATGCCATCTACATACAATATACAATGACAATTTTTCTTGAGCATTTAAAATAGACATCATGGTACTCGTTAATCAATTCAAAATCATTCGACATGATCGAATTATGAAACGACGAGTACTACACTGTCTTGAAGACTGTATGAGGCCATGAGAAAATCTCAACATTAGCAAACTCTACGTTTACTGCCTCATTCTTTTGGATGTAACCCTCTGGTTAAACCATATAGATTTCACCATCCGATTCTCCACCGACATCTACAGCCTTTACATCCATTTGATGCAGCTCTAGATCAAATAAGTCATTATAGCCAAAATAAACCAAAAAGGTATGAATCTCACAACAACCGAGAATGACTTCTCATAGTCAATTTCATCACATTGTGTGAATGCAATAAAAACTAAGCGAGTCTTTTACGCTTAATCTCGAGAATCTATTAATTCTCAAATTGCGCCCCTTAGGTAGGTCAACATTCAACCAGTTCTTAAACATGGTTTGGTGTTATAAAAGTCATAACTTTCTTCATTGCTTTAACTAATTCATTCTAATTGGGAACCGATAGAGCATCAAACTAAAAATTATTGTGTTCATTCTCATCTTATAGGATTTGCTAAAAGGAATCTCACTTGCACCTTTATTCAAGAGAGCATTTCCTACACCTTCGACCTCAAGCCGTCTGTGTGGAAAACTTGTTCTTTTAGCTTCACAAATTTCTAGTTTTGATAAATATCTCATATATCCATCGTAACCAAGTATCGTATCCTACATAAGTGGCATTCTAAACTCCCACTAAAATTTAGAATTCTACTCCCACTGAAATTTAGAATTCTACTCCCACTGAGACGAAGATCAATCATACTCCCACTGAGATGAAGATCAATTCATACTCCTAATGAGATGAAGATCATTTTGATCATGAACTTCCGGATCATCCGGAGTTGGTAAATCTTCCTCCTCCAAAATTCTCCCACTCGGAAGGAGTGATCAAGATAATTCTAACTCATCAGTTTCAAACAAGGCAGGTCATTACTCGCCTCTCCCAATTTAGAAAACTTATTTTTCAAGAATGTGACGTCTCGTGGTAAAACTTATGTCACTTGTCCATTGCGTTGTTTTCTCAGAAACATGTATCTCTCAGATACTTATGAGTATTTGACAAAGACACTCTTATTAGACACTCACTCAGATGGACATAAGAAAATTCATTCTCACAGTCTTAAGTAGCTTAGATCCAGCGTTTGACCTATCTACAGCTGGTGAGAAGTAAAAGTGACACACTTGGAGGGCACACAAGTTAGAACATATGTGATTGTATGGAGCACATCTCCATCACATGTCTAACCATGTCAGGAAAAATTCAGTTTCTTCTTTCTGCTATCTCATTCAATTGAGGTGTGCAGAGAATGAACAACTTATGTTCATTTCATTTCTCATCATATGAAAATTTAAACCAGAAAATCTTACTCATGATCACGATCAATTGGTAAGGTGATCTTCCGATCTACTTGATTCTCAACATGATTCATGAATGTCTTGAAGTAACACGAAACTTCAGACTTATGAGAAATCAAATAGATTTGACCATATCTAAATATAGTCATCTATTAAATGCGACGAAATGATAATAGCCCCCATGCCTTGCCCTCACATTCACCCGACCACATACGTCAGAATGAACTAATTGCATTAAACAATCATATCTAGTTATTCTGCCAAATGGCTTTCATTAAGGTTTTTCCTTCTAGAAATGTTCACACTTGGGCAAATTTAGTCTTCTCTAAATACCCTTTAGTCCTGCCTTCATAAGACAATTCATGCGTTCTTGACCAATATGGCCCATTCTAGAATATCACAATATAACATCATCTCGACACGTTAGCAGAGTTGTGATCACGAAAAAAGCCATCACTATGTAAATCTCGCAGATTAACATCCGTGATGAGAAACCATTCATTAAATAACTAGAATGAGTAAAGACTTATCCAAAAAAAATTAACTAAGTGTGATGTACTCAATCATCCAACGAAAACTAAGAGCCATTGAAAAATCCGAACAGACATTAAATTTCGTGAATTTCTCAGAGTATATAACACGTCATGTAGAAGCATGGTATGTGGGCTCAATCTCCATGAGCCAACCCTTTTAACTTCTACTCGTGTGTATATACCAATATAAATAGAACTTGCTCCAGTTGGTACTCATCGAAATTCGACAAAGATTTCATGTTTCTTTGTCACATGGCCTATCTTTATTGAATTTGTCACACACAATTAAGCGACATTCAATTAGAAGGATGAAACTAGACACATTTAATTCACTCGTAAGTGAGTTAAATGAGCGTCTCGTGTCTTTGGCAGTGCAACCTATTGCATAGTGCTCCTTCATTTGACAGTTAAAACGTTTCAGTTCTGAAATGTTAGACCTTTAGGTTCCTCGCACCCTCAGAACTCTTCTTTCGGGTTGAGTCAGGGTTAAGTCCGTTCCGTTTTTCTCTTTTGTTTTCTAGAAATTCAAGTTGACTTCACCATAATGGTCAATCTTGCTATTTGCTCCCACTGAAACAAGCACTAATCCCATACACCAAAGGATAGACTTTGATTGCTAAGAGGCGACCCTCTTTAAGCTCAAGGTGACAGTCTGCATTCATGAAATGCCATCACATTATCAACATGCATTTAGGTCATTCACATGACCCAATCTTGTAGACATGAAACAGTTTGGATTTCATGTTCGACATTAAACAGGTGACCAGCCATAGCTAGCTTGCTGATCACATAGGACGTCTCACCTAGACACCTAGTTGTTAAGTGATCAACACTTTTATTGAGTACATCCTCAGACTAGACTATAATATCATTTATAGCCCCAAGAACCTATTTTTCTTTTAGCACATAGCTATTCACATAGCTTTAAGAAATTATAAAGTTGTGTGTCAAGAATCATTTCAGCAATACAATAATTTACTAAACACTCATAACTTTTAACTTGTATTAAAGTTCTCAACTAATCTCGAATTCGAAGAAAGTCGCGAGTATGCTTCCCCTCACCCTTCGAGAATTAATCTCAAACTTTAAATGTCAAAAGTTCTTCGCTTAGTAAATTCAAGTGGATATGTCTCATGGTTATAATCAAACAATTAAATAAACTCTTTATTTAATCAAGACAACATATGTCTTTATTGTATGATAAACTAACCATAAAAATACTCGAAGTTCTAAACACAAGTGTTCAAAAAACTTCCAACACGGCCTAACAAAAGTTCAAATGATTCACGCAAAACTGGGAGGGTCTAAAATACACGACTTGGACTGGCACATATTCGATGATACTTGTGGCACTAGGATACATGAATCTGAAAATACATTCCTTAGTGCTAAAGCGACGTACTCGTCGTCCACTTGACAATTCCATTTGAGCATTAAAGACAATTTTCTCAGAAACTCTCCTTCTGCTCAAATATCCAATCAGACATTTCAAAAAATGCCTTTATATGTGCCACATCGAAGATGTAGGAAAAATTTAGATATTTCCTTTCATCTTTCATCCTCATTAGAAGATGCTTGGAATATTGTGCGCCAATCTGGTTCGTGATCATAACCTCTAGCCTAGAGACACTCTTGTATCTTTTTGTGAACAAAAAATTATGTGCTCTTCTAGCACTGTTTTACTATCCTTATACGTCCTCCACCAGATACGACACTTTGATATCTTGCCACCATGTTGCGTACAATCGCAACACGTGTTTTTAAAATAAAACACGAGTGGAGTTATTATTTTTAACGTCATCGTAAACCTGCAACACGATGCAGAAATTTTGGGTGAATACTTTATTTCTCCCATGGATCGAAAATCATAATTTTCAATCTAAACGATGATGTCACGTATTAAGGATATGTTCACAATCTAGCTTTCATGTGTGATCAATAGGTCATGTTTAATTTTTCATTTTATCAGTACTCATACTTCAAAAATATTGGAAAAATATATTTTCCGGACCCTTCCGAAAAATATTAGGTTTGTCAAAAAATTATCATAATAATTTTCCAAACCATGGTTAAAAGATTCGTAATAATCTTTTTAATTTAATGAGGACTATTATTGACTTAAGAACAACTTAAATCAATTTAATTTCAATAGTGAGGCCTCAAAAAAAAAATGGAAGGCCCATCAGCCTTTGGAGCCCACGTTGACTTTTCAATTCAGTCAACGTAGGTTGGGGTGGGTTTCATAGCATGAGGCCCACGAGGCCATCTACCATTTGGGCCCTTACAAATATGAACACATCCATATTTCACGAAATCCGGCCCACCCTTAATTCGGCCCAATCCGAATTTTTTTTTTGACTAGAAAATTACGGTTTTGCCCTTATCGAGTATAAATACTCAGGCAAAAAATCCGTAAATTTACGGAAAAGCCCTTCTTACAATCTCCTCCTTCTCCCTCTCTTCTTCTTCGTCGAGGAAAGAAGAAGAACAAACCAACCGAACACCGAAAACAAAAAAAAAATGACGACCACGGTGAGAGGACGGCATATCGTCGGCTGAGACCGGTCCCATCGGACTCGCCGTGGTCTCACGAGTCCGTCGATAGCATCCTCATGAGCCGTCATGCCCCCGATCGCGATCGCCGTCATCTTCTCCCTTCCCGCGTATCTCCGGCGTCGCCTGCTTCATCCGTACGATTCCGGCAACGTCGGCGCGAAAAAATGGTACGAGGATGTCGGGGACGCAACGGGGATGCGAGAAAACTCAATTTCCGGCGTCCAAAACATCGTATTTAGATCGGATTGAGTTGGATGTCGATTTGGGGAAAAAGGGGCGAAATTAGGGTTCTCCCCGATTTGGGAATTTTAGAAAATATCAAAATGGTCCCTCAGGGATTCACGCATTTGCACATAAGGACAGATTCCTTAAACGCATGAAAACTGACAGATACATCCCTACACTTTTCAGGCGTGTGCTGAATAAGGACGATCTCCTCATACGTGGTCCGCGCACAAATTTCACATAGATCCCTAGGGTTTGAAATTATATCAAGAAAGGACAACAGTAGGTTTTTCCAAAGAAAAACCTTTTCAAGAAAAATCCGATTTTAACACATAAATATTACAAAAAACATGTTCTTTGTAAAAAACATTATAAAACCAGAACAAAGCTTCATATGGCTCTGATACCAATGAAGGGATTCAAACATGCAATCTTACAATCATAATTATAAGCATAATTGCAAGAATCCAAAAAGCCATAAATCAAATATACTTATCTCTTGAAGTGCAGTTTTCATCTCGAGAAATATTCGTCACAGGATCGTTGTAATGGAAGCTTTGTCACCGCTAACCTTGCTTACGAACTTATTCGAAGCAAGATTAATTTCCACGGATTAAATACCAACTAGAGGATCGAGAGAATTTGTGGGTTTTGTTCATCTCAAGAAGAAGAAGCCATAGCTTCTCTTCGATGCTCACAGGGAGCTCACCCCCACCCCCACCTTATATGATCATTTTCTATTTATACCTTAAAAACCACCGCCCCATTATCTTTTCCTTTAATAAAGGATGAAGCCACACCTCCATTATCTCTCCCTTTAGTAAAAGGATGAAGCCACAGCCATTGAATGTGGCAAACACAAATGCCACCACATGATGTTTCAACTTTACACATGTCAAGTCATGGATTTTTGGTAATTAAATGATACCCACATGGTACTAGATGGATCAACATGGGTGTAAATATCTAACAATTGGGTCGATTGCGTAAAAGTTTTTATTTAATGCTAAATTGTGATAATTTATGATAAGTAAATTTTTTAGATCTGAAAAAAATAAAACAACTTTAATATTAATTATTTGTTAGGTTGGAAGATTCCTTTGGGGGTAAGAGAAGGAGAAGTCAACGACCACAGGGAACACGACAGTTTTTAAAATATTGGTGGGGAGATCTTAATGTTATTTTTGTTTCCAATTAGAGGCTCTTTTATATCGTTTTTGAGAAAGTATAGCTGTATATAATCCGATCCCGGAAACATCGATGTTGTTGGAGATTAAGACTATTACTTGGAGATCACTTTGTTACTTCCCAGATCGGATAGAGATCTAGTTTGAATTGCCCATATCAGCATATTTACTTTCCGATTCGTATTTGATTCCCTTCCTGATTTGTAGTTGTTTAAGTAACGTTTGTGCTTGTACAGGCTATTTATGCCACAATTTGCCTTTCAATAAAATAAGCGGCTTGATTCATTCGTTCTATTCATGGTATCATAGTATCGATCTGGTATTAACCCTACAAAAAATTAAACCACCCGCAGCCCAAACAGAAACCTGACATAATGGCCAGGAATGGAAACTCACCAGCGACGGACATGACCTCGCCATACTTTCTCCATCCTTCCGATAACCTAGGGCAACTCAATATAGGTGAGTTTCTTAATGAGAGGAATTACGGAGATCCGGTTGGAGAGATGACCAATTTTTCTATTGGCCAAAAACAAAATTGGGTTCGTCGATTAAAGCATCCCAAAGCCGGAGACGACCTCAGGAGATTGTAATAGTTGGCTGCGCTGCGATGCAATGGTCAAGGGATGGCTAGTCATAGCAATCGATAAGGAAGTCAGAGGCAGCGTACGGTATGCAAAGTCGGCACATGAAGTATGATTTGATCTCAAAGAGAGGTTTGGCAAGACGAGCGCTCCAAGGGCATATGACTTGTCGATTGATTTCACAGTTGCACTAGGACAAGATGAGTGTTTCGGCGTATTTCTCGTGGCTGAAATCTCTTTGGGACGAGATGAAATACATCTCTCCGGTTGCTGATTGTACCTGCTTGGCGAGAAGCAGATATGTAGTAGCTCGAGAACAACTGCATCTTTATATTTTTCTGATGGGACTAGATGATATGTTTAGTACCATGAAATACCAAATCCTGGGTGCAAAGCCACCGCCAAGTATGGGGTATCACTGCCAAAAATTTGGACACTCAAAAGACCAGTGTTTTGAGTTGGTTGGTTACCCGGACTGGTGGAAAAGGGATGATGATGGCAATAAGAAGGATTGAGGGGGGCATTTTGGTGTTCAAAATCAGGTCCCAGGTTGGCTTCGATATGAGCCCAATATCAGGCTTGATTTCTGAACAATACTTGTTGTTGCTTCAAGTATTGCAGCAAGGGGAGAGGCAAGAGCTTTCCATGTTCGCGATTCTGAAGCCGAAGTTTATATGGTAGGTATGGCGAGAGTGAAACACTCATGGATTATAGTTTCTGGAGCCACATGACACTTAAGCTGTGATTCTAGTTTATTTTTAGAACCTTCTATATCGGTCGGTAACACGCTGGTGAAGTACTCGCTAGCGACTATGTACCAGTTGAAGGAGTCGGGGATGTACATCTTCCTAATGGAATTATGCTAACAAACGTCATATTAATTCCTAAATTTCAATGCAATCTCATTTTGGTTCAATGATTGATTGAGGAATTAAAATGTGTCCTATGTCTTGATTCAAACTTATGTGTATTGCTTGACCTACCTTCGAGGATCCCAATTGGAGGGGTAGATATCGCGATGGCCTGTATTTTCTAGAACCGACTTTTGGAGTAGGGTTGGCCATGTATATTGACTAGGGGACTTCGGTAAATATATGGCACCCGTCATTTGAGACGTTAGGTCAATTGCAACAATTATATAAGACGATTAATTTAGATTGCAACCACATCTGTGATGCATGCTTACGGGCCAAGAAGAACCGACCTTCTTTTCTAAGTAGTTTGATAAAGACCAACGTATGCTTTGCCTTAATACATTGTGACATTTGGGGTCCCTATAAAAATGCTTCTCTTTCTGGTGCACATTATTTTTTCTCAATAGTGGACGACTACAACCGTAGAGTGTGCAACATGGTTGAGACACAGTTTGGTAAGAAGGTGCAACAAATAAGGACAGACAATAGATTAGAATTTCAATCCAATGCTGTGATGGATTTTTATCGGGAAGAAGGGTTAATGCTACACACGTCATGTCCATACACACCCCAATAAAATAGCATGGTAGAGCGGAAGCATAGGTACATTTTTGAAGGTTCTCATGCCTTGCTATTCCATTCTGCTATGCCTACTCACTTTTGGGGAGAAAGTGTGCTCACATCAGTATATCTGATAAATTGCCTACCTACTAGGTCAACCAACAAAACACCGTATGAGGTACTCTTTTGTAAAGAGCCAACCTATACTCATCTGTGATCTTTTGGTTGTCTTGTATATGCCCATGTTCTAGCTCCGCTTTGAGATTAATTTCAAGAATAGAGTCGACGATGTGTTTTTGTCGGATATCCTGAAGGACAAAAAGGGTATCATATTTTTTACCTAAAGGATCCCAAGGGACGTCATTTTTATGGAGTATATCATGATAATGACGCATCGAATATATTAAATCAGGAGAATGGGAATAATGAGTGCCAAATATCGCATATGTTGTCAGTATCTCTAGCTTGTTTGTCATCAATTCTCGTCAGGTTCATATTGATGCCATCAATCGGGTACTTAACTATCTTAAGCGATCTCCGGGGCAAGCCATCTTTCTACCCTCGGCTGGGAAACCTTTCCTCACCACATACTATGATGCGGATTTGGGGTTTGTCCTATGACAAGAAGGTCACCCACATGTTACATATCTTATTTGGTGTTCCTCGATATCCTGGAGCACAAAGAAGCAATCTGTGGTTGTCGTTCTTCTACTAAAGTCAAATAACGAGAAATGGTGGCCACCATTAATGAGCTTCTTTGGTTTCGTTAGTTACTTGCGGGCCCCACAAACCTTGTCGACGACTCTCTACTGTGACAACCAGGCAGCTTTGTACATAGCAGCCAATCTGGTCTTCCACGAACGCACTTGGCACGTGGAGATGGACTGTTACTTTGTCCGGAAATGCGTTCAATCCAATGTGATTCACAAGATTAATAGTACTAGTCAGCTAGTTGACATCTTCACGAAGTCATTGGGACGTCAACGATTCCATTATCTTCTCGACAAGTTGGACATTACGAACCTCTATGGGCCAACTTGAGAGGGTGTGTCGGAGAGTACGATTGTTTTTTGTAGATCACTTTGTTACTTACCTTAACGGATAGAGTTCTAGTTTGAATCACCCATATCAGCTTATTTACTTTCCTATTCGTATTTGATTCCCTTCCTGATTTTTAGGAGTCGTCTAATGAACGTCTGTTCATGTACAGGCTATTTATTCCACAATTTGCCTTTCAATAAAATAAGCGGGTTGAAATAAACTTCCGCGTCACTATAAATAATAGGGTTTTGGGCCAACTTGAAGTAAGCCTCGTAGTTGAGAAAAAGGGTATTACATCTATCGCAAAAGATGCAGGGAAGCCCAAGTTCTAAATCATCATGCAGCCACCACGTAGCTGTTTTGCCCTTCCCAGTGTTCAGCCATGCATTACCCCTCTTTAACTTGACTTGTAAGCTGGCCATGGCATCCCCTGAAGTAGTGTTTTCCTTCTTGAGCTCGGCCAAGACAAACTCCTCCATCTTGTCGGGGAAGACGAGTCTCATTCCCTCCAACGTCAAGACCTTCGACTTGGAGGCTCCAGGGGAAGTGTTAGCAGTTTTGGTCGCGGCCTTTCCAGGGAGCTTCGAAGTCGGAATGGAGGTATCAGAGAAGGCGGCTGGTAAGGATGTGTCCTTTGTGATCACCGATGCTTTCTACTCTTACCCTGTGGGGGAGCTCGCGGAGAAGTTGAAGCTCCGGTGGGCGGCTTTCTACGTCTCAGCGCCCTATTCCTTCGCAGCTCATTTGCATGCAGATGTCATACAAAAGCAGTACACGGAATTTACTAATGGTGCTAATGGAGAGGTTGACCCGGATCGCCACTTGGAAGGCATCCCTGGATTGTCATCCATAAAGATCGGAGACTTGCCACCAGATGTAATCCCAGCTGAGACTGGAGGAGGAAGTCCCAAGCCCGA
Source organism: Hypericum androsaemum (assembly GCA_963995505.1). Taxonomy (NCBI): domain Eukaryota; kingdom Viridiplantae; phylum Streptophyta; class Magnoliopsida; order Malpighiales; family Hypericaceae; genus Hypericum; species Hypericum androsaemum. The sequence goes on from OZ023188.1 coordinate 7,832,707, forward strand.
CGCGGACTTGTTTGACAAGATGAGGCTCAAAATCTCTCGAGCATCTGCAATTATCTTCGGCACTTACCAGGAATTACACCCTACAGCTCTCACTAACCATCTTACCTCACGTATGCCCAATGTAGTGTGTGTTGGCTTCTTGACTCTGGAGCAGGTCCCATTGCCACAATCTCCACCTTCTTCTGCTGATTCCACCGGATGCTTAACGTGGTTGGACCAGCAAAAAAAAGCTTCCGTCGTCTACATAGGCTTCGGGAGTGTCGTGGCTCTTCCTCCCGAGGAGATGGTGGAACTTGCCAATGCATTAGCGGAAAAAGGGGTTCCATTCCTTTGGTCGCTTAGCGACAGGCTGAAGGATCATTTGCCAGATGGGTTCCTGGAGAGGACAAGCAAGCAAGGGAAAGTGGTTCCATGGACACCCCAAATGCAGGTACTGGCTCATCCTTCTGTCCTTGTCCATCTCACACACGGTGGGTACCATTCTGTTTGCGAAAGCATCGTCGCTGGGGTGCCGATGATCTGCAGGTCCATTTGGGCTGATAACCACATGAACGCGAGGGCGGTCGAGGAGGAGTGGAAGATTGGGATAAGGGTCGGGGTGGTGTTGTCTCCAAGGATGGCATGCTAGCGACTTTGAAGATTGTAGAGGAGAAAGAGAAGTTGATGAGGGATTCCGTTAAGAAACTAAACCAGATTGTAAATGAGGCAGCCAGACCAGATGGTCGCGCTTCTGCAGGGTTAAAGACTTTACAGACGGTGATATCTGGAGAGTGTTAAGCCAAATGGTAATGATGATAAAAAGTGTGAAAATAAAAGAATCTATGATATGGTTCTATAGAAAATAATTTTCAATTTTCGAAGTTGTTATTGTTGCTAGAATAACCATTCTCGCCACTCGGCAACGTGGTATTGTTGCATTAATGCTGCAACTCTTAATTTTATGTTAATGTGTCATGTATTGTTTAACTATGAATTGTTTACCTACGTACTGTAAGCTCGTTGCTAAATGAAAGTCCTCTAAAAACCAAAAAATAGGCCCCTAAATCGTCACCTTAGATATTTATATAGGATAGTGGTGTAATGCACTTGTGCACAATTTACGATATTTTTTATATTTTCAATTTCTTGTCATCATCCTTTCCTTTACGAAAAGTCTATTTCGCTTTAAATTGCTTCCAATGGAAGCTAACTCTCTTATTGAGGGAGGATGCACAACGACAGTGTTGATGGGCGGCCTTTATTCAGAAATATTAGGGGTGTGCATTTAACATTCGATATTTTTTGCATTTTTTTGATATTCGGAATTTCAGAATCTGTATTTTGATATTCGAGATATAATTGAGTATGGAATTTTGAGAAAGATAACAGGTTACAAGAAAAAGAAGGCAAGAATTTAATACTTCGCTAAAAATGGTATGAGAAGGGAATAGACTGAAAATGCAAAGATTTGATCACATCAATGCATTTGTCAAGGGGTGTTTTTCATGATGGTTTAGCATCTAGGAAACTCAAGGTATAAATTGTCAGAGAGATAGGAGAAGAGAGAAATTAAATAGAAATGTACAGGTACTTTGTACACAAATAGTTTTCAAGTTCGAGGGAACGAGTACGAGGAAAAAAAGAATGAGTAAAAAATTTCTAGTCAAAATATGAGTGAAACTCAACTATGGAACAACTCACGGTAACATTCCATGGGAATACTTTTACCGCTGTTATTTCTCTCTATATTTGAGGATATTTTTCACAGCTGGTCCCCTAATTTTTCTCCTTTGGTAACTCCATAATTGCATCTTCTTCGTCCTCAACCTCAATGATCCGACTCTTCTCCACTGTATCCCGACCCTCAAGACCCAACCATACCCCCCGGACTGCTCGCCTTCATCTCCCTCGCCCAAAGTAAAACCGCCACTCGAAACCTAGATCTGGACCTAATAGCCAAAACCTACCCACTCCCCACTCAACTGAAAGAAAAAAGCTACTCTGCCCAAGAACTACGTTTATTTGGTACCGAAATTTACAAAACAAAGAGGAAACCCTAATTCTTGGGGGAAAGCTATCACTAGAAGGGGAAAACCCTCACTCTACAGGGACGAATAACTTTCAATAGTTTTGGATCGTTGGTGGCCCAAATTTTTAGGATGGGTTGGTGGAGAGATGTTACCATTAAGATTTAACAGTGGGGGTAGATGGGAATTTAATAATCCGACCTAATGGATAATACCATTATTTCGAATTAAATGCTGTTATATGTATTTGTATATGTTACCGTCCCCGCAACTCTCAATCCTCAACGATACCAACTAAACCAAGGGCGACACAAACACCACAACAAGGTTTCTTGACACAAACCACTAGAAGGGGAGGACTCCTTGTTGATTTTCGTCCATCTTAAGGGTGAGTCCATACTATTCTATAAAACTTTATTATAATTTTCTGAATATATGAAAATCCTTAATGGTTTTCTTTTTTTTTCTCGTGCTTATATAATATGCTTTATCTCTTATAAATGTATGTATTTGATAAATTGTTATATCCACTATAAAACTGGTGGCAAAACTTGTCTTGTTGAACTCGTTTGGTCTTGGCTCTTATTTGTATGCATTCAAATGTCCAATCAGTTGCATCTTTAATGTTACCTTGTGGTTTTTAAGCCGTAGCTTGTCTCGGCATAACTCTGCCTTGGCCGATGGCTCTCATAGCCTTTCGACCACCCATCGCTTCCACCTGTGTCTTCATGCCACGATGTTGCTTGCGGAATGATTTTGTTATTTATTCAGTGTTTATGTTATCTGTCTTTGTTTTTTATTTTTTTGTATTATAACTCATTTATTTTAATATAGACTACGCGCCACCTTAAAAAAAATAACTATACCCATACCTAACCGACTTTACTCCCCTCTTTACTCCACTCACCTGGGAGTAGATTTGGCCGTAGCCTTGAAAAGTTAACCAGGACCAACCTGGATAAAAGGGGAGCCATTGGATTGATTTTTTAAATCATATGCAAGATCTGATGGCTAAAATTCACGCGGGGTATTTTGGTCATTTGATTAATTTTATTCTCTCTCAAACCCCTCACTCTCCCCAAATCTGCCTCCCAATCTCTTCCAATCAAACAAAAACCATAATTACTGACTTTCGACTGTCTCCTTCAAATCCGATGCCAGCGAGTGGCCTGTCAAGTCCGACGGCAGTGAGGAACAATTATGGAAGAGGCCGCCCTGGTGAGTGGCCCATCAGAGCCCTCTCCTTCTCCGTCGTACAGGCCGCGCCTTCTCCCGAGACCTCCTCCGCCAAAGGTGCTTCCATCCTCTCCAAAACCCAGCTTAAAAGCCTCTCATTTTTTAATTGAAAGACGGAATTCATCTGGTGTAAGAGTGAAGCCATCATGGAAGGTCGAGCTCCCAGTCTGATGCCATGGATTTCGAGATGGAAAAATTATTGGTTGTTTTATCTAATTGTGGAGTTCCATATAGAAGGAATTGGAGCAGCTTCGCGGGGAGAGGAATTTTGAGGCTAGTAAGTTGAAGAGAAAGTTGGAGCCTGTTGAGGGTCAGAGGCTCGTCGAGAAAGGGGCTACTATTCTAAACTGGTTTTTGGAAGTAGTAGGCTTTTGTTGTTTGTTACGTGCTTCTTTAATTTTTCAAACTTCATTCTTGTCGAAACCATTTTGTGTTTATTCATGGTTAATTATGTCCAAGTGGTATGCTTGATTATGATACAATGGCATACACGGTTATGATACAATGGTTTATTTTGTACGATCAAATGGTTTACACTGGTATGTTAAAATGGTTTGTTCTGTTATGTTCGAATGGTTTATACTATTATGATAATATGGTTTATTATGTCATGATAAAAAGGTTTGTTGTGTACGATCAAATAGTTTGCACTGGTATGATAAAATAGTTTGTTCTGTTATGTTCGAATAGTTTACACTGTTAAGATAATATGATTTATTATGTCATGATAAAAAGGTTTGTTTTGTACGATCAAATGGTTTGCATTGGTATGATAAAATGATTTTTTCTGTTATGTTCGAATGGTTTATACTATTACGATAAAATACTTTACTCAATTGTATCGAATGGTATCCGAATTTTGTCAAATAGTTTTGCCAGGTTATGTCAAAACGTTTGTCCAATTATATCGAATTGTATATCCGTTTATATCAAATGGTATGCCCAATTATGTCAACTTAAATAATTTTTAATAATACTTATAATAAGAAAGTTAAAAATATTTATAATAAGAAAGTTAAATAATTATATTAAATGATAAGTCTAGTTATATCAAATGGTATGCTTAATTATATCGAATGATATATTCGGTTATTAAAAATAATACTAATTTAAGTATATATAAATATAATAATAAAATAATATTTCAATTAAAAAAAGCCCAAGCTTAAATAGACAAGCACGTGTCCCAACCAATCCCTCCCCCTCTCTCCCAAAAAGACACGTGCATCCTACCCTTCCCACACGCGTTTTCCATTTTTTTTTGCCCTTTAATTGAATTTGTGCAGTTTTTACCACACTGCTCCCGTGCCTTCTAATCCAGGCCCATCCTAGAAAGAGCTTCTAGGACCAAATCTGGTCCCCCACTCACCTACCCTCCATTAATTCCTAGTTCCCTCTTAGGTTAGACTTATATTTTGGATAAATCACCCTGAGGTCCCTGGGTATAGTTAAATAAAAGATCTAAACCCTGTATTTTCAAAACGCATATAGCCATACTCGTAGTTTGGTTTTATTATACTCTCAGGTCCTTGTTAACATCATCGATTAATTTTTTTTATATATTTTTTTTAATGACTTTATATTTTTGCTCTGGTCGACATAAACCTTCAGTTATTTTTTTGGTACAACTCTGATCATCTTCTCCGGTTATTTTTCCTGAGAACACCAACTTTGGTCGAGGCAAGAACGGCAAAACAACAACGTTCTGGGGTATCGTCTTCACGTTAGCCGGCACACTCTCCCTAGCCGGATTCCTCTTCTCCATTGTCATATCGAAACACCAACAAACTACAAAACCCAAGCTTTTTGGAATCGCCAATTTCTTTATTCATCTTTAATTGTTTTTTGCTATTTTCGACGTTCCAAAAGAACATTCCCCCCAAGCTCCATCAACGGTTGTCCATTGTGCCGCATCAACGACTGTCTAAGATGCAACTACTTCGTCCCCAGCTCTAATGGCAGCTGGAATAATAATACCACTAAAGAACAAGAGGGGAACAATAATGATAGTAACAACAATGAGGAGAAGAAGAAGAGGAAAGCGAGGAGGGAGATCAATAACCATGAGAAGTGGTTCCAAAGGGTAAGGTAGAGGCCGTGGGAAAAATGGGCGGCGAAGATACGGGACTCGCAGCGGTTAGTGAGGGTCTGGCTAAGGACATTCCGGACACCGGAGGACGCCCCTCGGGCCTATGAAGACGAGTTGATGTCGTGGTGGGGCTCTTTCATGAAGGTTGCTACTTGCACCGTCAAGTTTATTAAGAACCAGGAGAGTACCTTGCCTTTGAGGCTGTGTAGGTACTTATGGCTGGCGGAGATCAAGGCCGCCACCAACAACTTCGACGATGTTTTCATCATCGGGGTCGCCAGGTTATTTTGATCGCAAGTTCCTACGTTGAACTCCCCCCCACACTTGAACGACACATTGTTCTCGATGTGGGAAGAGCTAGGAAAAGAAAATGACAATGAAAAAAGGTGACTTTGATGACCTTCGTGGTCAACAAAATCTCAAAGACAATTCAATCAAAAGAACACATAATTACCTCCGTGGTCTCAATGAATAAGATGATTGAAGATAATTGTAAAATAACAATATGATTATGATTTACAAGGAGAGATATAGGACGTTCCTATTTTGACGGGTCTTTGTTGGGGAGCATGGTGGAAGTGAGCAGAATTACTCCCCTGTATCTGCGCTTGACGACTTCAGGTAATCACCAACATAAAATTACTCGATCACCCGAAGGGTGCTTGACGACTTCCTCAATCTCGATATCAAGTTTCCTTTATATGAGTGCAAAGCAAAGTTGAGTTATTTCTGGATCAAATGCTTCCATGTCACCGTAATAGAAAATTGACCTTTCAATTTTCTGTTACAGCTACATGAAGATTGACCTTCATGTTCTAGTTCTGATCGAAATGAGGTATGGGCTTGACTAGAATGATAATGGTATCTTGAACTAACAGGAATGCAACTTATGCCTTTCTTCTCACGAGGACGGAGTTGAATTTCAGAAACTACCTTGTGGCCACCACTTTCACTGTGCCTGTGTAGACAAGTAGTTTTACATAAATTCTACTTGCCCTCTTTGCAAGTACAATAATTTGTGGCGTCAAAGTTGAGGGCATTTCATATGAATGGTTTTAGTTGAATAAGATGTTGGACTTGTAAAACTTGAAAGCTAATAAAGTTCTGGGAGTGAGGATATTCTGTAGAACGCTTTTTTATTATATGTAGCGAATGTGATCTTATATTATTGAAACTCGGATTAGTTATCCCGCTAGCTAACCAAATGCCTTATATTATCAATTTTCTTGTACATTTATTCAAGTCATATGTTTACCATGAAAAGGACAAGGCATGATTCAATTGCTCAATTTACTTCCTCAGATTGAGTAGCTAGAGGCTAATACGGCGAGGTCTTTCTGACGAAAGCTCGAGACAAATGACGATGGTGAGTTATCGGTGAGCTGGTTCTGGATATGTTTCATAGGGCCACGTTCCCTGAGGATTTAAACAAAATGTACATTGTTTTAATTCTTAAGACAGCAAACCCGAACAATGCTCATGCCTTTAGGCCCATTGGCTTATATAACTTCGCCTACAAGGTCTACTAAAAAATTCTTGCCAACAGGTTAAGACTGTGGATGAGTACCTTCATTACCGAATGCCAAGGTACTTTTGTTAAGGATCAATGCATCCAGGATAACATCATTATTGCCCACGAGGCTTTCCACGCCCTTAAGACCTTTACTAAGAAAAAATATCGCTCTATGGCCATTAAGCAGGACCTCAAAATAGCTTATGACTTGGTCGATTGTCACTTCCTTGAGCTGGTCATGCTCAAATTAGGCTTCCCCAGGTGGGTGGAGTGCATCATAAGCTGCGTGAGATCTATTTCTTATAGCATCCTATTCAATGGTCAACCACTCCCCTGGTTTTCTTTGTCAAGAGGAATCAGACAAGGAGACCCGCTGTCTCCTTTTCTCTTCCTCTTTATATCAGACGCGTTTGTCCTTTTTGCGGACGATACCCTTCTTTTTGGAAAGGCTAGCTTAGAAGAAGATAATGCTTTAAAATCCCTGTTGAATGATTTTTCGGATGTTTCGGGTCAAGAAATCAATTATCACAAGTCGAGTATCTTATTTTCCAAAATGGAGAATTAGGATATGAGGAATAACATTTCTGACGACAAGTACTTAGGCCTCCCCTCCTTCTGTGGCAGATCAAATTCTGAAGCTTTAAGTTTCATTTATGATAGACTCTGTAAGAAAACTCAAAGCTAGAGGCAGAGGCTTCTTACCATGGCAGGTCGAGAAATCTTGGTCAAAGCCGTCCTATCGTCTATCCCGTGCTATGTCATGCAAGTCCTTCGTTTCCCCACTACCTTCTGTCAAAAACTTAATAGCTTAATCGCAAAGTTCTAGTGGACGGGGGATGTGGATAAGAAGAAAGTTCATTGGATTTGATGGGAAAAGCTTACCATGTCAAAAAATTCTAGAGGTTTGGGTTTCAAGGACCTGAAACTGTTTAATGTAGTGCTCTTGGCAAAGCAGGCCTGGAGGCTCTTGTCTAACAAGGACTCGATGTGTTTCAGGATTCTTAGGGGATTATATTTCCCTGATGGTGACATGCTCAATGCGACCAAAGGAAACAGGCCCTCTTGGATTTGGAATAGTATTTTGGCTGGAAAAGATGCCTTAAAAAATGACCTGGTTGTTAGGATTCGCAACGGAAATAACACTCTTATTTGCAGGACCCTTGGATCCCTACTACCATTTATCCTACCCCAATTCCCATTGCGACAAACAATATGAATGTACACTCAGTAGCTGATCTTATCTGTTTCGAGACACTTAGTTGGAAGTGGAACCTCATCTGAAATCTTTTCTCTAATGAGGATCAACTTTCTATCGCTAGGATTAGAGTTGGGCAAAGGCATACCCCTGACAAACTTATCTGGAAACTTTCAAAAGTCAGGGCTTATACCGTTAAGAAAGGTTAGCAGGTCTTTAAGGCGGACCACGCCCAGAGGCAGGCTGCTATCACGGCTGGCACAGGTGCTTCCCCTTTCGACCCTAAAATTTGGGGCAAAATCTGGAAGCTTGATGTTATTCCCAAAGTGCAAAACTTGATTTGGAGAACGGCCAAGAATAGCATCCCTGTTTCAGAGTGTCTTCATAGGAGACATCTTTCTCAAACCCTCTTTGCAATGTTTATTTTTCTGCACCTGAGACTGTTTATCATATACTTTTTACTTGCTCGCATGCTAGGGCCACGCAATTTTCTTGTCCTTTGAGTGTCATTGATTGTGAGAGTGTGTCTGATAATTTTGTAATTGGTTGGATCATATGTTCTCTCTGCTTGTGAACCTGAATATTCGTAGCCTTGTTGCTCATGCTATGTAAATGTGTTGGAATATTTGGATTGCTAGGAATTGACTTATCTTTGAAGGGGTCCAACCAGATCCCCTATCTATTGCTCGTTTGGCATTTCAGCTTTGGTCTGAATTTTTGTAGGTATCTAAACCCGCAACTCAGGATGCAGATAAGCTAGAAGACCACCACACTTCTTGGCGCGCCCCTGAAGCGGTGGACTTGAAGTTCAGCTGTGATGTATCGCGGGTGGAGGCCTCCTCCTTGCCGGGTTGCTTTCACCTTCCTTCACGACCCTCATTCGCAAGTCGATTGGCAGCACAACTTTTGGTGGAGGAATGTCGACAACAACTCTCTATTTTATCGTCTTGTAATGTTGATTTTGTCACTAGAATTTGTAATAGGGTTGCTGACTGGGTCTGTAAAGCATGTAGAATTCTTCTCCTTCCTCAGGATTGGGTTTTTAATCCCCTCTCTGACCTTGATTTCCTAATCTGTAATGACTTTTCTATTTAATGAAGTTTTGTAACTTTTCCACTAAAAAAAAGAGTTATCGGCGAGCGGGCAGTGTGCAAGGTCAACAAACGACGATGACGAGTACCAGGATTCGTGGGCTTCGGGCGATGCTCTCTCCTCGAGAATATGCAGTGGTACTCGGGGTTGTTGCGGACATAACATGTGACGGGATGGTGGCAGTGCTTAGACTAATAAACAGCTGAGTGAAATCGGCCGATCCTAGATTTGTATAACTCTAGATCTTAATTATATATTTTTAATCATTCAGAGTTTTTAAGTATCTGTATATTCTATAACACGTGCATTTTAAAAATTCATGCGGAGAAATCGGTCATATATTTCAGCGTGTGAGATCCGGAGGGGATGGGAATTATTTAAAAGAAAATGCAAGTAGAGTTTTGGGTCAAATCTAGAACCCGCAGAAAATAAAAGCACCAAACACAACCCCAATTAAATATTTAAAGCTTCTGGGGTTGGGGTGAGCTTGAAAACACGGGCCAGAATTATTGGATTTGTTGGGTAGAATATTGCAAAGAAAATTATATCATTAGTGTCAAAGATCTTATTAGAATTTTGAGAACTTATGGTAAACTAAATTTTTAAGCAAAAAAAAGAAGAAAAACAACTTTACTAACATTGTTGGGTGGAAGATTCTTTTGGGTAAGAGAAGGAGAAGTCAACTCTCACGGGGAACACGACTGTTTTTAAAATATAGGTGGATTAAGGAGAAGTTAACTTCCACCCAAAAAAAGGAGGAGAAGTTAACACCCACAGACGACTATTTTTAAAAGGGCAGATTGCCCTTAGCCCCTAGGATTTGCTTAAATTACTGTTTCAGCCCTTCCTGTTTTGAAATCAAAAGTTTGGCCCCCTTAATTTGCTTTTATTGAACTCTAAGGCCCCTCGCAGATGTCATCATTCAATTTTTTATTTTTTAATCAAGAAAATAACAGTTATACCCTCCAATTAAAAAAGAGACATCTTCTTTCCCACCATCGGTTCGGCTGTTGGGGGAGACCTTGAGGCGCATGACGAGGGAGGGGATGAGGATGGCGCCATTGGACTTGGCGCCAGAGTAGAGGAAGGAATCCAGTACTTCGCAACGTAACATGGGGATGGACTCGTGGGGGCGCAGGGACTTGGATCCGAAGTCGATGGCCAGGTTGGATGGGGAGATGAACTTGATCAAGGACACATGGCAGTCGATGAGACGGTGAGGGATGGAGAACTCGTCGACCATGCACAGCGGGATAGCCCCGCCATAGGGGTTCGCCGCTGAGGGGATCCGTTCAAAGAGGAAGGTCTTGATGACGCCGAAAGCCAACACTGGAGTTTGATGTTAGGGTTTGAGAAAATGAACAGGAGAGGGTTTCTGATTTTTTTTATTTTTGTGAGGGTATAATTGTCATTTTTATTTTAAAAATGATGACATCAGCAAGGGGCCTTAGAGTCAATAAAAAAAATAAGGGAGCTGAACTTTCGATTTCGAAACAGCAGGGCCTGAAAGAGTAATTTAAACAAATTCCAGGGAGTTGAGGGCAATTTGCCATTTTAAAATATTGGTGCACATAGTCACGTGATTTTGTTTAAAAAGTAAATTCATTTTATGCTAGTTGTTCACGATACTCGCCTCTCGGTCCATAAATTTGGATTCAATTCCATATTCTCACGGAATATTAAATGATGTTAAATGACGTGTATCCATCTTTAGATATGCAAAAAAATATCTTTACTTCACATAATTAAACCGGTTAAGACAAGACCATAATATGTAAAAAAATTATCGTCGGACTGGTCAAGAAAAAGTTGTCGGTGGCACGCAGATGATTACCTATTCAATCATAGGAACCACCATCATTGATGCTAATAGGTCGAGAAGATACTTGTCCGTATCTTCCTTGACTTGGGTGATAAGAGATTCGGGCTATCTACGGATCAGAAAGCTAGTCTTCGCGAAGTTACTAAGGAAATTTGGCATGGCCAGAAGCTCTTAGATTCTGTGTGGTAACAGGGTTCAAGAGCTCAATGGGGCACGAAAGGAGATCGCAACTCAAAATTTTTCCACGCCCTCACTAAGCTTCAGGACAAAACTAATTACATTGGCATCATTCATACTAGTGATGGTATGTTTGTGGGTCCTGAAGGCATCAAAAGAGGTTCTACCAAGTAGTTTAAACATCAATACTCTGAGGTGCCTTAGAAGAGGCCTACTCTTGACCACTCACTTTTTGACAGGATCTCTTAAGAGACGATGATAAAACTCGAATGCGACCCTTGTGAGGATGATATTAAACTTGTTGTGTTGAGTTGTGCCAGTGACAAGGCTCCTGGGCTGGATGGTTTCAGCTTATCTTCCTTTAAGGCATATTGGAGCACAGTGGCTGAGGACGTGGTCACTTTTGTCAAGCACTTCTTTCAACATTCTCGTCTACTGCCCGAGGTGAAGGCTTTTTTCATTGTCCTAATCCCAAAAAGATAAGATGCAAACCAGTTCAAATATTTTTGGCCCATCTTCCTTGTTGGCACCCTCTACAAAATTGTTACCAAGATTTTGTCCACTCACCTTAAGCGAGCTATCGGGCAAGTCAGTGGTTTTGAGTAGTCGGGGTTTATCGAGGGAAGATAGATGCTTGATAGTTTTAATTTTCAGTGAGCTCGCAAATTCGAGAAAGTATTCCAAAACTAAAGCGGCTTTCCTAAAGATTGACTTTAGAAAAGCTTTTGATTTTTTCTCGTTGAACTTTGTTAATGATCTTTTGGTTGCAATAGGCTTTGGTCCTCACTTGGGGTGTTGGTTTTCAGGATGCATTCGAGGCTCTTCATCATCTATGCTTATTAACGGTTTTCCATCGCGTTTGTTTCCTCGGGAACGAGGCCTAAAGCAAAGGAACCCCATGTCCCCTTACCTTTTTCTGATTGTTGTTGAGGGACTTAGGTGGATGATTTTAAAAGTCTAGGGGTCGGGACTGATTCAAGGCTTGCCTATTCCCATGACGACCATTAGTCTTTGCCTACTCTAGTTCGCAGATGACACCATCATTTTCTCAAAACCCTACCTCCAAAATATATCTAACCTTAAAAATAAGTTTCTCTCTTTTTCTCTTGTCTCAGGTCTAACTTTTAACTTTGAGAAGTGCTCCATTATTGGAATTAACTTGGATGATGATTGGATCAGTAGGGTCACGGAGTGTTGGGGTTGTAAAAGTCAGAAGCTACCGTTCAAATACCTTGGGGTTCAAGCTGGTGCTTCCATGAGACGCCTTACCTTTTTCTGATTGTTGTTGAGGGACTTAGGTGGATGATTTTAAAAGTCTAGGGGTCGGGACTGATTCAAGGCTTGCCCATTCCCATGACGACCATTAGTCTTTGCCTACTCTAGTTCGCAGATGACACCATCATTTTCTCAAAACCCTACCTCCAAAATATATCTAACCTTAAAAATAAGTTTCTCTCTTTTTCTCTTGTCTCAGGTCTAACTTTTAACTTTGAGAAGTGCTCCATTATTGGAATTAACTTGGATGATGATTGGATCAGTAGGGTCACGGAGTGTTGGGGTTGTAAAAGTCAGAAGCTACCGTTCAAATACCTTGGGGTTCTAGCTGGTGCTTCCATGAGACGCCGCTCTCAATGGGAGCCTCTACTAGAACTTTTCAACTGTAGGCTTTCCTCTTGAAAAGGTAGCTTGCTCTCTATCGGTGGCCGAGTTACGTAGTCAAGGCTGTCCTATCAAGTTTACCTATATTTTTCATGTCTATGTTTAGAATTCCTGCTGGTGTCATGAAGCTTTTAAATGGCTAGATGTGAAAGTTCCTCTGGTCTGGCAACCATACCAAATGAAGCTTAACCTTTTTCTCTTGGAGTCATGTTTGTCTCCCAGTTGACAAGGGTGGCTTGGGGTTGGTTCATCTTGACATTCAGAATGAGGCCTTGTTACAAACATAAATTTGGCAATTTCTTTTGGGGCCTGATTTGTTGTGGGCTCGGGTTATCAAGGGCATTCACGATGGTTTGGATCATGGTGTCTCTTTTGTGCTATCGAAGGTTCCATGTCGCCCTCGTCTCTCCGGTCTTTGTCACGCTATATGGCAGCTGGCCTCTTCGGAGGAAGCTTCTGCCACTATTTTCAGGCGCAATATTTGCTTCACTGTTGGAAGGGGTGATCTTATTAGATTTTTGGAGGACATATGGTTTTCTGATGTTCCCTTATCCACTTTGTTCCCCAAGTTATTCTAGATCTCGCTTCAGAAAGTTTCCCCTACCTTGGAGTTCTGTTCGCGAGTCGGGGAATCCTTGTCCTGGTCGTTTAGTTGGAGAAGGGGATTACATGCTTGGGAAGAGGACTCGATGAGATCTTTTCTTTCCTTCCTACCTGCTAATCCTCTTCTGCAGGCGATTGTGAATAAGGTAGTTTGGAAACTTGACCCAAGCTCGGGTTTCTTAGTGAAAAGTTTATACTCTCTCGTGTTTGATGGCTTCTTTTCATGGTCCCCTCTGTTCACATAAATGGATTGCCAAAGCTTATCTCGTTCAAGGTCAATTGCTTCTTGTGGATGGCTTTGCAAGGTCCCATAAAGACTAGGGACAACCTTCTTCAGTGGGCTTTCTCTATAATGGGGATTCTAAGTGACCTATCTGCAATCTTGGAACCGAGTTCTCTGACCATTTGTTCATTCACTGTCCTATTGTTACAAGGATCTGGAATCAGTTTGGCAACTTGCTTGGGATTCGATGGTGCACTTAAAGGTCTTCCATGTAGTTTCTAAACCTTTGCCTAGGGCTGGCTCGTGACAAATTCCTTAAGCAAGTGTGGTACACCTTGTTTGCATCCGTCTGCTGGTATGTTTGGAAAGCAAAAAACTGAGTGGTATTCGATGGTGACAATTTTAACTTTGGGAAACTTATAATCTGTATCTCGAGGTGTCTCTCAGAAAGGACCTTTTGGTCTGGTTTATTTGCTCAGTTTAGCTCTCGGGATATTTTTTTGTTGATTAACTCAGTTGCGTACAAGATGTATCTAGGCTTAGTCATGCTCTTTTGTTCTGGTGTACTTTAATATCCAGTATTGATGCTGTGATTGCTCTTTGTGCAATTGTATTCTCCTTGTACAGAACTCTTAAGGTGAAATGCATATCTACTTTCCAAAAAAATATTCCATTTTGATTTACCTCAAAAAATCTTAAACTGTATTTCCTTGGTGACTTCATTACTCTTGGATTTACACATTGAAACCTCAAGTAATTGTTCTTTTGAATGGCAATCATGAATGACAAACTTAGGAAAGGGACCATCCTTTCTCAAAATCTCTGAATCGGAAGATCATGCAATCCTTCATCATATGTTCCCGGCTTTTTTGAAGCACCTTGACTTTAGCTTTATTGATCAAAAATAGTTCATTGTTCTTTGTGGATACGACTGTATTGATGTTGTTGAAGGCCTTTTAGCTTTTTGAATGGTGGTGAAATGTCGAACCACAAGGAGCGAATTGTAATTAAGATTAGGTTAAAAAATATTTTATCAAATAAGTTGGGTGAAACAAGCAAAGACAAGACAAAATAGAAAGGGTGTAAAGTCAATTTAAAGGAAATTGGGCTAGGTGCCCTTCACACTTCCCTACGTGTTTGGTCTCTCTTGAGCTTTTGTGTCAGTGGTGGGCCTAGGTGAACTATGGCATGACGCTTCACGGCTAAGTACTTCACGCCACAAAGATGGTACTAGGGGTTTCCAGTGAGATCGTCACTCACACCTAATATTGGTAAGTTGTCAACCTCACCTAGGTGTCGAGACTACCATAACTTGCCCCTCCTAGACCTCACTCATTAAAGCACCACCCTATGGCCAACTACACACCACCATCCTTGGCAAAGTCCATTTTCACGGCTATGTCCATCAGGTGAATGTGTAGTTTAACGATTAAGCTTTTCCATGCTCCCCTTCATGGCTAAGAACTTCATGTCACGCTACAATCGGTTCACACTACAATCCATTACCCAATGCATTACGCGCACTACACGTCTAAAGATTAAGCCCATTTGAAGCCAAGCATTTCGGGGTGCTAAGGCACCGGACATAAAAGGGAACTAATCACACCTAGTAATTTAAGCAAAATAACTATGCATTCAAAGGAACAATCTCACAAAAGCGATAAAGAGAAGGGAAAGAGAGTGCTCAATCATGATGAAGAGCCGCTCGATCCGAATCCATCATCCACTTCTTGCTCCTCGAGTTCCTCCTTTAATAACTAAACCCGAATTTAAAGTCTTTTTGTGTCAAGTTTATAACTCGATGGGTTGAGGGGGGTATTTATAGAGAAGTCTCTCCCTCAACCCTAAAATGAGATAAGATGTCTCAAATGCCTTCAAAATATCTAGTTCTCTCGGGTAAAATTTGGCGAATATGTCATTCGGTGCTAGTAGCGCCGTCTGACGAGCTGAGCTGGTGGGCAATTCTGGGATTTGGGCACTGACCGGCGGGTGCGGAGTTCAGGCTGTAACTTGGGTGCCGCTTGGCGTGCTCCTGTGGCAAAGAGATGAGTCATTCAGAGTTTTTAAGTATCTTTATATTCTGTAACACGTGCATTTTAAAAATGCATGCGGAGAGATCGGTCATATATTCCAACGTGTGAGATCCAGAGGGGATGGAAATTGTTTTAAAAAAAATACAAGTAGTGATTTGGGTCAAATCTAGAACCTGCAGAAAATAAAAGCACCAAACACAACCCCAATTAAATATTTAAAGCTTCTGGGGCTGGGATGAGCTTGAAAACACCGGCCAGAATTATTGGATTTGTTGGGTAAAATATTGCGAAGAAAATTATATCATTAGTGTCAAAGATCTTATTATAAACGTGATAACTTATGATAAAGTACATTTTTAAGCAAAAAAAGAAAAGCAACTTTACTGACATTGTTGGGCTGGAAGATTCCTTTGGGTAAGAGAAGGAGAAGTCTACTCTCACGGGGAACACGAATGTTTTTAAACTATAGCTGGAGTAAGATGGAGAAGTTCCTTTTTTGTGGAATCAGAAGGAGAAGTTAATTAACGCCCACAGGGAACACGATTGTTTTTAAAATGGTGTAGAGAGTCACGTGAAGAAGAAGGAGAAGTTAGCGCACACAGAAGACTATTTTTAAAATATTGGTGCACAGCGTCACGTGATTTTGTTAAAAAACTAAATTCATTGTATGCTAGTTGGTCAGGATAGTCGCCACTCGGTCCATAAATTCGGATTCAATTCCATTTTCTCACGGAATATCAAATGAGTTGTTATTTAAATCTTAGCACTTAAATGGAATCATGTGAATATTGCAATGAATTCAGTAGAAACTACATAAAAGATGTTTCCATAGTGTATATTATATTTGGACCATTAAATTCTAATTAATTAAATTTCTACAGATCTGACCGTTATTATTTCCCCTAGCTAGGATCCCTTCCTTTCGTAGCCTTTGCCTCTCAATTGAGATTGAATGTGAAAAAAAATCCTAACCAAAACCGCATCTCTTCCCGACCCAAAGAAAGGTTCCCACCGCGTCGTTCGTTTCGAGAAGGAGAAGAGTCGCGAGCAGCACCCTCTCTGTCACCCATTAACCGCTGTCCTCGTTGTCGCCTGGTTTACCTTTTTTGTCACGTGGAGCTTCCTCGCCATCGCCTGGAGCTTCCTCGATGTTCGCCTTTTCCAGAGTCTTCGTCGTCCTGTGTTGGAAAAGGTAAACTCTAATGTTTCACATCCATGGCGTCGCCCTGTTATGACATGCAAGTCTGTCATTGCCTCTAATTTCTAATTAGGGTTTCAGTTGTTCGAGAACAGGGTTCATGTGCTATTATTCGAATAGGGTTCATGTTATATGTGTACTTGGAATTCTACGAAATCTATATCTGCGTGTTAAAGTTCAAAATTTTTGTCTTTGTATTGGTTTTTTAAACCTTCATGTGTTTTTGCCTTAATTCTGTTCGTGTGGTTTTGTTGGGTAAAATATTATTCGTTTGGTTGGTTGCTCTTCTGCGCTACATTGGTATGTAACTATATTGATTTTGGTTTCGCTTAGTTGCTTTCTCTTATGCTTTACATTGGTATGTAACTCTATGAAAATTGGTATGTATATGTAATCATATTGGCATGTATTATGTGTTTGTTAAGTGATATTGAAATATTTGTTAAGTGATATTGGTTGTACTATGAGGTAAAATTTGTATAATTTTTTCTTGTCATTGGTATGTGATTGCATTGTAATTGGTATGTAAATCATATTGGTATATATATGCAATAATATTGGTACGCATTGTGTGTTCGTTCAGGATATCAGAGTAGAAGGATACCAATATCAGAGAAGAAGGAAATCAATATCAAAGTAGAAGTACACAAATATCAAAGTAGAAAGACACCAATATCAGAGAAGAAGAAAACCACTATCCGAGAAGACAGAAACCAATATTCGAGTACAAAGATACCAATATCAGAGTAGAAGAATACCAATATCAGAATAGAAGGAAACCAATATGAGAGTAGAAAGATACCATTATCATAGAAGAAGGAAACTAATATATGAGTAGAAGAAAACCAATATCATAGAATAAGGAAACTAATATCAGAGTTGAAGAAAATCAATATCCAAGTACAATAATATCAATATTCTCATAATTCTATTTTCATAAATTTTATTATTTTCCATAATTGTATTGTTTGGCTAGTATTATTTTCCTTTTTAATTATTTATATAATTATATTTTTCCTAAATTGTAGCTTGACTTTGTTAATAGTAGTTGTCCATTATTAATTAGATTATTTTTTTATTTCCTTTGATTCTCTCTTCAGTAAAAACTACCCATGTCCCCACTAAAACTTGAACCATGTGAATATAAATAATATTCCGTCAAACTTGCTCTCCGAGTTTAAAGGAGACTATGTTAACCAACCAGCATATAATGGATTGATATTAAAGAAAATTTTATTTAAATTTTAGTCATAATACAAAATCATGTGAATAGATGTGGGTTATAAAAAATATTCTGTCAAAGCAAGGAGTTGAAACCACTATACAAGTTAAAGGACTGGTCTAAAATAAGTTATTGTTTGATTTCCCATTTCACAAGATTTTATCTCTAAAAAGCTTGATGAGTAAAAATCTCGTAAATCGGGGAGGGAATTTTCTATAGAAGGAAAAAACTCGTAAAGTGGAAATCTATGACGAACAATTATCTCAAATTCTGGATGGACACCTGTTACGGGAATAAGGGTTGAGAGAACGTGAAACAAACTCAAGACAGATCCTGAATGATCGTTCTTGCGATCCAACGAATTATGAGATTTTTGGGAAACAATAAAGAAAGTAAACGAATGGTAGGAGCATAACTTTATTACAGAAATGAGGACTCATTTTACTTTCTGGATTGCTATGTGAACCGTCACCCGTGCTAGTCTCCAACGTACCGAAACTTCCAACACGATTTGGACCCTTTTTATGCCGAATTTGGAGATGCACAGAAATACAAAATTATATATCTATGTCTTATTATTTTATAGCTGGTAAATTCTCATCAATGCGATACTCGATTCAAATATTACTACTTTTTTATTTGACATGTTTGACAAGAATTCGATGAAAATTTTCCGCTCTAACAATTTCCCTCAAAAGTTAATATTTTGATTCTAGGAAAAGTGTCATGTGTATCCATCTTTAGATATGCAAAATATTATCGTCGAAATGGTCAAGGAAAAGTTGTTGGTGGCACGTAGATGATCTCTTATTCAATCATAGGAACCACCATCAATGAAGCTAATAGGTCGAGAAGATACTTGTCTGTATCTACCTTTATTGGTCGAGAAGAAGTTCATTGTTCTTTGTGGATACGACTATATTGATGTTGTTGAAGGCCTTTTAGCTTTTTCCTCAACTTCTGAATTATAAGCTCTAACCTTCTTCTTTGTGTCTTGGTGAAAGTCATCCGATGAGATCCGGAATATTTGCCCCTCGAGGCTGGTGTCGACCTTCTTAGAACATCTTCACTTGTAAACTTTGTTGGATGACTGCGATATTTGAAATAACTGATCATTTCTCACGAGTCGTGTCTTCCATGGTCTTTCTTATTATTCGATAACTCCTCGTGTATCCAAACTTTGAATCTCTTATCTGTTTGAAAAATTCCTTGCTCGGCTGTCGATCGAGTTCGCATGTCTTTCCTAATCTATGCATACCCGGACAGCCAGCCACCATTATTTTCCCTCACCATCAACGACTTATTTTTCATATGCGTGCATTTCCCCCAAGTCAGAGCGAGATGAGTTGTACTTTGGGCATCTATTTCTTTATGGCTAAATATAAAATTTAAGAGATCAAGTTCGACTAAAATATGGCATACGGTAGGAGTCAGGGTTAGGTTTCTTTTTCTTTATAAACAAAGCTTCTTTATAAACAAGTCAGAGCGAGATGAGTTGTACTCCTAACACTCATAGATTATAGATTCTGGAACCACGAAAAATTTAAGCTATGATTCTAGTTTATTTTCAGGTCCTATCAAATTCGCTGGTAACACACCGGTGAAGTATCCGCTGGCGACTATGTACCAGTTGAAGGCGTCAGGGATGTACGGTTCCCAAATAGATTTATGCTAACAAACGTCTTATTGATTCCTAAATTTTAATGCAATCTCATTTCGGTTCTACGATTGACTGAGGAATTAAACTGTACCCTAAGTTTTGATTCGAACTTATGTGTACTGCAGGATTTACCTTCGATGACCCCGATTAGAGGGGTAGACATCTGCTGTAGCGTAGCGAAAATAAACTAAAAAAGACTTCAAAAGATAACTCCTTCCACACGTGACTTCCATCGGTGAAATGGAAAGTTTGTCCTATGAAGGACGGCCAGCCAAAGGCAAAGGAACAATAGGTAACAACAGGGACGCACCCTAAGAAAGGAACACAAAAAGTCTTGATAATTTTATATATTTTCTGAATGTTTAGCATCACAAGAAGTCTTTATATAGGGATCTTATAGAAACGTAAATACATTCATTACATGCATTAGACCTTGAAAGGTCATTTATTCTAATGATAGACCACTAAGGTCAGTTATTGAAAAGTCTTTTTTGTAATTAATAAATCTGTGGACTTTGAGAGTCACTTATTATTATGAATGCATTTGGACCTCACTTATTATTAAAGATGCATTTGGACGTCTTACGGCATCCTCCCCTTCTTGAAAACAAGCTAGTCCCGAGCGGCCAATCTAGAGGGCGATGGCAAAGGGTCAAAGTAAGGTGATAAGTTTGCCACATTGAATGTTTTGGATGCACCAAACTCATCAGGATGATCCGCCACATAAGCATTGTCATTGACACGCCTCAGGATCTTGTAAGGCCCAAATTTCTTCTGTTGGAGCTTACCACCCATATTAGATGGCATCCTTTCTTTCCTGTAGTACACTATAACTTATGCACCTGGCTGGAATATTTGGACACATCGATGATGGTCTGCAAGTTGTTTCTCCTTCTGGTAAGTCGCCTCCAGCCATTTCTTGACAACCTCTAAAACTGAATTCACATCCTTAGCATAAGATAATGTAGCCTGATTAGCTCGTGTAGGTTTTGAACTGATGATACATCAACCACATGATTAGGAACCTTCATGTACACCAAAGAGAATGGGGAATGACCCGTAGACCTGTGAACAGCCCCGTTGTAAATGAACTCAGCAATTGGCAAAGCCAGGTCCCATTGTCATTGCCGGTCTTGACAAAGACTCCGAAGTAGGTTCCCAAGCATCCTATTGGTAGCTTTCATCTTCCCATCAGTTCGAGGGTGCACAGTAGAGCTAAATTGCAATATTGCATCAAACATCGTCCATAATGTCTTCCAGAAGCTAGCAAGAAACTTAGTGTCACGATCAGAAGTGATGATTCTTGGAACTTCATGAAGTTAAACCACCTCTCTAAAGGATAACTTGGCAACTCCAGATGCATCAGTAGTCTTCTTACAAGGAATAAAGTGAGCCATCTTGGATAACCTATCAACAACATCGAAGATTTAATCCGTTTCTTGAGGGGTAAGGGGTAAGCCAAGTATAAAATCCATGTTGAGATCCTCCCAAAAGTTATGTGGGATAGGCAATGGGGTGTATAAGCCCGTATTTTGCACGGTCTTAGGGATGCATAACTGATGGAACCCATCATGCACATAGCACTCACCAAAGCTAACACCATCCCTACACTTGGTCCAAATTTTAGCAAAGTCTTCATCATCAATATAAGAATCACGCAAGCAATCAAAGGCAGTGATTAGTCCCCTCAATTCTGTAAGAAGTGTCACCCTCCTACTTAATGCATCAGCAACAATATTTTGGCTACCATTCTTATGCATAATACAAAAGGGAAACTTTTGTAAATAAGTGGACCACCTGGCATGCATATGGTTAGACAATCGAGATTGATCATTCAGAAACTTAAGAGCTCGAAGAGCGGTGTATAAGGCAAACTCCTTACCAATCAGATAATGCTCCTAATTCTTCAAAGCTCTAAAAACAGCATAAAACTCCTTCTCATAAGTTGTCCAAGTCTGCCGATGGTCACTAAGTTTCTCGCTGAAGTAGGCAATAGGGCGCTTCTCTTGTGACAATACTGCCCCTATTCCAAGTCTACTAGCATCTACGTCAACTTAAAACAACTTGCCAAAGTTTGGTAAGGCGAGCAGTGGTGCCAAACTAAGGGCCTCTTTTAGTTGCACAAAAGCATGCTCCGCCTCTCTACCCCACTCAAATGGCACTCGCTTCTTAAGTAGAGAAGTAAGTGGCATTGCAATCTGACTAAAATATTGAATGAAACGATGGTAGAAAATTGCTAAACCCAAGAAACTCTTTACTTGACTTGCATTTGAAGGCCTTGGCCAGGTTTGTATAGCCTCCACCTTAGCTTGGTCTGCCTGAACTCCATCTTTACCAACCACAAATCCAAGAAATAATAGTTTTTCTTCCAAGAATATGCACTTTTTTAGATTTACGTAAAGGTTATTCTCGCGGAGTGCAGAGAATACCTCTCTCAGATGTCTCAAATGCTCCTCCGCTGATTTGATATAAATTAGGATATCATCAAAATACACCACGAAAAGTTTGTCTACGAAGGGGCGCATTACCTGATGCATCAGCCTCATAAAAGTACTATAACCATTACTGATTCCAAAAGGCTTCACCAACCACTCATACTAACCATCCTTGGTCTTGCAAGTAGTCTTTCACTCATCCCTGGGATGGATAAGAATCTGATGATAGCCACTCTTCAAGTCCACCTTGGAAAACATAGTTTTTTTGCTCAGTTGTCCAACATGTCATTCAACCGCATAATAGGAAATCTGTATTCCGTGGTAATCTTGTTGATTGCTCGGCTATCAATGCACATTTGCCATAAGCCATCCTTCTTTGGCACAAGAAGGGTGGGAACACCGCATAAGCTCAAACTTTCCTGAACATAGCC
This sequence comes from Hypericum androsaemum, assembly GCA_963995505.1. Classification (NCBI taxonomy): domain Eukaryota; kingdom Viridiplantae; phylum Streptophyta; class Magnoliopsida; order Malpighiales; family Hypericaceae; genus Hypericum; species Hypericum androsaemum. The sequence goes on from OZ023188.1 coordinate 7,855,301, forward strand.
TTTATCTAATAAATCTTGGACTTGCTCCCTCAAAATCTGGTTCTCCTTGGGACTCAACCTATAATGTAGCAAATTAGGTAAAGTAGCAAAAGGGATTACATCAATTTGATGTTGAATGTTCCTCAAGTGAGGCAACCATTTTGGAAGCTCCTCAGAGAAAACCTCATGGAACTCCTTGAGCAACTCAACCATAATACCGGGGACCTGCCCATTAACTTCAATACTAGCCTTCTTAGCATCCCTCACAACGAGAACATGGCACCACCGGCAATCATTGAAAGAGTAGTGAAACTCTTTTGCATATGTTACCAATGAAACCAGCTTGTAATTTTCAGAGTCGGGCTTCAACTTGGCCTTAACTTGTATCAATTTTTTTGACAATAAGGTGAACCACTGCCCATTCCTTTGGATCTAATAGGTATTCTCTCGACCATCTCAAGCACATCACATGTAACAGTATTTGAGTACTTTCCAATAGAGATTGGTACCGTGCATCTAGAATTTACCTTGATCCCACCTCCAGATTGCATCTAGAATAACCTCTAAGTGCCTCTCCCCTTCTACGCCATCCATATCCTCCCCGACCGCCTACATTCCCACGTCCTCCTCTATCTCCACGACCTCCCAATCTGATACCTTGCTTAAATTCAGTAGCATCATGATCATGAACATCGAAATCTCCTCATTAACTCAAGCACCAATTGGAGGTTGCAACACCAAATTTGGCAAGTGGTGAAGCACCTCTTGTATTGAGGTATCCAAATTACCAAGATGCCTTACTATGTCCAACTCTTCTATGATTATTGCTCGATTTGTAGACTTGGTATAAGTAACACAAAGCGTGCGAGGCAAGGACCAGTAGGGTCACGATGCCATGTTGAAGGTTATTTATACTAGGTATGGGTAACTTGATGCGAGTGAGGCAAGCACCAGTGGGGTCACGATGCCTTGTTGAAGATTTTGTCTAATAGACAAGGCTGATCCCATAACTAATAACTTGGTCAAAATAAGTAGGGCGAGGAAAAATGACCAAATCTTGGGTATTGGTAGTTTAATCAAATCAGGATGAAACATGGCTCTGATACCACCTGCCGTAGCATAGCAGAAATGAACTAAATAAGACTTCAAAAGTGGTCTTCCCAACAATATATTACATGTATCCATCTCAAGCACATCACATGTAACAGTATTTGAGTACTTTCCAATAGAGATTGGTACCGTGCATCTAGAATTTACCTTGATCCCGCCTCCAGATTGCACCCAACCTAGCAAATAAGGCATTGGGTGGGGTGTAACCTGTAAACCTAACTTCTTCACGATCTGACCGTTGATGAAGTTTTTTTGGCTCCCTTTATCTATGATAACATCGCACACCTCCTTCCCTACATAGAAGAAAGTCCTAAAAAGGTGTGTCACTGGCAATCATCTGCCTTCTGAGTAGCTAATGCAAATTTTTGGAGGATGCCACAATACTCTTCTTCTCCTTCAGAAGTCTCCTCTTCTTCATCTCAACTCTCTTCCATTGGAGCGCACTAAAAGGCACATGATTGCTCAAGCTCTTCTTTTTCATAAAGTTGGGAGAACTTCCTTCCTGGACACTCATTAGACTTGTGTCCATGGCGTTGAACTTGAAGCGTTTGAGGCCAGAACTTGTTGCAACTTCCTTCCCTTTCCTTTGAGACAATTCTAGGACCTCCTTTTGCTTTGGATAGAGTTTGCCATCTGTTGCTGTCCCAAACCCTCGTCAATAGCACCCTTAGCAGTAGCAGAGTATTGGCTAGAGCTAGCAATTCAATTTTTCACAGTTTTCTTCTTCTTTAGGGTAGCATCAATCTTTCAAGCCTTGTGTCAAGCATCGTGAAAGTACAGAAATGTGTCAAACTCCATTTTACTCTTGACCTCATAATTTGGTCCATCAATATAATAGGCTATCTGTTGATCCTCATTCTCCTCCATATCATTGCGGGCAGCCAATCTCATGAACTCACTAATGTACTCATCAACCGTACGATTTCCCTATGAATAAGACAAGAATTGCAACTCAAAGACTGATGGTAATCCATAGGCAAAAATGATCTATCAATGCCTGTTCCATGGAAGCCCAATCACGAATAGGCTGCTGCCCCCGTCTGCTTCTTGATTCTTGTTCCTTGCGCCACAATACAGTAGCTCCTAACTCCAACTTAAAAGCCACATAATTGACATTTTGTTTCTCAGTCAAATCCATACAATCAAAATACTTCTCTACGGAGTCTAACCAATTCAAGAAAGGCTCAACATCAACATCGCCATAAAACTTCTCTATATTCATCTTGAATGGACGATCAACACGACCAGGAGTGCCAACACCTCCATAATCACCTCTAAGTGCCTCTCCCCTTCTACGCCATCCATATCCTCCCCGACCACCTACATTCCCACGTCCTCCTCTATCTCCACGACCTCCCAATCTGATGCCTTGCTCAAATTCAGTAGCATCATGATCATCAACATCGAAATCTCCACATTAACTCAAGCACCAATTGGAGGTTGCAACACCAAATTTGGCAAGTGGTGAAGCACCTCTTGTATTGAGGTATCCAAATCACCAAGATGCCTTGCTGTGTCCATCTCTTCCATGATTATTGCTCGATTTGTAGGCTTGGTATAAGTAGCACAAAGCGTGCGAGGCAAGGACCAGTAGGGTCACGATGCCATGTTGAAGGTTATTTAGACTAGGTATGGGTAACTCGATGCGAGTGAGCCAAGCACCAGTGGGGTCACGATGCCTTGTTGAAGGTTTTGTCTAATAGACAAGGCTGATCCCATAACTAATTACTTGGTCAAAATAAGTAGGGCGAGGAAAAATGACCAAATCTTGGGTATTGGTAGTTTAATCAAATCAGGATGAAACATGGCTCTGATACCACCTACCGTAGCATAGCAGAAATGAACTAAATAAGACTTCAAAAGGTAACAAAGGTTGCACCTTCCACAAGCGACATCCGTCAGGAAAATGGAAAGTTTGTCCTAGGAAGGATGGCCAGCCAAGGGCAAAGGAATAATAGGTAACAACAGGGATGCACCCTAAGAAAGGAAGAAAAGAAGTCTCGATCATTCTGATATATTTTCTGAATTTTTAGCATTACAATAGTGTCCCCTATATATAAGGATCTTATAGAAACGTAAATACATTCACTAGATGTATGGATACATGCATTAAACCTTGAAAGGTCATTTATTTTGAGGATAGACCATAAAGGTCAGTTATTAAAAAGTCTTCTTTGTAATTATTAAATCTGTGGACAAGTCACTTTTTATTATGAATGCATTTGGACGTCACTTATTATTAAGGATGCATTTGGACGTCCCTACGGCAACATCCTAGTGGCTTGTATTCCTGGAATCAACTTCTGGAGTGTGCGTGGCCATGCATATTGACTAGGGGACTTTGGAAAACATGGCACGAGAGACTCGGACACCCATCATTTGAGAAGTTAGGTCAATTGCAATAGATATGTAAGACGATTAATTTAGATTGCAACCACTTCTGTGATGCATGCTTACGGGCCAAGCAGACCCGACCTTCTTTTCCAAGTAGTTCGATAAAGACCAACTCATGTTTTGCCTTAGTACATTGCGACATTTGGGGTCCCTAAAAGAATGCTTGTCTTCTGGTGCGTATTATTTTTTGTCAATGGTGGACGATTACAGCCGTGGAGTGTGCAAATTGGTTGAGACATAGTTTGGTAAGAAGGTGCAATAAATATGGACGGGCAATGGATTGGAATTTCAATCCATTACTATGATGTATTTTTATCGGGAAAAAAGGATAATGCTACAAACAACTTGTCCATACACACCCGAACAAAATGGCATGGTATAGCAAAAGCATCGGTACATTTTGGAAGTTGCCCGTGCCTTGCTAATCCATTCTGCTATGCCTACTCTTTTTTGGAGAGAAAGTGTGCTCACAGCGGTATATCTGATAAATTGCCTACCTACTAGGGCAACTAACAAAATACCGTATGAGGTGCTCTTTGGGAAAAAGCCAACCTATACTCATCTGTGATCTTTTGGTTGTCTTGTATATGCCCATGTTCCAGCTCCACAAAGATGAATTTCAAGAACAGAGTCGACGATGTGTTTTTGTCGGATATCCTGAAGGACAAAATGGGTATCGTATGTTTTACCTAAAGGATCTCAAAATTTACCATACAAGGGATGTCTTTTTTATGGAGCATATTCACCCATTTAAAGACATGTCCAAGCACGAAGAAAAGATACTACCCTCAAATTCAAATTTATAAGTTTTTTATGATGCTATTCCCACGGTAGTACTAGACCAACCCAGTACTCCACATGATAATGACGCATCGAATATATGAAATCAGGAGAATGGGAATATTGAGCACCCAAACATCGCATATGTTGTCAACATCTCTAGCCAGTTTGTCACCAATCCTTGTCAGGTTCATGTTGATGCTACCAATCAGGTACTTTACTATCTTAAACAATATCCGGGGCAAGGGATCTTTCTTTTCTCGGCTGGGAAACCTTTCCTCACCGCCTACTGTGATGTGGATTGGGGAGTTTTCCTATGACAAGAAGGTCGTGCACAGGATACTATATCTTATTTGGTGGTAACCCGATATCCTGGCGCACAAAGAAGTAATCTGTGGCTGCTCGTTCTTCTGCGAAAGTCAAATATTGAGCAATGGCGACCACCGTTAGTGAGCTTCTTTGGGGCCGCTGGTTACTTTATGAGTTGTGGGCCCCACAAACCTTGTCGACGACTCTCTACTGTGACAACCACGCAGCTTTGTACATATAGCTAATCCGGTTTATCACGAGCGCACTAAGCATGTGGAAATGCACTGTTACTTTGTACCGGAACGCGTTCAATCCAATGTAATTTCTCCCACAAGATTGATAATGCTAGTCAGCTAGCTGACATCTTCACGAAGGCATTGGGACGTTAGCGATTCCATTATCTTCTCAGTAAGTTTGGCATTACAAATTTCCATGCGCCAACTTGAGGGAGAGTGTTGGAGATTACGACTATTTTTTAGAGATTACTTTGTTACTTATCTTATCGGATAGAGTTCTAGTTTGAATCGCCCTTATCAGGTTATTTACTTTCCTATTCGTATTTGATTCCCTTCCTAATTTATAGGAGTAGTCTAAGGAACGTCTATTCATGGGAATTTGATCGAGTGGGAACTATATAAAAGTCGTCCCCACGAAGGAGATTCTGTTTGGGCCATTAGATGTTAGATGTGTTAAAAAAAATATCCTACATATCTAACATCCAAAATTTAAAGAACTTACTCATAGGAGCAAACTCGGTATTTGACACAATACAACCAATCCTAAAATTAAAGAATGCATATCTATTTTTGTGAGAGTCACGAGAGGGCGCCATCCCCCTCCCCATAAAACCTCTGTTTCAAAAATTCGAGCACGTCACCGGCGACGATCCCGTCAATGACAAGGAGAATAATCGCGGTAACTCCAAGTCGAACCTCTACCTTGTGTTTGAGTACCCAGACATGGATTTGAAGACAAACCCCGAGCCTCGCGGCGGCGTTGTTCTTCTGCGGACTTCAATGTTCTAGGATTTGAAGAGAATTATTTTAATGTTTCTTTTGTGGACTTTCGTTGTTCTTAGTTGTTACTGGACTTCGTTGTTAATGGATTTTTTTTTAGAAAGTTGTTAATGGATTTGAAGAGAATTGTTCTTGTGGGGACTTCGCTGTTGTTGGTTTTAATGTTTCGTGATATTGGTATATTTGTAAAATAACAATGGTATATTTCAGTAGTGATATTGGTATATTTTGTATTGGTATATTTCAGTAGTGGTATTAGTATTTTTGTGGTGGTACAATGTTATTTTTGTATTGGTATACCCGTGAACTGATATTGGTAACTATGTAATGTAAAATTGGTATACGTTCTGTGTCGTATTGGTACGACTATTCTTGTAACCAATTGTAACAAAAAATTATAGTAATATACTCTCAGTATAAATTGTAGTGTATAATAATTCGATATGAAAAAGGTTTAAAAACGAAAATGGTATACATGTGAACTGATATTGGTATCAGTACCATATGAAATTGGTATAAATTTACTGCGATATTCGTACGGTACATTTCTATTAACAGAAATAGAATATAACCCTTGTAATCAAAAGTTTAAAATATGAAACAAGTATATACGTGTACTCTTGTATTTTTATTGGGGATAATAAAAAGCGGGAGTACGGTTGAAGAGTGGACGTATGCTCAAATGGACCGAGCCAAACTACTATACATCTGGTGTCAACTATCTCTTTCTTTACTCTCATTTACGTTAATAAGCTAAGTACCGAAGAAGTCGAGAAAATCTTTAGAACCCTAATTCACCCCATCTTAGGTTGATTATTGGACCTACAAAGCTTTTGAACATGTACCAAGGGAGCAGAGACAAAAGCTAGATGACAAATCAATTCCCTGCATATTTCTTGGCTGTGGAGAAGAAAATTTTGCTACAGACTATGGGATCTAGAAAAGTAGAAAGTTATCAGAAGCAGAGATATAGTGTTTCATGAAAATGAGATATGTTCAATCCCAGCAATAATAGACGCAAGGATATAGGCTGGTGATGGAATTGATTTGGCACTGGAATCTTCTTTAATGACCACTAGTGGAGAAGATGTAGATCAATCCTTTCGGGTGGGTGCCGATTCGAAAGAGAATTCTCATAAGGGTGAGCAAACATCTAAGGCCAGCGAAGTAACCTCAAAATCTCAGGCGAACGAGCAACTTAGATGGTCAAGGGGGAACCTGCTGTACTCCAACTCTGAGTATATCTTATCACTAGCAAGGGGGAACCTGAGAGCTTTGAAGTGTTGGGAAATCGACCCACTTTCCCGTGGACCCAAACAATGCAACGAACAAGATCGGAGCAAGATCTACGAACACAACGAGGAGATCGATGACAAGCACAAAGAAAAAAGACCCACAGCCAAACAAGAACAAGAAATTTGGTAACCCGGTTCGATCTTGACCGATCTACGTCCGGGGGCGTACCAAGCCAGGAGATTTCACTATATCAAGCTCGATCTACACAGGCTCAACAATGGTAGTTTCTCTCTCTTCTTCTTCTCTCTCTCTCTCTAGAAATGTCTCTCTGTCTGCCAGGAAGAAGAAGAAGAATACAGGGAAGGTGAAGCGGGTATTTATAGTACCAACAAACCTAGGAACCAAAAAATACACGCAGGGGCATTTTTATCCATGCTTCATTTCGTCGTCGTCGTCGTCCAGTTCTGGACAGGGGCTACGCCCCCCCGCGGTGTCCGAAGTCTCCATACCCAACAATCTCCCACCTGGAGACTGACCTCAACACCTGCCGCCATTCACTTGATGACCCCTTCTCCTTTTCACCTCTTGGTACGCCGGGTCTCTTCTCTAGTTTACTAGACCCGCTGAAGCCATGTTGAGCTTCAGCTTCTCTAAGGTAACCACCTTAGTCAACATATCCGTGGGATTCACTTTCCCGTCAATCTTTTTAAGCCTTAAGATCTTCCTTTCCAAGAGATCACGTATGTAGTGATACTTCAACTCAATGTGCTTTGTCCTTGAGTGGAAAGCGGGATTCTTTGCCAAGTGTATCGCACTTTGGCTATCACTGTGGAGCACACTCTCACTTTGCTCTTTCCCCAACTCCACCAAGAAATTCTGCAACCATACCATCTCTTTATTTGCTTCCGTCACAGCCACGTACTCACTTTCCGCGGTTGACAAAGCTACTACCTTTTGTAATCTCGAGGCCCAAGATATCGCTGTCCCTCCCAGCGTAAAGACATAACCACTTGTGCTCCTCTTCTCATCATGGTCATTGGACCCCAAGTCCACATCACAATAGCCTAGGAGCTTCACATCTTTGCCCTCAAAACAAAGACACTTCTCGGTGGTACCTCTTAAGTAGCCAAGGATCCATTTCACTGCAACCCAATGTTGCTCACCCGGATTGCTCATGAACTTGCTCACTACTCCTACCGCATGTGCTATATCTGGCCTCGTACAAATCATAGCATACATCAAGCTACCCACCGCCGATGCATAAAGAGTCTTCTCCATTTTAGCCTCCTCCGCCTTAGTCTTAGGCGAGTCCTTCTTGGACAATTTGAAGTGTCCAGCTAAAGGAGTCAACTTGGGGTTGGCATTTTGCATGCTAAACCTCTGCAGCACCTTCTCAATGTACTCAGCTTGTGAGAGAAATAGCTTCCCTGCAGCTCTATCTCTCTCAATCCTCATTCCAAGGATTTGCTTAGCCTCACCCAAGTCCTTCATGGCAAACCTTTCGGATAATTGCTTCTTCACCTTGCTCACCTCACTTGCACTGGTGGCTGCTATCAACATGTCATCAATATAAAGCAGGAGGATGATATAGCCATTATCCAGCTTCTTCATATAACAACAATGATCCGCTCCACAACGAGAAAATTCAATCTCGCGAATGAATCCATCAAACTTCTTGTACCATTGTCTTGGAGCTTGCTTCAACCCGTACAGACTCTTCCTCAACCTGCACACAAGCTTATCGTTACCTTGCAAGAACCCCTCTGGTTGCTCCATGTAGATCTCTTCCTCTAGATCACCATGAAGAAATGCCGTCTTCACATCCATTTGCTCTAGCAATAAATCTTCAGCAGCCACCATACTTAGCACCATCCGGATGGTGGTCATCTTCACAACAGGAGTGAAGATGTCAGTGAAGTCAATACCATACTTCTGCTGAAATCTCTTTACAACCAGTCTTGCTTTGTAACGTTCGGTGCCATCCGCCTCTTTCTTCACTCTATAGACCCACTTGTTATGCAATGCTTTCTTACCCTTGGGAAGTTCAACTAACTCCCAAGTTCCATTTCTCCTCAAGGACTCCATCTCATCATTCATGGCAAGTTTCCACTCGTTCACTTGCTCACTTTCTTGAGCTTCTTCAAAATCCTCAAGTTCTCCTCCATCGGTCAATAAGAGATAGTTGTTTGCTGGCGAATATCTATCCAGAGATCCACGTTGTCTAGTGGACCTCCTCAATGGAACCACTGTTAGTGGTGATCTTGGATCCATCTCCACTTCGGCCTCTTGGCCATCAAGTATCCTGCTCCCACCCGAGTTTGAGATGTCTAACTCGACCACCTCACCGGTAGGATCCACTTCATCAGCTAAATCCCCCTTGTCCTTGTACATCACCTTCTCATTGAATATGACATCCCGGCTCCTCACAACCTTTCGGTTCTTCTCATCCCAAAAGCGGAACCCGAACTCATCTCCTCCATATCCAATGAATGTGCACTTCTTGGACTTTGCATCAAGCTTACTCCTATCACCTGCATCCACAAGCACATAGGAAACACAACCAAACACTCATAAGAAAGTCAGATCAACCTCTTTGCCACTACACATCTCCTCCGGTATCTCATTCTCCAAAGGAGTTGATGGCCCTCTGTTGATCAAGAATGCTGCAGTATTTACAGCATCTGCCCAAAACATCTTCGGAAGGCCACTCTTCAACCTCATGGCCCTTGCTCTCTCATTCAGTGTTCGGTTCATCCTCTCAGGTATGCCATTTTGCTGGGGGGTCCCAGCTACCGTCTTTTCCATGCGAATCCCATACTTCGCACAAAAGTCTTTGAACTCTTGAAGCTCGTACTCACCACCATTATCATACCTCAAACACTTCACCTTGAGATTCATCTCGTTCTCCACAAGAGCCTTCCACTTCTTGAAGGCATTGAAAGCATCAGACTTATGCTTTAGGAAGTAGACCCACACCTTCCTTGTAGAGTCATCTATGAAAGTCATGTAATACAAAGAACCACCCACGGATGCCACCGGTGCCGGTCCCCACAGATCACTGTGGACCAATTCAAGCTTCTCTGGCTTAGGAGTTCTACCACTTCTTGAGAAGCTCACCCTCTTCTGCTTCCCAAATACACAGTCTTCATAAAGACCCACGTCCACGGTCTTTAGACCCGGTAGCTTCCCCTTTGAACAAAGCACCCGCATCCCCTTCTCACTCATGTGGCCAAGCCTACTATGCCACAGATCTGCATCATTGGTTGCTCCTACAAGATCAATACTTTCATGAGTGTTCCTTGTCATGTACAACGTACCTTCCTTCTCACCACGAGCCACCATTCTAGCTCCCTTGGTGATCTTCTATGTTCGACAACCAAAGGTTACATTATACCCCTCTTCATCTAGTTGTCCCACGGAAAGCAAATTTCTTCTTAACCCTGGGATGTGTCTCACTCCCTTCAACAATAACAATGATCCATTGGGAGTATTGATTCTCACATCTCCTTTACCCACAATTTGCAATGGCTCATCATCGGCTAGATAAACCTTGCCAAATTCTCCTGGGGTATACAATTCCATTATCCCCTTGTCGCTACAAGAGTGAAATGATGCTCCTGAATCCAATACCCAAGCCTCCAATGGGCTACTAACACTCAAGATCAATGCATCCCCGTGGTCCTTTGTTATTGCATTTGCCGACTTGTCCTCCTTCTTCGGTGCCTTGCATTGGGTTCTAAAATGGCCAAACTTCTCACAATTCCAGCATTTAATAGAACTCATGTCCCTCTTCGAACCATCCTTCGATTTGGACTTGGACCTGCTCTGGTCCTTCTTCCCCTTCCACTTAGATTCGGACCTCCCTCTATTGCTAGCATTCAAAGCCGAACCCGAGGCTACTCCGGACTCTTTCCTACGAATCTCCTCACTCATAATCAAGTCCCTCACCTCATCCAACTTGAGTACCACCTTCCCCGCCAAGGCACTCACCGCCGTGACCGTGCCATTCCAACTATCGGGTAAGGAACTTAGCAAAATTAGAGCTTGTACCTCATCATCGAAGTCAATCTTCACCGAGCTCAAAGAAGCGATGGTCGCATTGAACTCATGGAGGTGTACCGATACCGAGGTACTCTCCGCCATCTTAAGGTTGAAGAGCTTCCTCATCAAGTAAACTTTGTTGGCCGCCGATGGCTTCTCGTACATCTCGGACAACGTCTCCAACATCTCCTACGTGGTCTTTGACTTTACTGTGTGCAAGGCCACGTTCCTTGACAAAGACAAGCGCACCACGCTCATCGCTTTCCGATCTAGGAGCTTCCACTCCTCTTCCTTCATGTCCTCAGGCTTCTTCCCATCAAGCGGCAAGTGCAAATCTTTGCCATACAAGTAGTCCTCTACTTGCATCTTCCAGAAGCCATAGTCGACGCCATCAAACTTCTCCACGGGTGATCTCACATCACCCATCGTGATTGCTCCCACCACGCCCTAAACCCAGGCTCTGATACCAGTTGTTGGGAAATCGACCCACTTTCCCGTGGACCCAAACAACGCAACGAATAAGATCGGAGCAAGATCTACGAACACAACGAGGAGATCAATGACAAGCACAAAGAAAAAAGACCCACAGCCAAACAAGAACAAGAAATTTGGTAACCCGGTTCGATCTTGACCGATCTACGTCCGGGGGCGTACCAAGCCAGGAGATTTCACTATATCAAGCTCGATCTACACTTTGGAGCTACACAGGCTCAACAATGGTAGTTTCTCTCTCTTCTTCTCTCTCTTTCTCTCTAGAAATGTCTCTCTGTCTGCCAGGAAGAAGAAGAAGAATACAGGGAAGGTGAAGCGGGTATTTATAGTACCAACAAACCTAGGAACCAAAAAACACACACGCAGGGGCATTTTTGTCCACGCTTCATTTCATCGTCGTCGTCGTCCAGTTCTGGACGGGGGCTACGGCCCCCCGCGGTGTCCGAACTCTCCATACCCAACATGAAGATGTCCTGGAGAATGAGGACAAAACTCAATGGATGGAGCTTATGCATGAGGAAATGAGTTTTGTAAGAAACAACTGTACTTCTCAGCTTGTGAAATTACCTAAAGGCGGGAAGGCCTTAATGAATAAATGGGCATACAAGTTGAAATGAGATGATGATGATCTTGTAAAGTACAAGGCTGGACAAGTAGTGAAAGGTTTCAATTTGAAACAAGGCATCGACTTTAATGAAATTTTTTCACCAGTCGTGAATATGACTTTGGTTCGAGTAGTGCTCGAACTACCTGCTAGTCTGAATTTGGAGTTAGAGCAAATGGATGTCAAGACTGATTTCCTCCATGGTGATTTAGAGGAGGAAATCTACATGCAACAACCTGAAGGTTTTCAAAAGGAAGAAAAGAAAGATCTTGTGTGAAGGTCAAGAAAGAGCTTGTATGGCCTGGAGCAAGAACCTAGACAGTGGTACAAGAAGATCAACTCATTTATTATGAGTCACAGCTACAGCAGGACAAATGTGGACCATTGTGTTTACATTCATAGATTTCAGGAAGGTAAATTTACAATTCTCCTGTTATATGTGGATGATATGCTGATCGTTGGACAGCATGCTGTGATGATAAAGAAGCTGAAAGAGAATTTATCAAAATCCTTTGACATGAAGGATCTTGGTGCAGCAAGGCAAATTCTGGGTATGCAGATTATCTATGATCAACAAGTAAGGAAGTTGCGGTTATCCCAGGAGAGATACATTGAGAAGGTACTAGAGAGATTCAATTCTAAGGATGCGAATCCAGTCAGTACACCTCTTGCTTGCAAGTTTAAACTCAGCAAGAAAGCATGTCCTACAACAAAGGAGGAGAAGGAAGACATGTAAATAGTTCCATACTCCTCAGCATTCGGGACTTTGATGTACGCAATGGTATGCACACTTTTAGATATTACTCACGCGATTGCTGTCGTGAGCAAGTTTCTTTCCAAACCCAGGGAGATGACACTGGGAGGCTATGAAATAGATTCTGAAATACTTACGTGGCAGTTGAAAAATATCTTTGTGCTTTGGAGGCTTGGAACCAATCCTGGAGGATTTTTCAGATGCAGAAATGGCACGAGATATTTACTCCAGAAAATCAACTTCTGAATATCTGTTTACTTTTGTAGGGCAAGCTATGTCATGGTAGTCCAAGCTGCAAAAATTTGTAGCCTTATCTACAATTGAGATAGAGTACATTACAATGACTGAAGTAGGAAAAGAGTTACTTTGGTTGAATAGGTTCCTTCAATAACTGGGCTTGGAACAAGATGAGTATGTGGTTTTCAATGATAGTGAAAGTGCTTAGACCTAAGCAAGAATACCACATACTATGGCCATACTAAGCACTTTGATATTCGGTACCATTAGCTTCGAATAGCCTATGATTAAGTTTAGCCAAAAGGTCTCTCCCTCAAGTGGGCATGAGGGAGAGAATTGATGGGGTCATGCCCATTTATTGGCTTTCATTGGACAAGGAGAGTTGTCCACAGAGAGATGGGATGGGAGAGTTGAAAAAGGTGGAGGTGTGACAAGCATTTAATGCTTAGGTTGAAAAGTTGGAGCTAAATAGTCGCTTGGGAGAAATTTACGCAGGATTATATGGGATTTTTATTTATCCCTTCATGGACTTCATTCCTTATAAAGGGATAACTTCTCTGCATAGGAATTCATCCACAAAAGAAGAAAACTCCAAGTAATGAGTTTAGAGAGAAATGGAGTAGTACTCGTACTTTGTACTCTGATAGTTTCCGAGTTCCACAGAGAGAGCTTGAGATAAAAATAGAGTGTGTAAAAATTTTCTATTGTAAAATACGAATGAAACACGAGAGTTGGATGACTCGAGGTATTAGGCAGTGAGGATAGTTTTACCGCTGTAATTTTTCTGTTTATTAGTTGATATTTTCGGAGCTGATCCCGTGGTTTTTCCCTCTGGCATTTAGATGATTTTCCACATAAATCTTGGTGTTCCCTTTTGATGGTTTATTTTTCCATCTATTTTTTACCGTGTTAGTTATCTATTATCGAGTAAAATTTATTTATTTTCTTCTATTGACGGGTCAAATTTCCAACAAAATCAAGGAAGAAAGAGGGAGTAAGAACTATCACGAAGAGGTTTTTGTTTGACGAGGAGGCAATAACGACTCTGAAAACTATTGCTAGCAGTGACACTGACAACAAATGCGGAAGCAAATTTTACGAGGCCAGGTTGTGACTGCCCTCATCTGGATGGCACTCACAAGGACATGTCAAGCTAATAACAACGAGAACTTGAGGTCTTCTTTCCTGACGCAACCTACAAATATGCATGACAAGTTGGTCAGAAGTGTGCAGAGTTTCTGTGACAAGTTAGTCAGTGGCAATGAGATTGATAAGTGCACACTCAGCACCTGGTGTAATATGCCATATTATGAAGCTGGTTTTGGATGGGGTAAGCCCACTTGGATTAGCGGCTTGCAAATACCTATAGACAAGTTCACTTTATTGTTGGACACCAAGGATAATAAAGGAGTTGAAGCTTGGGTTAGCTTGGATGAAAACGATATGCCACTTTTTCAGGAAAATCTCGAGAGAGCCCTCACCATCACTTGATAGTGCTAATGTGCAAATTGTCTCATGTACTCTGCTTTTATTGCTTTCTCCTGCAACCATTAGACGCTTTGTAACCTTCTGCCTCTCGAAGGCTCATCTTTGGAGTTAATTAAATTAACCTTTTAAAAAACTTGGGTCGATTTTGTTATGTGTGCCTCTCGAAGGCTCATCTTTGAAGACATTGTGGTATGTCTTACCCACAGCTTTTTATTTTTGGTGAAACTGGTGGTTACACACAGCTTTTGATTGGGATGGGTATTTCCCAGTTTCGCGGTTTGGATCTTCTATTTTATGTTTTTGTTTGTGTTGTTGTTGCTTTAGGCAGTGACCGTATGGTTCGGCCTAGGTCTGACCCGTTTATTGTAACTTTTGCGATTATTGGAGCATATCCACTAGATCAACGAGCTGCTTGTGATGTCTTGGATGGGGTGGGATTGGGTACGGAATACCTCCTGTAGGTCCAATAAGCAACCTAAGAGGGGGTGAATTAGGTCTCAATCAAATTTTTTCAACTTTCGTTGGTACTTAGTCAATCAGCATGAAAGAAAATAAAGAGAGAGAATTGATAGTGGTTCAGCTCAGTCTACTTGAGCCTACGTCCACTCTTCAACCATCCTCTTGCTTTTTATTGCTCCAATAAAAACAAAAGAATACACAGCAAGTTTTGCCAGGTGCACTTGCAAACCTACAAGTTTTCACGGTTCACTTGCAAACCACAAGTTTACCAAGGTTCACTTGAAACCTACAAGTTTTCATAGGAGCACTTGCTAACCTACAAGTTTTCACAAGAGCACCTGCAAACCTTAACCCACTAGCTTCACGGACTCCGGCTAGCAACCGTCTAGATTTACAGGCTCTCTAGAAACCTTCTGAGCTTATCGTTGCTCTTACAAATGTACTACTCACACCTTCACACAGAAGTTGAGACAGTACTAAAATAAATATATATCTAATACGCTCTTTGTCTTCACCACTTGGTGATCACAGCTTTTCTCTCTTTGAATATAGGAATTCAGCTTCAAGCTAGATTTCTTCTTTGAATCTTGATCACTATCTTTTTCTCTCGACTGGTGTAACTTTTGTTCTTGGCATGTTCTTATATTAATAGGATCTCCCTTACATATAGTTGTTGGCCTTGCCCTTGCTCTCCAAGCGAGTCCTTAAGCTTGCTCTTCATGTCTGAAGTAGCCATTGGAGAAAAAGGCTTTCCTTGGCCACCAAGATAGCCAACTTTTGTTCCTAGGCTTGGCTTGAGTTGACCTTTGATATGTAGGTGATTTTATCCCTGAAATAGCTGTAAACACGAAGCCAAAATAACTTCTGAAATAGCTTTTGCTATTAGATTGTGTTAGTGGAAGTCAAACACAATTTAAATAATTATAGCTTGGACAAAAGCATGATTCGACTTGGGCAGCCATCCAATCACGTGGACTGCCTTAAGATGATTATAAAACTCTTCCAAAAGTTAGTCTCTCTAATTCACAGAAGAGTGCTCTTTAACCACCAAGCAACAAAGCTTAACGAGGCTCTTATCCGATGGGTAAAAGCCTAAATCATCTTATTTTTGACAAAGTTCAAATTCGAACTTGCCTTGGGATAAATATCTAGATCATCTTGGTTAAGCTTTAAGTAGAATGAGTACATAAAGACTTGAACCAGACTTAGAAATTTTTTTAATAATTTGGATCACAAAAAGTCTTTGTTGACTCCAGACTTTACACAGAAATCACAGATCACACAAAGGACAAGTTTATGACCTTATGTAAGAATAAACTTGGTCTAGCAAAAGATCACTTACCAGTTAAGCCTTTGTATCTTCTGACCCATCTCTCGATATACTTCTTTATCCCTTTGATCATGGCTAGCAATTTATAGTAGTTAAAGATAACTGAGTTTACGATCAGTATACTACTATGCATAGCCAATTTTATGATCATACTTAACCGAATTCTGATATGCACTTAATCAAAATACTAAGGCATTTTCACCCCCATTCCAAACAATTTGGAGTGAAGGCACGCCAGAGCTTTCTTACAAAAATGCAAAAACACGGGGATCAAAATGAAAAAGCCACACGGACCAGTATCGTAAATGAGACATGCCACTGTCGCAAACACAGAAAATACACTAGCCAATATGACATAACGGGACATGCCAGTATTACATAATGAGGCATACCGATATCACATAACGAGGCATGTCAGCGCAGTCCCCTTCAATCCAAACCGTTCGGAATGATTTCCTTCACTCCCTACCCAATCCAAAGAAGTCTTGGATGTACCTATCTTAATAAGGCTATTATCTCTCTGCTTAATTGCGTATTGGAGATTCGATCCTGGCTACACCAAGTGTGCAAAGCTATGGATACATTTAGCTAACTTTATTTTTTTTTTAAGTAAAACTGTATTACCTCTCCGAAAAGTTGCCAAAAAATTTTACAGCAGAGGTACTAGATATCAAGGAAGCAGAGCCAAACAATTATAGCTGATATCTAGTAGTTTAGTAGTTTATTGATTCATCATTTCTTGGCAGACACGACCTCTAATATAAAGGTTAATTTAGCTTTAGGAGCTGGTTCAAGACGAGCAATCGCTCAATCGTAGAGCTTCGCCTTTTCATTATGGCTTATGTAATAGTATCTTGTGTTATAATTGAGCTGCCAAGTTCTACCATGCTAACCAAGTTAAAAATAATTACACGACGAATATGCTAACCAAATGGCGTACAATGAAATTTTAGTACTTAAACAGAATCATGTGAATATATTTCGTCACAGCAGGGAGGTGAACCTTGGTATCCGAGTTTAAAGAAAAGTATGCTAACAACCTAGCATATAATGGATTGATACAAGAGGAGTGATGAGCGTGTCGAGGCCCCTCAAATAAACCAATATTTATGGCTCCCTAATTTATAGTTAGAAAGTGGGAATACTGAGTCATATCCAAGGAGGAATGAATACTAAATTAACCTAACTATTTACACGAAAGTAAAAGGGGATTTTTGTGAGATTGTAGATGAAACAAAATCAACGAACACAAAAGAGAGTAGTAAAAGTAAAAATCAAGGAATGAATACTAAATTAACCTAACTTCCTCTTTCGATCTCTGATTTAGGCATTCTTTATATCCACAGAAAGAGAAAGAAAGATCTTCGATTATTCATATAATAAACATCCTCTAATTTATCTGCAAAATTGACCAAAATGCTCTTCCAAGTCAGCTGTCCCTACTGAAGTCCTTCTTCAACTATAATTTCTTTCCAAATTTGCCTCCTTTTCCTACAATTTAGCACAAAGAACTCATTAGTCACCAAAAACTCAAATATTTACTAAAATAAATACAAAAGTGTTAAAACAACACAAAATTCTATGCGTTTAATGTGTATTTTAGACACACATCAAACATCCCCACACTTAAACTTTGCTTGTCCCCAAGCAAGACTCAAAATAAGACATAGACTCAAAAGCTTAAAGATTCAAGACAACAAAACAAATCACTCAACACATGGAACATACAAATAAATATTGTCAACACAAGCACTTGTATTTAACCACACTGAACTAATGAACCATCAACAACAGACTATCCCTAGGAATCCTCGTGCCTAGTCAATTTCATAATTCAAGTCTAGCCCACAAATTAAAGTAGTTCCCCATAATTTTATCATTCAAAAAGCGGTGAAGAACATTAGAGACTCAACATTAATAAGCACAAGGCATGACTGGATATTAATGCACTTACAGTGCTGTTTAGCTTCGCCTCATCCTAAAATATTTTAAATTAGCACGGTTAGCACTCAAACTTTCATGGCACTCGGGACTTCACTCTTAGATGCCAATAGGTCAGGTTATAACTTTTCATTGCTCCGATTGTACACCTATAATGATCCTCAAGCTTCATCCTAGTCAGGCCAGAGGCAACATCAACTCCAATTGTTTACCTGACTACTGCTCTTCTGCCAACATTCATGCACATTACACCTCTACATTCCACATTCCACATTCCACATTCCGCATTTCAATTTTCCTTCCTTTTTTTCACATCCCTTAAAACATTTCTTTCCTTTCAAAACTTAGAAGGGCAGCAAGTTTTTTTTATATGCCACTCGGTTAATCCTCACGTAAGTCAACTAAAATATGTTTATGGTACAAGCGGGGAGTTGGTTACTACAGCCGTGCCATCCAAATTCTCTATTCAAATCATCACGAGCAGGTTTTGTCGTTACGAGGAAGGACCAAAGTTCTTTGTCCACTTCACAGCGGGATTTTCTAGTCACCGCGAGGAAAATATTAGATTCTCTAGTCTCGCGCAAATTCATTTTTATCGCGATAAGCTTCAAAATCTTTTGTGCACATCTTGGCGAGAAGACTCTTCCACTCGACTTCTTTTTTTCTGCAAAAACATAGAAGATTCAATTAGAACCTAGAAAGATGAGAAAAACAATTTCTAAGATAAACTAATAAAATCTAAGAAGGGAAAAACAAAATTGGTTACCTCCCAATAAGCGTTTGTTTAACGCCAATAGCCTGACAGAACTTCAAAATTACTCTGTGGCATAGATTGGTAGCACGAGATGTACAGTCTTATCAAGTAGGATGGACTCACATTCATCTAATGCAATGCACCAACTAATGATTTGACTACCAATTTTCCAGAGAAAAGGTTCATCCCAAATAAAGTACTTTGCATCACTACGAAGTTTATGCCATTTTTCTTTCGTTAAACCAGGAGGAGTCTTACCAGCTATAATAAAGTTTACAAGGTTTGCATACCATGTTTCTTCAGTTTGGACATCGAACAGTTGTTCATTAGGAAAATCATCTGAAATATGTAGTTGCTCCTCTGCACGTTCATTAGGAAATTCATCTGAAAGTTGTCCGCTACTAAATTTTTAGAGCCCTTCTTGTCTCGATTCTCCAAGTTAAATTCCTGCAGCAAAAGAATCCATCGAATTTGGTGTGGTTTAGACTCTTTCCTTGCCAACAAATATTTGAGAGCAGAATGATCATAATAAACTATGACTTTTGTTCCTAAAATGTAAGAAAAAAATTTATCCAAATCAAAGACAATGACGAGTAATTCTTTCTCCGTGGTGGAGCAATTTTGTTGGGCTCCATCCAAATTCTTCGAGGCATAGTAGAATGACATGACTGCTCTTCTCAACTCGTTGTCCAACTACAGCTCCTATAGTATGGTCACTTGCATCGATCATGATCTCGAATGGTAGGTTCCAATTAGGAGGTTGCAGGATTGGGGCAGTGGTTAGCAACAACTTCAGTTTGTCAAAAGCTTCCTTCCGCTCCTTATTGAAAATGAATTCCACATCATTTTTTAGTAGATTTTGCTTTAAGGTAGAGCGATTTTGGAGCAATCCTTGCTGAAACGACGTTAGAACCCTACATGACCAAGAAAACTATGCACTTCTCGAACATTAGTTGGGTAAGGGTGATTAGAAACTAAATCAATTTTTGCTTTATCAACTTCAATCCCTTTTTCAAAAATCACATGTCTGAGGACAACGCCCTTAGTGACCATAAATTACATTTTTTGTAGTTCAAGACCAGGCTTTTCTTAATGGAATGTTGTAAAACTTTTGAAAGATTTTGCAAGCAATGGTTAAAAGAATCGCATACATGGTAAAATCATCTATGAAAATCTCAATGCAATTCTTTAACATGTTAGAAAATATACTCATCATGCAATGTTGAAAATTACCAGTAGCCTCACATAGTCCAAAGGGCATACGACGATAAGCAAATGTACCAAATGGGCAAATGAATGTAGTTGTCTCTTGGTCTTTTGGATCAACTACTATTTGGTAGTATCCTGAATAACCATCAAGAAAATAGAAATATGACTTACCCGCAAGTTGCTCCAACTTCTCATCAATGAAAGGTAAGGGAAAGTGGTATTTCCTTGTTGCAACATTGAGCTTACAGTAGTCAATGCAAACACGCCACCCATTCTAGTCTCGCATGGGCATCATTTTGCTCTTCTCATTTGTGACCAATGTAAGTCCAGTCTTCTTTGTAACCACATGAATTCGGCTGACCCATTGACTGTCGGAGATGGGGTAGATAATACCCAAGTCAAGAAGCTTGATGATTTCTTTTGTAACGACTTCCTTCATGGGTGGGTTTAACTTTCATTGTGGGTCTCGCTTTGGCTTGGCATTTTCTTCAAAGAGAATTATGTGCATGCACACTGAAGGACTGATGCCTTTTATGTCTGCCAATGTCCAACCAATGGCTGTTTTATGTTCTCTCTGTACTTTCATCAATTGTTGCTCTTAAAATATGGTAAGATCTTTTGAGGTAATCACAGATAGAGTATCCTTCTCGCCGAGGTATACGTACTTGAGATTCTCAGGTAACTTTTTCAACTCTAACTTAGGAGCCTGTTCAACAGAAGGAAGAATATATTCGTTAGTAACTGGTAGAGGGATTACAGAATTCTCGTACCTTCTTGGGGCCTCCGTGAGTGAGTATAGAGCCATGACAGTTTCTTGATCTTCCTCCTTGAGTTCCATGATTGCATAATGATCAGTTGCAGAATTTTGAATCACCCATTCTAGAGAGTCATTCACACATACTCTTTCTAAAGCAACTTGGACAAGCGGGTCAATCACATTAATAGAAAAAGTAGTTGCAGAATCTTGTGGGTGCTTAATGGCACCAAATATATTAAAGGTCACTACTTCCCCATCAAATTCTAGTGAAGTTCCATTATGCACATCTATCTTAGTTCTAGAAATTTTTATGAATGGTCGTCCAAGCAAGATGTGAGAAAAATTGGAGTGAGAATCATCATCCATATCAATCACATAAAATCAATAGGAAAGATGAATTCATTTACTTTAACAAGCACATCTTCCAGAACTCCTTCAAGATAAGAATTAGACCTATCTGCCAACAAAATTATGATTCTAGTATCTTATAAAGGTCCTAAATTCAAAACTTTATAAATGGCAGTGGCATGACATCAATAGATGCACCCAAATCAAGCATTGCTCTTTGAATTCTCGTATTTCCAATAGTGCATAGAATTGTGAACAAACCTGGATCCTTGTACTTTTGGGAAAGCTTCCTTTTGATGGTTGATAAAGCATTCTTGCCCATTCTAACTTTTTTATCTATGCCTAACTTCTTCTTGTTGGTGCAAACATCTTTGAGAAATTTTGCATACCTCGGTATTTGCTTGATGGCATCGAGCAATGAAATATTCACTTCTACCTTACAAAAGGTTTCCAGAATCTCTTGCTCGGCAGCTTCCTTCTTTGCTTTAGCAAATCTTCTAGGAAATGGTGGAAGAATCTCTATCTTGGGCTTCAACGTTATGGGTTCCTTCTTTTTCTCCACCTCCTTCTCAATTTCACTTGTCTTATTCTCTTCTTGAGTATTTTTTTCCAGGACAGGTTTTGCTTCCAAAGTTTTCCCACTTCGCAAAGTGATAGTACTTGTATTCTCTCTTGGGTTTACCACTGTCTAAGATGTTAATCTCCTTTGAGAGATCTTTATATCTCTCACATCAGTTGTAATCTGAGACACTTGTTCTTCAACATTCTTGATACTCGCATTAGTTTGGTTGGCAAGATTTTGAATGCTTTGGTTAGTATTTTGAATACTCTGGCTGGTGCTGATGGCCAAAGTCTTAATAAGGTCTTCCAATGATTGAGAAGAAGTAGCAGCTTGTTGTTGAGTTGGCTCAGGCCTAGAGTTTTCATAATTATGTGGTGCTCTTTGATTTGGTTGTCCTTAAGGTGGCCCATATCTAAAATTGGGATGGTCTCTAGTTCTCGGGTTGTAGTAATTGGCATATGGATCATACTTCCTCTTTTGCTGATAATCACTATTACCCACGGCATATGTGTCTTCTTGGATCTCAGGACATGTTTCTGAATGGTGCCCTGAAATAGAGCAAACACCACATACTATTGGCTTGGTTAAGCCATTTTTGAAGGATTACTCCACGAACGTTGAGAGCTTATTGAATTTCTCTTCCAACTTAGAAGTGTTCACTTTATTGACCTTCTACTCTCCAGAGCTTTGACATCCTTGTATGTTTTTAGCCATCCTTTCAATCAACTATTTTTTTTGAGCAGACGTATTCTCCAAGAGGTCACCATTACAAGAAGGGTCAAGCATGCTTCCCTCAGAAGGAAGGAGTCCTTCATAGAAATACTGAATTAGCTAATTCTCTGTGATTTGGTGCTGCGGACAACTTGAACACAACTGCTGAAATCTCTCCCAATATTCATACAATGTCTCGCTAGATTACTGGGTAATACCACTAATCTCCTTCCTTTTAGATATCACTGTTGAAGTCGGGAAGTACCTATCCAATAACTTCTTTTGCAAATTTGCCCATGTTCTTATTGATCTTGGCTGAAGACTGTATAGCCAATCCCGTGCTTTGTCTTCAAGGGAGAATGGAAAGGCCATTAGCTTAACTAAATCTGTAGAGACTCCTGTTTGTTTCACAGTAAAGCAAGCGATGTGAAGTCCTTGTAGGTGTCTGTTGGCATTTTTTCCCGCTCGTCTGTGGAAGGTGGGTAGCCGATGAATCAAGCTCGAC
This sequence comes from Hypericum androsaemum, assembly GCA_963995505.1. Taxonomy (NCBI): domain Eukaryota; kingdom Viridiplantae; phylum Streptophyta; class Magnoliopsida; order Malpighiales; family Hypericaceae; genus Hypericum; species Hypericum androsaemum. Next base: position 7,878,317 of record OZ023188.1, read on the forward strand.
TTGAGCTCAAACGAAGGAATATCATCAGGAAGGACAATGCACAACGGTTATTGGTTGACATCATTTTCCGCCATGGCATTCAAGTTGAAGGGTTTGCCATGTTGGGAATATCTTTAGGAATGCTTTCAATGTCGGATGAAGAAGTAGAGTCGTCTCTCTCACTAGAAGAATCACCAGAAGCAATGGTTTGCCTTTTTGCCTTCCAGTTTGACTTTGCAGTCTTCTCAATCTCTGGGTCAAGAGGTAAAGTATGTAAACCTGAAGAATAAGTTACATAAAGAGTAAGATCAATCAAATAAATCAAAACCTCCCCGGCAACAGTGCCAAATTTTGACGAGCGTGTTGGAGGCCCCTCAAAATAAATCGATATTAACGGCTCACTAATTTGTAGTAAGAAAGCAAAAATACCGAGTCAGATCCAAGAAGGAACAAATACTCAATTAACCTAACTATTTAAACAAAAGTAAAAGGGGGGGTTTTTGTGAGATTTTAGATTAAAGGAAGTCAACGAACACAAAAGAGAGAAGTAGAAGTAAAAAGGGAAAATTACTTTGTAGCTCTTGGAGTTTGCTTAAATATACTCAAAAGTCCCCCTATTTGCAAAATACACGCCGGCGCCCCTCAAGTTTGCTTTTATTATACTTTCGGGTCCCTGGCGCATCTTAGCAACTCTTTTTTTTCATTTTTGTCAATAAAATGACTAAAATACCCTTAGAACAATAATTAAAAAAACCATTGACATCATCTCTTCTTCTTCCTTTGAGCCAATGACATCATCTCGAAAAAAACGGCCTCAGCCCACAATAGAACAAAAAATTGATAGAGCAATTAATCACCAATTCAAACTCATCGGACATTCATTCACCGAGAGTAATTAATCATCTGCTATAGTAATTAATCACCGAGAGAGCAATTCAAACTCATCTGATAAAGTAATTAATCAATGAGAGGTGACAAGAACGAGGACGAAGAGCCCAAGGAACCAAAGAGCCCAAGGAAGCGGAGAGCGAGTCAGAGCTCTCCTCTGGGTCGGAAATGTTGTTGAGGTCGACTCGGTTGTTTAGGGAGGTCTCGAGCGCATCGGTTGGTGGCAGCAGAGGCGTCAGGGTAGGAAGGCACAACCCCACGATGAGCAAGAGAAACCACCCCATAGCGACTTGCTTACCGCATCATCTGGGCAGCCACCATGAATGCTGCCTTCTCGGGGAAAGCCAATTTGCCACGGGTGGAAGTTGGGGCTTTTTGCCATCCCATCGTTGATGGCTACGCCGAAGGAGAGAGATGGAAACGAGTCCAGTTGTGTTCAAAGCGGGAGCTAGAGGAGTCTGAGAACTGTAATTTTGCCTTCCTCGTAGGAGCACACAAGCCAGGCTTGTTGAGGAGACCATCGTTCGCAACAAGGACATCCTCATCCATCGATTCCCATGGCCTTCATTGCTTGGTTCCCATCACCAAAAGCTGCCAATCTGATTTCAATTTGGGCCTTGGATTCTGGGTTTTGACCGCCAACCAATTTCTTTATTTAATTGGTGCCAAATTTTAGAGATGAAGCTTGTGATGTCAGATTTATTTGGAGAAGAAGAGATGATGTCATCATTTTTTTTCTAAGGGTATTTTTGTCATTTCAATGCTAAAAAAAAGAAAAAAACTCATTTAGGGACCCGAAAGTATAATAAAAGTAAACTAGAGGGACGTCGGCGTGTATTTTGTAAATAGGAGGGACTTTTGAGTATATTTAATCAAACCCCAATGGCTACAGAGTAATTTTTCCAAGTAAAAATCAATGAGAGAAAATGGTAGATTCGAGATCGGAGTACCCAGATAAGTTGGTTGATCACTGGATCAGAAAAGATAAAATAACACACGTAGCAAGTAGGTGTAAATCTCCTGCAACCGCAAAGAGACCACCAACATCAATTATCAACTAGCCAAATGATCGTCTAACTAGTTGTTTACCACCTAATATACAGTATATCAACTTATTTCAATTCTTTAAGCAATAGCATTAAGAATGGATGTTCCTACTCCTAGTGATTGTACTTAAAATCTTGGTATCTATAAACTAGCCTTACTTATTCCTAGTGATTGTGTATAAAGCGGGAGGTGGAGGAGTTCATAAATAGTAATTTTGCATTCCTCGTCGGAGCACACAATCAAGGCTTGTAGAAGAGACCATCATTCACGACAAGGACGTCCTCACCCGCCGATTCCCAAGGCCTTCGTTGCTTGGTTCCCATCACCAAAATCTGCCAATCTGATTTCAATTTGGGCCTTGGATTCTGGGTTTTGACGGCCAACCAATTTCTTTGTTTAATTGGTGCCGAATTTTAGAGATGAAGATTGTGATATCAGATTCATTTTTAGAAGAAGAGATGATGTCATCATTTTTTTCTAAGGATATTTTTGTCATTTCAATGACAAAAAAGGAAAAAAAATCATTTAGGATGCCCGAAAGTATAATAAAACCAAACTAGAGGACGTTGGCATGTATTTTGCAAACAGGAGGGACTTTTGAGTATATTTAAGCAAACCCGAGTGGCTACATAGTATTTTTTTCAAGTAAAAATCAATGAGAGAAAATGGTAGATTCGAGATCAGAGTACCCAGATAGGTTGGTTGATCACTCGATCACAAAAGATAATCTAACATACGTAGCAAGTAGGTATAAATCTCCTGCAACCGCAAAGAGACCACCAACATCAATTATCAACTAGCCAAATGACCGCCTAACTAGTTATTTACCACCTAATAGACAAGTACATCAACTGATTTCAATTATATAGGCAATAGCATTTAGAATGGATGTTCCCTACTCCTAGTGATTGTACTTAAAACCTTGGTATCTACAAACTAGCCTTACTTATCCTTAGTGATTGTGTTCAAAGCGGGAGGTGGAGGAGTCCAAGAACAGTAATTTTGCTTTCCTCGTCGGAGCACACAAGCCAGGCTTGTCGAGGAGACCATCGTTCGTGACAAGGACGTCCTTACTCGCCGATTCCCATGGCCATCGTTCCTTGGTTCCCATCACCAAAATCTGTCAATCTGATTTCAATTTGGGCCTTGGATTCAAGGTTTGACGGCCAACCAATTTCTTTGTTTAATTGGTGCCGAATTTTAGAGATGAAGCTTGTGATGTCAGATTTATTTGGAGAAGAAGAGATGATGTCATCATTTTTTTGTAAGGGTATTTTTGTCATTTCAATGACAAAAAAAGAAAAAAACTCATTTAGGGATCCGAAAGTATAATAAAAGCAAACTAGAGGGACGTCGGCGTGTATTTAGCAAACAAGAGGGACTTTTGAGTATATTTAAGTAAACCTAGTGGCTACAGAGTAATTTTTCCAAGTAAAAATCAATGAGAGAAAATGGTAGATTCGAGATCGGAGTACCCAGATAGGTTGGTTGATCACTGGATCACAAACGATAATCTCACACACGTAGCAAGTAGGTGTAAATCTCCTGCAATTGCAAAGAGACCACCAACATCAATTATCAACTAGCCAAATGATCGCCTAACTAGTTGTTTACCACTTAATAGACAGTACTGATTTAAATTCTATAGGCAATAGCATTAAGAATGGATGTTCCTGCTCCTAGTGATTGTACTTAAAACCTTGGTATCTACAAACTAGCCTTACTTATCCCAAGTTAATTAGGTTGGTAACGACCGTTCCTCACTGAATTAACCTTGCTCCTAATTCAATTCCTAACTGCAATCGCTAATCAAGAATCAATGGCATATCAGTTCTAGAATAAACTCACAACCGCAAAATTATTGAAGAACAAAAATAATCACAAGGAAATAAGAAAATACTACTGAATTAATTTGAATAACCAAGATCCTCACCACCAAATCCTTGGGTCTCCTCCTTCAAATCAAACTAGAGAATTAGTTCCCCATAGTCATGACAAAGACAAAGTAAAATAAGGTATTTGATCTCTGGAATGAAAAGTGTCATCTAAAATTCGTCTAGAGGGCTATGTTTACCCCTCCTAAGTGTAAAAACCTAGAGAATTTGTTTCGAGAGTCCTGAGCAATGCAGAAACAAAATTTTCAATAATGCCCCAAATATTCGTCAATAAAATCTGGCAGATCAGCCTTCAGTATTTTGGTCATAAATTTCTCTTCCAATCTCCGATTTAGGAATTCTTTATATCCACGGAAAGAGGAAAGAAAGATATTCAATTATTAGTCTAATAGACATCCTATAATTCGGCTTCAAAATTGACCAAAATACCATTCTAACTCAGTTGTCCCTGCTAGACTTCTCTTTCAATATAATTCCTTTCTAAATTTCCCTCCTTTTCCTATAATTTAGCACAAAGAACTTATTAGTCACCTAAAACTCAAATATTTACTAAAATAATACTAAAATAAAAACAAAAGTGTAAAAACGACTCAAAATCCTATGCATTTAATGCATGTTTTAGACACACATCAAGAAGTTGTTATTTAAATGTTTTAGACACACATCAAGAAGTTGTTATTTAAATGTTAGTTCTGAAACAAAATCATGTGAATATATATGGGTTCAAGAACAAACTTGAGAACGAGTCTGGAGCAGTCGTCCCAAGAGCTATAGAATTTTAAAAAAAATTTAAAAAGACATGAAGCTATGGAATTTTGTATGTTTGATTCGTGGTCTCTTACTCATTCCTCAAGCTCCCTTATATAGAAAAAAAACTCATTAGCCCCGGCCTCCTACATAGGCCATATTTTAGTCAAACTCGAGTTTATCTCTAATCAATCCCTATTAAATTCCAAGACTCGCCGGCTTAAGGAAGTGTATCCTCATTAGTCTTCAATGCTTATCTGTCTTCCTTAACCCCATGCCATATGATTTCCTCGTGTTTTATCCTCTTCTTCCAAGAGACTGTCTCTAGGCGGACTCTTGATGAAGACACCATAATCCGGGGGTCATCTACCTTGAATATGTCATCGGACCTATCCAAGATCCGTAATTCCGGTTATCTTCTTCGACGAACTAAATTTATTTCAAAAAAAAAAACAAAACACTGTAATCTAATTAATAGCAAAAAAATCAAGAAATAAAGCAAAATCAAAATCAAGAAACAGGAATTGGTAGCAAAACCTCAAACCAAAAACACTAAAATGCCAGCGGACAATTTGAATTCACCTTAATATACTCGAACCACTTCAGAACAGAACACCCACCGCAACTCCCGCAAGTAGGAACCCTAACCTCTTGCCCTCCAAACTCCTCAAAAATATCGGTGTACGAAGCCAATGGCACGTGCTTCCGTCTTCTCGAGCCAGAACCACAACCTGTGGTGGGTCCCTCAACACTAGAAACCCTGACCCACTGGGGGCCCCACTTTCAATGCTAACATGCTCCTCCTCCTCACTATCTTTGTCCTCCTGGTAGAGCGGGGAAGGGAGGGGGAAGTTGATGAGGTCTGGGCAGTCTTGGAAGTGGAAGACCTTAAGGAGGAGGGAGGCATCGCCAACAAGGGAACCGTGGGCGTGGGAGAAGAATTTAGATTCAGTGGGGACTACTAAGTGGATGTCCCCACGGAGGGGACTGATTCTGGGCTGTTTGATTTGATAATTTTAATCCTTCCTTGATCAAATGGACCAAAATTGTTGAGGGTATTTTTGTGTTTTAACATTCAAGTTGCCAAAGTAGGCTTCCCGCCCAGCCTAGAACCTATAACCCACGATTTTCCAAAATTGTAGCCCTCTTCATCTTCCAATTTGAAAAAACCCATTACCCACGAAGTCCCAAAAATCGTAGCCCTCTTCTCCTCCAAGAGCAAGCCCTCGACAGCACCTGAGAAATGCTGTCTGACCACATCTAGCCGAGGAAGCCATCGGCGGCACCTGGGTGAAATCCACTAGGCGTAACTCCCATCACCCGAGGAAGCCATCGACGGCCCCTTGGAAAAAAGTCATCGACGGCACCTGGAAAGAGCCTACTGACTACTTCGACCCTTCACCTATTAGCCCTAAACTCTTGCGACTCAAAACCGGTAAGTTCATAAGTTTTGACCCGTCCATATTGATCTCTTTCCGCTGACCCTGGTAAGTTAATCAATTTCCCGCTTGCCTTTCTCTTTTTGGCTATTGACCACTTTATTATGCGGTGTGAAGTGGTTGCTTCTTGGTGCAATAGGTTGAAGGAGGCTATTCTATGGACTAAGAATAGTGTCTCTATAGAGAGATGATTGACAAGAGGAGGAATAACACAAAGTAAAATTTCAACTTGATTTTGTTCGTGTTTTTGTACTGTTATTGTTGTTATTTTTCTTTTTTGTGTTATCTAAATTATTTACTTATTTTCAAAGTGCAAGAAAAGAAAAGGTCAAGATGAAGCGGCAGGCGCAGGGAAGGCGGAGCGAAGATAATAAGAAGTTAGGGAAAAAGGTACTAATTATCTCCTCACATTTGTACATGTATGATCTAAATTCCATAAATGTGTAACCTTGAATTGCCAATGTTTGTAAGAGGTTTGACCTTGTTTTTGGTTTGAATTCTATTTTTGATTACCAATGTTTGCATGTGGTGTATTGATATTGATTTTCATGTGGTGTGATATTGGTTTGTCTTTGAATCGATTCTGTCTTTCATGTGGTGTTATATTGGTTTACATATGCATTGATATTTGTTTGCATGTGGTATTTGCAGTTGAAGATTAAGAAGAAGGGGGGGGGGGAGGAATTGTTGAAGGATGAAGGCCGCTGAAAAGAAAAAGGTATTAATTCCCCTTTTTTGGCGTGGATGTGAGTTGATATCGATTTGGATGTTAATTTGATACTTGTTTGGTTGTGAGTTGATACTGGTTTGAATGCATCTCACTATTGGTTTGGTTGTGAAGTTATTCTGGTTTCAAAGTGCATTGATACTGGTCTGAATGTTAGTTGATACTGGTTTAGTTTTGTAATTAAATTTATTCTTGACAATCGTTGTTATATATATTTCTTGTCAGACTTTAAAATTATTCTGCCAGCCTAGAAAATTAATCACTGTGAACGAGTTTTTGAATCAAAAAGCTTCAGAAGGTTCCAAGGTGGAACGAAGGGGGTATATAAGAAAGGCTGGTATTGGTGTTTTTTTGGAGCTGGTTGTAGATGATCCTTCTCCGGACGACATGATGGAAGTTGTCAACTTTTGTTGACTCGAGCAAAAGGTTTTCTTAACCGATGAGCATGTTGCAAGAATTTATGGTCTTGAATTTAGTAGTCAGGTTATCACTCTGGATATGAAATTGACTCCAATGCAAAGGGACACTTACAAATCAGAGGCTGTTAGCTTGGGTTTGGCACCGTCTGATGCCAATTATATTTGAGTGAAGAATATAGAAAATGCATTAAAAGGGAAAGGCAAAAAGGGTATAATTGATTATGATTGGGCTAAACTTTACATTCACTATGCCTTAGGCGTGTTTCTCGTGCCCCCAACATCAGAGGTGCTACCATTGAAATATTGGTATTATGTTCAGCCACTCTCCCAGGTGTCAAGGTATAATTGGTGCAAATTCGTGGCTAATAAGATGAATGAAGAGTTAGGCAGATGTTTGAAGTGTTTCAATACTAGCAATCTCATCAAAATGGGTTGCAATGCTCATACTTTGTTGCATTATTTCAAAACATGCAATAGTGAGAAGATTTCTGGTGCTTCTTCAAGCACCACCACTAGTACAGCCCATTTTTGAAATATTTCTTTGGCCCAGGTATTTCATAATTTGTTTGTATGTTTGAACAAATTAAAGATATATACATTTATTTAATTATGTTGTTGTTTTTTCCGAAACCAATGTAGCTTTATGCAAGTCATTACAAGCTTATCCAGGAGAGAGATAATTTAGATGCTCGGCGGAAAGCTGTAGATGAATCCATTAATATGGTCAAGTTACTTATCGACGATAGACAGACTACGGAGAAAGGAAGCAGGGTGGTAGGAGAGGGTGTTGTTAAAGATGGTGATGAGGATAAGGAGGAGAATGATGAGAAGGAAGATGTTGTTGTGAGTGTCCCTCTTTTTCTTAGACGTTCTTATTTTTCATTATTTTGGATGGATCTAGTTTTGGCATGTAAAATATTTCTCATTATCACACGAAAATGATATTTGTTTGCTTATGATAGGATTTTGGGTTGTTTCTAAAACAATATTGGTTTGCATATGAAATGATATTCGTTTGCGTATCAATTGATATTGGTTTCCATTTCATAGAATACTACTTTTGCTTTCGAGTTGATATTGGTTTGCATTTGATAGAATACTGGTTTGTTTGTGAAACGATATTGGTTTGTTTTGGAAGCTATAGTGGTTTATTTGTGAAACGATATTGGTTTGCATATGCGATGATATTGGTTTCCATTTGATAGAATATTGGTTTGCATTCGAGGTGATATTGGTTTGCATTTAACTTGATATTTGGTTTGCTGTCTATTGATCCTAGAATCATACCCTTTTATTGTGTGATAGCAGGGGGCCAATGAGGACCATGAGTTGAGCAATGAGGAGGAGGAGTTGGGCAATGAGGAGGAGGTTTTGGGCAATCATGAGATGGATGAGAAGGAGGATGAGGATCAGCTCCAAGAGAATAAGGGCGGCGAGGTTGAGGATAATGTCAATGCGAATAAAAATAGTCGTGATGATGGGCATAGAGAGGATGTTCATCCTGGTGATAAGTGGGCCATCATACGATGTACGGCAAAAGATGCATGTCAGTTGGCTAACATATCGAGCCCTTTTACATGTGATACAAGTTTCTATGATGAAGCTTCCGCCTTTGCAGATAACATTGCAGCCGGTGGTGCCGATGGTTCAGATGGTTCGTCTGTTATGGAGGATGTTCACAACACAGTTCGTCAACCAGAGCCAATAGTTTTGCTTAATAAGGATGACACTAGTGTGGTTGATCATAAGAGAAAGACGAGAGCCAGTCACACTCTCAGGACTCCATATACGGACCCTACACCAAAAAGGTGCAAGAAATTTCCGGCACCAAAAAAGGGCAAGAATCTGATTGTCATGCCTAATGATGATGAAGATTTTGAGATTATTGGAGGTAGTAATTTTGTCAATGCGCCACCCAGACAGTTCACTCGTGATTTTGTTATAACAAATGAGAAGGTGGAGGCTGCAAAGACTTGTTTTAAGTCTTTGACCAGTGGTCAAAAGAATATTCTTGTCAAGTATGCAAACGACATAGCTAAAGCAAAAGAATTACCGTAAGTCTTATATTATTTAATAGTTACCTTTTGGAAACAACATTTTTCTGACAATATAAATTTTGTTTTGCAGTGGCGAGCAACTGTGTTTTGACTATTGTGAGCATTTGATACGCATGGATTTTGAAACCCTTCAGGGAAGGTAATGGATTTCTTCCAAAGTTGTGGATGCGTATGGACACTTTCTTGGAAGACGTGTGCGTAATATGAACATACCTATTAATCGCATTATGTTCCCTATCGATACTATTGTTAGTATTTTCTTATTGCTTCATAAGTTATACACTAATTTAAAGTTTTGATTGTCCATTGATATTGGTTTCACCCTGAATTGGTACTGGTTTTACCCTGAATTGTTACTAGTTTTACCCTGAATTGATATTGGTATGGATGTGAGTTAGTACTGGTTTTACCCTGAAATGGTACTAGTTTTAGATTGAATGTATACTGGTTTGAATTTCAAGTTCAAGTACATACTGGTTTGACAATGGTTTGAATGTGAATTGCTACTGGTTTGATGTGATTAGATACTCGTTCGTGTGTGACTTGATATTTGTTTTTTTTTAATTGATATTGTGCATTCTGACGTACGCAAAATTGACAAGCAATTTAACGCACAAACAAATAGTATAGTGTATAAGTAAGATTCTTGAACTGAGAGAGATAGAACATGAAAATTAAAACAATCAATCGTATGTAGCCAAATTGAAACAAGTTCGTAAAGTAAAGAATGATATGAGGTTGCAAGACAATAAGTAAACTAAGAAATGTAAATAGACGGTTTGTACTTTAATAAAATAAAGAGAGCACGATGCTTTTATGGACTACCTATCTATGTCAAGATCATGGTTATTTATGAAGTTCTAACTAGTACCCGGAGTGTTCTAATGCATCCTCCTAACGCTTTCGCTCATTAGGCCGATAAAACTAAGCTAGAATAGTTCACAAATACCAACTAACGCTTTCGCTCATTAATTAGATCGTGAACTAAGCTAAACTCAATTATAAAGTTAACTCCTCGTGGGTTATCCCTTAGTATCAAGATGTCTCATTAATACCTAAGAATATGTCAATTGATCCTTCCGTTGAATTTAATGCCTTTCGGTCCACTATCATCAACTAACATCATAATCTAAGTGATCAAGTTAGATTAAGCATTACGATCATCAATTGACAACTACTACGAAAGTTGATCAAACCATAACCCAACATAGATAAGTAATCACATAATTAAAGCATCGTACTCACAAGAAAAACTACTCACAAGTCATGTTCATACAAGAAGAAAACTTATACAAGAAAATGATAGAAAATAACATTAAAGACAGAGATAGAGAAAACTCAAGATGTGGTCAAGAGCTTCCTCAAGCATCCTTCTTCAAGCTTCCTTCTAGCATTCCTCCAATGGTACTCCTTCTTGGTATTCCTCACAACTCTCAATCTCCAACTATATTCTTCAAAAACTAGATATCTCCAAAGAGAGCAATTCCCTCCTCTATTTATAGTGAATGAGATGAGAGCTTTTTCTCCACTCATCCATCAAAAGAGAAGGTGGATGGATGAATATTCTCTCTTTTGAGTTGGAAAGCCTTTCTTTTGATGGTGGAAAGAACTTTGGAGGTGGAAAGCTCCACTTTGGAGGTGGAAAGCTCTTCTTTCCAACAAGGAACACCAAGGAGAATTATTTATACAAGGCACTCAAGTTTCCAGCCATGTGAAAGAAAGAAAGGCAATCATGGTCCATAATGGTCCTTGAATTTTCGGCCAAATTCTTACAGATTGCTGGCAGAATTAAAGCTCGACTTTGAACGTGATTTTTATCCCTTTTGGGCTTCGAATTTGAAGAAGTCCATTAGAGACAAATGTGTAGCCCAGGATGTCTGCTTTCCGGAGCCACTGAGTTTGCCTTCATCGGTCTTCGGATGAGAAAGTTATCTGCATTTAAGTCACAAGAGGTCAAACTCGCCCACATCTTCGAGTGCCCGATCAAGCGTCAATCTTTTAGGCTACTCCGATAGACTTCAACACGAACCAATGGTGTACCAACATCCTCCCTCTTATCTCACAAGGGCTTCTAGCAATAAACATGAAAGAAACACAATAGAAGTTAAGAGGTTACACGAAAACTAACATAATACGAAATAAGAGATATTAACATCGAATAACACATAAACCTACTAGAAACGATAGGAATTCAATGCTAAAACATACGCAAACAATGAATATTTTCACACTCATCACACCCCCATACTTGAATCATTGCTTGTCCTCAAGCAAACTCAACCATGGAATACTAAACAACATCACAAGAGAAATCAAAACGCAATAAGGGAAAGACTTGGCGTGATTAATTTAAAATTTAACTCCCCTCAAAATCTCAAACTCACATCAATAGATCACCCTATAACCTAGCTAGTTCATTAACCAAAACACAAAAAGTAAGAACCGGTAGACACCTCACTTCTAGATTATTTAACCAAGTATTAACACTATGTAAAATACACTAGAAGGTTGACCACTCAGAAGTTCGAAAATTTTTTGCTCACAATTTGTAAGTGGTTAACTTCCTATCTCTCACGTACATGGCCGATTTTTTTCAAAGTATCCGACGTCCTACTCAACAATGTCTCAAAGTCGTGAGATTGCTTGTGATCAGGGGGACTTTCATTCGGGTTGTAATGGGGTTGAGGTACAGGTGAGATAAAATATCTAGATAGTAGTTAAACCACCCAATCCGAGGACATTGTACAAATGCAAACTAGTCACTCGTCTATTCTAAACATCCTCACCATAAACAATTCAAGCACACTCCCCAATTCACCCATTTCCTAAGACCGTGTAGATCGAGTCATGCCATCTTATTCATGTCTTATTCCATTTTTTACTTCTCTTTTTTTTACCACTTTTCATTTCTTTTCTTCTTCTTCTTCTTTTTTTTTCACAAACTTGACATTTACTAGGCAATAACTCGATCTTTTTTTTTTCTTCTAATAGCCTCTCAATTATCCAAATCACAAACAGATTAAACCCATATCAACACCAAGTTTTCAACTAATCCCAATACATATTATCCCCAACCTATGCGTCCACGGATCAAATGACCAAAGGTCGGGAGGATAGTAGGTATAAGGCTTAAAGTTGGCTTACATATAATATGATCAAAGAATGGCTAGGCTCAATGGGTTAAAGCAATGGATTCAAGGGATTTTTATCTTTACAGCTCTGGGCTTAATGTCAAAGAAATTTGCCCCCGTCATCCCACTAACACACACACAACCAAGACTATGTCGAGTACTAGTAGGATACCTCGATCAACCGAACTCAAGTAGGCACCTCATGAATAAATGAAGACGGTTGTCTCCTCCTTCGGCTCAAAGTTCCTCACAAGGTCACTCGTCAACCCTCTAGTCAAATCTACATAGTGAGACCACAAGTCTAAACAACCGAGGGTGAAGTTTTTACAAGTTTCTAATCTTAGTGCTCGAGTTCAATCCCTAACTAGGTATGTGGCAATCTTCTAACATAAGTTTAATAATTTTGAGGGGGGTCAAATTTTGAAAAAATCATGCTATACTCATCAAATCATTTCTATGTGGAACCTCTCACCCCCACACTTAAATGACACATTGTCCTCAATGTGGGGGCAACACACAAAACGAAACATCACATTAAATAACACAAATGAAAAATGAAAAGTAAAAGAAAGAGAAGTGGACTGCTCCCTGAGGCTAAGGTGCGGATAGAGGGAGCAAAGTTTGCACTTCTCGAGCGCGCTCCATCTTGCTCCCTAGGTATAGCTTGCACCGCTGGCCATTGACTTTGAATGTTTGGCCCTCCAGATTCTTCACTTCAATGGCTCCATGAGGGGCGGCACTGACAATCTCGAATGGTCCACTCCATCTTGATTTCAATTTTCCGGGGAACAGCTTCAAGCGCGAATTATAGAGGAGTACTTGTTGACCAACCCGAAAGTCCTTGGCTCCAATACGAGCGTCGTGCCTCTTTTTGGTGGTGTCTTTGTAGAGCCGTGCACTTTCAAAGGCACTTGAGCGGAGTTCCTCGAGTTCTTGGAGTTGCAGCACTCGACGTTCTCCCGCGAGCTTGTAGTCGTAGTTCAATGTCTTGATTGCCCAAAATGCTCGGTGTTCAAGTTCCACTGGGAGGTGACACGCCTTGCCATAGACCAGGCGATATGGCATTGTGCCTATAGGGGTTTTGAAAGCAGTGCGGTAAGCCCATAAGGCATCATCAAGCTTACCCGACCAATCTTTTCGTGCTGAGCTCACTGTCTTTTCTAGAATTTTCTTCAGCTCCCTATTAGATACTTCAACTTGACCACTGGTTTGAGGATGATAAGGTGTGGCAACCTTATGAGTGACTCCATAGCGCCGGAGAAGCATGGCAAAAGGTTGGTTGTAGATGTGTGAACCGCCATCACTGATGATTGCACGAGGAACACCGAATCGGGTGAAGAGCTGCTTGAGGAATCGTAAGACCACCTTGGCATCGTTTGTTGGAGTAGCCCATGCCTCTACCCATTTGGAGACGTAGTCGACTCCGACAATGATGTACTTGTTACTTTTAGAGGGAGGGAAAGGACCCATGAAGTCGATCCCCCACACATCAAACAGCTCAACCTCTAGAATACCAGACTGGGGCATTTCATCTCGTCGAGAAATATTACCTGTTCGTTGACAACGATCACAATGCTCAGTGAATGCTCTTGCATCTTTGAAAATTGTAGGCCAATAGAACCCACACTCAAGAACTCGTGAAGCTGTTCTTGATGCTCCGAAGTGTCCAGCGTAAACTGATCCATGACACTCTTGGAGAATAGATGGTATTTCCTCGTCTGGAATACATCGTCGTAGAAGGCCATCCACACATCTCCTGAATAGATATGGCTCATCCCACACATAGAAACGCACATCACTGAGGAACTTCTTTCTCTGAGGGTAGCTCAAGTCTTCGGGCATGACTTCACTCACCAAATAGTTGGCAAAATCTGCGTACCAAGGAGGCGCCACTGCTTGGACATAGAACAAAGCTTCATCTGGAAAGTATTCGAGAATCCTTCCTTCCTTTTCTATTCCATCGTTGTACTCCAAGCGGGACAAGTGATCTGCAACCACGTTCTCCGTGCCCTTCTTATCCTTAATCACTAGATCAAATTCCTGCAAAAGTAAAATCCAATGGATAAGTCGGGGTTTTGCATCTTGTTTAGCAAAGAGGTACCTCAAGGCTGCGTGGTCAGTGTAGATGATGACTTTAGAGCCTAACAAGTAAGGCCTGAATTTGTCGCAAGCATACACCACCGTAAGTAGCTCTTTTTCCGTGGTGGTGTAGTTAAGTTGTGCTCCAGCAAGAACACGACTTGCATAATAGATGACATGCAGTCGCCCTTCCTTTCGTTGTCCGAGGACACAACCCAAGACATCATTGCTTGCATCGCACATAAGCTCAAATGGGAGGTCCCACGATGGTGAAGTAATAATTGGAGCGGTGACCAATGCTTCTTGGAGTGTCCTGAAAGCACTTAGACAAGAATCATCAAACTCAAAGGTGACATCCTTATTCAAGAGGTTAGTCAAGGGTTTTGCAATAGAAGAGAATTTCTTTATAAAGCGTCGATAAAACCCTGCATGTCCTAGGAATGCGCGGATGCCCTTTACTGTCATCGGTGGTTGCATTTTTTCGATCGCCTCGGTCTTGGCACGATCAACTTCAATTCCAGCCTTTGAGATCTTGTGACCCAATACTATGCCTTCTTCCACCATAAAATGACATTTCTCCCAATTAAGCACGAGCTTCTTCTCTTCGCATCTCTTGAGTACTCTATCCAAGTTGTGGAGGCAACATTCAAACGAATCTCCAAAGACAGAGAAATCATCCATGAAAACCTCCATGATGTCTTCATTCATCCCCCAAAAGATTGCCATCATGCACCGTTGAAAAGTGGCGGGAGCATTGCACAGACCAAAAGGCATTCTCCTGTATGCAAAAGTGCCAAAAGGACAAGTGAAAGTAGTCTTATCTTGGTCTCCAGGATAGATGAGTACCTGATTATACCCGCAATAACCATCTAGGAAGCAGTAGTAGGCATGTCCAGCAATACGCTCCAACATTTGATCAATAAAGGGAAGAGGAAAATGATCCTTCCGAGTAGCGGCATTGAGTTTTCTGTAGTCGATGCATACACGCCATCCAGTAACTACTCTTGTTGAGATGA
Organism: Hypericum androsaemum; assembly: GCA_963995505.1. Taxonomy (NCBI): domain Eukaryota; kingdom Viridiplantae; phylum Streptophyta; class Magnoliopsida; order Malpighiales; family Hypericaceae; genus Hypericum; species Hypericum androsaemum. Next base: position 7,893,741 of record OZ023188.1, read on the forward strand.
GTTCCCCTTCCTCATTAGTTTGCACCGTCATACCTCCTTTCTTGGGCACACATTGGACAGGGCTCACCCATTCGCTATCTGAAATAGGATAAATAATTCCAGCATCGGAAGTTTGATTACCTCTTTTTTTACAACCTCTCTCATGTTTGGATTTAGTCTTCGTTGACGATCGGCCCTGGGCTTTGACCCTTCCTCCATGTTGATGCGGTGCATCACAATGTCAGAGCTAATTCCATGGATATCAGAAATTTGCCATCTCATGGCCTTGATTCTTTTGCTCACCAGTGTAAGAACTTGCTCTTCTTGCTCCAGAGTAAGCTTGTTGGAGATAATTATTGGCAGCCTTCCTCCTTCTCTTAAGAAAGCATATCGCAAGTGAGGAGGTAACTCTTTCAGCTCCACAGCGGGGGCTTTAACAGTGGATGGTAGCGTAGGAGCCCCCTTGTAAAATGCTAGCTCTAATTTTTCCTCCTCTTTGTCTACTTCTTCATTTTCTTCGGCCTCTTAACTTCGTGCACTTGTTCAAGGGTTTTTGCCTCTTCTTCCTCTGTCAAAGACCAGCTCCACTGTTCTTCAGAATAAAGCATTTCATCGGGCATCGTGTCAATGCGCAAGCAATCTTCATCATCGCGGTGGTGCTGCATTACTTTGGCCATTTGGTACTCTATTGTTTCTTCCCCAACACGTAGAGTTAGCTTCCCTCCATTGACATCGATTAAGGCACGGCTGGTGTTGAGGAATGGCCTTCCTAGGAGAAGAGGACAATTCTTGTCTGGGTCGAAGTCCAAGACTACAAAATTTGCTGGAACATAGAATTGCTCAAATTTGACTAGCACATCCTCCGCAATTCTATGTGGTCTCTTGACAGTCTGGTCTGCTAGCTGAAGACGCGTCTCTGTTGGCTTAAGGTCTCCAAGTCCTAGTTGCCTGAAGATAGTTAACGGCATGAGGTTAATGCTGGCACCAAGATCACACAAGCACTTAGGAAATTCAACATCACCAATAAAACAAGGGATAGTAAAACTCCCTGGATCCTTAAGCTTAGCCGGCAAATCTTTGTAGATGAGTGAGCTGCAATTGACGGTTAGAGATATCGTTTCTTCTTTGTCCCACTTCTTCTTATTGGTGAGGAGTCCTTTGAGGAATTTGACATAATGCGGCATTTGATCAAGCATCTCCAAGAAAGAGACACTTATCTGAATACCCTTCATCTTTTCAATAAAACCAATGAATCTTTTATCTTCCATTGGTTTCTTCTTGAGTCGTTGAGAAAATGGTGGAGGTGGAATTCTTGGTGGTGGAGGAACATAAAATTCCTCTTCTTCAATGGGCTGAACTAGCTCTTCTTCCTTCTCTTTCTCCTTCACTTTCTCCTTCTCTTTGGATGTCGTAGAGGCTCCTTCGATCTCCTTGCCACTTCTCAGAGTAATAGCTTTGACATCTCCTCTTGGGTTAGCCTCTGTGTTGCTTGGCAGTGAACCTATCGGTCATCGAGTATTTGCTGCAGCTAAGTTTCCAAGTTCAATTTCCATCTTTTTGAGTTGTGTTGCCTGCCCTTTGAGGAATGTCTCAATCTCTTGCTGTCAAACTTCACAACGATCCATCCGCTGCACAGTTATGGATTGTTGTTGAATAGATTGCTGGACTACTCCAACTAGCTAGTCAATCTTTACGAAGACGTTGACTTGGTCGCCCACCAACTGGTCGATCTTATCTCCCATTATTTTGACTTGATCTCCCACATATGGTTTTCTAAGCTCTTGCTGAGTGCCAGTGTTGTATGGCTGCCTTCCAAATCGAGAGAAATTTGGTTGACTTTGGTTGGAGTAACCTAACCCTCCTGGTTGCCTATCAGCGACAGCTTGAATTTCTTCCAATACTGGACAGTCGTTGGTGGGATGCTTTTCTTTGCAAAGTTCACAAACATCTTGCACTGTAGCTATCTTTTCCTTGCTTTTAGCCAGGTCTTCAAATCTTCTGGTAAGGGCCTCAAGCCTGGCTTCAAGCTTGGTATTGCTATCCACTTCCAGTATCCCTCGGGTTGCTCCTCTGTGTGGTATTCTGGCACGCTCCTTTGGCCACATGACATTGACTTCTGCCATCTCCTCCATCAAACGAGTGGCTTCATCAGCAGTATTTCTTAAGAACACCCCTTGAGATGAGGCATCAATATGATCACGAGATGGGCCATCTAACCCATTGTAGAAAATCTTCATGAGGTTCTCCTGTGATATGCCATATTGAGGGAAAGCTCCTTGGAGATCTGTAAATCTCTCCCAAGCTTCATAGATGCTCTCCCTATCTCTTTGGACAAAGGTGTTGATTTCTTGCAAGAGTTTGGCCGACTTGGCCATGGAGAAGAATTTTCGCAGGAAAGCATGGGCCAAGTCTGTCCAACTCCTTATTGTCTCTCCTTTCAACTTGTTGTACCATACACGAGCTCGATCCTTCAGAGAGAAGTGAAAGAGACGAAGCTTCCAGACGTCATCATCTATTCCTTGAAACTTCATGATATTGCATATATCCTCGAATCGAGAAAGATGGTCTTGGGGATCTTCACTCGGTAATCCGTAAAACTGGACAGAATTTTGCAGTAATCCCACAATGGCTGCTGGGATCTGGAATGAGTGGGCTCCTATCGGTGGTTGTTGCAACCCATTAGGATTCCCATTCCATGTAGGAACGGATGATTCCAGCAGGGTCCTTCTTCGTGGCGCACCTGCAAGGGCTTGGGTTGCTTCCAAAGTAGCGTCATAAAGAGCTTGGGTCGCCTCGTCATTATCATCCAGATTTTGTGCCATGGATCTGGATTGGTCTCTCCTTTCACGCCTAATTCTCCTTTCGAGTATTTTGATGTCAATCTCAGGTAAGGCGTTTGTGTCAGGGCCAAGTCCTGCACTCCGGGTTCTTGGCATGCACTAAAGAGACTCGCAAAAGCGAGTGCACAAAATCAGCAAATATGCTGTACACAAAACCAATTACTTTTGGTTTTATGTCCTAAAATCTCAGTTCCGTGTCGACGGCGCCAATTTGACGTACGCAAAATTGACAAGCAATTTAACGCACAAACAAATAGTATAGTGTATAAGTAAGATTCTTGAACTGAGAGAGATAGAACATGAAAATTAAAACAATCAATCGTATGTAGCCAAATTGAAACAAGTTTGTAAAGTAAAGAATGATATGAGGTTGCAAGACAATAAGTAAACTAAGAAATGTAAATAGACGGTTTGTACTTTAATAAAATAAAGAGAGCACGATGCTTTTATGGACTACCTATCTATGTCAAGATCATGGTTATTTATGAAGTTCTAACTAGTACCCGGAGTGTTCTAATGCATCCTCCTAACGCTTTCGCTCATTAGGCCGATAAAACTAAGCTAGAATAGTTCACAAATACCAACTAACGCTTTCGCTCATTAATTAGATCGTGAACTAAGCTAAACTCAATTATAAAGTTAACTCCTCGTGGGTTATCCCTTAGTATCAAGATGTCTCATTAATACCTAAGAATATGTCAATTGATCCTTCCGTTGAATTTAATGCCTTTCGGTCCACTATCATCAACTAACATCATAATCTAAGTGATCAAGTTAGATTAAGCATTACGATCATCAATTGACAACTACTACGAAAGTTGATCAAACCATAACCCAACATAGATAAGTAATCACATAATTAAAGCATCGTACTCACAAGAAAAACTACTCACAAGTCATGTTCATACAAGAAGAAAACTTATACAAGAAAATGATAGAAAATAACATTAAAGACAGAGATAGAGAAAACTCAAGATGTGGTCAAGAGCTTCCTCAAGCATCCTTCTTCAAGCTTCCTTCTAGCATTCCTCCAATGGTACTCCTTCTTGGTATTCCTCACAACTCTCAATCTCCAACTATATTCTTCAAAAACTAGATATCTCCAAAGAGAGCAATTCCCTCCTCTATTTATAGTGAATGAGATGAGAGCTTTTTCTCCACTCATCCATCAAAAGAGAAGGTGGATGGATGAATATTCTCTCTTTTGAGTTGGAAAGCCTTTCTTTTGATGGTGGAAAGCACTTTGGAGGTGGAAAGCTCCACTTTGGAGGTGGAAAGCTCTTCTTTCCAACAAGGAACACCAAGGAGAATTATTTATACAAGGCACTCAAGTTTCCAGCCATGTGAAAGAAAGAAAGGCAATCATGGTCCATAATGGTCCTTGAATTTTCGGCCAAATTCGTACAGATTGCTGGCAGAATTAAAGCTCGACTTTGAACGTGATTTTTATCCCTTTTGGGCTTCGAATTTGAAGAAGCCCATTAGATACAAATGTGTAGCCCAGGATGTCTTCTTTCCGGAGCCACGGAGTTTGCCTTCATCGGTCTTCGGATGAGAAAGTTATCTGCATTTAAGTCACAAGAGGTCAAACTCGCCCACATCTTCGAGTGCCCGATCAAGCGTCAATCTTTTAGGCTACTCCGATAGACTTCAACACGAACCAATGGTGCACCAACATCCTCCCTCTCATCTCACAAGGGCTTCTAGCAATAAACATGAAAGAAACACAATAGAAGTTAAGAGGTTACACGAAAACTAACATAATACGAAATAAGAGATATTAACATCGAATAACACATAAACCTACTAGAAACGATAGGAATTCAATGCTAAAACATACGCAAACAATGAATGTTTTCACACTCATCACATTCGACATTGCTTTGGTTGTGAATGGATACTGGTTTGCGTGTGAATTGATATTGAACTATACATTTGTTTCTCAGTTTTAATTGTTGACATGTATCGTCTCGTTAATACATTACAGGGCACAATTCTGCGGTAAACATTTTCCGACGTTGGAACTCGAGATGCCGAGGAACAAAGATAAGTTGTTGGCGACAAATTACACCATACCATTCAAATGGCTTATCCATATGCCATGCACTACCTCTCTGAAATTCCAAATGTAAGTCGTTGAGAAATTGGTTTCCATTTTTTTCTGTATTTCTATAGAATACTTCTTTTCGACTGCAAAAGTACGTTGATTAATATATTTTTTCTCTTTTTGGTGACAGTGGATCTTTTCATACTTTAATAATCAACACTTCACTATCTTTGTCATGGATATATTGTCAAAGGGCTGTTACATTTTGGACAGTCTTACTATTGGAGATGAGAAGGCTGCCATCCTCTCAAGTATTGGGATAAGGATACAAGATTATATTGCTCCCTTCATGGCAAAAATCAAAGCGATTTATGGTATGAATTTCGAATGGAAAGTGCTATCAAATTGTCCGAAACAACCGGATGGATTTAGTTGTGGCATATTCGCATGCAAGTTTATGGAGCACTACACGCATCTTTGGGGAGGCAATAAATTCCCGCATCTTGTTTGGTATGACCCCAAAGTTTTAGCAGGGTTCAAAAAAGATATTTGTGTTGATCTTATTCCACAGCCGGATAATTTGCTACTACCAACCGTATTGACCCAAGCGTTGCAGTTGCATGAAGGAACAGGGAGAAGGGTTTATACAAGATCAAAGAATTCGGCTAGGTAGAAGTGTAAATTGTAGCCACATTTTATAACGGAAACAGGATTGTTTCAGACTTCTTTATGTTTTTTTATGGAGTCATTTTGGTTTTGTATATGACTTGATATCTGTTAAGATGATTTGCAGTAGTTTTTATCTAGACTAATATTTTTTTCATATAATTCTAACCAATATCATAACTCGTTCAAATCAATATCAGAATTAGTTCAAACCAATAACAGAACACCCTCAAACCAATATCATAACACCTTCAAACTAATATCAGAATTTGTTCAAACCAATATCATAACACCTTCAAACCAAAATCAGAACACATTGAAACCAATGTCAGAACACGTTTAAACCAATATCAGAACGCGTACAACCAATACCCAAAATCATCGAAACTAATATCAGAACACAGGATTGTTTCAGAAACAGGATTGTTTCAGACTTCTTTATGTTTTTTTATGGAGTCATTTTGGTTTTGTATATGACTTGATATCTGTTAAGATGATTTGCAGTAGTTTTTATCTGGACTAATATTTTTTTCATATAATTCTAACCAATATCATAACTCGTTCAAATCAATATCAGAATTAGTTCAAACCAATAACAGAACACCCTCAAACCAATATCATAACACCTTCAAACTAATATCAGAATTTGTTCAAACCAATATCATAACACCTTCAAACCAAAATCAGAACACATTGAAACCAATGTCAGAACACGTTTAAACCAATATCAGAACGCGTACAACCAATACCCAAAATCGTCGAAACTAATATCAGAACACATTAAAATCAATAGCATAACTTGTTCAAACCAATATCAGAATTTGTTCAAACCAATATCAGAACACCTTCAAACCAATATCAGAAATACGTTGAAACCAATATTAGAACACACGGAAACTAATATCAGAACACATTCAAACCGATATCGTAATACATGCAAGACAATATACTTTGACCAAATATAAGTTCAACATTCCACTTCTATTTAATAAAGTTGAAATATTTCCTAACGGATCGGAAAACGATATCGTTTTAAACATAAAATATAATTAATAACAAGTATGTCATTTTCATAATTCCTGCAAAGGTCGATTCAAGTCTATTTCCAAATGATTATGGTGCTCTTCTCTCTCCTGGTATGGGCCATTGGTTGGACTGTCATTTTGCTTTTGTCTTTTCTACTATTACTTTTTCTTCGATATTTGCCTTCCGATTTTATTTGCACTTTTCATTCCCTTTCTCGTCTTCCTTTGATCTGCAAAATCAATAACAACAGAGTAAATGTAACCAAATAAATATGAACATGCAAACCAAAGTCGAACCCGACTGCTTAAAAAAGCTTTTCAACTTAAACTTTTATAAGAAATAAATAACTAGTATTTACCTCTAATTAACAGGATGTCATTTGTTTCACCATCCAAGCATTCATCTTCATGTTCTCGACTTATGTTTGCTGAAGCCATAGACGAAAGTTTTAGTCCGAATGGTTTAATGCAACTTGGGAAGTGATAGCTCAAACTCAATTGGAATGGCAAAGAGGTGATAGATGAGGTGAAGCTCAATTGGAAATAGAAACGAGTGGTAGACAAAAGGTTGAAGCTGCGTTTGCTGTCTGCGTTGGTTTAATCATTATTGAATTTGCGGCGCTGGTAGACCAAACGTCCCAGCTTTGGTTTTGTCTGCGTTGGTTTAATCATTATTGGGTTTGCGGCGCTGGTAGACCAAATGTCCCAGCTTTGATTTTGTCGAAATGTTGTCAGCCAAAATTATTTCCCTCCACTAAACCATTTTTTTAACCTATTAAACTTATTTTCTTCATTGGTTAGATTATTTATGGTTTTCCACTAATACCCCTGATCATATTTTTACTCCCTTTGATCCATTTCAGTGGGGACAATCCTTGTCCCCACTTAATCCACCCCCGTGGGAGAAGGAGAGGCGACGGGTGGGGTCTTCCCAGAACTTGTTGATGAAGAAGTCTTTGTACTCCTTGTAGATCTTCGGGGTCCGCATCTGGGACCCACCACCCTCGAAGAACTCCTTCAGCTCAACCCTCTCCTTCTCGTGGATGTCCTCCCACTTGAACCAACTTGACGTCACAGGGACCGTGTATAGGTCCACTTCTGGCCTGCGCATGTCAATGGACATTGGGTCACCCAATTCCTAAGTTGTCGCCCACTTCTGAAACCGTCGTCAATTGATTTTGTCACTGATTAGATATTACCATGGCTATTTAATTAATTTCTTTTCTGTATATCTTCAACCTTTGGTTTGCTCAATTTTAGTGAATTTGTGTTCTGGGTTGCATTGACCTTCCAATTTTGTGATTGAAGATGAGAGGATAGAGAGGGCAGAGAAGAGGAGAGAGAAGAGGGGAAGGGAGAAAGGGGGAAACAGGAGAGTGGAGAATTTTTTTGGTTTTAGGATATTTTGGTCATTTCTATGACAAAAAAAATGAAAAAATAGGTGCTGACGTCAACCAGGAACCTGAGAGAATAATAAAACCAAACTCGGAGGAGTGCAAAATTATTTTCGGAAATCCAAAAACCCTCGGGAGAAGGTGACCAAACACCAAGGACAAGAGGGTAATTTACCTTTTTTTATTGTGCACGCTCCGGGACCGGATTTGGTCCTGGAACAAAGAATCCAGGACCAATCTGGATAGCAAGCCTTTAGATATATACAGAATAAATCATTCGATCATAACTAGGTAGACTATTGGATCATACCTGGGTAAACCATTCGCTAACTGGGTAGACCATTGTATCCAACCTCTTTTATCCGGAGCTGTCCCGATTTATCCGGGACGGGATAAACACGGACCATTGGATTATAACTGGGTAGATCATTGGATCATAACTGAGTAAACTATTAGATCGTCCAGGACGATCGTGGTTAAATTTGGCCTTCCAAGACCAAATCCGCTCCCGCACGCTCCCTAGTGTGCATCTCAACTCGACAATGGCTAGGAGCGTGGGCGGAAATTTTTTCCTGTTGTGGGCCGTGAGGGCTCTTCTGGGTTTGGTGGTTCCATTTGTACCTTTCGGGGTACTTAGTACATATTCTTTTTACTATTAAAGATTACTTATCATTTCTCAAAAAAAAGATTACTTATCAAAAAATAAATCAACATATAAAAAATGAAAAAAGTTCACTTATGAAGGGAAAGATCGAAGTAGATTACTCTCTCATTTCTCTGGAAGAGGCGAATCCGAATTGAGAATTTCACAATAGTGTTTAAAGAAGAGAGTTGTTATCTTGTCACTTTGAGAACGCGTTTTGAGCCACAATTATTTGTGGTTTAAAAAGCATAAAATTGTTACTGCGATTTGAATTTTGATATTTTAGTGACGGTTTTTTTCTAAATGCGTGTAGGGTTTTGTTTTTAAAATTGCGGGGTGTAGATAAGATTTAATAGTGGGGTTAGATGGGAATTTAATAAGAGATAACACATCATAATTTTTTTATAGGGAAATGTGGCTAGAAGCTTGTATTAATCAAGAAGTCACATTACCATAGATGAAAGCTAAAACATAGACAATAAAGCTAAACACGAGTATGCTAGACAGAAACATACAACTAAGAGTGGACATAGTGAAGGTGAATTTCAAAGGCATCGTGGAAGAGATAGAATCCATGTCAATATTCTCAGCAACGAGGGTTGAAAGCAACTCAAGAGAGAACAACCAAACCAAACAAAACCAAATTTGACAAAAATGTCATTTGACGAGGAAACCTTCATTATACACCAGGCGTACCCGAAGAAGGGCAAGATGAACCTGACCAAGAACATAACAGCCACGAGCCCAGAAAAAAATGACAATACAGTCCGGATAGAACTTGGAACACTAACAAGATGAACCAAGCAAAAGTAGTCTAGTAAAAAGCATAAACAAGTACTGGAAATAGAGAGACATAACACAAACATAACATAGGAAGCTAAAGAGAAGACATAAACACCAACAGTTAACATAAACACCAACAGTTAACAGGAGGGCTGGTCTACTGTGGGAATATGTATAACTTTTTGCCTATTTAGAGAAAATATGTATGTTTTTTGCCTAATTCAGAAAAAATCCCGTCTACTGTGACCAACCCCTCTAGTTCCCATAGGGCCGGACACTCAGACGCCAAGAGAAGGGCTAGAACTGGACCGTGTTGACGAGGCCATAACGAAAGACCAGAAGAGGGCAGGCTCGGACTGAGCGACAACGACCAGAGGTGGGCGAGCAGGTTAGTGAGGATGAGCTTGGTCTGGGCGAGACTTGGCGCCGATGAGATCTAGGACTGGCAAAAAAGGGCGACAAACGCGGTGATAAAAGAGAAGGAGGGCGAGCAGACCAAGATCTAAAAGATAGATCTGGAGCAGAGGGAGAGAAGTCGTTGGTGTGTGGCTACGGCGGTAGTCGGATAAGAGAGGTGATCTAGCTTGTGAAGAAGAAGAAGGAAGAGAAGACTGCAGCCAAGGGAAAAAGGTTTTAAAAAAAGCCCTCAAAGGAAGAGAAAACTCTCTCTAAAATATTAGAGAAAGAGGAAGAACCAACACTTATAACACACTCATAATGGGTAATACCATCATTTCAAATTAAATGCTCTTGTATATATCTATCTATATAATCCGACCCAGCAACCCTCGACGTTACCAACTAAACCACAGCAAGGTTTATTCGCACAAACCACTAGGAGAGGACTCCTTGTTGATTTCCGTCCATCTTAAGGGTGAGTCCATATTCTATAAAACTTTATTATAATTTGGAATAAAGGCAAAATAAGCCTCCTACTTACTTTAAAAGTTCACATAAGCCTCTCTACTTATTTTAAAAGTTCACATAAGCCCCTCTACTTCTCCAAATGGGTCAAATAATACCTCGAGAGTATTTTCTCCAGTAATCAGTGACACGTCATCAGCTGACGTGGTGTCCTTGTCATATTAAAAATGACACTTCATCAACTATTTATTCCTATTGACCCATTACCCATTTTCCCTTCAAAATCCCATTACCCATTTTCCCCTCAAAAACCCATTACCCACCACAAGAAGTTTGTTCCATGAAAAATTCAACATTTGGACAGAGCCTATGCTCAGCACTTGGAAAGACATCTTGAACCGCATTTATTAAACCCTGTGAAAAATTGATCAAATTATTGCACCATAATAATTATAGCATTAGATAAAAGTTCATAAATTAAGATATGTTTTGCATATCAGAAATTATCGTGAGAATAGCACACTCTGTGTAAACAATATATGTAGACAGTTTATTGCAAAACCACTCCCAAAAATATTAACTAAAACACTGATTTAAAACTCAAAATCTCAATAGTTCAAAACAACTAATAATTCATAATTCTAACTAGTCATAAAAGATCTAATTATTATCCTCTTGTCCAACATAATCATTATCCTCATTTTTAGACAGTGAGGCATATCTTTCGACTTCTTCAATTGAATCTTCAGAATCAATATTTTCAACAACTATATTTAGAGACCTAAATAGTGTAAAAGACATCTGAAAAGGTAAATATGAAATAAGATATTTCCTTAATATGCTTATATTTTTGTCAATTAAGACCTACCATAATTATATTTCCTGATTAATAGCCTAAAATCAAAAAAATATACAATTTCTACTATTTCTGGTATACCGGTTATAGCGGTACAACGAAAATTGACAATATTCTGACGCGTAGCGAAGTTGCCATATCGTATTGGCTTTCGTAGCGGCAACTCAAATTTTTGATACGCAATAGCGGTATACCGGCACTATACCGGATATTTAACAATACTAGACTAAACTCGGACTTCTTCCAATATATTTGACCTACATTTTCATGCCCAAGCGACAAAACTGTAAGGTAGAAGCTAGGCACTGTAACTGTGTAGGATACCGCCATGGTTGAATATTAGAGAAATATTTGGCATTTCTAGAAACAAAAATAAATAGTAAGTACGATAATTAACCCATGACCACAGTTTAAACTCAAGAGTTTGCTGGAAAAGAAAAGAAATCAAACGAAACTAACATAGCGGAATTCACCATCATTAGCATTCAACCGATTTTCAAAAGGCCAAAAGTTAACAAACAAACAAAATTAAACTAGAAGGGGAACTAATGAAGAAGCCTGTCAAGTCTGTGAAGCTCTTTTGAATGTGGTGGGCTTGAAAGCTGAAAAGGAAATTCAAGACTAAGCCATCAACATAGTAGCCAAGGTTCACCATCGGTATATCTATACGCTAGGAAAAGGTACAACCTAATCAAATACGCATCTCACTCCTTTTTTTAGAAATCGGAAATTGCAGCCGACGTTATTGGAATAAACTCAGTAGCCAAGGTCCATCTTTTTTTTCTCTCATGGGCTGAACGTGTGTTCGAATTCACAACTAATATTTACAGTAGCAAGCGTACCTGATGATGGACTACTAGAAGGGGAACTCACCGGAGAAGGAGATGGAGCGGTCGACGGAAGGTTCTTCTCTTGCCCTAATGAAACCGATTGTGTTATCCCTTGACGTCGTCGTATAGAGAAGGCTCTTCTCTTGCCCTAACGACTTGTTTAGGGAGTCGAATAGTCTTTTTAGCGAGACCCACTTAGAATATAATGGGTAATAGGTCAATATGAATAAATATTTGGTGACGTGGCATTTTTAAGATGACAAGAATACCATGTCAACTGATGACATGCCGTCGCTGATCGAAAAAATACTTTCGGAATGTTATTTGATCCACTTAGAGAAGTAGAAGGGCTTATGTGAGCCACTTTCACATACAGGTGCTTATGTGAACCTTTGGAGCAAGTATATGAGCTTATTTGGTCTTTATTCCTTATAAATATTCTTAATTCCTTATTCAGAACGGATACAAATAGGGACTTTTCGTACCGTCCAGAAATCAATCTAGATCATTGATCTAGATGATTAGGCGCGCATCGAATGGGTTGTCGCTGACCAATTTGATGGAATTGTATTCAGGGTTCAGGAAGGGGGACGATGCGCGCAAGGTGTTTGAGGAAATTTTAGAGAGGGATATCGTGGCTTGGAACATGTTGATTTCTTGTTACTTGCGGAATAACAGGACGAAGTTGTCAAAATAGATGGATAAACCGTAAGGATACATGGTGGGTTACTTTTGAAGGGGGCACGTGTGGAAGGGGGAGCACACGTGGAAGAGCGCGCATGTCTTCCATTCAAAATTTTACCCCGTGATTGGTTTTTTTTTACAATTTTGCCATTGTCATACCCTTTCATCCTCAGTCCCCTGAAATTTACTTAAATTATTGTTTCAGTCCCTCCTGTTTTAAAATAAAAAAATTTACTTTTATTGAACTCTAAGGCCCATGTTGTTGAAATCGTAAAAATTCTCGAGCGAGGAGAACTTGAAATGACCCATTTGCTCCTTAGTTAAAAAATAATTAAAAATTAAAATTATTCCCTCTCCCCTTCTTCCCCTCTTCTCTTTCCTCCCCTCCCCCTCCTCTCTCCTCTCATCTTCCCATCTTCATCTGCAACCTCCTCCATCCCAAAGAAAAATAATTAAATACCCAAAATCATCTAACTAAATACCCCAAAACAACTAATTAATTAAACACCATAAATATCCGATTAAACATCCAACCAATATTTATCCCTTCTTGTCCTTTTGTTCGTGCCTTGAAAATCCTACCGCCTCCCACCAAATTTTGACGAAGTGGTGGTGTTGGAAGGAGTAGCCCACTTCTTAATCCAGTGAGGAGAGCGTGGGTTCCTTGAATCTTCACCCTGTAAAAAAAACTAAACTCAAGACCAAAAATTAAGAACCGCATAACCCTCATGAACTACTTTTTACTTGATTCCGTTTGGGCTTGTTCTTTTAATTCACAGTCAAAGTTGAATTTACTTGAGAGAAGATAATAATACCTTAATTTTGGTTAGTTTAATGGCTACTAACCTATGGTATAGATCTGGAAAATAATGACGTTTAGTTTTCGTGGAAATTTTAGTTTTTGTCAACAATGGAGGAGGGAAGGAGAGAGGAAGAGGGGAGCAGAGAGGAGGGAGACGAATTTTTATTTTTTATTGAGGGGCAAATGGGTCATTTCAGGTGCCTCTTGCAGGAAAATTTTCACATTTCCGACAGTCCGGACTTTAGAGTTCAATAAAAATAAACTAGGGGGCCAAATTTTTAATTTCGAAAGAGGAAAGACTAAAACAATAATTTAAGCAAACCCCTGTGACCGAGGACAATTTGCCCTATTTATTTTTATTTAGTCAAGTTAGCCGTCCTTCACAAAATAAGCATCTTCTTGGTTGTTCTTTTCGCATAATGCTTCGGGGTGTAGATCTGACTCACCGTTCCAATTTTCATTGCTCTTATATAGTTTATTTTTATTTCTCTCAAGTGTTATTTAATTTTAGTTAGTCCACGTCTTGTACTTGATTATTTTTCATGTCGACTTTAAAATTGGTGATTTTTATTATCCACCGAGAGAAATTGGGAACACATGATAAAACACATAAAAATCTAAATAGTAAAATTATAAAATACCAATAATACACCAAAATTGAGATAAAAAGTACACCGGTAATGTCTTTTTTTTTTGCCACTTATGAAAAAACTAGTGTATCTTTTGCGAATACACGGCTAATGTGTGAGAACAAACAAGATACAAATCTCTATGCCAAAAATGGAAGCAGATCCTTAGCATATTTTCAGTTTTTGTGGCATGATTTTAAGGAAGCCTTCGACTGGTGTTTTTGTTGATGGGGTTTCTTTCTTCGCTTCCGCATGTGTATTTTGCTTGACAGATTTTTTGTCTTGCCCTTCAGTCGCTTCTTTAAAAAAATGAAGCAAAGATATACTATAAAGACGTGAGATCCATACTTGAAATGTAATAGTATAATTTGGTTGCGGAATAAAATAGTACTTCGTATCATTTGTGAACAAAGTGCATAAGAAATCCATCATCAGTAAATTTATTAACAAATGAATTATTTGTTGTGTTTGGAGACTGACGATGATTGGAGAAGTCGATTGGTTTGAGTGAAGATGTTGAGGATGATCAGTGGAGTCGATTGGGTCGAGGGACGTGTTGATTGGGTCGAGTGAATACTCCAAGGCAAGCAAGCTAGTCGACCGGGTCAAGAAACGAGACGTAAGATGAAGCCAAGCAAAGAAGTCGCCAGCCCTACGAGACGTAAGATGAAGCAAAGCAAAGAAGTCGCCAGCAGGGTTGGTGGCTGCCAATAGGCTGGCGGCCGCCAATGGGCCAAAATTGGAGGAGCTGGCATTCACTAGTTGATTGGTGGCCTCCAGTTGTGCGAAGTGAGCTCTTTGACAAAAATTTCTTGCGGGCGCCAGTTGACTTGCGGGAGAAAGTGTATTTTCTTAGACAAGTTTGCCCCTCCCGACCCTAAAACCTTACTTAGGGTTGTGGCACTATAAATACCCATGTAAACCTCATTTGTATGTGTGTGTCGTTCTAGTAAAAAAGTGGCTCAAGTGTGAGATGCCCAAGTGAGTGTGGGAGGCCAAAAGTGTGGCTTTTGCTTGTAAGGTGTGAGTGAAACACCAAAGAGTAAATATAATAAAAAATTTTGGCTTGGCACGCCCCTAGACGTAGACCTTTTGGGTTGAACCGGATAACCAAATTTGTGTGTCTTGTCTTCATGTGTTTATCCTTCTTCTTGTATTATTATTGTTTGCTCCCTCGTTGTTAGGCTCCCGTATGTTTCCTCGACAACTTGTATCAGAGCGAGCGTTAGGGCATGGTAGCAGCGAATATGATGGGTGAAGGGAAGTCGCCCATGGAGAAGTTTGATGGTGTCGACTATGGTTTTTGGAAGATGCAAATAGAGGACTATTTGTATGGAAAGGATTTGCATCTACCCTAAGAAGAAGCCCGACGACATGAAGAAGGATGAGTAGAAGTTGCTAGACTGGAAGGCGATGAGCGTGGTGCGCTTGTCGTTGCCTAGGAATATTGTCTTGCACACGGTAAAGTTAAAGACCACCAAGGAGATGTTGGAGACTTTGTCCAAGATGTACGAGAAGCAATCGGCCGCAAACAAGGTGCACTTGATGAGGAGGTTATTCAACTTAAGGATGGTAGAATGTACTATAGTAGCCAGGCACCTTAACGAGTTCAACACGATGATTGCCCAGTTGAGCTTGGTTAAGATCAACTTCGACGATGAGGTACAAGCCCTAATTTTACTTAGTTCTCTACCCAATAATTTTTTTTTTGGCAAAAAAGTACCCGATATATATTAAGGAAAAGAAAAGTTACAGGACAAAGACAAGAACTGAAAACCTAAGACCTACCCCTACTGGCCCCACAAACTGGGCAGTCAAAAGGGTGGGGTCCCAAGATCAAGAGATCTTGAGAGAGCCCGAGACTCTAAATCCTACTCCGCGGAAACCCACAAACTGGGCCGTCAGAGTGACGCCCCCTGCCAACAGGTAGGAGAAACGTCGCCTATCAACTAACCCAGCGGAATCCACAAGTCGGCCGTCTGGGGCTTCGGCGTCCCGACAATAGCCGAGAGGCCGAAAATCTAAACAGAAACCTATCCTCGAGTTCTCTACCCAATAATTAGAATGGCACAATTATGGCGGTAAATGTCTCGGCAGGAAAAGTGACGCTCAAGTTGGATGAGGTGAAGGATTTGATTATGAGTGAGGAAATTCGTAGGAGAGAATCTGGAGTAGCCTCGGGTGCAGCTTTGGGTATAGAGAATGGGGGAAGGTATGCCTTGAAGTGTGAGAAGGACCGAAGCAGGTCGAATTCCAAATCAAGGGGTGGATCGAAGAAGGATATGAGCTCGGTTTAGTCTGGAATTGTGAGCAATATGGTCATTTTAGAGACCAGTACATGGCACCAAAGAAGGAGGACAAGTTGGCCAATATAAAGGCGGAGGAACACGGAGACGCGTTGGTCTTGAGTGTTAGTAGTCCATTGGAGGCATGGGAGTTGGATTCGAGAGCATCGTTTTATTCTTGTAGTAATGCAGGAATGATGGAGCGTTATGTCCTATGTGATCATAGCAAGGTTTATCTAGCGGATGATGAGCTGTTGTAGATTGTGGGCCTGAGGGATGTTCGAATCAATACTCCCAATGGATCATTGTTGTAATTGAAGGGGGTTAGACATATTCCCGGGTTGAGGAGAAATTTGCTATCCGTGGGGCATTTGGATGAGGAAGGTTATGGTGTGACTTTGGATGCGGAGTTATTGTGGTGGCTTCAAGATTGTAGTAGGGTACTTTGTATATGATGAGGAACACTCGTGCTGGCATTAACCTTACAGGTGCAACGGATGATGCAGAACTATGGCATAGTCAACTTGACAATATGAGTGAGAATAGGATGAGGGTGCTATGATCAAAAGGGAAATTATCACGCCTAAAGACCGTGGACGTCACGTGTGAGAATTGTGTTCTTGGAAAGCAGAAGAGGGTGAGCTTTTCAAGAGGTAGTGGTTCCTGGACAAAGGAGAAGCTTGAACTACTCTATAGTGATTTATGGAGATCGGCACCAGTGGCATCCTTGGGTGGTTCGTTATATTATATGACTTTCATTGATGACTCAACAAGGAAGGTATGGATTTACTTTCTGAAAAACAAGTCTGATGCCTTCAGAAAGTGGAAAGTCCTAGTTGAGAATGATACGGGTATTAAGATGAACTGCTTGAGATCGAATAATAGCATAGAGTACTAGCTTTAAGAGTTCAAGGATTACTGTGAAGTGAATGAGATTCACAAGGAAAAGATAGTAGTTAGAAACCCCATGCAAAGTGGCATCGCAGAGAGCATGAGTAGGACACTTAATGAGATGGCTAGAGCCATGCGATTGAAGTGTGATCTCTCCTATCTTCGTGTATTTGGCTATATTTTGTATGTTCATGTGGATGCAGGTAAGATGAGCAAGCTAGATGTCAAGTCCGAGAAGTGTACGTTCATTGGATATGAAGGAGATAATTTTGGTTTTAGATTTTGGGATTAGAAGAACCACAATGTTATAAGAAGCTGGGATGTCGAATTCAATAAGAAGGTGGTGTATAAGGACATGGGGAGTGTAGCTGATGATGTGGATTCTAGCAGTCAGATGGTCAAGTTGGACATCTCGAACTCGGGCGGGAGCAAGAAGGTACTGAATGGCCAGGAGGCCGGTATGGAAGCGGAACCAAGTTCTCCACCACCAGTGGTTCTGGTGAAGAGATCCACTAGATAGCATGGTTCACCTGACATGTTCTCGTCCGCTAACTACTATCTCTTATCGATAGATGGTGGTGAGTCAAGAGATTATGCAGAGGCACAACGGAGTGAGCATGTGCGCAAGAGGGTGCTTACAGTGGATGAGAAGATGGAGATGTTGAGTGCCAACAAAACTTCGGAACTAGTCAAACTCCATAGTGGCAAGAAGATATGGCACAATCAGGGGGCTCATAAGGTTGAGTGTGTGACAAATGGGAATAAGAGTTGCAAGAAAAGAGCTCAGAAGCAGAAGACTCCATGTGATTCGACGGGTGGTCGTGTGAGGTATGCCAAAGGGTGTACAAGATCAATGACAGCGAATGTGGTGGGAGTAGAGAGAAGGCTTATGAGGAGTCCCGAAAAGCAACAGTTGAAGGCAGTGAAGTGGATGCCCAACCACTTGACAAGTAATTTAGAGAAGAGTCTAAGTGTTAATGAAAAAAGGGCTAAAGTGGCAAGATGATGTAGATGTGGCATCAAGCTACCTTGACAAGAGAAGGGGTGGTCTTGCAGTTGTGTTGACCAAAGAGTTACCTTGGAGAAGTTGAAGTTATGCATGGCTTCAGCTAGCCTAGTGAAGTGAGGGAAAGAGGCTCGGCGTGCCAAATGGAGAAGAGGGTCATTTAGTGAAAGTTGATTGGTGATGAGGTCATCAAGTGAGAGGTGATCGAGTTGTGGTCAGTCTCTAGGTGGAAGATTGTTAGGTTTGGAGCCTAAAGATGATTGGAGAAGTCAATTGTTTGGAGTGAAGATGTTGAGGACGATCAGTAGAGTCGATCGCGTCGAGGGACGTGTTGATTGGGTCGAGTGAAGACGCTAAGGCAAGAAAGCTAGTCAACCGGATCTAGAGATGAGACGCAAGGACTAAGCGGAGAAGTCGGTAGCAGGACTAGAGGCCGCCGACGGCCAAAATTGGAGGAGCTGGTAGGCGCCTGTTGATTGGCGACTAGTTAGGCGAAGTGAGCTCTCGGACTGAAATTTCTTATGGCTGCAAGTCGGGCCTGAGAAGTGCATTTTCTTGGACAAGTTTGCCCCTCCCGACTCCTAAATCCATCATAGAGTTGTGGTACTATAAATACCCATGTAAACCTCATTTGTATGTGTGTGTTGCTCTAGTGAAAGAGTAGCTCAAGTGTGAGATGCCAAAGTGAGTGTGGGAGGGCAAAAGTGTGACTTTTATTTGTAAGGTGAAAATCTCTGACTTGGCACTTCCCCAGATGTAGATCTTTTGAATTGAACCGGATAACCAAATTTGTGTTTCTTGTCTTGGTGTGTTTATTGTTCTTATCGTAGTGTTGTTGTTTGCTCCCTCGTTGTTGGGCCCCGTGTATTTCCTCAAGATTATTAAAATACCCCAAATGACCATACGAGTGGTTTCTTTCTTGGTTAATGTTTTGGTAGCTCTAGCCCGAGAACATCAGTCCACCTACGCATACCAAGGATTAGCCTGAATTGGAAGTGACAGTGGTTTCGAAGAAGTTGGTGAAACGGACATGTCCAACCCCAGAGAAGCTGAGGACGTTGCAGATATCATCTCTTGACCAACTTGCTTTTCCTGTTTTCGTGTCGGTCATACTTTATTACACAGAGGACGATGGCGGCGCGAGTTCTGATCAGAGAAAAAGGCGATTGGAGGAATCGCTGGCGAGTGTACTGAGCCTCTACTACCCACTAGCGGGTAGGTACATGAGCGACAAGTACATGATAGATTGTAATGACCAAGGTGCGGAGCTCTTGGAGGCAAAAGTAAACTGCAAACTGTCACAACTGCTGCTGCGGAAGAGTGGCAACAACATCATCGATGTTCAAGAGCTCAAATGTTTGTTACCTAAAGGGATCGAATCGCCAACCACTCCGCTGCTGATCATTCAGTTGAACGTATTTGATTGCGGAGGGATCGCGATCGGCTTTACCTCTACGCATAGGATCATGGATGGAGTCTCGCAAAGCGAGTTCCTTCGTGGATGGTCTATTGCATGTTGCCAAGGGATCGACAAAGTACATCGTCCCAGTTTTCAGGTGGCTTATTCTCTGCTCCCGCCTCGGGATAGATTACCTGTGATTAATTATGGATTAAGGATTAAAGAGGGAGTCAGCATTGTCACCAAGAGGTTTTTGTTTGACGAGGAGGCAATAACAACATTGAAAGCTATTGCCAGCAGTGACGTCACTGACAAATTTTCCCGAGGCCAGGTTGTGACTGCACTCATCTGGATGGCACTCACAAGGACATGTCAAGCAAAAAACAACGGGAACTTGAGGTCTTCTTTGCTGACGCAACCTGCAAATATGCGTGACAAGTTGGTCAGAATTCCGATACCACCAAACTCTTGTTGTAATTTCGTAATCCATTCTATTGCCAAGTTCGCTTCTGCGGATGACAAGATCAATCTAGATTTCGCTGAAATGGTGCGCCTCCTTCGTGATTTGGTTACAAGTACCTTCGACAAGTGCGCAGAGTTAACAAGCGGTGATGATATATTTGCTGGTGTAATCGATTCGTGGAACGAGAGAGTCTGTGGCGACGATGTTGACGTCTACAAATTCACCAGCTGGTGTAATCTGCCGTATTATGAAGCTGATTTTGGATGGGGCAAGCCCGTATGGATTAGCAGCACGCAAATACCTAGAGACAAGTTCACTATGTTGTTGGACACCAAGGATAAGAAAGGAGTTGAAGCTTGGGTGAGCTTGGATGAAAACGATATGCCACTTTTTCAGGAAAATCTCGAGATAGCCCTCACCATCACTTGACAGTGCTTACGTGTACTCTGTCTCGTTTACTCTGCCTCTTTAAGGCTCATCTTTGGAGTTGAATAAAATTTACATTTTAAAAAACTTTGTGAATTGTGTTATATATGCGTGATTTGAATTGTCTGTTGAAAAAAGTAATTTATCCCGATAAAAATAATGTATCGAAGTTACTACTTACTGTAAACGGATGGGGCAGCACTTGGCTGACCATATCCAATGATCGGCGGGAGCATTCTCATAACTAAGAAAATACATAAACCAAGCCCATTTGAGTTGGCCCATTTTTATAATATGTCATTTAAGTTTCTGGTAAAAAATAAGTCATTAATAACTCAAGGCTAATTTAAAGAGTAATACAATTTTACTTATCTAAAAAAAACTCAAGGCTGACCTCTAGGCTAGTCAAATCGAATATATTTGCTCAACAACCCAACGCAATCGTGAGAAACGTTACGGGCAGACTTGATGAGGCGACCAAGGACATCAAGTCAGTTATCTATGATCAGACTGAGACATAGCGGGATTACATCAAGGGACACCTTGTTAACACGATAATCCCGATGTTGAGAAACTCTTACAAGGTCAGAGAGAAACTCTTACAAGCTAAGGGGACAGATTCTTTAGAGACAGGGCTGGTACGACTCAAAACGGGTAATAACACCAGAGCATCAAAGAGGTTGTAGTTGAATGGTTTTAGTTGAATGAGCTGTTCGACTTGTAAAACTTGAAAGCTAAAAAAGTTATTTGAATGAGAATATTCTGCAGAAAGCTTATATTTTATATTCAGCAAAGTGATCTCATGCGGTTCGAAAGTTTTACAAACCGTATGACCATCTTCGAATTCACTCACAAAAAATCTGATTAATATAATGTGAGAACCATAGAAATCAAAAAAAATTTTGTCTAGTTTATTTATCTTTGTGAGTGCATAAAATTATGTAAATCTAACTATTAAACAAAAAAGATATCTGTAGGGATCAATAGACCCCAATTGTTCTCCAAGCACCTTCGAGGCATGAAAACAATAAATTATAAAAAAGAATGCATCAATAACACACTCGAATTAGCCAAAATATCTTTGGTCTAATTAAACTTACATAACCGACATTAATGATTCAAATCACTTACAAATTTTTTTTTATAAAGTAAATAGTATATATTAATACTCCAAAGTATTTACATAACAGCATGCCAAAGATTTGCACAGAGAACAATCCACAGCACATAGCAATGCCTAAGAGCCCAGGTATTCCTAAAGGCCAATTACAAGAACAAGTACAAATAAAAGAAGCTACGCCAGGAAATCTCTTACAGGTTTAAAAAACAGTTGACGTGCCCATTCATGAAAAACTACCAGTGGTATGCCAATCACCGTCTGAGACGACAGTCCAAATTTGTCATCCGAATCCGGCGACAGTCTCGTCCTGGGAACCGGTGGACACCCGGTCAACGTGATGGAAACATTAACAATTCCTTGACCAAGCCGAATTTGGAGATGCCTCAAAAAAGCTAATTTGCAGATTTATGACTTAATTTTGTGTAGTCGTTGAAATCGCATCAATCTCGAGTCAAATGTAATAACTGTTTTATCAACATAAATTTTGTACGAATCCGTGAATAATTTTCCGCTACAAAAACAGAATGAGAAAACTTTTGAAACCGACCCCAAAATAGTAAAACTTAGTATTTTGAACAATAGGCAAAAAAACCTCGAGCACAACCACAATTAAATATTTAAAAGGTCTAGGGTTGGGTGAGGTTAAAAACACGAGCCAGAATTATTTGATGTGTCGTTGGGTCGAACATTGCGAAGGAAATTATATGGAATTCACACCTGGTCGACCTGGTCGATTTGTGTCAAAGATCTTATTCAATGCTAAAATTTGATAACCTATGATAAATTAAATTCTTTGGATCTGAAAAAAATTATAACAACTTATTATGTATTAATGGATGCCATCACCTACTTCTCCACTTCACCTAATTCTCCATTAACAAGTTTAGTGGAATAGTAGGTAAGTAGTAGGTGGAATATTGGCCTATAAATAGGACTTATGCCATTACCATTTTACACACAATTCTTGATCTATTAATGAGAACTTCATTCTCTACTCTCTTCCATATTATTCTCTATATTCATATGCTTAGATTATAGATAATTCATAACACGTTATCAGCACGAGTCTCTACCAAGTTCTCAATATTTTCTTGAGAAGAATTGAGCTTAATTTTGTAAGTATTCTTACAATTTATAATTATTCATTCTTGTTAGATTCTCATATAAAATTATTCATTGTTGTTGGATTCTCGATGTTATTGAAACATATGAAGTTTAGTTCTGGCTTATAAATAATTTTCTCAAAGAAAATAATTTTGTAAAATTTTCTTTGCAAAAATCGGATTTATTTGGTAAAGATTTTTTTATGAAAAAACCTTCTGTTGTCCTTTTATAAAATGATTAGAAACCTCTGAGGAGCTATGTGATATTGTCCTGTGCAAGCGGATATGGATTATGTCCTTATTCGCACACGCGAGAAACTCTCAGGAACTGAACTGTACTTTTACATATTGAACATCGAATTTGTCCTTACTTGCACACGCGTCAAACTAATAGGCACTAAACTGATATTATCTGCGCCGAACAAAAAGGGAAGGAAAGGGGACAAAATTACAGATTAGTACTTTATATTTTCTCGTATATTCAATTAAGTACAGAATTACAGATTGGTACTTTGACTTTTCTGTGACTTCTGGATTTAATAGTTAATTGCAATTTGATCCCCGATTATTTATGAGATTGCAATGTGATCCTCGGACTTCCCCAAAATATACTATTTAGTCCTCGGATGTTTCTGAATTTTTTTTTTTTGACAAATTTTAATTATAAAGGCCCGTCCAACTGGTTATGCTCCATTCCCTGAAGTGAATGTGACAAAATTTAATAGGCCGGGGTCGCGGTCGTGAACATGATAATGATCGTGGAGGATATGGTTACCGTGGTGGTAATTTTAAGAACACGTCTCGCCACCTGAAGTGGGAGAACAAAGAAAGAAACCACGAAGAGATGGTGATAGTGGAATAAAAATGGAAAATTCATGTCATCGTTGTGGATGCAAAGGCCATTGAGCTCGCACCTGTTGTGCACCAAAGTATCTAGTTGAGCTTTATCAAGATGATGGCTCTGGCATTATGAATATGGATGGTAACCCTGAATTTGGCCTAAATGACTTCACGAATTTGGATGTTGCTGATTTCCTTATTGAATAGAAGTTTAATATCCATGTTCTTGTTCATTTCTTAAGTATATTTCCTGCCTTTTTCTATTAATCATGTTTTCGTTGCTCGCATTTAATATAAATATTTCTTTCATTATGAAGAGTATGAAATTGGCACGAGTTGGCTTATCTACTCGAGAAAGAGATCTGTGTTTAGCAGATAGTGCCACAACGCACACCATACTTAAGGATGATAAATATTTCCTTCATTTACAAATGCAAGAGGCAAATGTTAGTACTATATCAGGTACTACGAATTTAATTGAAGGCTCCGGAAGAGCTAATTTATTATTACCTGGAGGTACAAATTTTTGCATAAATAATGCATTATATTCTCCTAAGTCTCAAAGAAACTTATTAAGTTTCAAAGATATACGCCAAAATGGGTATCATGTTGAGACAACAAATGAAGGAAACAAAGAATATTTGTCTATTACAAATATTATTTCGGGTAAAAAGTGCGTGTTGGAAAAGCTACCCGCTTATTCATGTGGTTTATATTATACGTATATTAGTGCAATGGAGGCACATGCAACAGTAAACCTGAAGTTTACTGATTTTGCAATTTGGCATGACCGGTTGGGCCATCCCGGGTCAATAATGATGCGAAGAGTTATTAACAATTCATGTGGACATTCTTTAAGGAACCAGAAGATTTTCCTATCCAATGAATTGTCATGCGTTGCATGCTCTCAAGGAAAATTAATAACCAGGCCATCACCAGCTAAAATTGGGACTGCATCCCTCGGATTTTTGGAACGTATACATGGTGATATATGTGGACCTATTCATCCACCATGTAGACCATTTAGATACTTTATGGTATTAATTGATGCATCAACTAGATGGTCACATGTATCTTTATTATCAACTCGCAACCTGGCGTTTGCGAGATTACTAGCTCAGTTAATTCGATTACGAGCTCATTTTCCAGAAAATCCCATTAAGACCATTCGTCTTGATAATGCTGGTGAATTCACTTCTCAAACATTCAATGATTATTGTATGGCCATTGGTATAAACGTTGAACATCCTGTAGCTCATGTTCACACTCAAAATGGTCTTGCCGAATCATTTATTAAACGGATTCAATTAATTGCAAGGCCATTACTAATGAGAGCGAAACTCCCTATTTCTGCTTGGGGACATGCTGTTTTACATGCAGCAATGTTAATTCGCATCAGGCCAACAAGTTATCATGAATTCTCCCCATTACAATTGGTTCATGGTCAGGAACCAAATATTTCCCATCTAAGAATTTTCGGATGTGCGGTTTATATTCCAATTGCTCCACCACAACGCACTAAAATGGGACCCCAAAGAAGGTTGGGAATATATGTTGGGTTTGAATCTCCATCGATAATAAAGTACATTGAGCCACGTACTGGAGATATATTTACGGCACGTTTTGCCGATTGTCATTTCGATGAATCAATATTTTCAACATTAGGGGGAGAAACTAAGCAGCCTGAAAAGGATATTAGCTAGAATGAATTATCATTGTGTTATTTAGATCCTCGCACAAAGCAAAGTGAACTTGATGTTCAAAAGATAATTCATCTGCAGAATTTAGCTAATCAGTTGCCGGACGCTTTTGCTGACCCAAAGAGAGTGACTAAGTCACATATTTCGGCTGCTAATGCTCTTTTTAGAATTGATGTCCCTAAAGGACGATCAATTATTGCCAATGAAAATAAGGCACAAATTAAACGTGGTAGACCTATTGGTTCCAAAGATAAAAATCCTCGTAAAAGAAAAGGAGCAAAATATCAAGATGGTCAAATCGAGAATATCGTGATTCCTGAAGAGTCCCCAGTCAATATTAATATCAAGGAAGGGCAGACTCTAGATGAGTCACTTCCAATGAAAGATCAGGTACCTGAACATTGTGATAATCATGAGATCTCAATAAATTATGTTATGACTGGAGAAAAATGGAACCGAAATAAAGTTATCGTCGACGATATTTTTGCCTACCATGTAGCGCTAAATATTATGGAAGATGAAGAGGATCTAGAGCCAAAATCTATCAAGGAATGCATGCATAGAAAATATTGGCCAAATTGGAAAGACGCAATGAAATCTGAATTAGATTCACTTGCGAAACGTGAAGTTTTCGGACCTGTAGTCCGCACACCCAAAGGGGTGAAACCCGTAGGATACAAATGGGTATTTGTGCGTAAACGAAATGAGAAAAATGAAGTCGTGAGATATAAAGCACGACTTGTCGCACAAGGTTTTTCTCAAAGACCTGGTATTGATTATGAAGAGACATATTCTCCTGTGGTGGATGCAACCACGTTTCGATATTTGATAAGTCTGGCAGTACATGAAAAGTTGAATATGCGTCTTATGGATATTGTTACAGCCTATTTATATGGTTCACTGGATAGTGACATTTATATGAGAATCCCAGAGGGATTCAACGTACCAGAAGTACGTGATTCTAGTCAAAAGGGACTATACTCGATCAAATTATGTCGATCGTTATATGGATTGAAACAATCAGGGCGTATGTGGTATAATCGCCTTAGTGACTACTTATTAAAGGAAGGCTATAAGAATGATCCAATCTGCCCATGTGTTTTTATAAGGAGATCTGAACATGAGTTCGTTATAATTGCAGTTTATGTTGATGATCTCAATATCATTGGAACTCCTGAAGAGCTCCAAAAGGCAGTTGATTGTTTGAAAAATGAATTTGAAATGAAAGATTTGGGAAAGACCAAATTATGTCTCGGATTGCAAATTGAACATTTTGGAGAAGGAATTTTTATGCATCAATCTTCCTATATAGCAAAGGTGCTGAAGCGTTTCAATATGGATAAAGCGCATCCGTTGAACATTCCAATGGTTGTAAGGTCACTTGATGTGAAAAAAGACCCTTTTAGACCTCGAGAAAATGGTGAAGAATTTCTTGGTCCTGAAGTACCATATCTTAGTGCAATAGGTGCACTAATGTATCTCGCTAGTCATACACGACCTGATATATCATTTTCTGTTAATTTACTAGCAAGATACAGTTCTTCACCTACAAGAAGACATTGGACTGGAGTAAAACAAATATTGCGTTACCTTCGAGGTACAATGGATATGGGTTTGTATTACCCTAGTACCTCAGAGGCAGAAGTAATTGGATATGCAGATGCAGGATATTTATCTGATCCTCACAATGGTCGATCGCAAACTGGATACTTATTTACATATGGAGGTACTGCCATTTCATGGCGCTCCATGAAACAAACTATAGCAGCCACCTCATCTAATCATTCTGAGATTTTGGCTATTCATGAAGCAAGTCGAGAATGTGTTTGGTTAAGATCTATTGTCAAACACATTCGAGAATCTTGTGGATTACCTTTTCAAAAGGGAATACCTACGACCTTATATGAAGATAATGCTGCATGCATCGCACAATTAAAAGAAGGATATATTAAAGGTGATCGGACAAAACATATATCACCTAATTTCTTTTTCACACATGATCTTCAAAAGGATGGGGAGATAAGTGTTCAACAAATTCGTTCAAGTGACAATTTGGCAGATTTGTTCACGAAATCCCTGACCACTGCAGTTTTTGAGAAGCATGTTCGTAATATTGGTCTGAAACGACTCAGAGATCTCAAATGATGTAGACATGAGGGGGAGATATCATTTTACACTGTACTCTTTTTCCTTAGCCACGGTTTTGTCCCAATGGGTTTTCCGGGTAAGGTTTTAATGAGGCAGTAATTTTTATGATGATGTACTCTTTTTCCTTTGATTAGGTTTTTTCCCATAGGGTTTTTCCTAATAAGGTTTTAATGAGGCATATTATTCAAATGGCATCCAAGGGGGAGTATTATGTATTAATGGATGCCATCACCTACTTCTCCACTTCACCTAATTCTCCATTAACAAGTTTAGTAGAATAGTAGGTAAGTAGTAGGTGGAATATTGGCCTATAAATAGGACTTATGCCATTACCATTTTACACACAATTCTTGATCTATTAATGAGAACTTCATTCTCTACTCTCTTCCATATTATTCTCTATATTCATATGCTTAGATTATAGATAATTCATAACACAACTTTAATTATAATTATTTGTTGGGTTGGAAGATTCCTTTGGGGGTAAGAGAAGGAGGAGTCAACGCCCACAGGGGACACGACTGATTTTAAAATATAGGTAGAGAGATCTTAGAATTATTTTTATTTCAAATTATAGGCTCTTGTATAGCTCTATATAATCGTTTTTTCAAAATTATAGCTCTATATAATCCGATCCCGGAAACCTTGACGCCTCCAACTAAACCAAGGGCGAGACGAACTCCGCAAGAAGGTCTCTGATCTCGAGCCCAAGATCCGGAGCCACTTTTAAGGTGCTCATTTTTTATTTAGGAATAAGCTATTTGTGTTTATATTAGATTGAAAAATCGTATTTCAAACGTATGTTCAGTTTCAAAAATCCCCCTCGAAAGAAATATTGATCTAGTTTATTTACAAAGTCAATCAAATAGTAGATTCTAAATCATAGAAATATGAGTAAGTCTCTTGCTAGCTTGATGTGAACGTTGGAAATGTTTTTGATCAGTTGAGACGTTAAGTGAGAAGTGTCGGTAGCCAAGGATTATCCTGGAATAGAAGTGACAGTGGTTTCTAAGAAGTTGGTGAAACCGACATGTCCAACCCCAGAGAAGCTGAGGAGCTTGTGGATATCATGTCTTGACCAGTTTGCTTTTCCTCTTTACGTGTCGGCCATACTTTATTACACAGCTGACGATGGCGGCGGCGCGAGTTCTGATCAGAGGAAAAGGCGATTGGAGGAATCACTGGCGAGTGTACTGAGCCTCTACTACCCACTAGCGGGGAGGTACATGAGCGATATGTACATGATACACTGTAACGACCAAGGTGCGGAGCTCTTGGCAGCAGAGGAGCAACAACAACATCCATGTTAAAGAGCTCAACCGTTTGTTATCTTTTGGGATCGAATCGCCATCCACTCCGTTGCTGATCATTCAGCTGAACGTGTTTGATTGCGGAGGGATAGCAATCGGCTTTACCTCTACGCATAGGATCATGGATGGAGTCTCCATAACCCAGTTCATTTGTGGATGGTCCATTGCATGTTGCCAAGGGATTGATAAAGTTGATCGTCCATGTTTCCAGTTGGGTTCTTCTGTACTCCATGCGCGAGAAGACCCATCTCTACTATTTTCAACCTTTGGTAGCTTCCCTCAAGAGTAAAGCACCCTCATCCTCTTCTCACACACATAGCCAAGTCGACAATGGTACTCCGCATCTTCCATTGCACTCACAAGGCCAATGCACTCATGGGTGTTCCTCATTGCATACAACACACCCTCGTTCGTCATCACACTCCTAGATAAGGACAAGCACACCACACTCATCACTGTTCGGTCTAGGAGCTTCCACTCATCTTTCTTCATATCATCGAGGCTTCTCCACGGGCGACTCACTTTACCCATCATGGTTGCTCTCACCATATCCTAACCCGGGCTCTGATATCAGTTGTTGGGTAAATTACCCACTTCTCGTGGACCCAAGCAACGTAAGCAGAAAACATATACGAGCAAACCACGATAACCACAAGAAGCACAACGCACAAAGCACAAAGAAAGCACAAGAAATGACACAAAAATTTGGTTACCTGGTTCGATCCATAAAGATCTACATCCGAGGGCTTCCAAGCCAGGAGAGATTCCACTATTTTTTGGCTCGAGCTTCACTCGCTCCTACAATAATGGATGCCTTCACTTGGCTCACTCTCTCCTCCTCTTCTCACCCGAGGCTACCCATACTCTTGGGAGCTCTCACTCTTGGCAAAGCCCTTCACTCGGACTCTACCCACTCTTCGGGCAAACTCTCCATCACTCGGAGTGCACCACCTCGTTCTCTCGGATGGCACCATCTCGTTCACTTAGATGGTTAACCCTTCTCTTAGCAAGGCCCTTGGACTTGGGCTCTACCAACACTTCGGACAACTCTCCTTCACTCGGAGAGTACCACCTCCTTCACTCGGAGTGGCTAACCCTACTTCTTTGGTTTGCCCTTCACTTGGAGATAACCCTTCTTAATGGGTCTTCTTCTCCTCCACCTCCTTCACTTGGAGGTCTTCTTCCTCTTCTTCATCTCCTTCACTCGGAGGCAACTCTTCACTCGGGTTGCACAACTTTGGGGCACATGGATCACTCTCCTTCACTTGGAGAGCTTCTCCTCTTCTCCTCCTCTCTCTTTGCCATGGACAACCCTTCTCTCCTTGGAAGATTGGGCAACCCTTTCCCTAGGGGTTCACCCTTCTTCTTCTTCTCCTCCTCCTTCACTTGAAGGCAACCCATCACTTGGGTTGGGCAACTTTGGGGCACATGACCACTCTCCTTCTCTTGGAGAGCACCTCCTCTTTGCCTCCTCTCTCTTTCCTCTTTGGAGAAGTGGGCAACACTTTATCAACCTTTCTTGGAGGCTAACAATGGGTATTTATAGTGCTCACAACCTAGGAAACTATTTGGGGTCTTTGAGGGCATTTTGGTCCACTTAAAATCATATTTCCAGACCCAACTGGCGGTCGCCAATCAACTGGCACCAGCCAATTGATTCCTCCAGAAATCTCTGTGACGGGTAGCCACCAGTTCCTTCAGCTTTTTCACAAAACTCTTTTTCAGCTTCGTCTCTTGACTCGATCACCACCCCGATCATCCTCAAGGCTCTTCACTAGAGCCACACGACCCTCGGATGTCCTCAAAATCTTCACTCGACTCTTGACTCAATTAATTCCTCGAGCGTCCCCGGACTCCTAACACAATCGATCAACTCTCGGACCATCCTCACAGCTCTTCACTCGAGCCACCCGAATGCTTCACTCGTACTCAGGCTCCATACCCAACAGTCCCGTCCTAACTTCATCCTTAAGAATAGGAAAACTCCTTTAGACCATTTCCAATTCAACCCGGTGTAGAGTAGGAAAATCCAAGCAGACCTCCCTCAAAGAAATAGATCGCATCTCAAATAGGAATGTCCAAGCTGTGACGACCAAGCAAACCCGGCCTACATAAGGACATTCCAAGCATTGGCCAAATATTGAGATCCCGCTCAATTTCGGAATATCCCAAGCTGTGACGAAATATCAAAGGATCCAGCTCCAAAATAGGAAGATCTCGCCTCAACCAAATATAGGGAAAATCTCCATTGCGTCCAAGCCAATTCCATGTACCGGCCTGAGTGCACGTCCCAACTGGAGTCCAATGGGCCGAACATATCCAAAGTGGATCAATAAACGAACAGGCCAGGCGGACAAGTGAGACCGAGAAGGTAAATGTAACCAAGCAACCGAGAAACGAGCTGAGCCCAGCGTACATCAGAAAAATTAGTATAGGTGAGCGGATCAACACACTCGAGTGAACAACCAAGTAATCAAGCGGATCCTTGCACACGGGCGGACGACAATGAAAGCGAACACGTGAGACATAGGCGAACAATAACTCGGGGGTACAAAAATGACTCAGGCGAATGACAACAACGCGAGCAGACGACAACACCACGGACGGATGACCACAACGCGAGTGGACAGCAACACCACTGGCAGATGACAACAACGTGATCGAGCGACCACAACACGAGCAGACGTTAACAAGGCGAGCGGACAACAATACCACAGGCAGAATTCAACAAAGCGAGTGGACGACAACAATGCGATTGGGCTGTGAGGAGCACACGAGCGGATGGCAATAACTCAGGCGGATCCATAAAGGTGAACGGATGACTAGGCAACCGGACGACTGAACAAACAGTCGAATATGCGGATGACCAATACCATGAGTCGGGACAATCCGCCTATCCCCTTTGAAGTGGAATGATCTGCCTACTCCCTTTGGAAGTAGAACGATCCACCTAGTTCCTTGGAAATGGAACGATCTGCCTACCCCTTTGGAAGAGGAATAATCTGCCTCCTCAAAGTAGACTCGGCTTGAAATAGATTTTTGACCTTCTTCCACTTTGAATCAAAAAATTTTGTAAACTACAAAGTCGTAGGTATTTGTCTTATATTTTCATTGCAGAAGGAATTAATTCAATCCAATGCACGACTCAAAAGATATGGCTAATCAACCAAAGTCTGGCAGAACCAAGATCTGACCATCCTCATGGAAAGTGACCGTCCTATTGGAGACCAACCGTCCTCTTAGAAACTTGACCATCCTCTTAGAAACCGACCATCCTTATGGAGAACAACTGTGCTCTTGGAGTTCAACCGTCCTCATGGAGACCAACCAACCTCTTGGAGACCCAGCCGTCCTCATGGAGACCAACCGTTCTCTAGGAAACCAATCGTACTTGTGGAGAACAACTATGCTTTTAGAGACCGACCGTCCTCATGGAGACTGACCAACCTCTTGGAGACCCACCCGTCCTCCTGGAGATCGACCATCCTCATGGAGCCCGACCATCCTCTAGCAAACCAACTATCCTCTTGGAGGCCCGACCGCCCTATAGAGACTAATCGTCCTCATGGAGCCTGATCATCCTCTAGAAGACCAACCATCCTCTTAGAGGCTCGACCACCCTCATAGAAACTGACCGTCCTCTTGGAGATCGACCATCATCTTGGAGCTCAGGACTTGTCGACAAACCCAAGTAAAGATCGATCCCTTCTCGATACCAACCAAAGACTGGATCTATCTAATCAAGAGACTGGAGGCGATCTCACAAGATGATGGACCAGAAACTGTTTTGCCACACTGGAGAGCTCAAGAAGTGCTGACAATATCGGGATTATTTTGTACCTCAACAATGTCCCCACACGTTAACGCTTTTGTACGGTCAGCCGAGAAGCGTTGACGTAGTCCTTCATCTCTGACTTGGCACCCGTCAGCTAACTTGGAATGGAATATAGATGAGCAACTCAAAGAGGTCTAAGCCACCGTCCTGAGGATATACCGAGCTAACATATAAAGTGACAAGGTGTAGACCTCTAATCGCATTGTCACCTTACCTATTGCTTCACTCCTCATAAGTAAGGGCGAGTACTTGCCCCCCGAATGTGGCACTAACTGGTCGTCAGGCCGAAGGGATGTTCTATTTGACCGAACTCGCATACCAGGCAAACCGGTGAATGGAAGATGATGGGATTACCTGACCGGAGTGGATTAGGTCTCGCTCTTTCTCGACAAGGTTCGTTATGACCGTGCCGGTGAGGCTGGTATCTTCCTTCTCTTATTGCATTCCCAGAGGAGCAACTGAAGAAAGGTGTTCACCACACCCATGCCATCCAAGAGTACTCGCTCGATTAGCTTCCCAAGGATGAGAGCCGTAATTTAGAGAGGTTTGTTGCGTTTGCCCATCCTTCGGGTTGGCCTCAAAATGGTAACATCGCCATTGAAGGCTTTCACCATGGGAACGACAGAGGACATCTTTCCTATATAAGGCTCAGGTGTATCTTCCTCACTCCCATCTCTCTCCAGATGGTTGGGTTAGTTGAGTTTTGACCTAAAGATGGCCGGGAGGGTGAACGCCTTATTGATCGACACCTTATCTGAGAAGTCTCCAAACTTTATATAACCAATATCAAGTCTGACCGAGACATCTTTTTCCTTTCGATCGATCTCATTCTTATCCTTTTGAGGGCGATCTTTCTCTCATATGGACCTCGATTTGCACCTTAGTTACCCACTTACATACTAGCTTTTTGTGTAAGTAGGTATGTACCTCAGTTTGGTCCTTCTCCACACTCCTAAGATCCCTAACCTTGTCAGCCTTGGAGGTTTTGACCCCTTTGGCTCGGCATTGAGTACAGTCCGATAGGTTTCCATCTCATGGGTGGGCTAGGAGGGTATTTTGCTCCTTAAACTTGGCTTTTTGCTCTGTAAGTTGCCTTTCAAGGTCTTTAACGACTTGCTTCCGCTTCTAGACCTTCCTCTTAAGGTAATGCCTCTGGGTCTTAGTGAGGGCATCTTGTGTTGGTGGCTCAGGGACGACCCTCTTTTCTCCAAGCTAGTTGAAGGTGTATCAGTTATGGTTGGACCCGTCTTAAAGATCCACCTTGATACAAGGATGATTGATCCTCCATATCTCATCGGCTTCCCTAGGATGGTAAGACTTCTCAGGCCTTGGGATGCCGCTATCGGGTGGCTGTCCTTGCCCCCCCCCCCCCCCCCCCCCAGTCTTGTCATCTGAGTCTTAAGGTCGACCTTCCCTTGCTTAATACCATCAGCTCCCCTTGGACAAAAGGAGTTTCCAGGCTTTGGGATGCCATTATCAGATGGCCTTTCTTACCCCCCGAGTCTTGCCCCCCGGGTCTTGGGATCGGCCTTTGTTTTCTTTGGCCTCTCTCATATTTGGCTTCGTTAGATGGCAACCATAGCAACGGAAGCACTTATATCGGGGTCGATTGTCGGATGCCCCCTGAGACATTGATGTGAAGCCAAGCTCTCAGATTGAGAGGGTTGAGGTTATCCTTCTGTTCCTTGTAGTTGGGTAGATCCGAATGCCAGCTGACGGTAAATGTCATCCTCATCGAGCTCTCTTTGCCTCAACATCACGATCTGAGGAGTTGGGGCTAGAACATCATCAAGCACTAGGCAGTCGTCGACCTCAACCATCTCATATTGTACAAAGGAATCTTCTTGGATCTTCTCACACATAGAGGACTCTCACACATCCGGGTAATCAAAAACCTCAACCGATGAGAGTCGGCTAGGTCAGCTTGTGATGTCCGGAGTCTTGGCATTATGGTAAGATAGGGACCAGACCGGTTGCCCCAAAGTAGGCTGAGTGAAGGGTGATGACCCTATGTGTGCTATCCCATCATCGAGATCAGGGGATGTTTCCCAAAGTGATTTGCCCATGTCATCCTAAACTTCATAGGGTTGATTGGAGAGTTTATGATAGGACTCATTGCTTCCCATTAGGATTTCATCGCTACATCTCATCGTCTTCTTAAGACTTTATCGACTCGCTTCGCTATCACACTGTCTCTTGTCAAGTAGAGCGGTGATAAGCTCATGAGTCCTGGCTTTGGGGACGATTGGATTTGTCAGCGTGTTGAGGGATGCCGTATTGGTGGTGTTTCTACCAACACTGGTAGGGAGGGCCAGCTCTTTGGTGTGAGCCGAGTTGCTGAGAAGAGGGCGGCGGCGCCTACTTTAAGTTTGCTTAAGCAGCATGGTTCTTGGACATCTTGATCGAACAAGGTTAAACCGCCTTCTCAGACGCCCTTCTTAGTCCCACCAGGCATACCAAAAATATGTTGCAAGAAAAAGGGGTACAAGAACGTCAAGTAACGCGAGACGGTCCGGAGTGGTCATCCCAAGATCGACCTAACGGAAAGGGGAAAAAAAGAATGAACCTTAGACGTTCAATCTAATAGAGAGCGGGAAAAAAGAGCTACGGGCTAAGCTAAGGAAAAGATAAAGAGTAAAGATAGTTGTTGTTTGATGTGTTGGTGATGTCTTCTCCTTCGCCCAATCCCTCTTTTTATAGGGAGTCCCATCCTAGCTTCGTCCTTAAGAATAGGAAAACTCCTTTAGACCATTTCCAGTTCACCCAGTGTAGAGTAGGAAAATCCAAGCCGACCTTCCTCAAACGAACAAATCGTGTCTTGAATAGAAATGTCCAAGCCGTTACAACCAAGCAAACCCGGTGTAAATAAAGACATTCCAAGCCTTGGCCGAATATTGAGATCCCGCTCAATTTAGGAAAATCCCAAGCTGTGACCAAATATCAAAGGATCGAGCTCCAAAATAGGAAGATCTCGCCTCAACCAAATATAGGAAAAATCTCTATTGCGTCCAAGCCAATTCTATGTACTGGCTCGAGAGCACGTCCCAACTGGACTTCAATAGGCCGAGCATATCCAAAGTGGATTAATAAACGAACGGGCCAAAAAGATGAGTGAGATCGAGAATGCAAATGTAACCAAGCAACCGAGAAATGAGCTGAGCCCAGCGTACAGCAGACAAATTAGTATAGGCGAGCGGATCAACACACTCGAGCAAATGACCAAGTAATCAAACGGATCCTTGCACACGGGGGGACGACAATGAAAGCAAGTGGACGACAACAACGTGATCTCATAAGGAACATGCGAGCGGTTGGCAACAACTCGGGTGGATCTATGAAGGCGAACGGACGACTAGGCAACCGAACGATCGAATGAATGGTCAAACAAGTGAACGACCGAATGGGCGGACGAGCAATACTATGAGTCGGGACAATCCACCTACCCCCTTTGTAGTGGAATGGTCCGCCTACTCCATTTGGAAGTAGAATGATCTGCATACTCCCTTGGAAATGGAACGATCCGTCTACCCCTTTGGAAGTGGAACAATCCACCTCCTCAAAGTAGACCCGGCTTGAAATAGATTTTTGACCTTCTTCTACTTTGAATCTAAAAAAGTTGTAAACTACAAAGTTGTAGGTCTTTGTTTTATCTTTGCCAAAGGAATCAATTCAATCCGATGTCCGAGTCAAAAGAAATGGCTGATCTACCAAAGTCTGACAGAGCCGAGACCCGACCGTCCTCATAGAATGCAACCGTACTTATGGAAAACAACCGTGCTCTTGGAGACCGACCAACCTTTTGGAGACCCAACCATCCTCATAGAGACCGACCGTCCTTATGGAGCCCGACCGTCCTCTAGGAAACCAACCATCCTCTTGGAGGCCTGACCGCCCTTATAGAGACCAACCATCCTTATGGAGCCCGATCATCCTCTAAGAGTCCAACCATCATCTTGAAGGCTTGACCGCCCTCATAGAGACTGACCGTCCTCTTGGAGATCAACCATCCTCTTGGAGCTCGGGACTTGTCGACAAACCCAACTAAAGATCAATCCCATCTCGATACCAACCAAAGACTGGATCCATCTAATCAAGAGACTGGAGGCGATCTCACAGGATGATGGACCGGAAACTGTTTTGCCACACCAAAGAGCTCGAGAAGTGCTGACAATACCGGGATTATTTTGTACCTCAACAGAATCTTACGATTCGTTCCATTGCCAAAGTTCGCTCCTGCGGATGACAAGAGCAATCTAGATTTCTCTGAAATGGTGTGCGCCCTTCGTGATTCGATTACAAGTACCTTCATCAAGTGCGCAGAGTTTATGAGCGATGATGATATAGTTGCTGGAGTAGTCGATTCGTCGAAAGACAGTGGCAATGAGGTTGATAAGTGCACATTCAGCAGCTGGTGTAGTATGCCATAATATGAAGCTGATTTTGGATGGAGTAAGCCCATTTGGATAAGAAAGGAGTTCAAGCATGGGTGAGCTTGGATGAAAATGATATGCTACTTTTTCAGGAAAATCTCGAGATAGCTCTCACCATAACTTGATACTTACTGCTAATATGTACTCTGTCTCGTGTACTCTTCTTTTGCTTGCTTTCTCCGCTAACCATTTGACGCTTTGTAACCTTCTGCCTCTTGAAGGCTCATCGTTGGAGTTGAAAAAAATTTACCTTTTAAAAAAACCTGGTGGATTGTGTTATGTATGCGTGATTTGAATTGTCTATAGTAAAAAGTTAATTATCACGATACAAATAATTTATCAAAGTTACCATGTCCAATGTGCCATTTAAGAAAAACACATAAATCAAGCACATTTGAGTTGGCCCATCTTTATAATAAGCCATTTAAGAACTCAAGGCCGACCTCAGGCTAGCCAAATCAAAAACTCAGCATGCCACACTGAGAGGTTTTGAATATATTCGCTCAACAACTGAACACAATAGTGAACAATGTTGCAGGCAGGCTTGACGAGGCGACCAAGGACATCTAATCGGTTATCTATGATCAGACCGAGACGTCGCGGGATTACATAAAGGGACACCTTGATGACACGATAATCCCGATGGTAAGAAACTCTGCAGGGGTCCAAGGTATGACTAACCCTAGTTGGCCCGAGCCACCTCGCATCAACCAAACAAGTGTTACGGGCCCTTTGCTCCTTTTTGTTTCATGGTATGAGCTTGCTGTGGACATCTGGAATGAGCTGCAGGATAGATTTGGTGGGAGCGATCTGGTGCGTATTGCAGAGCTAAAGCGAGCTATTCATTCTCTAAATCAGGGTATTCTCTCTGTCATGGACTAGTACACTAAGTACAAGGGTTTGTGGAAACAACTGGTCCAGTTTAGACCGATTAACAACTATGTTTGTGTTGAGAACGCAACTGCTGCGTGTGCTGCTATTAACTTGGTCCATTGGTACCAGCTACAGGATATGATCTTAATCGGTTTAAATGATAACTATGCATCTATTAGAACGCAGATCCTGATCTTGGAACCCCTTCCTGCTATGAGCAGAGTTTTGTATCTTGTTCAACAAGGTGAGAGGCAACTGTTGAATGCAATACAACCTCCTGTTGTGACTCATCCCTCTATGGAGAGTCCTATTTTTGCTGCTCAATCCATGGGCTACAAGAAGTTCACTAATCATTCTGGAGGTCAGTATTCTAATCACTCTGGAGGTCAATTTTGGAAGCCAATATGTGCACAATTATGACATGACAGGGCACACAATTGATAAGTGCTTTAAACTTCATAGATATCCTCCTAACTACACTCCGAGACCCAGAAACAATCAGGTAAATTTGACTGCAACAGATGGCCACGGACCACAGCAGAATCAAAGTTATAAGCATCTGAATCAGAGTACTGCGCAGCAGAGCTATATGCAGCCAAATTCTATCTCGCACTTGAACTCTATTCATGAGCAGCTGAATGCTTTGATGAATTCTTTTCAACAAGGATCTCATTCTGATTCACGTATTCCAAGTGTTAGGAGTGATGTATCTTCACACAAATAGGCAGATTCTTCTTTTAATTAAGTAGCGAACTGCAATATTACTTCTTGTTCAGCAGGTATTGTCTTGAACCTGCAGATTGATAGAGGAGGAAAATGTTATTCATGGATTCTGGACTCACGGGCTTCCAACCTTTGTGCATCATAAGGATATTCCACCTACCTTTATGACATTGGCAAATGGTACAAAGATTACACCTACCTTTAACGGTCAGGTACTTTCTGGTGATCCAATTCACCCGGATCAGAAAAATTAGTTTTTATTTTTTCTATTTTATCTGATTTAATTTAGAAATAAAATCTCAACTTCCACCTTTGGAGCGTGTACATCACTTTTTGATCACAAAAAACTTATTTTTTAACAATTCTTGATAATATTTTAACTAAGTTAAACGAATTGGACGAATATGTCGAACTGAAAACTTGTATAATCATCTTCTTGTTATTCTAGACTTGTTCAATTCATGTTTGAAGACTTTGTTTGGATAAATTGTATAACAAAGTTGTTAAATATTTGAACTTATTTGATATGTTATCCTTTTTATGTTAAATTAAATTTATTAAATTATATTAATATAAAATAGAAGTCCTAGTATGACCGGTAGCTTGACCGGTCAGACCGGGCAAACCAAAAATTTTAAGAATTCTGGGTCGGTTTTAAAAACATTGCAATGGACTCTACTACATCAAGTCCACACATCCACCTCAGAAGTCTACCTCATTTTTTCCTATGTTAGCCACAGATTCTATATACATTCATCATGATTTACATTTATGGCATTGTCGTTTGGGGCATATTCCTCATTCTAAGCTTTTGCTTAATATAATAGATAAACCACTACTACCTTGTTCTAGTTGTCATAATGCTAAACAAAAGAGATCGATTTTCCCTTTATGTTCAACAATTGCTACTGCTGTTTTTGACTTGGTCTATGTAGACTTTTGG
This sequence comes from Hypericum androsaemum, assembly GCA_963995505.1. Taxonomy (NCBI): domain Eukaryota; kingdom Viridiplantae; phylum Streptophyta; class Magnoliopsida; order Malpighiales; family Hypericaceae; genus Hypericum; species Hypericum androsaemum. The sequence continues at coordinate 7,933,278 of OZ023188.1, forward strand.
CGGCCTTATGGAACACCCTCATATGATGGTTATAGATATGTTCTTACCCTAGTAGATGATCACTCACGAGCAATATGGTTATACCTCCTGAAGCATAAATCAGATGTCCAATACCATTTAGATACCTACTACATTATGGTAGAGACGCAATTTGGAACCAAATTGAAGCGCATTAGAAGTGATCAAAGGAGGGAGTTCTTATTAGCTACTTTCTTTCATACACGAGGAATTGTCAATGAGACATCGTCTGCTTATACGCTACAACAAAATGGCAGAGTGGAAAGGAAACACCAACATATTTTGAATGCAACACGAGCCATTATATTCCAAGCTTACCTACTATTGCCCTTTTGGAGTGCTATGAAATCCTTTATGGTAGACTACCAACCTACAAATACATGCGTGTATTTGGATGTTTATGCTACGTTGCAACTCTACCTAGGCAAGGCAAATTTGAGTCAAAGAGCAGGAAATGCGTGTTTCTTGGTTACACGGCTGGTCTTAAATGCTATCTACTTTATGATCTCAATACAAATGAGACTTTCAATTCAAGGGATGTACTATTCTATGAGCATTTCTTTCCCTTTCAGACACAACCATCTATCACAATAGCTCATTCAACCTCTACGTCTCCACCTGATCCCACTTCTAATCCTATCAGAGTAGATGATCCTGATTACGAACCTCCATCTGCTACTGCTCCTACTCCATATAACTCACATGACACTACCACACATACTTCTCCTCTGCTCTGTAGATCCCAAAAAACCACTTGACCACCTACATATCTCTAGGATAATACCAACCATACAGTTCATCATTGCATTTCTCGACGGGAATAAGGTAATAACGCCTTCCTCCACGGTGATCTTGAGGAGGAGGTATTTATGCAGCTTCCCCCTGATTTTCTTGAGGGGGGAAACAAGGTATGTCAACTCAAAAAGTCCATCTATGGACTCAAACAAGCATCTAGACAATAGTTTGCCAAGTTGCCAACACTCTTGCGGGGATTTGGATTTTATCAATCAAAGACAGACTACTCTGTGTTCACTCTAACCAAGGGATCTTCCTTTGTATGTCTATTAGTCTACGTCAATGACGTCATATTAGCTGGTAATGATATGTCATTGATTCAACAAATCAACGTCTATCTTGGTCAGAGGCTAAAAAATCAAAGACCTTGGTGCCTTGAAGTTCTTTTTCGGGCTTAAAGTTGCAAGAACAAGTGTAGGTGTTCACTTATGCCAGAGAAAGTAGACGGTTGAGCTACTTAAAGACACTGGATTCCTGAATGGCAAACCGATGAAGACTCCTATGGTTCATAAATTAAAGCTTAGTGCAACAGATAAAGATGCAGTGATACTAAAAGACTCAACCTGGTACAGAAGAGTAGTTGGAAAACTAATTTGGCAAATACCAGACCGGATATCTGCTACGCAACTCACCAGCTAAGCCAGTTCTTGTCCAATCCGAACGTGATCCATAGGAAAGTGGTTCACAGGGTGTTAAAGTATATGAAGAGGCAACCAAGTCTTGGGATATTCTACTCGACAAACTCATAGTTGAAGATTAAAGGCTATTGCGACACGGATTGGGGAGGATGTCCTGACACTTTTAGATCAACAACTAGGTTATGTATCTACCTAGGTAATTCATTGGTGTCATAGAAATCAAAGAAGCAACCGACCGTATTAAGATCATCTTCTGAAACTGAATATCGTGTTTTGGCTTCCACTGGATGTGAAGTTCAATGGATGGATTATCTATTTACTGAGTTGGGGGTAACACGGAAGGAACCAGTTCTTTTATACTGCGACAATTAGTCAGCCATTCACATGGCAAAAAATCCAGTATTTCATGAGAGAACCAAGCATATTGCGTTGGATTGCCATTTGATTAGAGAGTGTTGGGGGGAAAAGAGAACAAGAACCTGAGACGGATCCGGAGTGGTCGTCCCAAGGTCAGTCTAACTTATACTAAGGCTAGGCAACACTAGGCTACGAGCTACGGAAAGGAAAAGCAACAAGATAGTAAAGAGTAGTTGTGTTGCGTTGGTGATCTCTCTCTCCGTCGCCCGAATGCCTTTTATATAGCTCGTCTTGACCTAGCTCTACCCTTCCCGAGCAAGAAATCTCGTCCTGAATGAATATCTTATTTCAGAACCAAAACCGGCTTAGAATAGGAAAATCTAAGCCATCTTCCCATACTTCGACTCCAAGTCTCAATCCCGAGAAGTCTGCCTCACGTTATTTGTTCCTAATGTAACAAGATCGTCCCAGCACAGTACAAGCCATTTTTCTTAAGTGAGTAGATCCCTTCCTCGAATAGGAAGCAAATATTGAGAATCTCGGTGTAAGTTAGGAAAATATAAATCGACTTGTCCTTCTCGAATCTCCCATGCAAAATCTCGTCTCCAGTCCGTCATCCCCCAAGATAGACATCTCGCCAGGCCCAAAGTGAATCCCAAAACGGACTCAAGCTAACGGCCTCATCAACCAAAGTGTACCTACTCCTGAAATCGCCTTCGCGCCTACGAAGGTCAAATAGGCTTCCCGCTTGGGTCCAAGTTGGCTTCTCATCTTTGGCTTCTTGCTCGGCCTCCCGCCTTAGGCTTCTCACTCGGCTTCTCGCCTTAGGCTCCTCGTTCGGCCTCTCGCCTACATAAGCGAGAGGGCCTTCTCGCTTGTGTTTCTTGCTCGGCCTCTCACCTACATAGGCGAGAGGGGCTTCTAGTCCTAGATTCTTGCTCGGCCTCTCGCCTACATGGGCGAGAGGGGCTTCTCATCCGGTCTCTTGCTCGGTCTCTCGCTCGGTCTCTTGCCGTTGGCTTCCCGCCTTAGGCTCACAGACCGAAGTTCCCAACCCGGACACCCCACTTCAAAGGACAAAGCACCCTCCGGGCTCCCACCTCGAAGGTCAAAGCGACTATCCAGGCTCCCGCCTTGTAGGTCGAGGCACCCTCCCGCATTGACCTATATTTTTGACCTACTTCTGCTCCAAATTTGAAGACGACACAAACTATAAAGTCGTAGATTTATGTCTTGGTGGCACAACAACTTGAATCATTACAATCCAAGCTCTGGATAGAAAGTTATGAGCATTTTATCGAGTAATATCACCCAGGCAGGCGGGAAGCGGACCGAAGCGGACCGCCTTGGTCTTGGAAGCTGGAAGCTGGCGCTTTGGTCCTGGAAGCGGGAAGCAAACCAAGCCGGTTCGAAGTGGGCTCATCTTAAAGTAGACTTTTGACCACCTTCCACTTCGAATCGAAAAAAATTATAAACTATAAAGTTGTAGATCGTTTTCTTACCTTTCCATAGCCGAAAGAATCAGCTCAATCCAATGTCCGAGTCAAAATCTAATGCTGATCTACCAACGTCCATCAAAACTCAAAGAGCAAGCTAACGCTGGGACTTGGCACTTTGTTTAGACTTGCTTCTTGTCCGAATTAGGCAAGGCTCTTGAAAAAAAAGTTGTAGATATATGTCTCGCCTTTCCATAGCCATAAGAATCTCCTTATTCCATCCTACGAGTCCAAAGTAACGACCAATTTATCATGGAAGGACGTTGTCATCCAAGGACAAGCCGAAGTGAACCAAGGACAACACAACAAAGTGGTCTATCGTCACCGGTTTCGACCAAGTAGGACCATCATTGGACTCGATGGAGGAGAGACCATCGACAATCTCTTTGCAACTCAAAATTGGAAGTGATCGTTTTGAGACAACACCGCCCACCGATCACTTTGAGACCACATCGGTCACCGATCACCCGATCACTTTGAGACCATACCGGATATCTCGAAATATGTTGACAATTTCGAGATTATTTTTGTACCTCAACAGGGAAAAAGTACAATCCGGATTGGTCAAGGTCATTTATTTGGATACGATTCATCAAGAAGCTAACATAATAACCAAAGTTATATCTCCTCCTCTCTTTCAGACACATTTACTCAAGCTGGGACTATTGACTATCCATAGTCGAGCTTGTGGGGGTGTTAAAGCTAAGTTTGGATCAAGGAAAATTGTCCTCTGCAGTATTTATCGATGAAGAAGTTCTTTTTTTTTTAACACAATGAAGAAGTTCTGAGGAGGAGAAGAGCACAATGGACCTAAAGAGAGAGGCTATGCGGCCCACAATTGAAAAGAAAAAAATCCATGTGGAAAAAGAAGGATGAGGCCATCATTTTTTCTACTGTACATATATTATTCTTTTCCCTTTTTGTCTTTTAGCATAGTTGTACAAACTTTGTTTGGCTATATGGACACATGTACAGCACACTACTGGGTAATGAGAATGATTCTCTCCATTTCCACAAACTTTCACTTTGCTCCTTTTTGTTTAAGAAGTCCTTCGACCGAGGGGCAGTACGTCATAACCAACTTTTCGAGGCCAATACCCCAACTCCAACTCCTTCGTAGACTTCTCTCAAAAAAAAATGAAACTCCTCCGTAGACAATATCTTGAAGAGTAGCAGCCAGGACAGGACAGGGATGAAATCTAATAAAGTTATTGGAATGAGAATATTCTGTAAAAAGCTTATATTTTATATTCAGAAAATGTGATCTTATGCGGTTGGAAAGTTTCACGAACCGTATAACCATCTTCTCATGTAAACGCTGCTCAACCATCCTCTCATGCCCATTCATGAAAGAACTACCAGTGGTATGCCAATCACCGGCTGAGACGACAGTCCAAATTTGTCATCCGAATCCGACGACAGGCTCGTCCTTGGAGCCGGTGAACACCCAGTCAACTTGATGGAAACATTAACAATTCCTTGACCCCTGGTGCCGTCTCTAACTCGTCGTAGGCGGTAACTCATATACCGAACTTCTCCTTGTGGCGGGTACCCAATGTCACCCACCGGAATTCGGCACCAGCCGAGCTCGGACCTCCCGACAACCGGTCCTTTGCTGTAGAGACGGAGAATGAGACAAGAGTATGTATTAGCAAAGAAAGAAGCATCCAGAGGAACATAAAACTTGTCCCCCCAAGTGGGATCCTCTCCTCCTTGATCGTCTACTCTCGTAGCGTACACGTGGCGGCTGCTATCACCACTGTACACGAGCCGCGGCTGCGTGTGAACGGTCATGACCAGGAAAGGTCTTAGACGCCGAGAGGAAGTGCATAACAGTGAAGAAGGCTTGTTCTCGAGGCCTTGTGCCGATATTATGACCACCTCCATTAATATTTTTACGACTAATATCCGAGTAAGAATTTTGAAAGATATCAAAGTTCTACCATCAAATATTTAATATTGATGTGTTTTCAATGACTAGAACTCGACACATCTTTTATTTTTCTACGGTGTACTGTGTGTGAAATGATGAATTATGGTGGAGGAACATGTTAGCTAATGTGGGTACTTAATTATAGGGAAATTGGAGATAGCTATGCATGGACTTTGAGGTGTGGGAGTCAACAAGGCGAGTTCTTGGGAGGTGCAAGGGTTCTTCACGTTGCAGCTTCCTACGTCAGATACATGACGACCACGTGAAATCAGGTCATCACCTTCTTTATTAATATCATCTTATGTCCGGAAATTTAGTGTGCAATTAATGTTCATCATTTATTCAAAAACCAACAATTACAAGTTTTTCCCTTTAAAGAGGAAAAACTAGTATTTCATAATTAAATATTCATAATCATATAGTTCGTTTAAAAATTAAAATTTAAATAACTCTTCTAACGTCAATTTATCATAGGCCAGTTTATCAGCATATTCGCCTCACTCCAAAATTTTGTAATTGTTGGTTTTTGAATAAAGGATGAACATTAATTGCACACTAAATTTCCGATAATTAAATATTCATAATCATACAGTTCGTTTAAAAATTTAAATTTAAATAACAACTCCTCTAACGTCAATTTATCATAGGCCGGTTTGTCAGCATATTCGCGTCTCAGTCCATAAATTTGGGTTCAATTAGACGCTTTGAAGGAATATTTTTTGAACCCATTTATATTCACATGATTTTCTTCAAGGCGCAACTCTGATATAGGTGACCATAATCTGGCCGTCCAATTATTTTTCGTGATTTTGTTATTTTGAGAGATATCCCGGTTCAGTTCCCCACCCTAACAACGATGTAGATGTTTTATCCTAAACTGGGGTTTTTTTAGATTTATTGTATTTTAAATATGTGTTATTATGAACAAAAGAAACTTTGGCAGGTAATATATATTCAATATCTCTTATATATTGATGTTGGTGCAATATACAAAGTAAACATAAGTAGATAATATTTCATGAATATTGCTCGAGACTACTTGATCTTTAATTGTATTAACGAAGAAAAGAAATAGAGCAAATTGTCCTCGGGTTCCTGGTGTTTGCTTAAATCATTATTTTTGTCCCTGCTGTTTTAAAATCGAAACTTTAGTCCCCCTAGTTTACTTTTATTGTACTCTAAGGTCCCTAAGAGTCAACCGATGATGTCATCAGTCAAAATAATTCCAAAATAATAGTTTTACCCTTATAATAAAAAACAAACAATCTCCCCTCTGTCCGGCCACCACCATCAACGGCAAATTGGTCCACCATGAATGCCAATTGAGCCACGTCCCGTTCAACGATCGTCATCGACCGTACAGCAGTGCCTCGTAGTTCACCGCAAGCTCGTCACCACGCCGGCGGGAGAGAAACGGCTCTGCCACTGGCGAACTGAGCTGGAAGCTGCCATCGGCTTCTCCCTCTAGTGGACGTCGAGTCCCTTTCTCTCTCTCCCCAAAAATGGGGTCTTCCTTCACGATTACGGGCTTCTTTTGACAACGTCGTCCAATCCCTCATTAGTTCATGGAAGTAGAAGTTGGAGCCGATCGACGGGAATTGTACCAAGTAGAATCGGAAGTCCCTGGGAGCAAACGGCGGTGACCCACTCCTCGTCCCAAGTTCTTCGGCCACTCCTCCTCTTCAACGTCGTGGTCTACGGGTACAGGTTCTGGATGGTGGTGACCCAGTCCTCGACGCTGACCCTCGTCGCGTCGACCCACTCCTCGTCGGTAACCCACTCCTCGTCTCCTACACCGCCCTCCCCATCGAGGAGGTCAAGGACTATGGCACCGCCCCGGCCAGGCCATCCTTGTCGGGTTTAGATGATGGGTGTCATCGGTAAGTGAGAATCAAAATTTTTTAAAATCTTTTGGTTTGACCGAAAAAAATTTATCGCCGGAAAAGATGACCGGAGTGCCGGAGAAGATGATCGGAGGGTGACTTTCTCGCCGGGGAAGGTGGAGGAAGGAGAGAGATATATTTGCTGTATTTTTTTATTTAAATGTAAGGGTATAATAGTTATTTTATTGATTAAAAAATTGATAACATTAGCGGTGGATCCGGGAGGGGCCTTAGAGTACAATAAAAGCAAACTAAGGGGACTAAAGTTTCGATTTTGAAACAGTAGGGATAAGACAGTAATTTAAGCAAATACGAGGGACCTGAGGACAATTTGCTCAAAGAAATATCAATTATGGGATTGTCTAAAAACTACCGAGAAATGATAAATGATTCATTGATTGCTAGACCAGTGATTGAGTTGATAGTCTCAAATGACTTGAATTTATTTTAAAAAATTGTATTAAATTTATTAAAAAAATATTATCAGTAGAATCATATCTAAATAGAACTCGACAATATTTAACTGAAGAAAATAGATATTGGCAAAAAATAATTGCAGGACCAATATGTAACCAAGTGGCCTAGATCAATTGATGTTAGGTGAGTTGTTATTTAAATTTTAGTTTTTAAACAAATCACGTGTGTGTGCATATATATATATATATATATATATATATATATATATATATATATATATATTCCTACACAGTGGGGAGTTGAACAATGGTCTCCGAGTTGAAAGCAGAGTATGCTTGCCAACTAGCATATAATGGATTGTTATTAAAGGAATTGTTATTTAAATTTTAGTTATGAAACAAAATAATGTTAATACTATATATGGGTTAAAAAATATTCCATCAAGACAGGGATTTGAATCCGAATTCCGACTTGAGTAGAAAGTGCGTAACCAACTGGAATGCAATCAATTAACGTTTAATTTCCCATTTTATCTCGCAAATAGCTTGACGAGTAAAAATCTGCTAGAGCGGGGGGTTTGGATTGGGTACGGAGTGAAGGAATTGATTTCGAACGGTTTGTAGTGAAATGGGACCGCAGCGGAAAGCGCAGGTATGTAATAATGGCAAGCACAATTATGTGATAATGGCAAGTACAGTTATGTGATAATGACATTTGTTTTTTTTTAACGGCAAGTCCCCGTTGATGATAATGGCACACATAGTTTTTTTCATTTTGGTCTCCCATATTTTAGCATTTTTGCAAAAAGGTCCCACTGGCATGCGCAGTTATGTGATACTGGCATGCGCAGTTATGTGATAATGACATTTGTATCCGGCCTGTGTTTGTGCGTGGATTTTTTTATTTTGGTACCCGTATTTTAGCGCGTTTGCAAAAAAGTCTCCGTGTGTCTTCATTCCAAACGTTTCGGAATAGTGGCATTCCGTACCCAATCCATATCCAGAGCGGGGAGGGAATTCGAAAATTCTCTCCATTCGAGTACAAATCTGGTAAAAGAGGAATCTATCACAAACAACAATCTCGGATTCTGGATGGATACCTATTGCAGGAATAAGGGTTGCGAGAATGTGATTCTGTGAGATCTTTATCTACAGTTTTATTATTATTTATGAGCTAATTAGGTGTTTTAAACTATTTAGGATTCTGGAATTAACCCTAGTTCTATATACGGGTTGTTAACTTGTAATTTTAAGATTATGTTATGTTATAAATGATATAGAATTTGTTATTATTGAGTGTTTACTCAATAGAGACTTTATCTTTAATTTTTGAGAAGTGGATTTTTCTCTGCTGAGAAATTTATATCTCTAGTTATCCTTTGAATTGTCGGCCATCCTCGTGACAACCTAGATTAATAGGTATTGCATTGTGCCTCTTTCGGTCAGGAGAAATTGTCATTTCCACATCGGATGATCTATCATATCTTTTTACCTATTTTATTTTTTGTTTCCCGTACTCTACATTACATAATTTTATTACGGAAATTAAAAGAATTGAAACGAAAAGAAAAATCTAGAAAAAAAGAGTTAGGAAAGTTTGCGAGCTTGGATTTTTTGTATGATTTTAGGTAGTGTGGGTAGGGTTTTTTGTCTGTTTGGTGTTACTTTGGTAATTTTTTGTGAAAAAAGTGTTCGAATATAAAGTATTACGGATGTGGTGTCCACGTGGCACGGACGAAAAAAAAAGTCGAATTTTGGACCAAAATCCGACTTTTTTAGTCGGGTTACCAAGATCCGACTTTTTTAGTTGGATGACCAAGATCCGACAAAAAAAGTCGGATGACCAAGATCCGACATAAAAAGTCGGATCTTGGTAAAAAAGACATAACACGTGTTTGGTCTTGGTGGTAGGAGGTGTCACTTTTTACTTGATGGTCAAAAGTTCGATTCCAACTTCTTGCAATCTTGCTTTTAATTTTTATTATCCAACATAAATATTATATTAAATAAATTAAATTGTAATAATTAGGTAAGTAATTCTTGATAGGCAAATTGGTTTAAGTTGTGGTCTTTGACCTTAAGGTCACAAGTTCAATACTTGACTTTGAGGATTTTTTTATCACTTTGTTTTACTAAATAATTTGCTAATATTAAAATAATTTTTTAAAATTAAATATGGTGAATATTAAATCATTCATTAATATTAAAACGAAATTGATGAATATTAAAAATTATGGTGAATATTAAATCACTTCGTGAATGATCGGTGTTGAAATATTACTGAATACGAAGTGATAAAAAATTATGGTGAATGATTTAGTAAAACGAAGTGATAAAAAAATTGTCAAAATTAAGTATTGAACCTATGACCTTAGGTCCAAAGACCACAATGTAAACCAATTTGGCTATCAAGAATAACTTGTCTAATTTTTACAATTTAATTTATTTAATATAATATTTCTGTTGGATAGTAAAAATAAAAAACAAGATTGCAAGAAGTTGGAATCGAACCTATGACCATCAAGTAAAAAGTGGCATCTTCTACCACCAAGGCCAAACGCGTGTCATGTCTCTTTTACCAAGATCCGACTTTTTATGTCGGATCTTGGTCATCCAACTTTTTTTGTCGGATCTTGGTCATCCGACTTTTTAAGTCGGATCTTGGTCATCCGACTAAAAAAGTCGGATCTTGGTCCAAGATCCGACTTTTTTTTTCGTCCGTGCCACGTGGACACTACATCCGTAATACTTTATATTCGAACACTTTTTTCACAAAAAACTACCAACAGTAACACCAAACAAACAAATAACCCTGTGGGTACTCAATTATAAGGAAATCGGAGACAGAGAGATGCATGGACTTTAAGGTCTGGGAGTCAACAAGGAGAGTTCTTGGGAGGTGCAAGGATTCTTCATGTCGCAGCTTCCTACGTCAGATACACGACGACGACGTATAGGCGCCAACGGGACGTGAAATCAGTAATCACATTTTTGGTTAATACCATCTTATATCTGGATATTTAGTACCCAATTTCAATTCTTTTTCCTTTAAAGAGGAAAAATTAGCATTTCATTAATGAAATATTCATAATCATAAGGTCCAAGATGACATCAAAAAGTAATAGAGATAGCCCAATAATTACAGATTTGGATAACCAAGGCTCTAATAATTACGGTCTCTTTATATAGGTGGTAACATGAGGCTGACTTTTTTTTCGGCGTGGAAAAATTGGAAAAGTACAATGACATTGACACGTCGACGACGGATCAAAACAATGCTGTGAAAAAAAAACAAATAATGAGACGCAAAAAGATTTGTCGGAGGATGAGCATCTTTTCTGTGGGGGCTTCCTCGAATTGTCTCGCAGCAATTTCATTCCTTTTTTTTCTTTTGGTAATGAGCAGCTTCGTCCTTTTAGCGGTCAGCTTTTTATAGGAAATGTTTTAAATGAACGGATGAATATCATTTTCTAACTCTTATAAATAATTTAATAATTTATAATAATTATTATATTTGTAATTAACGATATAATAATCACAACTTTAAAAACAATTTGGAAAATAATCTGCTCTGCTCTGTGGTTGCGGGCCGGACATATCAAGCTGGCAGTCGAGCCATTTTTAATTATTTACTCATATATATAATTTATTTACAAAAAGACCGGTTCAAAACACAAAACAAAGAAAAACAATCACATCTTCCTCTTCCTCTCCTCGAAGTTTACTTCCTCATCTTCCTCTCCTTGAAGTTCACTTCCTCTTTTTCTCCTTGTCGTCCCCTTTTCCAACTTCTTCCTCTTCCATTAGCTCTTCTTCTTCCACTTCTTCCATCTTGATGAGCTTCGTCCTTTATCCTTAGCTCTTCCTCTTCATCTTCCCGTTTTTTCAACTTCTTTTTTTAGAAGAGTTGTGCAAAGCTTATATTATAATAAATGATTTACAGTACAGAAAAAGAAAAAGATACACAAAATACAAAGACATCGAACAAGACACGATAACTGTTGAAAAACTCCATAGAAGGAGAAAGAAGGAGAAATGAAGTTGTAGAGATTTTGATTTATGAATGAACAACTTAAGGAATTAATGATGTACAACATGGATATTTATACTAAGAAGTGAGTCTACCTAGTTGTATAAACAAACAATAAAGGAGAAAAATGATGAGAAAATTAAGGAAGCATCTTTCTTAAATTGGGGAGGAAAATAAGGAAGCATTCCTTAATTTCCTCCCTAAATCAAGGAAGCATCTTCCTTCCTTAATTTTTTCCCTAAATCAAGGAAGCATCTTCCTTTAATTTTAACATTCCCCCGCAAGCTGGACTGTGGATGCTCAACAGTCCCAGCTTGGAAACATGATGAAGGAACAAAGATGACGGTAGAGGCTTGGTTAATACATCCGCCGTTTGGTGAAGTGCAGGGACATGAAAGAGTCTGATCAACCCATCTTGAATTTTCTCTCGCACCAAGTGGCAATCAATCTCGATGTGTTTTGTCCTCTCGTGAAACACAGGATTTTCAGCTATATGTATCGCTGATTGACTGTCGCAGAAGACAGCAGCAGGTAGAGTGTGTTGAATTCTTAAATCTCTGAGCAAGTAAGTGATCCATTGAATTTCGCAGCTCACAGATGCTAAGGCTCGATATTCAGCTTCAGAAGAACTTCTTGAAACTGTCTGTTGCTTCTTTGATTTCCATGAGATAAGGGAGCCTCCTATATAGACACAGTAACCAGTAGTAGAACGCTTAGTATCAGGGCATCTTGCCCAATCAGCATCACAGAAGGCCGTGACTTTGAGTTTAGTATTGCTGGGGAAGAACAAGCCCAAACCTGGATGCCCTTTGATATATCTGAGAATACGGTGTACTGCCTTTTTGTGTATAATCAGTGGTGCACTCAAAAACTGACTGAGTTGATGAGTAGAGTAACAGATGTCAGGTCGAGTGTTGGTTAAGTAGAGAAGTTTACCAATCAACTGTCTGTAATGTGTGACATCTTCAGCTGAGGGAGAATCTTCAGAGTGACTCAGTCTCTGATTTTGCACCATGGGAGTCTGCATTATCTTGCAATTAATGAAACCAGCATCTTTCAAGAGATTGATGGCATATTGTCTTTGACAAATGTGAATGCCAGTACTAGATCTAGCCACTTCCATTCCCAAGAAAAATTTCAGCTCCCCAAGGTCTTTTATCTTCAATTTAGTGTCCAAGAAACTTTTGATCTCCTGTATGTGGATAAAAGATGTTCCTGCTATAATTATATCATCGACGTACACCAAGAGGCAAGTGAAAAAGCCATCTTTATGTAAGGTAAACATAGAGTAGTCGGATTTGGCTTGTGTAAAACCAAAAAATCGTAGCAATGATGTAAGTTTTTCAAACCACTGTCTGCTGGCCTGCTTGAGACCATAGAGAGACTTCCTTAGTTTGCACACTCTGTTGCCAGGAGCTGAGAACCCAGGTGGAAGCTGCATATATACTTCCTCATGAAGATCACCATGTAGGAAGGCATTATTAACATCTAGTTGTTCCAAAAACCAGTTCTGACTAGCAGCAACTGCCAAAATCATTCTGAGAGTAGTCATTTTGACTACAGGTGAAAAGGTGTCTAAGTAATCAATGCCAAAAGCTTGAGTGTAGCCTTTAGCAACTAACCTGGCCTTAAACCTCTCAATACTCCCATCAGCATGTCTCTTGACTTTAAAGATCCATCTACAACCAATTGCCTGTTTGCCAGGAGGAAGAGGCACTACATCCCATGTATTGTTGGCTTCAAGTGCTGCGAGTTCTGCATTCATAGCTTCCTTCCAGCACGGCATCTCATAAGCTTCTGCAAAGGTCTCTGGCTCTCTAATACTGTCAAGTGCTGTAACAAACACCTTATGGGATGATCCAAGATAATCAGTTGTGAACACAGAAGAAATAGGGTATAGAACTGATCTAGGATGGTCAGAAACCTGGGTACCTTTACCTGCAGAATTTGACCAGCTCTGCTGAAAGATAAGGGAAGAGGTGATATAGTTTTGTAGGTAGCCAGGTTCATGTCTAGTTCTAGAGGATCTCCTGAGGTTAGTTTCAGGTGTTAATCAAGTTGTGTAGGGAGTTGATCTTCAGTGGGATCTGGCAGTACAAGAGGCTCTGGGTTAGGTAATGGTGGTTGAGCATCTTGCATATCTAGATGTAGTGGAGTGATTCCCGGAGTAGGTTTTACAGAGGGAAATATGGAGGGAGATGGTAAGGTGGTTTGGAATGGAAAGATGTGCTCATAGAATTTCACATCTCTGGAAGTAAAGGTGGTGTGATTGTCCAAGTCATACAACCTATAACCCTTTATCCCACTTGTGTAGCCTATAAAAATACATCTTCTTGCTCTAGACTCAAATTTGTTAGGCTTGGGAAACATTCTAGCGTAACATAAATAATCAAAAATTTTCACATGGTTGAAGGTAGGAGGCTTTTTGTGGAGGATTTCAAATGGAGTTTTGTTTGACAAAGGAATGGAAGGAGTGATATTGATCAAGTGCACAGCATGTAAGATGCAAGCAGACCAAAATTGAAGAGGGAGATAAGCTTGGAATCGAATGGCTCTTGCTACATTAAGAATATGTTAATGTTTTCTTTCAACACGACCATTTGTTGTGGTGTGTATGCACAAGTTGTTTCATGAAGAATCCCTTTATGTTGGAAAAAGGAATGCATAAGGAATTCTCCACCCTGATCTGATCTGATCTTTTTGACAGAAGAATTAAACTGTCTTTCAACCATAGTGCAAAAATTTTCGAGATTTGAACAAGATTCAGATTTGGTTTTCATCAAATATACCCAAGTGGCTCTAGAATAATCATCAACAATGGTTAAGAAATAAGTGTAACCATCATAAGAAGGGACAGAGTATGGACCCCAAACATCCACATGTATCAAATCAAAGCAAGACTTTGCTGTATTCAAGCTGGAAGGAAAAGGATTTCTCTTTTGTTTGGCATAATGACAGCAATCACAAGGTAAATCAGCTCCTACAGAGATAGAGGGACACAGCTTCTGAAGTAGCAAGAGTTTAGAACTAGGAATGTGACCTAGTCTACAATGCCAGAGATCTAATTTATGCGGAATATAGTTATTGGTAGTACCGAAACAGGTTGATTGGGTAGTGTCTGGGTTGAGCAGGGTAGTGTCTGGGTTGAGGATGTAGAGGCCATGAGATCTCTCAGCATTGCCAATCTTCATCTGTGTGGTAAGGTCCTGTATTGAGCAACAAGTAGAGTTGAAAGTCAGTGACACCGGAAGATCTTTTGCTAGCTGGCTGATCGAGATCAGATTAAATGCAAAAGAAGCGACATAAAGCACATTGAATAAGTGCAATTTTGCAGATAATTGTACAGTGCCAATATGACTTGCTTGAACTTTACTCCCATTTGGTAAGGTGATATAAACAGGATCTATTGACTTGTATTCAACAAACCACTTAGTTGAACAAGTCACATGAGTGGAAGCTCCTGAGTCCAGAATCCAGGCCTGGGATCCAATGGGCATATTCTGATCTCCCTGCAGATTACAGATTGAAAAAGTACCTGCTGAATTCATCTTGGGATCAGACAGGTGAGTCATTGAATTCACTTTGGAACCATAAGCTTCTTCTGTAATAGGTCCTGCAGAATGAGCTGTCACCTTCCCTTGGGAGAGTGTTTTCTGCATCATATTCATCAGTCCTCTCATCTGCTCCTGGCTAAAACCATAGTTCCCAGTAAGACTGCTTGAAGATTCACCATGTACTGCTGCAATCACCTGGCCATTTCTTGGTTTTGGCTTCCAACCAGGTGGGAAACCATGCAACTTAAAACACTTCTCAATGGTGTGTCCCTCTCTGTGACAGTGTGTACAGAAGAGTTTTTTTTGTTGGGGAAATAACCCACATCCCCGTGGACCCAATCAACACAAGCGGAAACACATACGAGCAAACCACGATACCACGAGAAGCACAATGCACAAAGCACAAAGAAAGCACAAGAGGGACACACAAATTTGTTCACCCGGTTCGATCCTCAATGATCTACCTCCGGGGGCGTCCAAGCCAGGAGAGATTCCACTACTTACAGTTTGAGCTTCACTCGCTCTTACAATAATGGATGCCTACGCTGGGCTCACTCTCCTCCTCTTCTCGCCGTGGCTACCCACACTCTTGGGAGCTCACTCACTTGGGTTCACCCTTGGCTAGGGCTCCACCCACTCTTCGGGCCAACTCTCCTTCTCTCGGAGAGCACCACCTCCTTCACTCGGATGGCACCACCTCGTTCACTCGGATGGCTAACCCTTCTTCATGGCAAGGCACTTAGACTTGGGCTCTACCAACACTTCGGACAACTCCCCTTCACTCGGAGAGCACCACCTCCTTCACTCGGAGTGGCTAACCCTTCTTCTTGGGTTTGCCCTTCACTTGGAGACAACCCTTCTTCTTGGGTCTTCTTCTCCACACCTCCACTTGGAGGCAACCCATCACTTGGGTCTTCTTCTTCTTCTCCACCTCCTTCACTCGGAGATAACCCTTCACTCGGGTTGGGCAACTAGGGGGACATGGGCCACTCTCCATCACTTGGAGAGCTTTCTCCTTTTCTCCTCCTCTCTCTTTGCCATGGACAACCCTCCTTCACTTGGAGAGCTCTTGGGCACTTGGCCTCTCCTTCACTTGGAGAAGCCTTTCTTCTTCCTCCCTCTTCTCTCTTTCTCTTTGGAGAAGTGGGCAACTCTTGCCAGCCTTTGCCAGCCCTTCTTGGAGGCCATGGAAGGGTATTTATAGTCCCACAAACCTAGGGGACTATTTGGAGTCGGGAGGGGCATTTTTGTCCCTAAAAATGCCCAAAACGCGTGAGCCCGGCGGCCGCCGGGTCACCTAGCGTCCGCCAGAAACGAGAGCAGTTTCGGGGGGCCGGCGGCCGCCGGGTTGGCAGCCCAAAACTTCACTTCTTCATTTCGTCGCCATTTTCGCATACGGACTCCGTTTCTCGATCCGATTGATTCCACGCGATCGTCTTCGAGTGCCGAATCACATCGATCAACTCCCGAGGCTCTTCACTTGAGCCTCTCGACTCCTCATGCTCTTTACTTGAGCCACGTGACTCTCGGATGTCCTCAACGTCTTCACTCGACTCTTGACTCGATTGATTCTCCGAGCGTCCCCGGACTCCGAATCCAATCGATCAACTCTTGGACCATCCTCACGGCTCTTCACTCGAGCCACCCGAGCACTTCACTCGTACTCAGGCTCCATACCCAACAATCTCCCACCTGGAGACTGAGCTCCACACGATCCACCCGTCACTAGGTGATCTGCATCCTAATCGGCACTTCGGCCTCTTCTACAAAGCTTGTCAAGTGGACGGGCACCCACTTCTTTGTCTTCTCACATTGTTGTCCAGGATTCCTCATAAGCCTTCTCACAACTCCCACCGGATCCGCTATCACTGGTCTTGTACACAACCTTGCATACCTCACACGACCACCTGTGAAAGCACCTGGAGTCTTCCGCTTCTGAGCTTTCCCCTTTGCAACACACGTTCTCTTTTGCCACACCAACTCTTCTAGCCTCCCGATTATGCCATGCCTTGCTACTATGGAGTTTGACTAGTCCCAAGTCTCGTTGACACTCAACGACTCCATCTTCTCACTCTTTGCAAGCATCTTCTCGGCCACAAACTCACTCCGCTGCGCCTCTGCATAATCTCCTGGCTCACCATCTATCGACAAGAGATAGTAGTTGGTGGGCGAGAATCACTGCGATGAACCACCTTCACTCGTGGAACTCCGCTATGAAACCACTGGCGGTGGGGAACTTGGTTTCACCTTCTCCTCACTGGCCTCCTGGCCATTTAGTACATTTCTGCTCCCACCCGAGTTCAGAGATGTCTCGCTCGACAATCTCACTGCTATAACCCCCATCATTAGCAAAGCTCCCTCATCCTTCACTCAGACTCGGCATCTAGCTTGCTCTTCTCATCTGCATCAACATGAACAAACAAAACAAAAAACCAAACACACGAAGATGAGTTAGATCAATCTCCTTCCCACTCCAAGCCACCTCCGGTATCACCTCCAAAGGGCTTGATGGTACTCCATTGATCAAGTAAGCGACGGTGTTCGCTGCATCCGCCCTCAACATCTTCGATAGCCCACGCTTCACTCGCATGGCTCTGGCTCTAGCATTGATCGTCATGTTCATCTTCCCACGATGCCATCTTCTTCGGGGTTTCTAGCTACTGTCTTCTCTTCACAGTACTTGAACTCTTGGAGCTTGTACTCTCCGCCATTTCTCGATCTCAAGCACACCTCAAGATCCTTCATGCCAACGGAGGTCTTATAGCACGAACCACCCAAGGATGTCACCGGGCCGGTCCCTTCACTTGGACCAATTCAAGCTTCTCAACCTTTCAGAAACTGCTACCTCTTGAAACTCAAGATCACAAGGCTCCAGAAGATCCATCTCTACGATCTTCAACCTTTGGTAGCTTTCCTCAAGAATAAAGCACCCTCATCCTCTTCTCACACACATGGCCAAGTCGACAATGCTACTCTGCATCTTCCGTCGCACTCTCAAGGCCAATGCTCTCACGGGCGTTCCTCATCGCATACAAAGCACCCTCCTTGGTCATCACACTCCTAGACAATGACAAGCACACCACGCTCATCACTTTTCGATCTAGGAGCATCCACTCCTCTTTCTTCGTATCATCAAAACTTCTCTACGGGCGACTCACTTTACCCATCATGGTTGCTCTCACCACGCCTTAACCCGGGCTCTGATACCAGTTGTTGGGGAAATAACCCACATCCCCGTGGACCCAATCAACACAAGCGGAAACACATACGAGCAAACCACGATACCACGAGAAGCACAACGCACAAAGCACAAAGAAAGCACAAGAGGGACACAAAAATTTGTTCACCCGGTTCGATCCTCAATGATCTACCTCCGGGGGCGTCCAAGCCAGGAGAGATTCCACTACTTACAGTTTGAGCTTCACTCGCTCTTACAATAATGGATGCCTACGCTGGGCTCACTCTCCTCCTCTTCTCGCCATGGCTACCCACACTCTTGGGAGCTCACTCACTTGGGTTCACCCTTGGCTAGGGCTCCACCCACTCTTCGGGCCAACTCTCCTTCTCTCGGAGAGCACCACCTCCTTCACTCGGATGGCACCACCTCGTTCACTCGGATGGCTAACCCTTCTTCATGGCAAGGCACTTGGACTTGGGCTCTACCAACACTTCGGACAACTCCCCTTCACTCGGAGAGCACCACCTCCTTCACTCGGAGTGGCTAACCCTTCTTCTTGGGTTTGCCCTTCACTTGGAGACAACCCTTCTTCTTGGGTCTTCTTCTCCACACCTCCACTTGGAGGCAACCCATCACTTGGGTCTTCTTCTTCTTCTCCACCTCCTTCACTCGGAGACAACCCTTCACTCGGGTTGGGCAACTAGGGGGACATGGGCCACTCTCCATCACTTGGAGAGCTTTCTCCTTTTCTCCTCCTCTCTCTTTGCCATGGACAACCCTCCTTCACTTGGAGAGCTCTTGGGCACTTGGCCTCTCCTTCACTTGGAGAAGCCTTTCTTCTTCCTCCCTCTTCTCTCTTTCTCTTTGGAGAAGTGGGCAACTCTTGCCAGCCTTTGCCAGCCCTTCTTGGAGGCCATGGAAGGGTATTTATAGTCCCACAAACCTAGGGGACTATTTGGAGTCGGGAGGGGCATTTTTGCCCCTAAAAATGCCCAAAATGCGTGAGCCCGGCGGCTGCCGGGTCACCTAGCGTCCGCCAGAAACGAGAGCAGTTTTGGGGGGCCGGCGGCCGCCACCTTTCCAGGCGGCCGCCGGGTTGGCAGCCCAAAACTTCACTTCTTTATTTCGTCGCCATTTTCGCATACGGACTCCGTTTCTCGATCCGATTGATTCCACGCGATTGTCTTCGAGTGCCGAATCACATCGATTAACTCCCGAGGCTCTTCACTTGAGCCTCTCGACACCTCGTGCTCTTTACTTGAGCCACGTGACTCTCGAATGTCCTCAACGTCTTCACTCGACTCTTGACTCGATTGATTCTCCGAGCGTCCTCGGACTCCGAATCCAATCGATCAACTCTTGGACCATCCTCATGGCTCTTCACTCGAGCCACCCGAGCACTTCACTCGTACTCAGGCTCCATACCCAACATTTTTAAACCAAAGCGCTTAGCAGTATATTGAGCAGCAAGCACAGCAGCAGAATCATTCACAATATGTGAAGAAAAAGTGGCAGGAGCAGCATTTGGTTTAGGCGGTAGAGGCAAGTCTATAATTTGTCTTTCATGTCGAGTGACTAAGTACATAACTCTAGTCATTGTAGGAAGTGGATCAAGCATCAAAATCTGGGTTCTAACAGTAGAAAAATTGTCATTCAAACCTGTCAGGAATCCCATGATGTGATCTTGCGCAAGTTGCTCTGCCATCTGAGTGGTTGCAGCACAGGTAATGTGAGCATCTGGGGCACATTTGCAGTCGGGTAGGGGACGAAACTGAACCAACTGGTCCCAAAGAGATTTGTATCTTGAGAAATACTCATTGACAGAGAGTATTCCCTGAGAATAGTTAGAGATTTCCTTCCTCAAATTGGCAATCTTGACGAAGTCTCCACGGCCAAAACGCTCACGGAGGTGGTCCCACATATCAGTAGCTGAATCGAACCAGAGAAGGCTTTCTCCGAGGTCTGGTTCAATGGAGCGAATCAACCACCTTATCACCAAGGTGTTGCATCTCTTCCAAGAAGGGAACAGAGCATCCTCCCGACTTGGGACTGCAATGGTTTTGTCAACAAAACCCAGCTTATTCTTGGATTCGAGAGATTGACTCATAGCTCGTACCCAAGAGTGATAATTTTTCTCATTAAGGAGAGGGGAGACTAGAACTTCAGCAGGGCTCTCCCCTGGATGTACATAAAAGGGATTTGTAAATTCACCAGTAGGGACTTGCGCAGATTGTATCACTGCCATTTTGTTGAATAGATTTCTGAAAGGAAGAGGAAGGAGAGGAAGAGGAACAAGACAATGTTTTCAAGCGGAAGAGTACAGAGATTTAATGCTCTGATACCATGTTGAAAAACTCCATAGAAGGAGAAAGAAGGAGAAATGAAGTTGTAGAGATTTTGATTTATGAATGAACAACTTAAGGAATTAATGATGTACAACATGGATATTTATACTAAGAAGTGAGTCTACCTAGTTGTATAAACAAACAATAAAGGAGGAAAATGAGGAGGAATTTAAGGAGAAAAATGATGAGGAAATTAAGGAAGCATCTTTCTTAAATTAGGGAGGAAAATAAGGAAGCATTCCTTAATTTCCTCCCTAAATCAAGGAAGCATCTTCCTTCCTTAATTTTCTCCCTAAATCAAGGAAGCATCTTCCTTTAATTTTAACAATAACCAATCATAAAGGAGCGGAGAGACATGGGTGGAAACGAATGGTGGACGAAAGTCTACATCAAAGCGGAAAGCTACCGAGAGAAGCATCGAGTAAATAACCACAAGGTTGCATTAAAGATACAACCTCGTGGGCATTTGAATACATACGAGATTGCACGCAAATGAAAAATAATATCAAACAAGTTCAATCAACACAAATTTCTTCCAACTTCTTGGTTTCTTCCTCTTCGCCAAATTCCTTTGTCTTTTTGTTTCCTGGGTCTTACGCTCCTTTCTCCCACATTAGCTTCCACACCACCTTGCTCTCGCATGAGCGGTCGTCGCCCTCAAGTGGTGGTCACCGTAAGTGTCTTCCCGATCGGAACTCATTTTTAAAATATTTATCTGAATACATTTTTTCAAACGAAATTCATCAGTCAAAATTTGCACGTGCTTTAAGCCACGCGATCAAACCACTTTGATATCATATTAGAAGCTACATATTTAGCATAAAACCTTAAAATGAGTAGACAAATTTTGATGTTTATGAACAAATTCATAATACTTGTGACTAGCGATGTACGTGAAACATCTAACGACCATTTTATTATGATTACTAGTAAAAATGCACACGCGATGCGAGTCCCGTTGTGTTTCAAAACCCAAAAAATATATTATTTATTGATTTTTTTTAAGTTGTACATGAATAAGATACTCTCTTACATATTTAATTACACTATTTTATTTTTTGATTTAGCTAATACGTCATAAGAACTTCTTTGTACACGATATTTTTTGTAAATGACATCCTATGGATGAATACTCTCTTAGCCGCAGAATTTCTATTGAGGATCACTGCATCAATTTAAATAGGCAAAAAGGGAAAAATATATATGTGATGGTCGGAGGACCCATGTCCTTCTCCTTCTCCATCTTTCTTGTAGATCCCACAACCAACTCCATCCGCAGAACCCATGTCCACGACCATATCGACAACGTCCTCATCATCTGCCTGTCAGTCTGCTCCGCCATCAAGAGTCGTCGATGTCTCGGACGTGGACTTCAGCTTGCCGTTCATCGCCGTAGTTGTCGTTATAGCAGTGGCCTTCCTACTGGTCATCTACTCCCGCCTCCTCATCCTCCTCATCCGTCAGTTTAGTCGGTGGTGGCGCTGGCGCCGCAGGTTTCAGTGTCATTTTACTCCACCACGTTCTCTAAGCTGGACTTGCCTTCTCTCCTTTTCAACTATTTCTCCCCCGACGGAGCCACTGACTTCCACGTGTACTCCCCCTACGGGCTCGATAACTCCGTCATCAAGAGGATCCCCCTCTCTCTACAATCTACCGTCGAACGGCGCTGTTCTGCGAGGCTCCGCCGTATGCTTGCTAGATTTCGAAGAAAATGACTATGTGAGGACTCTCTCGACCTGCTCCTACCCTTCCACGACTCAAAAAATTTTTACCACCACTAAAATATTTTAATATACTCAAACTTAATTTTGCTCGATGAGTATCGGGTAACAAATAGTATGACAAAAAAATTGATCATATATGTACAGAGACCATTCTAAATTTTTTCACCAAACCACAAATAAAATTCATCCATTTTCCCTCTCATTTCTCAAAATTGGAATTCTCCACCACTTGCGTTTCTTCCCCCCCCCCCCCCCCCCCCTTTTTTCTCAATCTTTCCGCCTTCTCTCTCTAGCACAAATCTCCTCCTTCCCCTTCCCATCTTTCATTTCCGTTCCATAGTTGGAATTTCAATTTTCGAAATCCAACGCAACCCACCTACCCCTTTTCTCGATCCTCCTCCTCCTCCTTCTTTCGATTTATTTTCTTTTTTATTAGTATTTTTTGCCTCGAATTGAGAGGATGAATATGAGCACTCATCGGGATCAAGCCTCTCGAGCTCAAATTTCCATTAACGTTTTACTCCCTTCCCTGACCGTCTCATTCATTTTCTCTCTTCGTTGTTTGCAATTCTTTATTACTAATCGGTGTTTTTTTTAATAATTATTTTTTCTTTTTTTATCCAGTATTTGATTTCCAATCAAAGAGGAATGCTTAACTAAAATCTTTTGTTGGAAAAAATGGTCACTTACGGGGAAAAAGGGACCACATTTTGTTATTTAAATTATTATTTTTCTACCTACGAAGCCAAGCACATAAGCACATATTTATGTGGCGAAGCTAAATACACACGTGGAACTCCTCCATATCCGTTCTGTAATCCAATGGCCAATTTTCCACCGCAAAAAAACATTGTAAAATCTAAAATTCAAAAATCTTAAATCAAGAACTCTTTCTCTCTCCCTCGCGTCACCGCCCAATTGGGTCCCACTCACCCCCACCGCTACTCTTCTTCTTCCCGCAACGATTTATTTTTAGAAAAATGACATAGAAGGAGTGGAAGAGCGGGAACTTAAAAGAAAGGAAAACCCCAACGGGACTCGTCATCGCTCCAGTTACTTCTAGAGAGAGAAAGAGACGATGTTATAAAAACCTAGAGAGAGAGGAAGAGGGAAGGAGGGAGAGATCTCGGACTTGGACAAGCAAATAGATCAGCTGAAGAAGTGCGAGCCGCTCAAGGAGTCGGAGGTGAAGGCGCCGCGCCTTAAGGCCATAGAGATCCTCGTCGAGGAGAGCAACGTCGAGCACGTCGGCGCTCCTGTCACCGTCACGTCACTCCCTTCCTCTCTCTAATTTATTATTTATTTTGATCTGGCTTGATGTGTGTTTGGAACCCTTGTGGACTTGGGGATAAGTGTGTCTAATTGCTCGAGGGATAAAATTGTAACTTTCACGTGTGACACTAAGTTGTTTGAAAAGAAAAATGCACGCGCGATGCGAGTGCCGATATCCAAGGTCCGGAGTCTAATAGAAGTTCTCTTTTTATTTAAAAAATCTGCGTGTACAATTTATTTAATTTTCTACGTATAAAATTTAGAAATAAAATAGAAAAATATGAAACTATATTTAAAATTTTAATTTAATGATATTTGCGATTTTTGTAATATTTTAACAATATTTGTCACTCACATTTTTAATCATGATAATAATTTTTAATCATGATAATAATGTTATGTAAGTTGATTAAAACACAAAATACTAAAGTAAATTTTTAACAAAATCAAAAATTGGTTAAAGGGAGAAATTTCAACCCTAGCAACTAATATCGTCGGAAAGAAGAAGGATAGGAAGCAGTAACTGCTTTTGACAAAAAAATGTCGTCTACAACCGAACCCGAACTCCCATCGTCGGGCCCGAAGAGGACTCCAAGTCCGTCTCAAAGAAGGCCGCCAAGAAGGAGGCGGCGAAGCAGGAGAAGCTCCACCGCCGTCAGGAGGCGGCCGCGGCCGTATTGCTATCCCTGGAGGACGGGATCGACCTGCTGACCGCCAACTTTGGGGACACCCATCTAATTACCTGAAATTCCCAAACTACCCTTCAAGTTGCCCGGCCTGGTGTTCGTCAAAACCCCACCCGACGTCGCCCCGCTCCGGATCTCCGTCCCAAACTCCCCGACCCAGACCCCTTCCCGGCTCAGGCCCAGCGTACGCCGAGTAGGAAGCCACCCTCTCCCTCCCCATCTGGCTCTCGATCCAAGCCGCGAAAAAGCCCCCGTCAGAGTTGCTCCTCAGCCTGGACGCCTCCCTCGACAACTCGGATCTCGGCCCGTTCCTCCTGAAGTTGGGGCATGACGCCATCCGGGGAGGGCCCCACCAGGGCCCTGGACTACGCGGTGTGAGCCACGCGCTCGTTCGAGCGTTGGGAGCAGCCCAGCCTCGATTTTGTTCATGCGATGTTATTTCGTCTCTTCCCTTTCTTGGGTTCATTTGTTTGTGTGGGCCACTATGGGCCTAGTGGAATGTACATGTTTCATTTACAAATGAGGGCAATTTTGACATTTTTACGTGTGACACCAAATTGCCTAAAAAAGATATTTCTTTTATTATATTAAGATAAGATAAAGAAAAAAAATGGCTGCCAAGTTTGAACTCCACATTTCTTCTTCACCACAAAAGTTAATGCTTCCACCCCTCTAGCCATCTCCTGTACTTCTCTTACACCTATCACGTATATTCGGATTAATGGAAACTGTAATTGAAAGATTGTTAAGTAAGTGGGCTTTAGGCGTGAGTTTAGAAGGATTTTTGGGTTACAGCTGGCCCAAATTGTATGAAGGAACTATAAATACATATGTACTTGGATACAGTGACCATTCCAGAAAATTGCAGTTACATGTTTTTCCTTTCTCTTCCTCTCAAACTCTTCTTCCTAATTCTTCCTTTATTGATCTTGTTCTTGGACGTGACAACCTCTCATCATCTTGTCCCCTTCTTTTCTTCAACTCTCTTCTTTTTTAAGAAACTAAATTAAATTAAACACCGAATATAAAGTGAAATGAGAAACGGAGTTGGCAAGTTCACCTAGTGCTTCACGGCCGCTACAGACGTCCGCCGCCGGATCAGGCGACAGGTCGCCTTCCTCCCCCTGGACGACACCCTCGGCCACTCCTTCCGCTACATCCACCCCAAGGAACCTGCTATGTCCTCCATCTTTAGCATCTCCGGTGCCTCCGTGAGCGTTAACGCCTCCACCCCTCTCCCCACACCTGACCCCTTCGCTTGGACCAACACCAGTCGTCCATTTTCGAGAGCTCCACCTCTGCCCCGTTGGACGGCGGCTTCATGTCGGGCCCACTCAATAATCCCATCTCCGGCGACGGCTTCTTGCAAAGGAGCTTCTCCCACGGGTTCAAGAGAATTTTGTTGGAATAAATGCATATTTAATGCATTTGGCCCAAGCTGGAAGGCCCAAGCTAAAAAGCCCAAGCTGAGGATGGGAGAACTATTACCACATCGGAAATCACAAAGAACTTTTCCCTGTTTATAAGGAGAAGCTCCAAGCTAGTGTAACATTAAATATTTTACCTGAAGAGCTGACTGAGGCTGCCTACGAGGATGGTGCGTAGCACGAGCACATTTGTGGTAGTGGATAGGTTTTCTAAGATGGCACATTTCATTCCATGTCATAAGACTGATGATGCTTCAAACATTGCTGATTTGTTCTTTAGAGAGGTTGTTAGGTTGCATGGCATGCCTAGGACAATTATCTCTGATAGAGATGCTAAGTTCCTAAGTTACTTTTGGAAGACCTTGTGGTGCAAGTTAGGTACTAAGTTGTTGTTTTCTACTACTTGTCATCCTCAAACTGATGGTCAAACTGAAGTAGTGAATAGGACTTTGTCTACACTTTTGAGAGCACTCATTAAGCATAAAATTAAGACTTGGGAAGAATGTTTGCCTCATGTTGAGTTTGCTTATAATCGTTCTGTCCATTCTGCTACTCAATTCTCACCATTTGAGCTTGTTTATGGATTTAATCCTTTGACTCCATTGGATTTATCACCTCTACCTTCGAGTGAGCATGTTAACTTAGATGGCAAGAAGAAAGCTGAATTTGTCAAGCAGTTACATGAGAAAGCAAGAATGAACATCGAGAAGCGCACGGAGCACTATGCGAGGCAAGCAAACAAAGGAAGGCACAAGGTTGTCTTTGAGCCGGGAGATTGGGTTTGGCTACATATGAGGAAGGAGCGTTTTCCTGTCCAAAGACGTTCAAAGTTGCTACCACGGGGAGATGGTCCATTCCAAGTGATAGAACGCATCAATGATAATGCCTACAAGCTAGACCTTCCGGGTGAGTATAATGTAAGTGCTTCGTTTAACGTGGCTGACTTGAGTCCGTTTGATGTAGGTGATGATTTGAGGACAAATCCTTTTCAAGAGGAGGGGACTGATGTGAGTAAGCCTACGGATGCACCTACTATCAAGCTTGTAGACTCGCAGCAAGTTCAAGTTCCAATTGGGCCAATGACAAGAGCAAGAGCTAGGAAGTTGCAATCTGACTTCAATGGTCTAATGCAAGAAGTTTGGGCTCAAGCAAGTGCGTGGAGGACCAAGGACGTCCAAGAAACCCAAGGGAGGCCCATGCACGTTTTGGAAGCTAAATGGGAAGTTTGAGATGCACGCAATCTCCTGGATTCATGCGCACGTGAATTTCAAGCTTATCTTGGACATGCGTCCCTAAATTTTAGGAATTGCATCTACTATGTTTTAGGACGTGATATTTACTAGATAGTCTATTAGTTATCTATGTTTAGATTGTTTTCCTACTTAGTTGAATATTTCGGCCAGAATCCCTTTAAATTAGGAAGGAGAGTTTTGGCCAGCCTTGAACTCCTTATTTGGAGTTAGTTTTCGTTTAGGAAGTTGAAAGACTTATGGAGCCTATATAAAGAGGCATCCTCATTCAATAAAGACATAACAATTCGGAGAATTACTTAGCATTGGCTAATTGTGAGTTTAGATACTCGTTTGTTCTTGCTTAGGCTGGTGAGTCGTCTTGGCTAGAATTTATCTTTCACTTATCAAGCGGATCATCCATCCCCGCTCGTGGCGTGATACGACCTTAGGTCAAGGTTCAGAAGCTCTTGCAGCGGGTTGAGGTTCAATTTCGCGCCTTAGTTCTTGTGAGTTCTTTGTGAGTTGTGATCTGTTCCATTCTGAAGTAACAAACGGTCCGAGTTGTGAGTCTTTTCCGCTGAGATTCATATCAAAAACTGTTGACTGCATCTTTATCGGATATGCCCATAACAGTAGCGCATATCGATTTCTAGTGCACAAGTCTGAAAACTCTGAAATCAACGAGGAAATGGTCATAGAATCAAGAAATGCGACATTCTTTGAGAATATCTTTCCTAAAAAGAAAACAAAAGAAGTAAGCTCAAACAAAAGAAGTTATGAAGCTACACAAGGCTCTGATCAAGGTGCTGAGGAACCTAGACGGAGTAAGAGGACCAAAGTAGCCAAGTTGTTTGGTCCAGATTTTCTAAATTACATGTTAGAAAATGAACCTGGGACAATTCAAGAGGTATTATCTAGTCCGGATGCTCCTATTTGGAAAGAAGCTATCAATAGTGAGATAGAATCCATCATGCAAAATCACACGTGGGAAATCGTGGATCTCCCACTAGGTTGCAAACCTTTAGGTTGCAAGTGGATCCTTAAAAGGAAATACAAAGCTGATGGATCAATCGACAAGTACAAAGCTCGCTTGGTAGCTAAAGGGTTCAAACAGAAGGAAGGATATGATTTCTTTGACACGTATTTGCCGGTCACAAGAATCACATCTATTAGAGTGCTCATAGCTGTCGCATCACTTTATAACCTCGAGATACATCAGATGGATGTAAAAATAGCTTTCCTAAATGGAGAACTGGAAGAAGAAATATATATGGAACAACCTGAAGGGTTTTTTGCCCCCGGACAAGAACATAAAGTATGCAAGCTGGTCAAGTCACTGTACGGGCTGAAACAGGCGCCGAAACAATGGCATGAGAAATTTGACAGAACAATGACATCAAATAGATTTAAGATCAATGAGTGTGATAAATATGTATACATTAAAGGCACACCTGATACTTACGTGATTGTATGCCTGTATGTCGACGACATGCTAATCATGGGAAGCAGTAATGATCTTATCGTGAAAACTAAGAACATGTCAAGGAACAACTTTGACATGAAACATATGGGTCTAGCTGACGTTATACTAGGGATTAAAATCTATAAGACAACTGAAGGAATTGTCTTGTCACAATCTCACTACGTTGACAATGTACTCAAGAAATTCGATGCTTTTGACAAACCTCCAGCTAAGACTCCGGTAGACCTGAGTCTACAATTAGCTAAAAATAGAGGAGACCCAGTATCTCAACTGAAGTATGCAAGAATTATTGGGAGCCTAATGTACTTGACAAATTGTACACGCCCTGATATTGCGTATTCAGTTAGCAAGATTAGTAGATTCACAAGCAATCCAGGAAATGATCACTGGCTAGCTCTGGAAAGAGTTCTAAAGTATCTTAAACATACCCTGAACCATGGCATATTTTATACTAGGTATCCAGCTATATTGGAAGGATACAGTGATGCGAATTGGATATCAGACACTAAAGACTCCAAATCCACTAGTGGTTTTGTGTTCACCATAGGTGGAGGAGCTGTGTCCTGGAAATCCTCTAAACAAACGTGCATAGCTTGGTCCACCATGGAGTCAGAGTTTATAGCACTAGACAAAGCTGGGGAAGAAGCTGAATAGCTCAGAAATTTCCTAGAGGATATTTCATGTTGGAACAAGGTTATGCCCCTTGTATTGATACATTGTGATAGCATGTCTGCAATCGGGAAAGCACAAAGTACAATGTACAACGGTAAGTCTCGACACATCCGTAGGAGACATAACACCGTTAGGTAATTAATCTCTGGTGGTATAATTACCATTGATTATGTGAAGTCTAAGGACAACATAGCTGATCCTTTGACGAAAGCACAAAGAACAATGTACAACGGTAAGTCTCGACACATCCGTAGGAGACATAACACCGTTAGGTAATTAATCTCTGGTGGTATAATTACCATTGATTATGTGAAGTCTAAGGACAACATAGCTGATCCTTTGACGAAAGGAATCAACCGAGATCAAATGTATAACGCAGTAAGGAGAATGGGGCTAAAACTCACACATTAAAGAACATTCATAGCGGTAACTCAACCATGATGAGTGGAGATCTCACAAACTTGGTTCAATGAGACAACTATGTTATGGATGGTTCCGATGATTACTTAGAACCCTTCCCATTCTCAGAAGCTGCCCAAGTGCGAACCTGCAGAGGTGTGGTAAGGTTAAGCGTCTACGCTTTTAATGATTCCTATACTAGGAAAATGTGGAGTATGGCAGGATACTCCTGATGGGAGATCACCTATATAAGTGTGAAGTGAGGCCGCTTCAAATAAAAAAATACTTATGAATCCAAGATATGGTCCATGGCCGAAACGGACACAACGTGAGAACCAAAGGATATTAGAGATATCGTTGTGTAAATGTTATTGTCTTGGTTTACATAAAAAAATTGTCCAGTTCAAGATATCGCGTTCACTGAGCAGCAAGTAAATCCGATAACATCTTACTATAGAAGGTTCAAAGCCGTAAGCTACCTATCTCGATGCAATGATATTTCATCGGAACTTTTCTTAAAAGTGTCAGCATGCATTAATCATCATTCATGTGGGGGATTATTGTAATAAATGCATATTTAATCATTTGGCCCAAGCTGGAAGGCCCAAGCTGAAAAGCCCAAGCTGAGGATGTGAGAACTATTACCACATCGAAAATCGCAAGGGACTTTTCCCTGTTTATAAGGAGAAGCTCCAAGCTGGTGTAACATTAAATGTTTCACCTGAAGAGCTGACCGAGGCTGCCTACGAGGATGGTGCATAGCACGAGCACGAGCACGTGCACGTGCGTGCGCGTGGTGCATTGGACGCAGGTCACAATGGGCGCTTTGTGGCGCACTTGGTACTTCGCACGTGCGCATCGTCGCAAGGAGCTGGAGGAGCCTTGAAGTTTTGCCGAAGCTTGAACGAAGAGGCAGGAGGGCTGGAAAGTCCCGGAGACTTCCAGACGGCCGAAGGATCACGAGCGAAAAGGGCGCACAGGCGAATTCTGAACACCGAATGGACACGAATGGAGGCCTGCCGAAGAGACACCTCTCGAAGGAGTGCGAGTGAAGGCATGGCCGAATCTGGCCCGCAAAGGGGTGCCTCTGGTAGCTGAAGAGGTACCTGAAGGGCAGCCTGCCTGCTGGCCGAACGGATGCATCTCCTCGGAATTGCTTCGTGCCCCTTCGGAAGTGCCTGCCTTCACTCCATCCAGCGCCTAGAAATAGGCCTCTCCCCTTCATTTGCATCTCACCCCGAAAACTCATTGCATAATCATTCTTTAGCAATAGTTCTCTCTCTCTCTCTCAGAAATGTCTGAATATCCAAGGTTCGCCTGAAGCTTCGAGGGTCGTTGTGCTACGAACCCGGAAGCAACCTAGTCGTTGTATATTGGTGATGATTGCCGCAGCCCGTAAGCACTGAATACGGGGCAATCTCGTCTTACGGAGAAAGAGTCCAACTCTTGCCTCGACTATACCAGATCCTAATCAAGTACACCACCTCCGACCAACAACAAATTCTCCTAAGAAGGCGTCGATGACTTCAATGGCTCCGATATGCCGAATTACCTCTCCTCCAATCTATACGATGCAGTTCACAAAGAGCTGAAAGGTTTGTTATTGGACGATGGCAAAATGACCTCTTTCCCTTTTAACTGAGCGTCGTTAGACCAAAAATAGATGTTTCCTTTATTATCGTAAGATAAGATGTCGACAAATGTACTCCCTGTGAGTTGTCTGAGATTTTGACTTGGTTTCTCAAACCCATTTTACTTGGAAATACTATTGACTTTTTATCTCACCGAACCGCAAGCCAAACGAACTAGAAAATGGAAGTAAAAACTTCGATGTTAGAACTTCAAAATAAATTATCAGTCCTCCCTTTTGGTAAGAAATTTCTGATCAGTAATAGGTCACAAAATTTAGTTGTTGATTCTTTTTGTACACAAAATTTTCCTACTTGATATATGCACGTTTTAACCACCCAAAAAAATGCACGTTTTAACCTCTAAAAAATACGGCAAACCAAAATTGATACAAAATTTCTTTGATACAAAATTACTTGGGGCGAATCATTTTTCCATTCACAGAAAAAAGAACACTTAATCTAAACTCGTTCAACTTAAAGGTAGCCAGTGACCTTATAAATTATACAACAAACAAATAATCCTGAAATATCATCTAATGACTAGAGAGAGAGAATTTAATCTAAAGCTTTTACACTCCGGAGGCTACAGAAGGCTTTACAAAGGAAACGACATCGTATGCAGGCTCCTTTAATTCGACACGTCACGACTTCCCAAGCTTTAGCCTGGTGGAGTCCTCGTCGTGATCTAACTCTCTGCAATCCGCATCCAACGGTCCTGATTTAAAATCACCCGATCCACCAACTTCGTCGATCGCTCCGCTATTATCCTCTCCCTCTCCCATTTCTTCACTTTCGTCTTCTTCTTCCACTCCTTCTCTTCGCATCCGCTTCGCGCCGATCGGGAATCCGAACAACCGCGTGCTGGCCGGAAGCAACTGCAGCGCCTTCCCCTCCGGTACCCCGTCCTCGCCGGCGGAGAACCCCGCCACCAGATCCAGGATGCCGCCGCAGAGCCCCCGGAGCCGGACCAGCTCCCGGCTCATATCCGAATTCTCCTCCCTCAACCGCCCGTTCTCCTCCACGATCTCCTCCTCGGTGGCGCTAGTGCGCGTCCTCTGAGTCGCCGGAGACGAGGTCCCCGAGACCGCCAGCTCCTCCCCCGACGTCGACGGTGAGACCGCGATGGCGCACGGCGAGGGGAGGACCGCCGCTAGCGGGATCTTCCGGCGCTGGATCTCGTTGAGGAGCTTTCTCTCTCCTCTCCGGAAACAGTCGTTCGCGAACTCCCATCGGTCCGGCACAACCTTTTTGAAACCCTAAACCACCGAGAAGCATATACGAATGAAATTTTTAATAAATATCTATTTAAAAATACTGCTATTATTCGTACGTAGGTGTTGAGCTGGCGAACGAAGCTGGAGAAGTTGTTGTGCTTAAAGTACTTAGGGAGCAAGTCCCTCGCGAACTCCGCGGGCTTCCACACGACGAACGTCGATCCGTCGTCGTTCCATGAAACCAACTCGTCCACGGACGGGTCGGCCACCAGCTGGTACGTCTTGGTCAGGAACGGCGTCGCGATGGATCTCAGAGAATCTCCACCTCCGCCGGACGCAGACGATTCGCCGGTTTGCTCCGTCCGAGATGACTGCATAAGTTCCCTGCTTCGGTTGGTCTCCGGTGGGTAGCAGCTGCTCTCATTAGAGAGAGAGATGGAGAGTTGGTTTTTTTTTTGTTTCCAGAAGGTTCCTGGAAATGGTGGATAAGAGAGGAGTGACCGAGAACGCCGAAAGAGGAGGAGAGAGAAAGCGGTTTGGGAAGAAGTAGTGGGATGATAGGATAGCGCATAGAAAAGCGCCCGCCGTGGGCCTACCCCTTG
Source organism: Hypericum androsaemum (assembly GCA_963995505.1). Classification (NCBI taxonomy): domain Eukaryota; kingdom Viridiplantae; phylum Streptophyta; class Magnoliopsida; order Malpighiales; family Hypericaceae; genus Hypericum; species Hypericum androsaemum. The sequence continues at coordinate 7,966,263 of OZ023188.1, forward strand.
GAAGGATGCGAAGGTTGTAGAAGAAGTTTATCTTTCTATTTTTTTATTCTCGACCTAAAGAAATGATAGAGCGACAGAACCAATTTATTATGGGAAAATTACTCTCTGGCTCTTCGAGTTTGTTTAAATATATTTAAAAGTTCTCCTGTTTGTAAAATACACGCCAACGTTCTTCTAGTTTGTTTTTATTATACTTTCGGGTCCCTGGCACACGTTAGTAGCTTTTTTTTTCATTTTTGTTAATGAAATGACCAAAATACCCTTTTAGAACAAAAAAAATGACATCATAGCTTCGTCTTCCCGCCTATGCCAAGAACTCACAGAGAGAGAAGGATGCCATAAGGAATCAAAGAGCACCGTCCCGCTCTCCAACACCGCTGTCGCCCCCACGATGCTCTGGCTGGAGGGAATCATCGACATTGAGCACCGCCCCGCTCCCTCCTCCTCCCGCCTCTCCACGACGGCGCCCAGAACTCACAGCTTCGTCTTCCTCCCGCCTCTCCACGGCGGCTTCATTTTCTGGGTTTTCTATGTTGGGCATATTAGATAGGAGAGTGGGGACGTCGATGGGGCAGAACGACAACGTCGATGGGGTGGGTGTTAATTCTGGGTTCGGCTTCTCTTCTTCGCCTTCGTTGAGTTTGGGTTGGGGTTAGGGTTTGCGAAGGTCAAACCCAGAAAACCTAGAAAAGGAGGAGACAGGGATCTGAGGCGGGCACGGTGGGCTGGCAGGGAGGATCAGGTTCTCGATCTCGTCGATGTCCGATCGGGACGACGGGTGGAGTAGGATCGTGTCGCCGTGCAACATCGTTTTTGGTTTCTGGAAATCGAAAATGACGATTGGGTGAACAATGATGAAGGTACGGCGATGAAGGTACGTCGATGAAGATGGCCTGAGAGGCGGGGAAGCAAAGAGGTAGAAGGAGCGATGATGTCATCAATTTTTTTGAGGGTATTTTCAGCATTTCAATGACAAAAACTGAAAAAAACTAATTGAGGGACCCGAAAATATAATAAAAACAAATTAGAGAGACGTCGGCGTATATTTTGCAAACATGAGAGACTTTTGAGTATATTTAAACAAACTCGAGGGACTAGAAAATAATTTCCTATATATTATTATGGAGTTGGACCAGAAGTTAACATATATTTAAAGAATTATGAAATTAAAGTATTAATGACGTTCCCTTAGTAGTGTTGGGTAGGGGCGAACTCTAAATACTTGTACTTAAAAACATAATATGCTACCTGTCATCCTCAGTCCTACCTCTCATATTTGTGTAGGCGCTTTCGAGAAGTTCCATCCTCGGCTATTTTTTTAAAGGGGTTCTTTTTCCTGACAATTCTTTGAATAGAGTCTTCGGGGAATGTTTTCCTTCTCTGGGGTTGAGCCAAAAAAAGTTTTAAACTGAACATTTTTGTATGCATGAAAATGTTGTAAACTCAGCGTTTTCTGGCGAGCCGAGCCGAGGAACGCCCCATGTAAGATTCTCTGTGACAGAGCGTGGCAGATTGGGAGTCGGCTTTTGACCGAAAACGTTGCAAAATGAGCGTGTCCAGGTAGAAAACGCTCATGTTTCAACATTTTAAGACGATTGAAAATGTTCAATTTAGAACATTTTTTGGTTCAATCCCAGACAGGGAAAATATTCTCGGAGAATCTCATTCAGAGGTTTGTGAGCAAAAAGAACCCCTAGGAAAAATATCCACCATTCTCTCTAAGGCTAGAGATAGCGATGGACCGACGTGGAATTGGATTATGTAGATCAAGAATTAAATATGACTTTTGTTGGTTGGATCTAGATCAAGATTTTCATATGTTAGAATATGTAAATTTTTTGGGAGAATTAAGTATTTTAAGATTTTTTTCTTTTAATAAAATATAAATTTGGATTGTGTTGAATCGGATCCAACCAATATGGGTTGGTACAAAGTAGTGGGTGGCTAAGGACACTTGCAAACATTCGTCGCCACGCAAGCACGAGTTAGACTAAATAGTAATCCTTTGGCAAATGTATCCAACGGAGAAAGTTTTGGGTAATTTTCTAGGAAAGTGTAGAAAACAAAAAATTCTCATGTTTCTCGAGGAAAAAAGTTTCTCAATAGGTGTAGTGTAAGAATTAAGAAAACGAACTCCGAATTTTTTATATATATTCTTAGTCCATATTTAATTTATAATTTTGAGGACTGTTTCGGTTCTCATTATGAACATATACCTTTTTTTGTAAATGTTTTTAATGTGGAACATGCACTTTATTTATCAATATTTTTAGTCTAGACAAATGATTATTAAAAAAATGTGCTATCACAACTAGAGTATCATCTTTTTGCAATTAGATTAAACATTCGCAAAAAGATGATACTCTACTTATTATGATGGTCTGTTTTACTTTTGGAATAAACATTCACAGAAAAAATTAAATGAGCCATCATAAATTTTATATTTACTTTTTTTCCTAAGTATATGTGTAGTTTGGTTGATTAAGATACTTTAAAATTATCAAGTATATATGTAGTTTTTTTAGAATGGAGGGACGGCTCCGATATATAAATATAAAAGTAAAAATAATTATATCCTAATTAAGTTAGTTTTTTAACTAAATGTTTCTCTAGCCCATCATTGTAATGGCTAATATTACTCTTATATAATGTGAAATCCCCAATTTTGAGGTCGCGATCGCCTACCTAAGTAAAATTTTCTTACGTTAAAATATAGTGGAAAAAATCCGCAGGAGAAAAAAAACATATCATCAAGAAAAGAACCTACCTTGACGTTCATACATCTATACAAGATCCCGTCACATTTGAATCACTAGTTTAGGCTAACCCTCTAGTGTAGTTTGGATGGTCACGATACTTGACTATTGTTGTGCAAGAAAATCGAGGATATCAAGAAAAAGAGAACCCGAATAATGGACATGAGAGATTTCGTGTTTCGGCCTATTGCCTACACGTCCACGGGAAGAAATAAGAACTTTTATTGATGAGTATCTGAGTCACAAAGCCATACATGAACTAGAGTAACATGTCTTTATATAATAGACAAACCCTTGCACACTAAGAAATCTATCTAGATTGACATAGGAGTCCAAAATAAGAGTCGGAGCAAAACAGGAAGTTACTGCCGCATGGGACTGGCGCCCGCAGGTTTCTAGCGCCCGAAAATCCTCCAAACTCGCCCACTTCTGTAACTCCCCCTCACAGTCGCCAAGGGGTTGGCGTCTGCCAACTTGGCGATTCTAGCCATAACTAAAAAATCCCCACCTTGGTGAGAAGTCGCCCCTTGGAAGAACCATGAATCTCCACCCGAACTTTAACAAACTCCAACTTGACGAGACACCGCCTCTTGAAGAAATATGAGATCTTATGAATCTAAACCAACTCTAACGACTCCCCCTCGAACCATAGATACACTCCGTCAATAAGACCATCTACAGTTTCTCTCCACATTTGTTCAATCATTTAGAGACATCCCCCAAACTCGAGCAACTCCCGAGCTTGTTTAGCGTATACCCTCCAACCTCCATTGGATCCCAATATGCAAGTTCACCTACTGAAGTAACTTTTTGACCAATAGACACTCCTATAATTTTTTGGTCACCCCTATGCTTTGCAACCTCGAATTACTTCTATGTTTGACCATTTTGCCTCGAACCAATGCCACAAGCTATAGCATACATTGGGCAGTCTTTTGTTCAACCAAGTATAACCCTTGACATGTTGCAAACTTCATTGCTCGCCCTTGAGTGAGATACCATATTCGCCCATGGTGTTACCAACGCCTTTGCATTCGCAATGCCAAACCTACCCAATACCTTTGACGTGCACGTGCCTTTAGACTATCATAGTAGGGCCTTGCAAACCTTGTCTTCACGAATTCCCATTACACTCAAACTATTCATGTCAATCTCTCGCTCCTTCATACGATATAACCTCATATGCCAAAAGCTTTTTCCCTCTCAATAGGAACCCATTGATGTGAGTCCACCTACAACCGTGCCCCCTACTAACCTGTAAGTATTTCTAACATCCCTTTCACCCTTCATCACCACCATAGCATCCTTCTCTACCTCAATTAGCCCGCTTACAACCTTATAGCTATCCCACTATAATCCAAGACTCTTAATGAGATCAAATTTCTCTCAAACTTTGGAACATGTCTAATCCTACACAACTTTCTCTCTACACCATCTCACATCTTGATTCAGATATCACCTATGCCATTAATTCTACAAGTAACCATCATCCGTAGTCACCATACTTAAATCAATGAACTTGTATGTGTCGAACCACCATCTCTTGGGCGTCACCCTCTCTTGGGCGTCATGTGGAAAGAGCAAGCGCTATCCAAAATTCAGAAATCAATAGGATGCTTAGGGCCTGATAAGACAAAAAGACAATCATAATCCGACCCGTTCGAGTATGAGGCCATATTCATGGATGCCAATCCTTTTTCCTCGTGGTTTCGAGTTCTTCTTTGACAATCCTTCTTCGCGTGCCTCTTTTTTTTGCGCTCGAAGTAATTTCTTTTGAATCTCTTTGACTCTGACTTGGATCCTCTTCTACCTTTTTCTTCTCTACGACCATTTTTACTCCTCATAATCAGCTCTATTCATTCATCGCAGGTTTTCCTCCTTTCATGAAACCCTAGCAGAGAATTGTGATATCCTCCAACACTAGAGATTTTGTCCCCTCAAGTTAGAGTTGTAACCAAATTTTTGTAGGAACTTCGAAAGAAATTCAATAGTAATAATGTCTTGTCTTCATTCTCGAACTTCACATCAACACTAGAGATTTTGTCCCCTCAAGTTAGAGTTTAACATATACCTATGCTCCAATTTCTTCCAAATCCTAGCTGGTGACTCCTCATCCATGACGTGATATATCACATCATCCGCCAAGCTCAAACATATCGTCGCCATCGCCTTGGCCTCAATCTCTTTCCACTCTTGCTCCTCCATCTTCTCAGGCTTCTTCTCTGAGAGCGCGTTGACCATCCCTTGTTTCACCAGCAAATCCTTGACATGCTGTTGCCATAAGCCAAAATTCGATGATCCATCGAACTTCACAAAGGTAAACTTCGCGTCGTGATCCACCATCCTCCAACCAAACTGTAATACTAGTTGTTAGGATATCAAGAGAGTAAGAATGCGAATAATGGACACGTGAGATTACGTGGTTCGGCGTAATACCTACGTCCACGAGGAGAAAGAAGAACTTTTATTGATGAGTATCCGAGTCATAAAGCCATACATGAACTAGCGTAACATGTCTTTAAATAATAGACATACCCTTGCACACCAAGAAATCTATCTAAGTCAACCTAGGTATCCAAAATAAGAGTTCGAACAAAACAGGAAGTTACTGCCGCATGGGACTCACACCCACCAAGTCTCTGGCGGTCGCCAGGGGATTGGCGTTCGCCAACTAGGCGATTCTCGCCATAGCTCAACATGCTCGAGAGACCTAATTCTTAAAAAACTTTTGTTCACGCGTCTTCCAAAAAATGCACCTAGAAAAATTGGGAAAGGTTTTTCTTAGTATGCAATATTTTTCTCTGCTAAGAAAATTATCCCAAAGTTTTAAACAAGAGTACTCAGGAAAAAGGTCCAAGTACAGTAAACTTTTCCAAATTTTTGTCGGTAAAATTTTTTAAAATTTAATTTTTCCAACCTTTTTTTTTGGCAATTTCCTGTTCTACCCATAAACGTTTCTTTCTTTATATCCTTATTCTTTTGTGTTACATGCACTTAACTAACTTTTTACATGAATATCAAGAGTTACCTCTCACCATAAACCAATCGGTAATTTGGTGATCCATGTGAGCATCTATACATTTCTACATCTTCTCGTACGCGGGATCCGAATCACACCTTTTAGAGAAGGAAAACCAAAGTGGAGAACGAATATAGTTAGAAATTTCTATTAAGAATATGCGTAAAAATTATTGTTAGGAATTATTGAGTTCGATTTCTCAAAATTGAGGGACTAATGAATTTGGTTTCTCAAAACTTAGGTACTAATTTACTAATGATAGAACTTACTAGTACTTTATCTCAAATCTTAGGGAACTCTAATTATTTATCCCTTATTTTAAGCTTCTAACAAGATGGAGGTGAGGTAGATATTTTGGTTAAAAGTAATCTATATGTAAAAAACGAGTTGTCTTTTATTATGTGTCGGTTTCACAGTTTTGGAGTTTTATAAAAATTTGCGCCGCATAAAATCATGTGTGGTTTTGGTGTAAAATTGTACCGTGAAACTGCTCATGTGATCAATTTGTTTTTTTTGCAGTCTAAATTTGTGCAATTTTGCGGGATTTTAGTCGATTGGATACTAACCCCTACAACTTACAATTTTATCGATTTAATTTAGTCAACAATTTTATCGATTTCAACTTGCAGTTTTGGTCGGTGTTTGGAACCAACAGGCATATAACTGTTTGATTAGGATTATTATAATTTATTAGAATTTTCTAGTTTGAATTCTTAAAAAGTTTTGTTACCCTTGAAACACCAATTCGCAATTGATGAAGATTGATTACTTGGCCAAAGATATTAGAAAATCTGAACCTGGATGAATTAGATACAAGAGACCCATTAAAAAAAAAACTGAGCCGCCAAAGGGTATATAGCATTGTTTTCGAAGACAAGGTCCGATCGGTGGTCCGACCGGTCGGATTATGAATCAGGGTATTGAGTGGGTCAGAAAACCATGTACGTATGCTTACCTAATCAACCTGATGATTTCTAGTCAGACCGAGCAGTTGGCTCGGATTTTTGACCCAAAAAATTCGGTTGTTAGGTTTGACCAAAAATTTAACCCAAAAATTCGAAATTCATCCAACCTAACTAAAAAATTAAAAAAACATATTACATACTCAATTTTTCCAAATCAACACAAAATAAACTAAATTAACAAAGATAATTATACCAAATATGAAATAAATTGACCAACATATCGAGAATATTTATTTTTAAACCTATTATTTACTAAATATATATAAAAACTCTGGTCCAACTGCTGGTCGAATCAGTCAGACCGGTTGACCCAGAAGTCGGACCAAAATCCGGATCACTCTGGGTCGTTTTTGAAAACAATGGTATATATCCTAAAAGCGTCCTTAAATTTAAAGAGATATGGGGTTCAAACCCTGACAATGTAATAGTGTAAAAAAATTGAGTAATCGAAGAGAATTCAATCATTAATTAGAGAGCGGGCAACCAAACGGATGATGAGTCTACAAGGAGATATTCTGGTCTCCACACACACAGAAGAAGGGCTCCAGTAGACAGAAGCAGTATCCTCTTTTACTTCCAGAACCCAACTACTCAACACTTGAGAAGAACAGAACATATTTACCAAGTGACGAAACCGTAGTGGTAAATGTAAATTGGCTATATCATGGCTTTGATTGGTAGCCCCAAGGATTGTTGCTTGCCCACTTCCATTGGTCTCTGCACATCTCCGCTATGCCGTACTTCGCCCTGAGAACGGAACGAGGATCGGAGTTAGCCTTCGACAACAATGCCACAATGTCCATTCACAAATAAGATGTCGGAACACGAAGAATGTCAGAGTAATCGAGACTCGGTTTTAAATCAGAAGGGTCAGCTCATACTTCCAACCAAGTTCTTTCTCAGCCTTTTGAGTAGAAGCATAGACAGATGTAGCATCTCCTGGCCTTCTTGGACATAGCTTGACAGGAATTTTCTGCAGAAACGAGTTCAAATGAAGTTCTTCAGATCAGTCTTCAACTCGGGGCTAGGAGCAGCGTAGAGACGACGAACAAATACCTTTCCGGAAGCTCTTTCAAATGCAGATACCATTTCAAGCACAGATGTTCCACGTCCGGTTCCCAGGTTGTAGGCAACACAACCTAAACACAATAGCTGGGCTATCAACTTCAAGAACTTGAAACCGAATCATGTAAAAATCGTGTTCTATGTTCGTCAGAAGTTTCTCACCTATGTTATCAGCAGTGAAAAGCTTCCGAAGGGCAGCGATGTGTCCATCTGCCATGTTCATAACATGGATGTAATCTCTGATCTGTTCGTCCCAATACGAAAATAGCGATTCCATTAGGGTCGACATTCGACTGTTTCGAGGTTCCGGTAATGAAACAGAACTATGTACTTACCGCAGTGCCGTCCTTGGTCGGGTAATCATGACCATAAACGTTGAGCACAGGCAATCTGCCAGCAGCTACTTGTTGGATATAGGGCATCAGGTTGTTGGGGATTCCCTTGGGATCTTCTCCGAGTTTACCACTCTCGTGAGCTCCAACAGGATTGAAGTACCTTAGCAGAATGATCTTCCATTCCGGTTCAGCTTTCTGAATGTCACGAGCGATTTCTTCCAGGAATAGCTAAATTGAGAAGCAAAATTCAGTCTCTTTAAATCAATATCAAGCATCATCCGAAAACCAAAATCCGAGAATGCCATTACCTTCGTCCTTCCGTAGGGATTCATAGCCATCAACTCGAAGTCCTCAACGCAAGGTATTTTTTCAGGTTGGCCATAGACAGTTGCAGATGATGAGAAAACCATCTGTCCGATTTCACATTTTTTAAACAAGATCAAAACACAAACTCCGTATGCGCAATCAAGACGAATACGAAGAAGATATAAATTGCACTCCAGCCGCGATTAAATGTTATACTGCATTCGTATTCAGTGCGGACATACCTTCTTGCAGTTATATTTAGACATCACCTCGTACAGATTGATGGTACCGACTAGATTGTTGTCGAAGTACCGGCGCGGATTAGCAACGCTATCCCCGACTGCTTTGAGCCCAGCAAAATGAATCACCGCGGCAAACCTATCGCATTATGATCGTAAAGGAACGCCAGTTTTACAATCCGAAACCCAAAAGAAACAAAATAAAAGCGCTATCCGAAACAGAGCAAATTCTCAACACTCACTTGGTCCGAGAGAACAGCTTTTCCAAGTCATCTTTGTTCCTAAGATCACCCTGCATGGAAGCAGCACATCAACAAAAAAGACGAAATCAGACACATTACAAAAATCAACGTGGAATTCTCAACACGACACCTCGAAGTAACGGAACAGGAAATTTACAAACGAATTTAGAAAGAAGGGGGAAAAAAGTTTACGAGGTGGAATTCGAGTTTACGAGAGAGGTCGGGGCCGACCAGCTCCCGGACACGATTAATGGCCTGGATAACGGAATTGTCGAGGTTGTCGATGACAGAGACAGAGAAGCCGTCCCTGAGAAGCTGCACCACCGTGTGGCTTCCAATGAACCCGGCCCCACCCGTCACCAGTACCCTCTGCTCCGCCATTGAACCCATAAAAATGACGACGCTGAAGCTGATGATGGGCTTACGTGGAATGTTACGTCAAGTGCCCGGTGTGTTTCTGTCCCGTAGGTGATTTTGTACCGAGCAAATCGAGGAAGCAGTTGCTATTTTTTTTAAATGGAATTTTGTAAAATATTTGAACTTTTTTTCTTGCCCTCTTTTGTTCCTATCTCTCTCTCTCTCTCTTTCATTTCGTTCTCTCTTTGGCAAGGAGTCATCGGCTCATTGCCACGCCACCATTTTGTTGATCAGCTAAGGAAATGAGAGCGTAATTCAAGCTCATCTTACTGTGATCAAATTGACAGAACAGCAGAGATGCTTGTTGACATATAAGGATCAATCATCATGTTGTAATTAGGTAATGAATCTGAGTAAACAAGGAAGCAAGTTCCCTGGCTTAATATGGTAGTTACACTAGCCGTTAGCTAACTGATTTCTTGGTTGTAATAGGTGCTAATTAGGAAGCTAAATCAGGTCTCTTTAGGTAGCTTAATCACGTATATATATAGGAGTTGTACACTGATGCTAATCAATAGAATACATTATTCATATTCAATCAAATTACATGGTATCAGAGCTCTCTTCCGACAAAATAAAAACACAAACGCACCAAGTGCCGCAGTTTCTGCAGCATACAGTTCAGCTGCTACAAGGAAGTTCTCCACAACAGAATCGGATGCCAACATTGGCCTCAAACTCACACCAATCCTTCTTACAGGGCACAATTATCTCTCCTGGGCTAGAGCAGTATCAAGATCCCTCAACACCAAGGGAATGCTTGGCTACATCAATGGCAAGATTGCCAACAAAATAATCTTTATAGGATCTTTGAATTGAAGAAGAGCATTGCTGAAACAAAAGAAGGGGACTTACCCTTCACTGAGTACTTGGAAGAAATGAAAAGTATGTGGGATGAGCTTGCATTATATAGGCCTCCTACTATTGATCTTGTTGCCGTTCAGAAAAGAGAGGAACATGACAGGATTTTTGCATTGCTATCTGGAATCAAGCCAGAATATGAGTCTGTATAGACTCAAACTTCTTGTTAATTCGGAGATTCCTTCCTTGGCTAGTGTATGTTCTAAGATTCAACAGGAAGAGACAAGGAAGAAAGTGACGAGCAAAGAAAAGAATGAAGAATCTGTTGGTACGTAATCCAGTGCCTAGTATGGAAAGACAGAAAGAACCAACTACAAGGAACCCAGTCGTGGAAGAGGAGGCTTTAGGCAATCCACTAGACCACAACTCACCTGCGATTACTGCAAAAAATCAGGACACACCAAGGATCGTTGCTGGTTCCTCCATCCTCACGTGAAGGTACATAAAGAGAAGGGGTTCCAACCTCAGGAAGATAAAAGGGCAAGCCATTGCCAACTCTGCAACTAGCATTATCCCTGACGGAGCTACATCATCAATAGAGCTAATGGCTCAGCAACTTATCCAGCACTTCAACAAGGGAATGGCTGCTACAACACCTGCTACAAAAGAGAATGTTGGACCTCCACAAATTTCAAGTAATACTAAGTTCCTATCCTTCTCTTCTATAAATCATCATGAGTTGAATTGGATCATAAACTCAGGAGCGAATCATCACATAACTAATGAACCAACTGATCTAATCAACTTAAAAAGTCCAAACGGGAATGCATTAGTCATGGTTGCAGATGGTACAAATGTACCTGTTCAGGGAATAGGAAACAAACAATTCTTTGCAAACCAAAAGTGCTCTGAAGTACTATATGTCCCTAAGTTTGCTGCCAAGCTATTGTCGGTAAGTAAATTCATACAACAACTGAAATGTAGGGTAATTTTTGAGCCTGATCAAGTTATTTTTCAGGACATGAACACTATGAAGCAGATTGGTAAAGGTTTTTTGAAGAATGGACTTTATATACTTGAAGGAAAATCTGTGGCTTTCACCAGTAATCATGAATCTGAAGAAACTTGGGCCATTTGGCACTCTAGATTAGGACATCCTGCTGTTAACGTGCTTAAAATTGCTGTCCCTAGTCACAAGGAAGTAAACCTCGAATGTGAAAGTTGCAGATTAGCCAAGCAATTGAGAATTCCATTTTCTATATCTGCTACTATGTATGAGGAACCATTTGAATTAGTTCACTCGGATTTATGGACTTCTCCTTTATTATCATATGATGGTTACAAGTACTTTGTGAGCTTTATTGATCATTTTACCAAAGTTACATGGATCTATCTGCTGAGAAACAAAACAGAAGTTCCTGGAGTTTTTAAAGAGTTCAAAAACATGATCCAAACTCAGTTCAATAGGAAGATTAAAATCTTTAGAACTGATAATGGAAGTGAGTACTCTAAGGACTTCATAACTGATATAAAAAATTCAGGAATTATCCACCAAACTAGCTGCATTTACACTCCTCAACAGAATAGAGTGGCTGAAAGAAAACATAGACATTTGTTGGAACAGCTAGAGCAATACTATTTCACATGAATGTGCCAAAGTTTTACTGCTCTAATGCTGTGCTAGTTGCTTGCTACTTGATAAACAGAGTTCCTTGCAAGTCACTAAAGTTTAAGGCACCTTTGGAGGCTCTATTGAATAAACCTGTAAGCCTATCTCATCTCAGGGTGTTTGGTTGTGTATGTTACGTACATATACCTGCACCAAATAGAGACAAACACGATCCTAAGTCTGAAAGGTGTATATTCTTGGGATATTCATCTGTGTCAAAGGGATATAAGTGTTACAACCCAAGAACCATACAAAGGTTTGTATCGAGGGATGTACATTTCTTGGAAAGTCTCCCTTACTATGCTAATCAAGATAATGCAGAGGAGAATGTTCAGTCTCAGGGGGAGAATTCGAAAGAGAACGCATGATTGGAACTTGAAGATTAGATCAGAATCTGCAGACAAGTAGCAGGATGGACACCAAAGATCAGGTATACAACATGTTATTTTATCTCAGTCATCTAACAGTATGCAGGTTGAAAGCCAACACGAGGAGCAAGAAAGTCATTATTGGCCAAGACCACAAGAGTCAGATGAAGAAGAATGTGAGCTGCAAGTCAATAGAGAGGATCTTGATTCCTATCAAGCAGGCAGAGATGCTGACTACAGGGAGAAAAAATCTCAAGAGGAGGTCGACCAAGAGCAAGGCCTAAGAAGATCAACCGAATACACAAGCAACCTGCCCGGTTTGATAATTATAAAGTTTATAATTCTCAGCTGTATCCAATTGAAAGGTACCTCTCCTATCACTTTGTCTCTAATAAGCATAATCAGTACTTCACAAGATAGATCAATGCATTGAACCAGTTCATTTTGAAGGTGAAAAAAAAGCTAGAAGTATGGAATAATGCTATGAAAGAAGAATTGGAAGCACTTGACATAAATAAGACTTGGGAGCTAGTAGAACTTCCAGAGGATAAGAAAACTGTCGGTTGTAAGTGGATATACAAAATTAAGCATAATAGTGATGGATTTATAGAAAGATATAAAGCTAGATTTGTTGCTAAAAGATTTACACAAGTACCAGATATATATTATACTAAAACTTTTGCACCAGTAGCCAAAATGAATACTATACACATTCTTATAAGTGTTGCAGTCAATAATAATTGGGTTATGCACATTCTTATAATACTATACACATTCTTATAAGTGTTGTAGTAAATAATAATTGGGTTATGCACCAAATGGATGTGAAAAATGCTTTTCTTCAAGAAGATCTTGAAGAAGAGATTTTTATGAACATTCTAGAAGGTCACAACCAAGAGCATTCAGGTGTGGTTTGCAAGCTCAAGAAGCCAATCTATGGTCTCAAGCAATCTCTGAGAGCTTGGTACCATAGATTGTGCAGAGAACTAATAAGCCTCAGTTTCAAAAAGAGTGCAGCAGACCACACTTTATTTATTAAGCAAGGAAAGCAAGGTAGAGTTTTAGTGTGCATATATGTTGACGACATCATCATAATCGGAGATCACTTAGAGGAAATACATCAGCTTAAGAATTCACTTAAGACTAGGTTTGATATTAAGGACCTAGGAAGACTTTAGTATTTTTTAGGCATTGAAATAGCATACTCACTTAAGTCACGAGCATCCTGAGTGGGTGTGTGCTCTTGCCGGTAAAGTCCATCATGACCATGTTAGTTGGGATCAACTGCTCCTTCTCCTTATTTAGCTTTCGAAGTAGCAACTGAGGAATGATGTTGAGGGTGGCCCCATTGTCCAGAAGAATTCTTCCTACCGGCTTCCCGTAGATGTGAGCCGTGATATACAATGGCTTGAGGTGCCTACACATATTCGTGGTGGGCTTTGCAATGGTGATGCTATTGCTGAAGTCTTCAATTATGGGCACTGCTAAGGACTTCTCTCCGATCTCGAAGTCTCCGAGGTTTCCTTCAACCACGTCTCCTTCGAGGTAACTGGGTTGATTCTCCTTTGGTCAGAATATGGCCGGGAGGGTGAAGACCATATTGGCCGACAAGTCTTAATTATCCTCATTGAGGCCATCTTCACTCATGCTATCCTCCAGTTCTAACTTCTCGCCTTTGTCTTCTTCACGAAGACACTACCTTATTCTCCATCTCAAGTATTCCTCTTCGTTACTAAGGCTAACACCCCGACTCAGTCTCTCATCTTCATCGTCCTCACGTAGGCTGGATCTAGGCCGATTATGACCCTTTTCCTATTGAGAAGATCATTGACTTCGTTGTCTTTACTAAAGCTATTGCCCCGTCTCGGTTTCTCGCCCTGACTAGGGCCATCATCTAGCCTAAATTTCTCGAAGGTCCCAAACCTCACATCACCTAAGTCTAGGTTGACTATGACCTCTCTTTAAGGGCTGGTTGGCTCCTTCTGTGAAGAGTTATCTCTGGGATGGACCTCATTCTTAACCTTGGCACCCACACCTTGTTCAGCTTCTCCCTAAGATCTGCAGGTCTCTTCGCCTTCAAGGGTGATTTCCCTTTGTCAGACACCCTTGTCGATACTTTCGCCTCACTGGGGAGGAGGGAGGTGAGAGGAGAGAGGGAGAATTTTCATTTTTTAATTTTAATTGTAAGGGTACAAATGTCATTTCATATGGCCACAAAATGAAAAAATGATTACTGACATCAATCTGGAACCCGAGACCAATATTTAAATAAGAAGAAAGGATGAAAAAATAAATTTTCAAATAGCATACACCTTAACTTCAATTTGCCCAATAAAATTTTGTAGATATTCCATGCATTTACCCAACAAAGACTAACTGATGTGCGCTCACGTAAGTCAATTAACAAGAAACAATGGGACCACGTTTTGAAAAGATCCTGAATTGATTGTTGACTTAATTGGATCCAGATGATATTTATTTGCGAAAAAAGTTGGAGTTTAAAAATCATGAATTGAGCTTTCATAAATGTTTTGCCAGAGTTTAATCTTCTAAATTTGGTTGAATATATCAAAATAGAAAATATGTTGAGGGAAAATTTGGTAGAATGGGTCCGGAGTAGTCGTCCTAACATTGATTCGAACAAATAGAGAAAAGATGAAATACGGGTTAGAGAAGAGAAAAAAGAGAGTAGAATACACATGAAAGAAAAGAATTGGTTGAGGAGCAATAATTTTATACAGAATATAAGGGGGAGGGGTAAAAATAACAACAACAAAAAAAAAGCTATAAAGCTATAAAGCTATCGGAGTTTATATGTTTTATATCTGTTGCTCTCCTCCTATGTCCAACCTCTACTTATATAGAAAATTCTAGCTCCAACCCAATACAAGAAAACTCAGGCCGTGTTCAATATATGAAAACCTAAAACTCAGGCCGTGTTCAATATATGAAAATCTAACATAGCCTCGGCCTAATATGGAAAAACCTAAACTGCCGAATCTTCCAACCCAATTTTGACACTCTTCCGTACCGAATTTGGACATGACACAGAAATACATAATTACACATCTTCGTCTTATTTTTCTGTAAATTTTGGAATCATGTCAATCATACACTTGAGCAGATTTATCGAGACAAAGTCGGCACGAAACTGTAAATTAACTTTTTGCTCCAACAATGTCCCCCACACGTGAATGTTTTAACGCTAGAAAAAGAGTTGACGTGTATTCATCCTTAAACATATAGAAAAGTGACTATACTCCACATATAACTGACTAAGTCAAGACCGTAATATGTAAAAAATTTACCATTAAAGCGGTTGAGACCTAGTCGTTGTAGGCATGTAGATGATCACCCATCTCGAGATATCTGTGTGCTCACAGCTTTATTGGAAAGACTTGATTTAGGCTTACATGGCTGAGTAGGAACTCCATATCATTTGTTGGAATAAGCATACAACTGTTGTTGAAGGTCTCTAAGCTTCTTCTTTTGATTTTGAATCTTTCGTTGCAACCTTCTTCTTTGTGTCTTCATAAGTAATAGTTGCTAGAATTCTGCATACCTGCCCCCCGAGACTGGCGTCGGCCTTTTTGGCACCTCCTTATGGTGACTTTGATAGCTTGTAGATGAATCACTCCTTGTGGGTCGCGTCTCACATAGTCCTTTCTTAGACCATAAAATTTCCTCCTTGCTCGGTCGCCAATCGAGTGAACACGTGCCTCTTAACCCACGCGTATTCTGATCATTTCTTGCCACTGAAGGCTAATTTCAGCCATGTTTCTACATCATTTCTCACGCGTGTGTTGTTATCAAAGCAGCGTGTGACTTAAGGACACTCCTTGTAATTTGAAACCTATAATGGCCGAGGTTAAATCGTCATGTTATGTTCTCGCTTCACTGTACTCTTGCTTGATTGAGGAGGAGTTGGAGACTTAATTTTATCATCATCTATCTTTTCCACCATGCGTATGTCTTGCTCCCTAGTCGGGACAATTTCAGCCGATGTAAGAGCATTGACTGCAACATTGCAGCACTCTTCATGCCCCCTAGGTGAGGTAGAGTTTCCATTGATATTTTGCGAGCATACTTGCGTCCTTGGTGTCTTGTTATTGAATCAGGACATAATTAGGCAAGCGAAAGAGGCTCACTGCACGTGAAATAAGTTAGGACCGCAGTGGTTTACTCGATAGAGGTCCTAAAATGCCCTTTGCTGGTGAAGGTCCAAAGATTCCGTTAACCGGTGGAGGTCATAGGATGCCTTTCATATTTGATACGATACTTACGGTTGTCTCGGTTGTCAATGTAACCCATGAATTTTTTTTTCACAAACTTGGGAAACTCGTCTGCTGTTTCCTGGATTTCCTTTATATATCTCCTAAGTATGTGTTAAGCCTTGAATTCAGCAACGTGTCTCTCATAATTACGCTGCTTCTCGCAATAAATTTCTTACAGCTGATCATGATTGGACAAGAAAAATTAAAAGTTTTGGAACCATAAAATGACCAGTCTTCGGTATTTTAATCAGAACTTCCTTGTTGTGACTCGGATTAAAGTGATCTTTGTGTCCCCAAGAAATTTGAGAGATAGATCTTCAATTTTTTCTGAAATAGCTGTCTCCTAATTTTGGCAGGAAAAAAGACCTTAACACCCTCAAAAGCTTACTGGACTTTATAATCAGCTTACAGATTGACCATTCTTTAGCATTTATGTCGTAACTTTCTGTTCCAAACGCTGACTGAATCATTCTTGGTGCCCACAAAAAGAGAAAAGACCGATCTTCAATTTAGTGCGATATAAATTTCTTCAAATTTAACATAAAAAAGGGTTGAAACGCCCTCCTAAGTTGACTGACCTGGCTGGACATCCTCTTTTCAGCACAACTTTTAATGGTTTCATCCCTTTTTATAAAGGATTCGAAACTGTATGTGAAGATCATGTTTTTAGGCGCACCAATCACTTTTATCAGACACCCTCCTTAGTCCCACTGAGCATGCCAAACATATATATGGTGGGAAAAATTTGGTAGAACGTTGAAATGAACTTAAGATTGATTCCGGAGTGGTCCTTCTAAGAGCAATTCGAACAAAAGGGAGAAAAGTTAAAATATGGATGAGAGAGGAGAAGAAAGAGAGTTGAATACATAGTAAAGAAAAGAATTGGTGGAGGAGCAAAAAGTTTATTGAGAATATAAGGGAAAAGGGAACAAAGAACAATAAAAAAAGATAAAAGCTATGAAGCTAGAGAGGTTTGTATGTTTTATATGTAGTTCCCTCCTCCTATGCCCAAGCTCTCATTATATAGAAAAATCTAGCCACAGCCCAATACAAGAAATCTCATGCCTAATATAGCCCCGGCCTAATATGTGAAACTTAAATTGCCAAAATTTTCAACCCAATTTTGACCTTCTTCCGTACCAAAATTGGGCATGACACAGAAATAAATAATTGGAAATATTTGTCTTATCTTGTTGTAACTTTTAGAATCACGTAAATCTGATACTATAACAGAAAGTTACAGCTATTTTAATGAGACAAGGTCGGGATAAAACCGCAAATTAATTTTCCGCTCCAACAATATCACACGTCAAAGAACCTTTAAACTGGAAAGTGAATGTTTGACACAAAGAAAACTGTATAATTAAAGACACCCATTTCATATCTACCAAAAAGAAAGCACTTAATGTATCAGAAGTTTAAATCTATAAAAAGTTATACCTTCCTAGCTAAAAGTAGGATAAATTACTCTCAGGTCTCTAGGGTTATACTTAATAGATGATTTAGTCCCTCCTGTTTCAAAAAAATATTTTTTCATCTACCGTCTTTGCTTTTATTATGCTCTGGGGACCTTGGAGCCGGAATATTCAATTTTTTCTGGCAAAAGGCCACTTAAAAAGTAAAAAATTCCCCCTTTTGTATTCTTTTACCATTTATCTCTTGTAAATCCACGGGGAATGTTGTTTACCCCATAATTTTACCTTTCTTCTCCAAAGTTCACCAAAAAACTTCTTCTCCTCTAGGGTTTGAAGGTCCTTGGTCTGGGCAAGTCGATTCGAAGGTATTTGGTCTGGGCAAATTGATTCGAAGGTCATTGGTCTGAGCAAGTCGATTAGAGGTGGAAGGAGTCGAAATTAGGGTTCCAGCAGTTGGACCAAGTCGAATCAACATTTCTGTTGCTCTGTCTTAGTGGCTGAAACTTACAGGTTATCCATGTCATCCTCCAATTTGATGTACGAGATCGATGATTGTGCCAGGTTCATTAATATCGAGTGCAAATGTGGCGTTCGTCCCTTGGTTAAGATTGTCGAGACTAAAAAAAATAGCGGCATTTGTATTATGCATGTGCAAAGAATAATTGTTGATGACTTGGATGGTGTGTTCTATGGGAAGCAGAAGTGTGTTATCGTTCTCCCAAAGTGCAAGATTCTAGCAGCTGTGGTCATTCCAATGAATTGGTGATTGAAGAATTGAAGATGATGAATAATATGTTGAAAGAGCGAGTTTCGAGCAGCTACATCACATTGTTGAAGAACTTAGTGACTGTCCTCATTATTTACAACATTGTATTTTATTTTCAGAGGATTGTAAAGTAGAGAGGATGAAGAACTCTGAATTAATGTATCTGCATCTTGTTAAAATGGAATAAAATTGTTAAGTCTTGACTTTTATCTCCGAAACATCAACATTGTACTTGTTGTTACATAAAATAGAGTTTCATCTCCAAAACACAAATACTGTTATGGAATCCCAATCTAATCAAACAACATTGATGTGTGTCTAAAATATGCATTAAATGCATAAGATTTTGAGTTATTTTTTCACTTTTGTCTTTACTTTAGTATCATTTTAGTAAACATTTGAGTTTTGGGTGAGTAATGGATTCTTTGTGCTAATTTGTTGGAAAATGGGAAAATTTGGTAAAGAATTATACTTGAAGGAGTCTAGCAAGGACAACTAACTTAGAAGGGCATTTTGGTCAATCTTGGCGCCAAATTAGAGGATACCTATTAGACAAACAATTGAAGAACTTACTTTCATATTTTCGTAGATATAAAGTATGCTAAAATCAGATGTCAAAAAAGGAAGTTATGACCAAAATACTGAAGACTGATCTAACCAAATTTTGTTGACGAATATTTAGGGTCAAATTTTGAAATTCAGTCTTCTGCATCGCTTAAGACTCTGAGGACGACCCTTTTAGGTTTTTAGTTTTGTCGACACTTTTCAATTCTAGGGAAAAAAACTTTATTTTGATTTTTCCATGACTATGAGGAACTAATCCTCTAGGTTGATTTGAGGGAGGAGACCCAAGGATTTGGTTGTGATGATCTTGTTTTATAAATCTATTTCAGTAGTATTTGTTTATTCCTTGTGCTTATTAGTGTTTTTGAATGATTTGAGATTGCGAGTTAATTCTTGAACTTATGTTGCCATTGATTCTTGATTAGCGGTTGCAGTTAGGAATTGAATTAAAAGCAAAGTTAATTCAGCGAGTAACGGTCGTTAGCAACCTAATTAACTAGGAACATCTATTCTAAATACTATCACCATGAGTAGGAACATCTGTTCTAAATGCTATCACCTTATAGAATTGAAATCGTTTGATATTCTGTCTATTAGGTGATGAACAACTAGTTAGGCGGTCGTTTGGCTAGTTGGTAATTGATGTTTGTGGTCAGTTTGCAGTTGTGGGAGATTTACCCCTACTTGCTACGTGTGTTAGATTATCTTTTGTGATCCAGTGATTAACCAACTTATCGTGGTACTCTGATCTCGAATCTACCATTTTCTCTCATTGATTTTTACATCTGCTACTCTCTTTTGTTTTCGTTAATTTTGTTTGATCTACAATCTCACAAAAAATCCCATTTTACTTTCTTTTAGGTTAATTAAGTATTCATTCCTCTTTGGATCTGACTCGGTATTTTTATTTTCTTACTATCAATTAGTGAGTCGTGAATATTGGTTTTTTTGAGGGGACTCGAGACGTTCGTCAAAATTTGGCACCATTGTCGGGGATGATTTCAATTTATTTGCTTGATCTGACTCTTTATGTTAACTCGTTCTTCAGGTTCAGGTATTTTACCTGTTGACGGGGAGTTTGAAAAGACTGCAAAGGCAAAAAGGAAGGCCCAAAGGCAAGCCATTGCTTCTGGTGATTCTTCTAGTTAGAGGGCCAATTCTACTTTTTTATCCGATACAGAAAGCATTCCTGAGGATATTCCCTACATGGCAAACCCATAGCTCACCATAAATGCCATGACGGAAAATGATGTTAACCATTAACCGTTGTGCATTGTCCTTCCTGATGATATTCTTTCGTTTGAGCTCATGTCGAGCCTGATTCATTGGCTACCCACCTTCCATGGACAAGCGAGAGAAAATACCAACACATACCTACGCTTTACTTTGAAATAAGCTGGAGTCTCAATAGATTTAGTTAAGCTGATGGCCTTTCCATTCTCATTTGAAGACAAAGTTCGGGACTGGCTATATAGACTTGAACAAGGTTCAATAAGAACATGGGTAGAATTGTAAAAGAAGATCTTAGATAGGTACTTCCTTGCTTCAACAATGATATCTAAAAGGAAGAAGATTAGTGGCATTGCCCAACACTCTGGCGAGACATTGTATGAATATTGGGAGAGATTTTAATAGTTGTGTTCTAGTTTTCCGCAACACCAAATCACTGAGAATTAGCTAATTCAATATTTCTATGAATGACTCTTTCCTTTTGAAAGAAGCGCATGACGCTCGTAAAAATGGTGACCTCATGGAGAATACGCATGCTCAAGAAAAATAGTTGGTTGAAAGGATGGCTAAAAATACACGAGGACGTCAAAGTTTAGGAGAGCAAAAAGTCAATGAAGTAGACACTTCTAGCTTGGAGGAGAAATTCAACGAGCTCGGAACATTCGTGAAGTCAGCCTTCGAAAATGGGTCTGTCAAATAAATAGTATGTGGTGTTTGCTCTATTCCAGGGTACCATTCAGAAGCATGTCCTGAGATTCAAGAAGAGGCATATGCCGTGGGTAATAGCGATTATCAGCAAAAGAGGAATTATGATTTATACTCCAATTACTACACCCCGGGTACTAGGGACCATCCCAATTTTAGATATGGACTACCTCAAGGACAACCAAATCAAAGAGCACCTGCTGCCTATGGAAACTCTAGGCCCAAGCCACCTCAACAACAAGCTGCTCGTTCTTCCCAATCATTGGAAGACCTTATTAAGACTTTGGCCATCAACACCAACCAAAGTATTCAAAATACTAACCAAATTATTCAAAATCTTGCTGATCAAATTAATGCGAGCATAAAAAATGTTGAAAGGTTAGTGTCTCATAGTGCAACTGATGTGAGAGAGATGAAGAAATCTCAAGGGAGACTACCATCTCATATAGTGGTAACCCAAGAGAGAATGCAAGTGCTATCACTTTACAAAATGGAAAAACTTTGAAAGCAACTTCTGTCTTGAAAGAGAACACTCAAGAAGAGAAAAAGACAAGTGAAATTGAGAAGGAAGTGGAGGAAGAAAAGGAAACCATAAAGTTGAAGCCCAAGATAGAGATTCTTCCACCATTTTTAGGAAGATTTTCTAAAATAAAGAAGGAAGCTACCGAGCATGAAATTCTGGAAACCTTTCCATAAAGTAGAAGTTAATATTCCATTGCTCGATTCCATAAAGCAAATACCGAGGTATGCAAAATTACTCAAATACTCCGAGCAAAGTAGAAGTATAAGTTACTCAAATTACTCAAAATTACTCAAATACTTCTACCGAGGAAAGTAGAAGTTAATATTCCATTGCTCGATTCCATAAAGCAAATACCGAGGTATGCAAAATTACTCAAATATCTTTGCACCATCAAGAAGAAGTTAGGTATGGATGACAAAGTTAGAGTGGGTGAGAATGCTTCAGCAATCATCAAAAGAAGCTTCCTCAAAAGTACAAGGACCTAGGTATGTTCATCATTCCATTCATTATTCTGGAAACCTTGATTTAGGTGCATCTATTAATGTCATGCCACTATCCATTTATAAATTTTTGAATCTAGGGCCTCTTAAAGACACTAGAATTATAATTCAGTTGGCAAATATGTCTAATTTTTACCTGAAGGAGTTCTAGAAGATATGCTTGTTAAAGTAAATGAATTCATCTTTCATATTGATTTTTATGTGATTGACATGATTGATGATTCTCACTTCAATTTTTCTCACATCTTGTTTGGACAACATTCATGAAAACTGCTAGAACCAAGATAAATGTGCATAATGAAACTCTTTCACTAGAATTTGATGGGGAAGTAGTGACCTTTAATATATTTGATGCCATAAAGCACCTACAATATTATGCAATATTGATGTGATTGACCTGCTTGTCCAAGTTTCTTATGAAGGACTTTCTAGAATGGGTGATTCAAAATTTGACAACTAATCACGATATAATTATAAAACTCGAGGAGGAAGATCAAGATACTGTCATGGCTCTCTACTCACTCAAAGAGGCCCCAAGAAGGTATGAGAACTCTAGAATGCCTCTACCAGTTACTAACAGACATATTCTTCCTTTGTTAAATAGGCTCCCAAGGTAGAGTTAAAAAATTACCCGAGAATCTCAACTACGTGTATCTCGATGATAAGTATACCCTACCAGTGATGACCTTAAAGGATTTTACCATATTTCAAGAGCAGCAATTGATCCAAGTACTGTGAGAACATAAGACATATATTGGGTGGAGATATAAAAGGCATCAGCCCTTTAGTATGCATGCAGCTAATTCTCTTATAGGAAAATGCCAAGCCGAAGCAAGATCCATAACAGAAGTTAAACCCAGCCATGAAGGAAGTCGTTATGAAAGAAATTATTAAGCTTCTTGACTTAGGTATCATCTACACAATCTCCGACAGCCAATGGGTCAGTCCAATTCATGTGGCTCTGAAGAAGATTGGACTTACTTTGGTCGCGAATGAGAAGAACAAAATAATAGGATAGAATATATGATCCTTCCATAAGGAAGGAACTGTTTGGGCTCTCTTGCTTCTCCCTTAATATTGCAGTTACAAACTCAGCAACATTGATCTTGTCATTGGCCCATACATACTCAAGGACAACCAGAGTATCAAATCTCACGAATTTTCTTATGCCAAAAAGTGATGCCTTTATTGAATTCGTGGCCCTCCTTATATAGAGGTTAAAACTGACCTGGATAGACTCCAAAGTCAACAAGATAAGTTCTGAAGAGCTCCAAACTTATCATACTACTTAAACTAGTTCTAAAATGAATGTTTATCCTAAGAATTGAAAAATACAATCATTATCCACTATTGGATAACTCTTATTCCTAAAAAGTTATAAAAAGTTTGGATAACTCTTATTCCTAAAAAGTAGGAATCTTGGTTCTATTCCTTTAGGCTTCCAAAACAACTCCAATCACGTGCATGGGCTTTGCATGGACGTCCACGGGCTTACACGAACTGGTTGTAGTCCAAATCCCTTGAATTAATCCGTTGAG
This sequence comes from Hypericum androsaemum, assembly GCA_963995505.1. Lineage (NCBI taxonomy): Eukaryota > Viridiplantae > Streptophyta > Magnoliopsida > Malpighiales > Hypericaceae > Hypericum > Hypericum androsaemum. The sequence goes on from OZ023188.1 coordinate 7,989,960, forward strand.
CTCAGCTTGAAGCGTCTTTGCTCTTGCTCTTGTGATTGGTCCAAGTGGAACTCGAACTGGTTGTGGGTCTTGTAGCTCCATAGTGGACATATTCACATCATTCCCCCCCTCTTGAAAAGGATTTGCCCTCAAATCTTCACCTACATCAAACGGGCTTAAGTCAGCAACATTAAAAGAAGCACTTACATTATACTCACCCGGCAGGTCAAGCTTATAAGCATTGTCATTGATGCGCTCTAAAACTTGGAAGGGACCATCCCCACGAAGTAGTAACTTTGAACGCCGTTGCACGGGAAACCGTTCCTTCCTCATATGCAACCAAACCCAATCACCAGGCTCAAAGACAACTTTGTGTCGCCCTTTATTCGCTTGTCTTGCGTAGTGCTCCTTTCGTTTCTCAATGTTCAATCTCGCCTTCTCATGCAGCTGCTTGACAAATTCAGCCTTCTTCTTGCCATCTAAGTTAACATACTCATTCGAAGGCAAAGGTGATAAATCTAGTGGGGTCAGAGGATTAAAACCATACACAAGTTCAAACGGTGAGAATTGAGTAGCAGAATGAACAGATCGATTATAAGCAAACTCAACATGTGGCAAACAATCTTCCCAAGCTTTAATATTATGCTTAATGAGCGCTCTTAACAGTGTAGACAAAGTCCTATTCACAACTTCTGTTTGTCCATCAGTTTGTGGATGGCAAGTAGTAGAAAATAATAACTTGGTACCTAACTTACACCACAAAGTCTTCCAAAAGTAGCTTAAGAACTTAGTATCTCTATCTGAAATGATTGTTCTAGGCATGCCATGCAGTCTTACAACTTCCCGAAAGAACAAATCAGCAATATGTGAGGCATCATCAGTTTTATGACAAGGAATAAAATGCGCCATCTTAGAAAACCTATCCACCACGACAAAAATTGAATCTCTACCACATTTAGTCCTAGGAAGTCCTAACACAAAGTCCATAGAAATATCAATCCAAGGCTCAGTAGGTATAGGTAGGGGACTGTACAAACCGTGGGGTTTTACCTTAGACTTAGCTTGCTTGCAAGTGATGCAACATCCACAAACTCTCTCAACGTCGCGCTTCATGTGCGGCCAGTGGAAGTGCTCGTGTAAAATTGCTAAAGTCTTTGCTATTCCAAAATGTCCCATCAATCCACCTCCGTGTGCCTCTTGTATCAACAATTCTCGCATGGAACAATTAGGCACACAAAGCTTATTCTCACGAAATAGATACCCTTCATTCCGAAAGAACTTACCAGACGCACTCCTCTCGGTTCCACGAAACACATCACCAAAGTCAGTATCATCAGCGTATAACTCTTTAATGCGTTCAAAACCAAGTAATTTTGCATCAAGAGTTGAAATCAAAACATACCTTCGTGACAGTGCATCGGCTACTACGTTTTCCTTACCTTGCTTGTAGCGTATGACATAAGGAAACGTCTCAATAAATTCAACCCAACGTGCATGCCTTTTATTCAGCTTGTGTTGACCCTTTAAATGCTTCAAAGATTCATGGTCAGTATGAATCACAAATTCCTTGGGCCATAAGTAATGTTGCCATGTCTCCAATGTCCGAACCAATGCATACAACTCCTTGTCGTAAGTTGGGTAATTCAAGGCTGCTCCGCTTAGCTTTTCGCTAAAGTAGGCAATTGGTCGTCCTTCTTGCATGAGCACGGCGCCTATTCCAACACCTGAAGCATCACACTCAACCTCAAACGCCTTAGAAAAGTTAGGTAATGATAATAAAGGTGCATTTGTCAACTTCTCCTTGATGAGCTGAAATGCCTTCTCTTGAGCTTCACCCTAGCTAAATCCAACGTTCTTCTTGATCACCTCAGTAAGTGGTGCGGCTAAGCTACTAAAATCTTTCACAAATCTCCTGTAGAAACTAGCTAGTCCATGGAAACTTCGGACTTTAGCCACGCTCGTGGGACTTGGCCAATCTCGAATTGCACGTATCTTTTCTTCATCGACCTGTATTCCTTTAGCACTAACAATAAAACCCAAGAAGACAAGCTTATCTGTGCAAAAGGTGCACTTCTTCAAGTTAGCAAACAATTGATCCTTTCTAAGTGCATTTAGAACAGATTTCAAATGTTCCATGTGATCCTCCATGCTCTTGCTATAAACAAGTATATCATCAAAATAAACGACTACAAATTTGCCAATAAATGGACGTAAAACATGATTCATGAGTCGCATAAATGTGCTAGGAGCATTAGACAAACCGAATGGCATGACCATCCATTCATATAATCCATATTTCATTTTAAAGGCTGTCTTCCACTCATCTCCTTCTTTCATTCTAATTTGATGATAACCACTCTTCAAGTCGATTTTAGAAAACATGCTCGATCCATGCAGCTCATCTAACATGTCATCTAATCGAGGAATAGGGTGACGATATTTTACCATTATGTTGTTGACTGCTCGACAATCAACACACATCCTCCATGATCCATCCTTCTTAGGCACGAGTAGGACTGGCACGGCACAAGGACTCATGCTCTCTCTCACGTACCCTTTCTCTAATAGCTCGTTGACTTGTCGCTCAAGTTCTTTTGTTTCCCCCGGATTGCTCCTATATGCGGGACGATTAGGTATGGCAGCTTCCGGAACTAAGTCAATTTGGTGCTCAATCCCTCGGATAGGTGGTAACCCTGATGGTAGCTCGTTGGGGAATACATCCTCGTAGTCCTGCAAAAGGGAAACAACCATACTAGGCAAGTGTGGTTCAAGTTCGTTAGTGTTTAAAAATGCCTCCTTGTACATAAGTACGATCATTGGCCTTTTGTCAAAACATGCTTGCTTGATATCACTTGCTCCCACATAAAAACTCCTTTTCCACCCCTCGGTTTTTCTCTCATTGGCCGTTTTAATTTCTGTTTTTCCGACTTCTTTTGCTCTCTCAAGCTCTTTCTCTTCATTGGCCGTTTTTCCTTTCTTTTTTTCGGCTTCTTCTCTCCGCTTAATTTTTTTCTTTTGGTCACTCTTCTTTTTCTCATCATTCTCTTTTTGTAACTTCAATTGATCTTCACAAACTTGTGATGGTGTTAAGGGTGCTAATGTGATTACTCATCGATTGAGTGTGAACGAGTACTTGTTGGTGTAGCCATCATGCTTAACCTTCCTATCAAATTGCCATGGCCTTCCGAGTAGTAGGTGACCAGCTTGCATTGGCACCACATCACATAGCACTTCATCTTCATATTTGCCAATTCGAAATGTCACTAGCACTTGCCCTTCCACGCGTATTTCTCCACTATCATTCAACCACTGTAGCTTGTAAGGTTTAGGGTGTTTCTTTGTGATCAACCCCAACTTTTCTACCATAGTGGTACTTGCAACATTAGCACAGCTTCCTCCATCAATAATGACGCTACACACCTTGCCCTTGATATAACACCTTGTGTGGAAAATATTCTCTCGTTGTGCATCATCTTCTCCTTCTTTTGCTTGCAAGTTCAAAGCCCTTCTAGTCACCAAAGTGAGTGCTTCAGTAGCTTGGAATTCCTCCTCGGACAGGTCTTCCAATGAGGGCATGCTTCCATGGTCCGAATCTTCTCCCTCTGTCTCGACCTCCCCGCTCTCTCTAAGCACCATAACCTGCTTGTTAGGACATTGACTTGCTATGTGCCCCCTTCCTTGACATTTAAAGCACCTAATGTCTCGATTTCTTGTAGGAGGGGCTTCCACTTTCTTTTGAGAGCTGGTATTAGAACTCTCGGTCTTGTGTTCTACTTTGGCCGCCTGTGGCTTATCAAACTTCTTTGGATAATTCGGCTTCCATGTAGCACTTGATATAGCTCGTGTTCCTCCGCCTCTCTTTATTTGTTTCTCTATCTTGTTGGCCATATGAGTCATATCTTCCAATTCGACGTAGTGTTGTAGCTCCACTTTGTCTTAAATTTCAGGATTTAGTCCGTTCAAGAACCTAGCCATAGTGGCTTCACGATCCTCCTCTATGTTGGCTCATATCATGGCCATCTCCATCTGCTTATAGTAATCTTCCACACTCATACTTCCTTGTCGCAGTCCTTGTAACTTTTTAAAAAGATCACGGTAGTAATGACTAGGAACAAAGCGTTTCCTCATCACAACTTTCATCTCCGCCCATGTTTCTATGGGATATTCTCCGTTACGTCTCCTGCTTGTGACAAATTGATCCCACCAAGTTATAGCATAATCAGTAAATTCAGTCACAGCCAGCTTTACCTTCTTTGCCTCGAAACAATTGTGACAATCAAACACAAATTCGATCTTCTTCTCCCATTCAAGATAAGCCTCCGGATCAGAACGACCTGCAAAGGAAGGTATTTTTAACTTGATGCTTCCCAAATTGTCATTCCCTCTCTGCCTGGCCTCCCTAGGTTGGCGTTCATTCCTCAACCTCCTAACATTCCTTGTGGAGCCTACATCCTCATCAAAGTCAGACTCATCTCCACTCATTCCTCCCATAGGTGCTATTCTTCTTTGGGCACGAGGTATGCTTTGTGGTTGTTGGCTAGCACGTGAATTCTCTATGATATCCAAGCGTTGGTGTATTTGCTCAACCTCCGCTCTCATCATTTGTTGGAGCTTCCCCGTTAAGGCCTCCACAAATACCTTAGGGTCAACGTTGCCCCAAGCTCCTCCTCTTTCTCCTTCGTTTTCTTGAGACATGTTGCTGCAAGAAAATTGGTTAGTTAAAATAATGGACCTCACCAATCACTCCCTTACGTGTTTACCCTCAAAGTATGTTGCACTCGGATTCACTCGTGTTTACACTCAACTATTTGGCTCTTTTCTCTCTAATGTGCTCACCACTCTTGCCTTTTTCCTCTCGTGACACTCTTGTTGGTTCTTGTGGAGCTAGTAGAGATTAGCTTGGCCTTCGCACACTTTAGTTGCCGAGTCTTCTTCTTTCTTCTTCTTGCTTTCGTTCTTGCCTTCGCTTCTATCTTCTTGAATCACGAAATTGCACTATCCAATACTACTAGTCCTACTTGAATTCCGATTCTACTAATCCTACTTGAATTCTGACTTCTTTTTTTCTTTTTTTTTCTTTTTGATCAGAATACACGACTTAGGACACTAAAGTCACGAATCTGAAATTCCAAACAAATAAAGACAATAAATGTAAAGATATAAGGTCTAAAGTAGAACCTAAGCTCTTGATACCAAATGATATGAATCCCGTTAGGAACTCGCACCAACTCGGACCGTCTACTCTAGGATGATGGTTGATCTTGACCCGTCGATTTGTGCCTTGCACTGAACCTTAGTGTTGGTTAACTTTGACCCGTAGCAATGGTGAGAACGCGAACCTTGATCTTGAATCGAATACGCCACAAACGGAGATGGAAATTCTGTTTGATAAGTACAAATGCCCTAGCTAAGCAATGCAGCCCACAAGGACAACCAGAGTATCAAATCTCACGAATTTTCTTATGCCAAAAAGTGATGCCTTTATTGAATTCGTGGCCCTCCTTATATAGAGGTTAAAACTGACCTGGATAGACTCCAAAGTCAACAAGATAAGTTCTGAAGAGCTCCAAACTTATCATACTACTTAAACTAGTTCTAAAATGAATGTTTATCCTAAGAATTGAAAAATACAATCATTATCCACTATTGGATAACTCTTATTCCTAAAAAGTTATAAAAAGTTTGGATAACTCTTATTCCTAAAAAGTAGGAATCTTGGTTCTATTCCTTTAGGCTTCCAAAACAACTCCAATCACGTGCATCGGCTTTGCATGGACGTCCACGGGCTTACACGAACTGGTTGTAGTCCAAATCCCTTGAATTAATCCGTTGAGCTCAGCTTGAAGCGTCTTTGCTCTTGCTCTTGTGATTGGTCCAAGTGGAACTCGAACTGGTTCTGGGTCTTGTAGCTCCATAGTGGACATGTTCACATCACTTTAGGAAGTTCATCTCTTCATTGGTAATAGCATTAGTGTTGAAGGGCATGTTGAAGATATTCGTGATGACAAAATGCAAAACCATCCTGAACTCAGCATCATAGATCGTGGTGGTTCTATAGTTCACTTCAACTTTATTGAACATCGTCCCACTGATCTTGTTCCACATTTCCAACCCCTGCAGCCTCTTATTCTCGAACTTGGCTAAACTTAGCCCTTCACAGCTTATCCTGAACATCTCCCCCTAATCCTGAGGAGTGACCATATAGAAATCTTTCCTATGAAACCACTATAGAGCCCTAGAATCATAGCTAGATCCTCCAGTTGCCCTAGGTGCTAGGCGTCTATAGGTTAACAAGGTAGCATAGAATTATCTCACTTTATTTGCATTAATCCCATAGCCTATCATCGATAAATCCAATAAACCAGACACTTCCAACCACTATTTAGCCCTCTCACCAAACCCCTTGGGCAACAGATTACCCCAGTCTTTTATTTGTCCACTAATGATCTTCTTGAAACTCAGCATGTTGAATCGTTCAAGAAATTTTTCATGCTTGAACAAAAAGTTCTCATAAACAGGATGAATAATTACTGGTTTGTGAGACTTGGGTGTACACCTACTCACGAAGGTATCTTCAGTCAAAGTGACCCCAGTATCATCTTCATTATCTTCTTCTTTGTGAACCGTCTTTCTCTTGGAGGTTCTAGAAGAGGAAGAACTCATCTCTTCTGAGGAGGGCTTGATCCTCTTCGACTTGGGCTCATTCTTGGAAGCAGATCACTTCTGCTTGCCCAACTTGACAATCTCCCCTTTTTTTCTTGCGTACCTTCTTCTCCAATGGCTTGACCATGGGGGTTTTTGCTTTAACTTTTTTTGTGAGCACAGGACGTAGAACTTCCTCGGCTTGCTCCTCTACGTGCCTCTCTTCCTCCATCTCTGGTTGGTTTCTAAGAGAGTGGTGAGTTTTCTTCTTCGAAGGGAGTTTGGTCTAGGGTTTGGACGAAGAGGACTCGCCTCTTTCTATAGTAGAAGCACCGAATGACTCCTCTTTCTCTTTCTACCAAGAAACCACTGGATTCTTCTTCTTGGTTTGTTTTTTAGGCTTGGAAAGACCCTTTAGGTGGCTAGAATGCCTTATCTTCCCAGACCTGAGAGAGAGAGAGAGAGAGAGAGAGAGTTTTCTAAGAAACTCTTGGGATAGAGAAGAAGTGGAGGTTTTAGAAGGAGAAAGGATGCAAAGAGGTAGAAGATGATTATTACTAATTTAAAAATTGTAGTATAATATCTTTCTTATATAGACTTGAGCAAACCCAGTTGAAGGGACATCAAAAATTAGCTGTTGTGATTTGACAACTGATGGTTACCATCTATTGGTCATTTACAACGGTTGAAAGACCTTTTTTTTCATCAAGACCTTTGAGTCTAAACTTTTCGTTCACATGTAAGTCCTAAATGTCTCCTTATCCTAGTAAAATCTTCTTCATTTAAGGGCTTGGTAAAGATGTATGCTAATTGATTTTTTGAGCACACAAAGTGTATCCATATATCACCCTTTTAGACATGATATCTAAGAAAGTGATGCCTAATTTCAATATGCTTGGAGCGAGAATGTTGCACCAGATTTTTACTAAGTTAAATAGCACTAGTATTATCACACATAATTGGAATTTTATTAAAATTCATACCATAATCTTGGAGTTGTTGCTTCATCCATAGAAGTTGAGAACAGAAACTTCCAACAGAGATGTACTCTGCCTCAGCTGTGGAGAGAGACACATAATTTTACTTTTTACTGAACCATGATATCAACATATTTTCAACCAATTGCCATGTTCCTGATGTACTCTTTCTGTCCAGCTTGCAACCTCCATAATCGGCATCAGAATATCCAATCAATTCAAAGCCACTTTCCTTAGGATACCAAATACCCATGTCAGTTGTCTCCTTAGATATATGAATATCCTTTTAATAGCCATAAAGTGAGTTTCAATGGGACTAGATTGAAATCTAGCACACATGCAAATACTGAATAGTATATCATGATGACTGGCAGTTAAATAAAGTAAGAATCCGATCATACTTCAATACTTCTTTTGATCAAATAGAACACCTTCCTCATCCTTGTCTAGCCGCCATAGGAGTGCCCATTCATTTAGCTTCATTATGTCAAACTTCTTCAATATATCTTTAATATACTTAGTTTGAGTTATGAAAATTCCCTTTTTAGATTGGTTAATTTGAAGACTAAGGAAATATTTGAATTCTCCCATCATGCTCATCTCAAACTCTTTTTGCATGGTTTCAACAAACTCCTTACACAAAGAGTCATTTATTGCATCAAAAATAATGTCATCGACATATATTTGCACAAGTAACAAATTATTCTTTTCACCCTTAATGAACAATGTTGTATCAACATTGCCTCTTTTAAAACCCTTTTCGATAAGAAAACCACTTAGCTTTTCATACCAAGCTTTGGGAGCTTGTTTCAAACCATATAAAGCTTTGTTTAAATGATAAACATAGTAAGGTTTGTCAAAGCTTTTAAAACCAGGTAGATGTTCTACACACACTTCTTCTTTAATAATACCATTTAAAAATGCGCTCTTAATGTCCATTTGGTAAAGTTTGAAGTCCATATGGCATGTAAATGCTAAAAGCAACCGAGTAGCTTCTAATCTAGCAACAGGTGTGAATGTTTCATCGTAATCTATTTCCTCTTTTTGGGAATAACCCTGTGCTACAAGGTTAGTCTTATTCCTAGTTACTATAGTATTTTCATCCATCTTGTTCCTAAAGAGCCAATCGCAGGATGATTAGCTGGTCTAGGAACAAGCTTCTACACGTTACTTATCTCAAATTGATTTAGCTCTTCATGCATAGCAATCATCAAATCATCTATAGCATCACTTATATTTCTAAGTTTAACTTGAGATAAAAATGCAAGATGTGTGCAAGTATTATGGATTGCTCTTCGAGTAAGTATACCTTCATGTAGATCACCTATTACCTATATGAGAGGATGATCTTTGACAGTTTTCCACTCTTTTGTGGCTGGAGGATGCCTTTCTGTATTTTCCTCCTGTTTATCATCATTCGTACTAATAGGCTCCTCATCCTTCTCCTCATCGAAAAGGTCGGCAACTTCTTTTCCAGGTATCAAGGCTTGTTCATCAAAGAAGACATGTACAGATTCGTCTACCTTGCTTCTATGCTTGTTGAATACTTGATAGGCCTTTGAGTTATTTGCATAACCAAAAAATGTAGCCTCATCACTTTTAGCATTAAATTTTCTAAGGTGCACCTTGCCATTGTTGTGCACAAAGTTTAGACCCAAATACATAGAAGTAACCAATATTTGGCTTTCTTTCTTTGTATAGCTCATATGGAGTCTTTTTTAGCAACGATCTAATAGAGGTTCTGTTTATAATATGACATAAATACTGACTGCCACTGCTCAAAAATGCTTTGGCATATTATACTCACAGATCATAGTCCTAGCCATTTCTTCTAGCATTCTATTCTTCCATTCAACAACCCCATTTTGTTGAGGTGTTATAGGAGCAGAGAAATTATAGCTAATTCTATTTTGATCACAAAAATTCTCGAACTCTTCGTTCTCAAATTTTGTTCCATGATGACTCCTTACACTTATGATCATGGTACTTTTCTCATTTTGCACCTTCTTTTAAAACTTGACAAATATATTAGTTGCTTCGCTTTTTAATCTTAAAAAGAATACCCAAGTAAACCGGGAGTAGTTATCAACGAACACAAAACCATATTGTTTTCCTCCAAGCTTTTGGTTTAAATGATGATTTAACATGCTTTCCTTTGGCACATGCCTCACAAAGTTTATTCTTATCAAATGATAAGCTTGGCAAGCCTTCAACCAATTTTTGCTTAGCAAGTTTGGACAATGTTCTCATATTAACATATCCCAACTTTCTGTACCATATCCATCTCTCTTCTTTTTTAACTATTAAACATGTGTTATTTGCTTCAAGACTCTTCAGGTTAACTACATAGATATTGCCTCTTCTATGATGCATAAACCTTCAGAACTTTCAACTTTGCAAACATTCTCTTCAAAGTTAACACATAGTCCATTATCACAGAGTTGTGACACGCTAAGCAAGTTATGCTTTAAACCATCAACAAGCAGCACAGCTCTTATAAGAGTGGTAGTTGAATTTCCAACATTACCCTGACCGATAATTATTCCTTGTCCATTATTGGCTGAGACACATGAGTAGTGTAAGGAATAGTTTTTTCAAACTTCAGCCCTTCCAACTCTTGTTCTAGAGCTTTGATCCTTTCATCTCTGAGAGTTAACTCATTTTTTAGCTTGGATGTTTCAATCACAGCTTCTTTTAGTTCACCAACAACTTGATCAAAATCATTATATAACTCTTCAGAGGTAAAGTTAGCATAGTTATCATTTACCTGAGAGTGTTCTCTTTGCTCGATCACCATCAAGCTCAAGTGTGCTTCTACACACTCTTGGGAGGTGCATGAATTGATGTCGGTGTCATCCCAAAGGGCTACGTGACCATGTCTTTTCCTCTCTTCTTTTCTGAGCCTTTCTTCAAATTAAGCTTAGGACAATCACTTTTGACATGTCCAGGCTTGTTGCACTCGTAGCACCGAATGGATTCTTTCCTCTCATTTTCCTCTTTCTTCTTGAGTAACTTTTTGTTGGGGAATTTCCTTCTCATGAAGAATTTGTTAAAGCGTCTAGCCAATATGGCTATATCTTCATCTTCTTCTTCAGATTCACTCGAATCAACTTACCGTTCCTTAGCCTTGAAGGCCAGGTTCTTTTTTCGAGAGTTAGCATTTTTCTCAACTTCCTCATTTGACTCTTGGATCATTTTGATCTCGTGAGTCATGAGTGAGCCAACAAGTTCATTGAGAGAAAGGACATTGAGATCCTTTGATTCTTCGATGGCTGTGACTTTTGATGACCAAGACTTAGGCAAGCTTCTCAATAATTTACGTACAATCTCGCAATTTGTATATCTTTTGCCTAGTAACTTTAACCTGTTTACTATATTAGTAAAACTTGTCACCATTTCACCAATGGTCTCATCAGGTAACATCTTGAAAAGCTCATACTTATATACTAACATATTTATCTTAGACTATTTTACTTGGTTAGTACCCTCGTAAGTGACTTCAAGTTTATCCCAAATCTCTTTGGCCAAAGCACACATAGAGATTCTATTAAACTCTGAAGAGTCTAATGCAAAATGTAGCATATTTATAGCTTTACAATTAACTTATACCTTTTTCACCTCTTTTGGAGTCCAAGTATCTTTGGACTTGATTACTCTCTCATCTTCCTTTGTTTCGTAAGGAGTTAAGGGACCATCTTCGATGGCTTTCTAAGCTTCCCAATCATTAGCTTAAATAAAGATATTCATTCTTGCCTTCCAAAAGGAGTAGTGAGCTCCATCAAACAAAAGAGGTCTCGTGGTAGACTGTTCTTCTGTAAAGGTGAGATTTTATGAGGTTGCCATGATCTTTTCCCTCGGATATTAGTCCTGCTCACTTAATCAAACACGTCAAATGTATAGTGTGTAAAGTATGGAACCGGCTCTAATACCAATTGTAGGTCCAATAAGCAACCTAAGAGGGGGTGAATTAGGTCTCAATGAAATTTGACAACTTTCGTTGGTACTTAGTCGATCAACATAAATGACAGTAGGGAAAGAGAGACTTGATACCAGATGTATAGTGATTCGACTCGGTCCACTTGAGCCTACGTCCACTCTTAAACCATTCTCCATCTTTTTATTATCCCTAATAAAAACACAAGAGAACACCACAAGTTTTACCAGGTTAACTTGCGTACTTATAAGTTTTGACAGGTTCACTTGCAAACCTACAAGTTTTGACAGGTTCACTTGCAAACCTCATAACCACTAGCCTCATAGACTCTGGCTAGCTACCATTCTCTAGTTTTACCAAGTTCACTAGTAACCTTACCAATACATTAGCTTTCATAGGCTACGGCTAGCTACTTTTCTCTAGATTTACAGGATCTCTAGAAACCTTGAGCTTATCGTTGCTCTTATAAATATACTTCTCACACTTTCACACATAAGTTGAGCAAGTATCTAAGACAAAAGTATATCTAATACGCTCTTTGTCTTAACCACTTCGTGATCATAGCTTTTCTCTCTTAAATATAAGAATTTAGCTTAGAGCTAGATTTCTTCTTGATCACTTTCTTTTTGTCTCAAGTAGTCCACTTTTGTTCTTGGCTTGATCTTCTATTTATAGGATCTCCCTTGCATGTAGCTGTTGGCCCTTGCTCTTCAAACAAGTCTTCAAGTTTGCTCTTCACGTCTAAATTAGCCATTGAAGGAGAAGCTTTTCTTAGCTATCAAGATAGCCAACTTTTCTTCCTAGGCTTGACTTGACTAGACCTCATGTGGGTGATTTGATCCCTGAAATAGCTGTAACAAAATAAAGCCAAAAGAACTTCTGAATCCTCTTTTGTATCAGGTTATGTTAGATCAATATAATCAAGATTTAAATAATTATTCCTTAGACAAAAGAGTGAATTGTCTAGGTAGTCGTCCATCACGTGGACTTGTTCAAAGATGATTATATAACTCTTCCTAAAATTAATCTCTCAAATCCATAAAAATGTGATTTAACTACTAAGCAACCAAGTCATGGCGAGGCGCTTATACGACGGGTAAAAGCCTTAATCATGTTAATCTTGTCAAGTTTCAAATTCGAACTTGCCTTAGGATAAATATCTAGATCATTAGGTCAAGCTTTAACTAGTGTGAGTAAGTAAAGACTTGATCTAGACTTAGAAAAATTTGTTGACCACTCAGATTTTGTCGAGAAATCAATTATCGAACGAGAGCAAAGTTTTTGACCCTTTGTAAGAATAAGCTTAGTCTCTGTGAAAAAGTCACTTACCTAACTTAGCAAGTTAAGTCCTTGTAGTTTATGACAGATCACTCGATATACTTCTTTATCTCTTTGATCATGACTAGCATTTCGTAGTACTTAAGAATAACTGAGTTTATGATCAGCGTACTACTATGCATAGCCTTTTTCTCGATCATACTTTCAGCACCAAAGGATTTTTAGCACCATCAACATTAGTTCTGTGATCTGAAGGACAACGCAGGCTCAGGATCTTGGCAGACCAATCTCGAACAAACAACACCTTCTCCTTTGGAGATATAGCAACATGAGAAATACCACTTTCCTGAGGATGAACATAAATGTGAACAACTTCATCCCACTTGTACTTTTTGAACATAAACATGACATCATTATCACTAGAAATTTTTCACCCCTCTTCAAAGCTAAACATGGACCGTGAACTGTCAAACTCAAACTCAAATGAAGTGTATGCATCTACAACAAGTATTTTGAAATTATAATATTTGGGGTCTATATTGCCTTAAAGTGGGACCTACCATTGAGGATAAACTCTAAACTATGCAATCTTCCATCCATCTTCTCACAAATCAAGCAAAATCAAAAATTTTGGGTTTTCAGGTTCCCCAAACAAAATCTGGAAAATCCTAACCGGGTGAAATTACCAAAACAAACAAAAGGGTGGGTGGGTCCAGGAGAGAAGAGGGATACCAGGGAGTCGGTAGAGGTCGGGGAGAGGTCGGGAGAGAAGAGGGAGACTGGGAGTCGGTGAGTCGGGGAGAGTGAAGGGAGTCGGGGAGTCGGGGAGAGAATAGGGTAATTTTTTGGAAGGGAGAATGAGTGCATCGATTTTACCAAGTTAAAACAGTAAAAGAATACAAAGGGGTGCATTTTTTTATATTTCAAGTGGTCCTTCGCCAGAGAATATCGAATATTCTGGTGCCAGAGACCCCAGAGTATAATAAAAGCAAAGACAGGGGATGGAAAAATATTTTTTGAGATAGGAGGACTAAATCATCGATTTAGTCTAACCCTAGAGACCTCAGAGTAATAAACCTTAAAAATATCAACATGACATAATTCAGAACAACTAGTATTCAACTCATCTTTTATTAAGGTTAATTTGACGATAACTTTTTGAAATATTCATAAAAACTTGAGATCATATTTTTTCTGAATAATCTAAATAAATAAAAAGTTTTTTTGAATATTTAGAACCAAATTTAACAAATTTAAAAGAACTCAAATAAATAGAATCTCAAAAAACATAAAATAAATATTAACAAAAATAAATTCTCACCCTTCCTCCTGGTTCATTCACCACCTCTTAAATTTGAGGATTTTAAAATTTTTATACTTTATATATTTCAAAATTCTGATTTGTTTAAGTTTTTTGGAATTTTTTTCTTTTATATAAATTTTAATTTATTAGTATTTTTCATAATTTCTAAAGAACTAATATGTAATTGTACATTTTTTTTCAAATTTTGGAATTTTTTTCCAATTTTATGGTTAAGGTAATTTGGTCACAAAAATTAGTGTATCTTTTTTGCTAGTTCCAAAATTTGGGAGTATTTATTTTCATATAACAAATGGAGTTTTTTTTAGAAATAACAAACCTTCTTATATATAATTAATTTACGTCGAAAAATCATGGTACGAAAGATTAGTTCAATCCGATGGTGGATATCGTACCCAATTTGTGTGCACATTGTCTGATTCGAGACATTGTAATTTTTTGATTGGCCACTTCTTTCGCAAATCTTGAAACTTACACTTATATAAGGGCCTAAGGAATAGTTTAGCTAAGTTAGCTATATTTTCCACGTTGTAGCGCCATTGATGAACTCTACTGTGCAACCATTCTTGCGCATCTTCATGTCTCGTGAATAAATACTTTTGACAATTAAGGGACTTCCAAATGCTTGTGACCTTTGGCCTTTTTCCTTGTCGTGTTCAGCTTTCTGACTTCCAAACGCATTCTTATATAAGGATAAGGAATAGTCTAGCTAAGTTAGCTAAACTTCCTAGATGTTATTTAAACTCTCTGTTGGGTAAGGCACAACGAATTGCATGTCGTACGATGTCGTTGTAAAGAATTCGGAATTGATTGTTGACTTAATTGGATCCCGATGATATTTATTCGAAGAAAAAACATTCGAGTTTAAATAACATGAATTAAGCTTCAAATATGTTTTGTTAGAACATACTATTACTCAATCATATACATTAGTAAGTGCATCCAAATATGGTTGAATAGATCAAAATATCAATGTTGAGGTACAAAATAATCCTGGCATTGTAAACACATCTCGAGTTCTTCGGTGTGGCAAGACCGTCCCTGGATTCTTGATTAGACAACCCCGGCCTTTGGTTAGTATTAAGATGGACTTGATCTTCGCTTGGCATTGGGACCGACCCGGTCATTGGTTGGCATGATGATGGACCTGACCTATGGTGGGAATGAGATGAGATCGATCTTTAGTTGGTTTAGTCGACAAGTCCCGAGTGCGAAGAGGACAGTCTGGTGTCCAAGATGATGGTCTGGTCCCACCGTCCAAAAGGACAGTCTGGTCTCACTGTACAAGAGGATGGTCTGATCCCACCATCCAAGAGGACGGTCTGGTCTCCAAGGGGACGGTCTGATCCCACTATTCAAGAGGACAATCTAGTCATAAGGGGACGGTTTGGTCCCACTGTCTAAGAGGATGGTCTAGTCTCCAAAAAGACGGTTTGGTTCCACCATCCAAGAGGATGGTCTGGTCTCGCTTTGGAGGTGAAGCCCGCATGGGCTAAGAAGCGTCCACTTGGATTCCCCTTTGGGCTAGAACCCGCTGTGGGTTTCAAAGTGGATATCTACTTCGGATGACGTTGGGTAAAAGCTTGCTTTAGGATGGAGCTCACTTTGGGCAGGTGCCTGCTTTGGGTATCAAATCTGATGCCCTCATTTTGGGCGTCCTTGGGTAGAAGCTCGCTTTAGGCAATATGGGCTCGCTTAGGCGAGTGCCCGCTTCAAGCTTTAGTTGACAAGCCGGCGCGATGACTATTTTGGAGGAGATGTTTGAGAAGGTCGAGTCGGTGAAATTTTTTCTATTTTAGGCCGGGATGGCTTGCTGAGCACGGCCTAGGAGTTCTTGTTTAGAGCTGGGTCTCCTTGTTTTGGAATCGGCCTAAATAGAATTTTTCTAAATGGTGCACAGCCTGATTTGAGAGTTTCCTATACAAAGGCCGAGAGCTAGGTCGGCAATCTCCATATAAGAAAGGTTCGGGCATAATAGCAAGACATCCATCAACACAACAACAAACCCTACTTTACTTGTCTTTGTCGCTTTTACTATTTGTAGCATAGCCTAGCTTAGCCTCAACATAGCACTTACATTGGGATGACCACTCCAGACCATCTCAGGTTATTTGACGTTGTTATACCCCTTTTTCCCGCAACACTTAAAGAATCTTTTAATGGTATAGTAGAAGACAATTCTCTTAACGCATTTCATACCTACCAAAAAAATGCGTTAAATTTTTTTTGGGGTAAATAAGAATGCGTTTAATGTACCGGAATGCTTAAATCCACCAATTAAAATAATAGCATAACATAATTCTACGGCAATAATTGATAAAATTTTCACATCTATAGACAAATCCTTGTTTACACACGGACTTAGACTTCACTAACATGTCATTCCTTGGGATTGTGCGAATAATAACGAACCATTGGATCGACGAGCTTTGCTACCATGTGAGAATATGTATGTTGAATGTAAGACCTTTATGAGTGTATACCACTAATTATAGCCCATTAAGAGGATTATGAGAATTCAAGTTGGCCAACATATAAAGAATCGTGAGTTATGATCTCTAATATACTAAATCGATTCTACGTTCTTTTCTCCCCATCTCAAAAAACGACTACTACTTTCGTCAAAAAGATTAAAGAGAATTAGTTGATGAAGACCAAAATCTCCATATTTGTGCAATCTTGTCTTTCTTGATCGTAGAGATTCCACAACAATAGATCATTTGCGATAAATCTAAGTATTATTATAAATTATTAACATTCATCATGACATTTAACGTAAGTTATTGGATATGAAATATATATAGCACCCCGACTTCGAACACGTGTTCGTTGGTTGGTTCTTAATAATGACAATTTCCAATTTACCGATATTATAACTATTATTCAACGCTCCAATGTAGAAATTTATGTCTATGAATATATTCAAGAACTCCGGGTGTATTTCAATTTCCATTAACGTGACGCAATTTGTGGGAATGAGTGAGAGTTGATGATGGATGGGAGTATAGTATAGAAAATGGATGGATATGGGGAATTGTGATTGGTATTGGCAAAACTAAAATTGGACTTTTTTTTTTACTGGTAGAATATTGTCGGAACTGAATTTAGACATGGTCACAGCAAGCTAAATTCTCACTCCTTTTTTATACCGTTATAGCGAGTGTTCGCTGGTATAAAAGTGAACTGCTATATTTCTATTTTAGAAATAAAGTCATATACTTATAAAATATGGGTACAATAGAGAGTCAAGATCGGTAGGATGGGCAAAGTGACAATATCTTGGAACAGAACCTAATCGACACTGTATGTATAACCAATCTGAGATCAAGAAATATGATCAAGTTTATATAATGGATAAAAAGTGGACTGTTATTGGCCGAAGGGGCTGGGAAAGTTTGTCATTGGTTCACGTAGGAGCTGGCAATCCAGTTGCGCGGATACGTGGAGTAGTTGTGAATATGTGGTGGAGATGGGTCTGTTGTTTAGTCGGAGGATGGTTTACTTGATTAGAATCTGAAGTCGAGACAAGAATTTTATTCTTTTTTCGTAAGACGAGATTGTCCCGTATTTAGTGTTTACCGACTACGGCAATCGTCCCCAAGATACAACAATTTTGTTACTTCAAGATCATAGCACAACGATTCTCGAAGCCTCCCGAACCTTGGATATTTGGAACTTTTTTTAGTGAGAGGGACAGAAGAGAACAACTATTGCTAATGAAATGCTATGCAATGAGTTGCTGTGATGATTTGCAAATGAGGGGGAGGAGGCCTATTTATAGGCACTGGAGGATGTGAATCCAAAAGGCCACGGGCACTTCTCAGGGGACATGAGTGTGGCACACTTCTAGAGAGGAAAGCATCCTTTCCTCCAGCAGACAGGCTGCCAGTTCGAAACACCCTTTCGGCCAGCAAGCAGGCTGTCCTTCGGACCCCTTCGGCCAGGCATCCTATTCGTGACCCTTCGGTTGATTTTCTGGACAGGCCAGCCCTTCGCACCTCTTCATCTAGCAGCCTGGAGTTTTCAGAAATTGGCCAAAACTTTAAGGCTCCTCCAGCTCCTCGCGATGATGCGTACGTGCGAAGTGCAAAGTGCACCTCAAAGTGTCCAAAGCGTCGCACCATCCTCGCATCATGTCCGAGTTGCCTTTCTATGTGGTCCACCTAGTCCCTAGCTAACAATGAACATCTCCTTATAAAGTGAGATAACTTTGGTCCCACAACCAATGTGGGATTGGTGTCACATCGCACTTTGAAAACTTTTAACTTTAGGCATTAATTTCTCATTCATCGAAAACTAGTTTTGAGAAAATAAATACACTAGAATTACGTACACGAAACGTAGATTACAAAATTGAAACTTAATTTGTTTTTTTATCAAATGTAACCATTTGTTAAAAAATTGCACAAAGTTTGGTCTATTACCAACTTTATATGCCAATTTCTAACAATTCCCCACATGAATTAATGCATAATGACACTTTTAAGAAAGTTCTAGAATTATTATTGCATCGAGATAGGTAGCTTACGACTTTGAACCTTCTCTAGTAAGATGATATCTGATTTATTTGCTCCTCAGTGAACGCGATGTCTTGAACTGGTCTGCTTTTTTATGTAAAAGAAGATAATAACATTTACACAATAATAGTTCTAATATCCTTAGTTCTCACGTTGTGTCCGTTTTGGCCATGAACCTTATCTTGGATTCATAAGTGTTTTTTCATTTAAAGCGGCCTCACTTCACACTTATATAGGTGATCTCCTATCAGGAGTATCCTACCATACTCCACCCTTATCTGGTATAGGAATTATTGAAAGCATAGACGCTTAACCTTACCACACCTCTACAGGTTAGTACTTGGATAGCTTCTGAGAATGGGATGGATTCCAAGTGATCATCTGAACCATCCATAACTTAGTTGTCTCATTGAACCAAGTTTGTGTGATCTCCACTCATCATGGTTGAGTTACCGTTATGAACATTTTTAATGTGTGGGCTTTAACCGCATTCCCCTTACTGCATTATACATTTGATCTCTGTTGATTCATTTCGTCAAAGGATCAGCTATGTTATCTTTAGACTTCACATAATTAATGATAATTATACTACCAGAGATCACTTGTCTAATGGTGTTATACCTTCTATGGACATGTTGAGACTTACCATTATACATAGTACTTTGTGCTCTCCCGATTACTGACATACTATTACAATATATCAATACAGGAAGCACAGACTTGTTCCAATAAGGAATATCCTCTAGGAAGTTTCTGAACCATTCAGCTTCTTCCCCAGCTTTATCTAGTGCTATAAATTCTGACTCCATGGTGGATCGAGCTATGCACGTTTGTTTAGAGGATTTTTAGGACACAGCTCCTCCATCGGTGGTGAATATGTTTAGTGTCTGATATCCAATTCACATCACTGTATCCTTCCAATATTACTAGATATCTAGTATAAAGTATGCCATAGTTTAAAGTATATTTTAGGTACTTTAGAACCCTTTCCAGTGCTAGCTAGTGATCCTTTCCTAGATTTCTTGTGAATCTACTAAGCTTGCTAACTGAATATGCAATATCAGGGCGTGTATAATTTGTCAAGTACATCAGGCTCCGAATGATATTTGCATATTTTGGTTGAGATACTAGGTCCCCTCTATTTTTAGTTAAATATAGAGTCAGGTATACCAGAGTCTTAGCCGAAGGTTTATCAAAAGCTTCGAATTCCTTGAGTACATTCTCAATATAATGAGATTGTGACAAGATAATTCCTTTAGCCGTCTTAGAGATTTTGATTCCATAGTATGACATTAGCTAGACCCATATCTTTCATGTCAAAGTTGTTCCTTAACATGTTCTTAGTTTTCACAATAAGATCATTACTGCTTCCCATGATTAACATGTCATCTACATACAGACATAGCATCACGTAAGCATCACGTGTGCCTTTAATGTATATACATTTATCACACTCATTGATCTTAAAGCCATTTGACGTAATTGTTATGTCAAATTTCTCATGCCATTGTTTTGACGCCTGTTTCAACCTATACAATGACTTGACCAGTTTGCATACTTTATGCTCTTTTCCGGGGGCAACAAACCCTTCAAGTTATTCCATATATATCTCCTATTCTAGTTCTCCATTTAAAAAAAGCTATTTTTACATTCATCTGATGTATCTCGTGGTTATGGAGTGCTGCAACGGCTATGAGCACTCTAATAGATGTGATTCTTGTGATCGGCGAATACGTGTCAAAGAAATCATGTCCTTCCTTCATTTTGAATCCTCTAGCTACCAACCAAGCTTTGTACTTATCGATTGACCCATCAGCTTTGTATTTCTTTTTAAGGATCCATTTGCAATCTAAAGATTTGTAACCTGGTGGGAGATCTACGATTTTTCATGTGTGATTTTGCATGATAGACTCTATCTCACTATTGATAGCTTCTTTCCATAGAGAAGCTTTTGGACTAGACAATACCTCTTAGATTGTCATGGGTTCATTTTCTAACACATATGTCAGAAAATCTGGACCAAATGACTTGGCTATCTTGGTCCTCTTACCACGTCTAGGTTTCTCAGCACCTTGATCAGAACCTCGTACAGCCTCATAAGTCCTCTTATTAGAACTTACTTCTTTTCTTTCCTTATTAGTAAAAATATTCTCAAAGAATATTGCATTCCTTGATTCTATAACCATTCCCTCACTTACTTCAGGGTTTTCAGATTTGTGCACCAGAAATCGATACGCACTACTGTTGTAAGCATATCTAATAAAGATGTAATCAATAGTTTTAGGTCATATTCTCACCTGTTTGAGCTTAGGTACTTCAACCTTAGCTAGGCACTCCCACACTTTTAGGGTAACCATAGGAAGGCTTTCTCCCTTTCCATAGTTCATATGGAGTTTTGTCCCTTTTCTTGTGTGGCAATTTATTTAGAATATGGTAAGCTGAGAGCACAGCTTCCCTGCACATGTTCTGGGATAAGCTCGAGCGAATCAACATAGCATTGATCATCTCCTTGAGAGTTTAATTCTTTTGTTCAGCTACACCATTTGATTGAGGTGAGTATGAAGCAGTTGTTTGATGAATAATGCCATTTTGTTAGCAGAATTCCTCAAAAGGAGCTACACCATTTTGATTTTATCACTAAGTTGATTTTTAATATCATTCTTATAACTTTTGAAGGCTTCGAAAGCTCCATCCCTTCCTCTCAAGAGATATACGTAGCAGTATCTTGTGCAATCATCAATAAATGTGATGAAATACTTTTTTCCACCTTTAGCACGTGTTTCATATCGCATATGTCAGTATGAATTAAATCTAAAGGTGTTGTACTTCTTTCCACTGAATGGAAAGGTGCTTTGGCCATTTTTGCCTCAACACATACTTCACATTTATCGTTTGGATTAAACTCCAGTTTAGGCAATAAATTTAAACTTACTAAGTTTCTTAGTGAGATTAAATTGACGTATCCTAATCTATCATGCCATAAGTTAGAACACTCAGCAAAGTAAGAAGAATTAATAACTTTATTCTGGCCCTCCCAGGCACGTTGTACGGTTATTACATTTAGCACATCCTTGAGGGACAGCTCCTTGCTCGAAGTCAGCTTCACAACCACCTTACCTAATCTGACTACTTTGAAAGTTGCAGAGTTACCCATAAACAACTTCCATCCGGTGATCGGGATATTGGTCAAGAACATCTCCTTATCTGAGCAGATGTGGCGGGTTGCCCCTGTGTCGATGAACTACTCTCTTGGGTTATCCACCAAATTTACTTCAAATATCACGGGAGACAAATCTAACTTAGACAGATCTTTGGCCAAATTAGCTTTCTCATGTTTGTCCTTCTTTGGTAGATGACAATCCTTTGCCATATGACCAGGCTTGTCGTTGTTGAAGTAGTTGCCCTTGATCTTTTTGGCCTTCTTCTGCTTTGGCTCTTGCTTCTCCTGCTTGTATTTGACTTCTTCCTCTTCTTGCCGGTACCTCCTTCTGCGAGATGTACCTTGGCCTCAGAGTCGGTCCTGCTGTTCTTAATTTTGGACTTTTGGTTAGTTTCCTTGATCCTTAGTCTCACGATCAGGTCCTCAAGCCCCATATCCTTCCTCTTATAATTGAGGTAGTTCTTGAAGTCCTTCCATAGGGGTGGTAGCTTTTCAATCGTTGCCGCCACTTGGAAAGACTCACTTAGGTGCACAAGTATGAATCTTATACAGAATCAGTTGTAACTTTTGCACTTGATCTATGACCTTCTTGGAATCCACCATCTTGAAGTCGAGGAATCTTTCGATGATGAATTTCTTCATCCCGACATCTTCCATCTTGTATTTCTTTTCCCAGGAATCCCATAATTCTTTTGCAGTTTTGGTCACTACATAGACATTGTGGAGGGTGTTGTCTAATCCATTCAGGATGTAGTTATCATATAGGAAATCACTATGAGTCCAAGCATCCAGAGCATTGATCTTTTGTTGATCAGCCTCATTCTCCGCCACCTTTAGGGCCTTTTCCTTCAAGAATTGGACCAGGTTGAGTGTTGTCAGGTAGAACAACAACTTCTGTTGCCACCTCTTGAACTCGGTGCCGTTGAACTTTGCCAGCCTTTCAGCGTGGACAGTTCCTGGGACTGTTGGGCCTGATGCCTGAGCAGAGCTTGATGATGCCATCTTCAAGTACACAAATCTCATCTTACAATTGTTATTAAACCGAGGATGGTGTACTTAATTAGGATCTGAAGTCGAGGCAAGAGTTTTACTCTTTCTTCGGTTGGTTCTCTGGACAGGCCAGCCCTTCAGATTCTAATCAAGTACACCATCCTCCTGCTAAACAACAATCGTAAGATGAGATTGCTCTGTATTTAGTGCTTACAGACTACAGCAATCATCCCCAAGATACAACAACTTTGTTACTTCAAGATCGTAGCGCAATGATCCTCGAAGCCTCACCGAACCTTGGATCCTTGAAACTTTCTTTAGAGAGAGGGAGAGAAGAGAACAACTATTGCTAATGAAATGCTAGGCAATGAGTTGCTGGGATGATTTGCAAATGAGAGAGAGAGGCCTATTTATAGGCACTGGACGATGTGAATGATAAAGGCCATGGGCACTTTCGATGGGGCATGAGTGTGGCACACTTCTGGAGAGAGAAGCATCCTTTCATCCAGCGGACATGATGCCAGTACGAAGCACCCTTTCGGCCAGCAGGCAGGCTGTCCTTCGCACCTCTTCAGCCAGCCATCATGTTCGTGACCCTTCAGTTGGTTTTTTGGACAGGCCAGCCTTTCGCACTTCTTCGTACGTGCGAAGTGCATCTCAAAGCGCCCAATGCGCCATGCACACACGCATGTGCGCGTGCGCGCTCGGATGGTGTCCATCCTGGTGAGATAACTTAGTTCCTAGTTCCTAGCTAACAAGGAACATCTCCTTATAAAGTGAGATAACTTTGCTCCCACAACCAATGTGGGATTGGTGTCATATCCCACTTTGAAAATTTCCAACCTTAGGTTACAACTTTAGGCATTAATTTCTCATTTATCCGAAATTTGATTTGAGAAAATAAATACACTAGAATTACGTACACGAAACGTATGTTCCAAAATTATAACTTAATTTGATTTTTATCGAATAGGACCATTTGTTAAAAATTACGCAAAGTTTGGTCTATTACCAACTTTATATGCCAATTTCCAATAGAGTCGATAGATGAGAAATATCAACAACCAATAGAAACGTTTGTTTTAAGAGTTGTGTTTTTTTGCAACCTATTTTGGAGTTTTTCTTCCAGGGTTAGAATTATTGATAATTACGAGAATACAATTCTCGAGAAAAATATTATCTATCTGGAATAGGGTTAAAAAATGCACAAAATCATGCACTTTTAGTTTTCACAAAATGCACAAATCAGTGCATCATTTAGCTGAGAACGCATGATTTCAGCACTCTGCCAAGCTGAATCTTCGCATTGAGTTCCAAGTTTCGGCTCGGCTACTCCGTGGCTTAGTGAAAACGTCCTATTCTCGGTGTTTCCTAGCACTAGTGTTTTTTTTTCTCATGTACATATATTATTTTTTCCAATCAGGATATACTTTTGACTAATTTTCTAAATTTTTATCCCATATTTAAAAAGTTTTTTAGAAAATAGAGTGCACCAATATTATGCACTCTATTTAATAAATAAAATAAAAATTACAGATAATCAACAAAATTACACAATTTATTATAATATTATGTTATTATTTCAAAATTTGCTAGAAAATACCCAAAATGAGGCGTTTCCTTTGTTCTTATTTTGTAATTTTGCTAGAAAAAGCCCAAAATGAGGTGTTTTTCCTTTGTTCCAATTTTTCCAAATTTTTTTCACTCTAATCACCACATTCCACCACCTCACTCTAATTCGACGATCAGAAAATTTTTCTAAAATAAAAAATTATTTTGGGCATCTTAGGGTTCAAAGACTCGAGCCAATTAATATAGGTTTGAGTTTAGTATGACATTTGAATACATTTTCTAGAGGGATTTATTTTAGTACAACTATCTTATCGTCGGATTATGGTCGTTGTTAAGTCAAATAAATTTTATTATAATATAATAAAAAAATTAGGGCAACTAGCCGAGCCCCAACTCAGCATTGATATATACGTCCACTAGTCTTGGACTTATCTTGGTCCCCCGATCTTTCAATAAAAAAATATTTATTCTTTTTATACTTTTATCATAATCATGATCAATTATATTTTCCAAGGAAAATGAGAAAATATCATCCACTTATAACAAATCCACTTATAACAAAGCCAAGTCGATCCTAAGTTGTGCCTTAGACCACGCGCATCCATGTCCTGCCCTCGCCTCGCCCCGCCCCGCCAGGTGGAAAAAAATTGAAAAAAATTAAAAAAAAAGATAAAAGAAAAAGGGTGGGGCGCCCTTGCCCTCGCCCTCGCCCTCGTTGTTTAGTTATTTATTTTTACTTTTTTATCTAGTTAGTTACACTTGGTACAATGTTATTCGTATAAATAAATTTTTTGTATATTATTTATTCTATGACCTTGGTTGAAGTAGGTTGGGGATGTGGGTAGAAAAATATTTAATTGGGTTGGGTTAATGTGGATGAGAGAAAAATTAATTATTTTTTCTGTGGTCTAAATTGGGGCAGGTTGCAGATGCTGATGGTCTTAGCTTGTGGAGCCCACTAGTGAGTCGGCGAGTTAGCCAAGCCGATGTAAAGATTCCAAACAAAGCCAAAGCAAAAAATGCTCAATTTTGGGCGTTTCATGGTATGCATACACGCTGAAAAAACACAAAATTCATAATTTTGTGACAATTAAAAATGCATGATTTTGTGTGTTTTTTTACCCAACATCTAATACTTTTTGAGAATCCTATTCTCATAATTGTGAATAATTATGATCCCAAAAGAAAAATACTTCAGATTTTGTGCGGGAATCGAATGACGTTGTCCAATGACGTCGGCAGATGACGACAGATTAGTTAGCAGTGGATGACGAGACATAAAGCAACGTACGCCGACAGCCATTTTGTGTTTTTGGGTGGAAAGATAGCCATTTTGTTAGCGTTAATACAGGTGGGTGACTGACAATTTATTTGGGCTCAAGGGGAGTCACCCGTATTAAAGAATATTTAGGATTAATTTACATTTTAATACTAAATATTATTAATAATAAAATTATCCTCACGAGACCAAAGTGGGGTCTTTCACTAACTCATGTATGGTCTGATAGATATAGTGTCAGTACTTAAGCATGAGGTGGGAGGATTGAAACTCATGACCGTCTAAGATTTAAAATTGTGGAAACAATTTAAATCTAAAAAAAAAGTGGGGTCTTTCAATTTGTCGGTAGGATATTTTCTCTGTGGAATTTTGGTACCAAACCTACAGGAATATCCTCACGACGTTCAAACCGATCACGTTTATCTCTCGATAAATAGCTCAAACCTATTCCCCTCTAGCCACCACCACCACGCCCACTAACCAAAAATCCATTGTTATACACTCAAATGGGCCTCATGCATACATTCTCCATATTCCTCATCTTTGGCCTGCTGTCATCTTTGGCCAATGCAGCTAATTTCAATGTTGTAAACCAGTGCAGTTATACAGTTTGGGCCGCTGCTTCACCCGGTGGGGGCGTCCGCCTGGACCCGGGCAGGTCATGGTCCTTCAACGTGCCGGCTGGAACGAAAGGTGGTCGTGTCTGGGGCCGGACTGGTTGCAACTTCGACCCCAGTGGGCATGGCAGCTGTGCCACCGGAGGCTGCAACGGGGTTCAAGCATGCAACGGCTACGGGTCGCCCCCAAACACCCTCGCCGAGTACTCACTGAACCAATACCAAAACCGGGACTTCATTGACATCTCTCTGGTCGACGGGTTTAACATCCCGATGGACTTCAGCCCGACAACCGGTGGCTGCAGAGGGATCAGGTGCGCCGGTACGAGCATCCTGGACCAGTGTCCCTCCCAGTTGAGGGCCCCAGGTGGGGGGGTGTAACAACCCATGCACGGTCTATAAGACCAACCAATATTGTTGCACTCAAGGTCAAGGAACCTGTGGGCCCACTGATTTGTCCAGATTCTTCAAGACTAGGTGCCCAGATGCTTACAGTTATCCACAGGATGACCCAAGTAGCACTTTCACTTGTCCCGGAGGTACCAACTACAAAGTTACGTTCTGCCCTTGAACCACGCCACTTGGTGATTAGGTTGTCCAAACTCTAATAATAAGTGCGTCATTTAGAGGCCAAAGAGTTTAGGCACATGATATGGAACTGTGGCTTTGTAATATCATAATGTAAGAAAAAAAATAAAGAACGAGCTTATCGTTATCACACAGGCTTCCCGAGGAAAATCACAAACTCTCTTCACTACGCGAGGAAAATCATTCTGGCTGGAAAGCAACTTAAACGAGTGAAGATTAATTAAATACCGGTTACCCATATCAAAAATTCAAGGATTCCATGGTAAAGGGAGGTGCTAGAACATCCCAATGTACTTTGTTTACTGGCTTTAGTTAGTTAAAAATGTTCAACTTGACATCGAGCGTATAAAGTAAGAAAAAAAATGAAATGAGTGTTGAATCCTCTGCTACTAAGTTGCAGCTTTGACCTCGCTAAAATTTTACTGTGATAAAATTTGGGGACAAAAACTTGATAACGATTTTACAAGTGAACATACAAGATATTTTTAATATTTAGTGACCAGAAAGAAAGGAGACGGTGACGAAAGAGAGGGAGAAAGGTGAGAGGATAGAGAGGGAAGGGGAGGGGTAGGGATGAGAGAGAATGATTTGAGATTTTTTTAATATTTAGAGATTTTTTTGAATAAATTTACAGAAATTGAGGACTATTTAGGTAAAGTGTTAAATATTTGTTGGAAATTTTTTCAATTTTGCTCTAATATATGAGTATTATGTTTATGAATATATTAATGAATTCCCGAAATATTTCAATTTTCATCTTCAACATTCTAATGATGCTTGTAGGGTTTTACACTGAAGCGGTTTTATTGAGGTGGGTGACGGTTAAGGCAGGCTACTATTGAATTTTATTAATAAACCTGAAATTTATCCCGCGTGAAGAGTGTACAGTATAATTTAATTCGAGTAATAAATGACTTGGATTCATTTAAAAAATTTTTTGGTTCAATCTTTACAAATGTCTTATGCAAAAACTTTTTTTACGAATATAAAATGCTCGATTCCAAATACCAATAAAAAAAACCCATTCACCAAAGTGGGGTCTTTGATTTTAGGAAAAATTATGCTCAGGTCCCTGTAGTTTGGCGTCCCTCCCTCTGGGGTCCCTGCATTTTCGAAATCGTTCCTGACGTCCCCGAAGTTTAGTTTTAGAGATTCTCGGGTCTTCGACGACTCTTTTTTCATTTTTGGTCTAGAAATGACCAAAATACCCTTAAATAAAAAATAAAAAAATTTACCTTCTCTAACCTTTGAAAAAAAACACCCACCACCAAAAACCAAATCAAAACTAAGATCAAACTAACTAAAATCAAGAACACAACCAAGAACATTAAAGAAAAAAATAAAGACAAAAATCTAGCTCGTCGATGTCGAACTAACAATTTGGAGACCAATTTGGGGATTGATAATACGTACCAGAAGCCGACGAGCTCGTTGATGTCGAACACCTAGGCGTTCATCCTGTCGTCAACGAGGGCCACGTCTCCAACTCAGAATCCCAAGAACCAGAAAGTACTCGAAGAGGCGCCTCAAGCCCTAATCGCCGATCTAAACCACAAGGCCGCCACTGGGATAGTTTGCCCTTCCACGCGAGAATTCTTATGGGACAAGGAAGAATTTCCCGGGTGCAAAGGGATATTAATTAAGGGCAATCAACGATGGCAACCAACGACGGCAACCATTGGTCAGAGTGAGGACCTCGCTCTCGTCAACGTAATCGACTCCGATGACCTCGAGGATCTTCGCGCTCAAAGAAATTGACAACGGAAACCGTTGTCGTTGCCGTACACCTCTTTGTCATTGCTTCTTTAGTCAATTGTTTCTTGGATTTGGATTTTGAATTTTTTGATTTAGGTTTTTCTTAATTTTTTGACTTAGGTACTAATTTACTAATGATAGAACTTAATAGTATTTTATCTCAAACCTTAGGAAACTCTAATTATTTATCCCTTATTTTAAGCTTCTAAAAAGACGGAGGTGAGGTAGATATTTTGGTTAAAAGTAATCTATATATATTTTACATGTAAAACGAGTTGTCTTTTATTATGTGTGGGTTTCACAGTTTTGGAGTTTTATAAAAATTTGCGCCGCATAAAATCATGTGTGGTTTTGGCGTGAAATTGTACCGTGAAACTGCTCATGTGATCAATTTGTTTTTTTTTGCAGTCTAAATTTGTGTAATTTTGCGGGATTTTAGTCGATTTGATACTAACCCCTACAACTTACAATTTTATCGATTTAATTTTTTTTTTAATTTAGTCAACAATTTTATCGATTCCAACTTGCAGTTTTGGTCGGTGTTTGGAACCAACAGGCATATAACTGTTTGATTAGGATTATTATAATTTATTAGAATTTTCTAGTTTGAATTCTTAAAATTTTTTTTTACCCTTGAAACACCAATTGGCAATTGATGAAGATTGATTACTTGGCCAAAAATATTAGAAAATCTGAACCTGGATGAATTAGATACAAGAGACCCATTAAATAAAAAACTGAGCCGCCAAAGGGTATATAGCATTGTTTTCGAATACAAGATCCGATCGGTGGCCCGACCAGTCGGATTGTGAATCAGGGTATTGAGTGGGTCAGAAAACCATGTACGTACGCTTACCTAACGAACCTGATGATTTTTGGTCTGACCGAGCAGTTGGCTCAGATTTTTGACCCAAAAAATCCGGTTGTTAGGTTTGACAAAAAATTTAACCCAAAAATTCGGAATTCATCCAACCTAACCAAAAAATTTTAAAAAAATAGATTACATACTCAATTTTTCCAAATCAACAAAAAATAAACTAAATTAACAAAGATAATTATACCAAATATGAAATAAATTGACCAACATATCGAGAATATTTATTTTTAAACCTATTATTTACTAAATATATATAAAACTCTGGTCCAACTGCTGGTTGGATCAGTCAGATCAGTTGACTCGGAGGTCAGACCAAAATCCGGATCACTCTGGGTCATTTTTGAAAACAATGGTATATAGCCTAAAAGCGTACTTAAATTTAAAGAGATCTGGGGTTCAAACCCTGACAAAGTAATAGTGTAAAAAAATTGAGTAATTGAAGAGAATTCAATCATTAATTAGAGAGCGGGCAACATTCTGGTCTCCACCACATAGAAGAAGAGCTCCAGTAGACAGAAGCATTATCCTCTTATACTTCCAGAACCCAACTACTCAACACTCGAGAAGAACAGAACATATTTACGAAGTGACGAAACCGTAGTGGTAAATGTAAATTGGCTATATCATGGCTTTGATTGGTAGCCCCAAGGATTGTTGCTCGCCCACTTCCATTGGTCTCTGCACATCTCCGCTATACCGTACTTCGCCCTGGAAACGAATCGAGGATCGGAGTTAGCCATCGACAACGATGCCGCAATGTCCATTAACAAATAAGATGTTGGAACACGAAGAATGTCAAAGTATTTGAGACTCGGTTTTAATTCAGAAAGGTCAGCTCATACTTCCAACCAAGTTCTTTCTCAGCCTTTTGAGTAGAAGCATAGACAGATGTAGCATCTCCTGGCCTTCTTGGACATAGCTTGACCGGAATTTTCTGCAAAAAAGGAGTTCAAATTAAGCTCTTGAGATTGGTCTTAAACTCGGGGCTACGAGCATCGTAGAGAGGACGAACAAATACCTTTCCGGAGGCTTTTTCAAATGCAGATACCATTTCAAGCACGGATGTTCCACGTCCAGTTCCCAGGTTGTAGGCAACACAACCTAAACACGATAGATGGACTATCAACTTCAAGCACTTGAAACCGAATCATGTAAAAATCGTGTTCTATGTTCGTCAGAAGTTGTCACCTATATCATCAGCAGTGAAAATTTTCCGAAGGGCAGCGATGTGGCCATCTGCCAAGTCCATAACATGGATGTAATCTCTCATCTGTTCGTCCCAATACAAAAATAGCGATTCCATTAGGGTCGACATTCGACTGTTTCGAGGTTCCGGTAATGAAACAGAACTATGTACTTACCGCAGTGCCGTCCTTGGTCGGGTAATCATGACCATAAACGTTGAGCACAGGCAATCTGCCAGCAGCTACTTGTTGGATATAGGGCATCAGGTTGTTGGGGATTCCCTTGGGATCTTCTCCGAGTTTACCACTCTCGTGAGCTCAACAGGATTGAAGTACCTTAGCAGAATGATCTTCCATTCCGGTTCAGCTTTCTGAATGTCACGAGCGATTTCTTCCAGGAATAGCTAAATTGAGAAGCAAAATTCAGTCTCTTTAAATCAATATCAAGCATCATCCGAATACCAAAATCCGAGAATGCATTACCTTCGTCCTTCCGTAGGGATTCATAGCCATCAACTCGAAGTCCTCAACGCAAGGTATTTTTTCAGGTTGGCCATAAACAGTTGCAGATGATGAGAATACCATCTGTCCAATTTCACATTTTTGAAACAAGATCAAAACAGAAACTCCGTATGCGCAATCACGGCGAATACGAAGAGGATATAAATTGCACTCCAGCCGCGGTTAAATGTTATACTGCATTCGTATTCAGTGCGGACATACCTTCTTGCAGTTATATTTAGACATCACCTCGTACAGATTGATGGTACCGACTAGATTGTTGTCGAAGTACCGGCGCGGATTAGCAACGCTATCCCCGACTGCTTTGAGCCCAGCAAAATGAATCACCGCGTCAAACCTATCGCATTATGATCGTAAAGGAACGCCAATTTTACAATCCGAAACCCAAAAGAAACAAGGGATAAAGATATTTGACTACTCTGTATTTTAGGAAATAGACACTTTACTTCTTGTGTTTAAAAAATACCCAAAAAAGTATCTGTGTTTATCTCCGACCAAATATGTTTTAGGTTTCCGGTGAACGGAGCTAACATGGCAAGATCACGTGGCAAAATGGTACAACTTTTTACGTTTCCAAAACATTAACATTTTTTTCCAAAAATCTTACGGCTCCAGATCTTCGCACAACCCAAGCTTCAACGGGCTCTAGGTCAAATATCTCTCGCCGTTGCAGGTGAAACCCCAATACCGAAAATAGATCAGACAAGAGAGAGCTTCGTCGTCGCGACACAGATCTTGGAGTTGGCACCATCGTCGTCGAGGCCACATATCTGGAGGAGGCTATTGTCGTGGCGGAGATTATTGAGCAGCCAAGCGGTCTTCGTCGAGCGAAGTTTGAAGGAGCGAACTTTGACGACGAGGGAGGAGGTTGAAGATGACCTTTGGGGGGGGGGAGGGGGGGTGGTACGGGGACGGGGACTGGGGACGGCGACAGTGGGCTGACGATGAAGTTGGAAAAAAAATTAATTTTTAGTATATGCCACGTCAGCTTTCTGTCCTTGTGTATTGTGCCTTGTCATCGGATTTTAAATCCGGCAATAACTCATTTTACAAAAATGGTGACCGTGGAAAACACAGGAATCTTTTTGGGTATTTTGAAATTACATGATGCCAAATATCTATTTTAGATAATACAAGGTATTAAAATGTCTTTAATCCAAGAAACAAAATAAGCGCAATCCGGAACAGAGCAAATTCTGAACACTCACTTGGTCCGAGAGAACAGCTTTTCCAAGTCATCTTTGTTCCTAAGATCACCCTGCATGGAAGCACATCAACAAAAAAGACGAAATCAGACACAGAAAACATCATGTTTCTAAACTAATAATGTTATTTGTTCAACAGTGCTCGACGAGCACTCCGGAATTGAGCTGTTAAAGCTTTATTCAGATCAGTCGTTTATAAATTGAGCCGAACAACGTCACCAATATCAACGTGGGATTTTCAACACGAACACCTCGAAGTACCGGAACAGGAAATCTACCAACGAATTTAGAAAGAAGGGAGAAAAACTTTACGAGGTGGAATTCGAGTTTAGGAGAGAGGCCGGGGCCGACCAGCTCCCGGACACGATCAACGGCCTGGATAACGGAATTGTCGAGAATGTCGATGACAGAGACAGAGAAGCCGTCCCTGAGAAGCTGCACCACCGTGTGGCTTCCAATGAACCCGGCCCCACCCGTCACCAGTACCCTCTGCTCCGCCATTGAACCCATAAAAACGACGACGCTGAAGCTGATGATGATGGGTTTACGTGGAATGTTACGTCAAGTGCCCGGTGTGTTTCTGTCCCGGAGGTGATTTTGTACTGAGCAAATCGAAGAAGCAGTTGCTGTTTTTTTGAAAAAGGAATTATCTAATCTTGTCCGAATTTATCTCCTGTTAGTATCTTATCAATATCTGTTTTCCATTTTTGAGGTTTGATTGCTGCTTTATGCGCTGTATTCCGTCTTCTCCGCGCTTTTCGGGTTGGCTACCTCTGTCCCTTAGCGATTGATTTGAAGAGCACGAGAATGGATTGAGTGGGGACTAAATAAATCTTGTCTATAGGTGGGGACTAAATTTTGGACTGTCAGATTCGATTAAATCCCTCCTCTCATCACCCTACACCCAAACCTTCACATTCTTGCTTTAACCCACCTCAACTCCTTTACCCCAAAAACCCTAGCCGAGATCCTAATTCATTTTTTTCTTTTCTTCTCCTTAGGTTATCTATTGTCGCCTCCCATTCCTTCACCTACAGCAACCTCCACATAGCAAACTCCCATTAACCACCCTCCAACAATAACCCACAAGAACCCGACATCTTATTGGAGAGAGAGAAAAAAGGGCTCCCGAGAAAAAATTCTCAAATCGATTTCCTTGAACCCTAATCTCCAATCCTCACGATTTCTGCAATTCAATCCCCGTTTCTAACTCTTGTCCTCTCCGTGACCACCACTCTCCATCACCACCGTCGTTATAAGTGCCAGTTTCTATTCTCTTCCGCTCGCCTTCCCCCTCAACTATTTTGTGTTTTCTTTTTGTATTTTTTTCGTGGGTCCTCTTCGCCTACAAGGAAGTCGGCTCCCAGGCCCTCGTGGCCTACAAGGACGATGTCTTCGTGGCCATGGGCAAGACCTACAACATTAGCTCTGGGTCATTCGCGGTCTGGGAGCTGGCGTCGTTTTTCCATCGTCAGTAATTAGCGTTCTGGATTTTTTTATCGGGTTGGATAAAAAGCTATGGTTTCATTCTTGTACTAGACGCTTTTAACCAAGACTAAAAACACAGAAAGGTATTGGTTTTGTTCTGTTTCAACTCTCATTCTTAATTTAGTTGTTTGGCTCTGCTATTTGGTTTGATTCTGAGTTTTTTATGTGGAAAACTGTGTTGTGTTCGGAGTGTCGAGATAGTAATGTGTTTGCGGATGGATGTGATGCAGTATTGGGATTTGGGGTGTAATGCATATTATGGTCATATCCCTCTTTTATTAGGATATTTTTATATTTGATTTTATTTGGATTGATATTGGTATTAAGATGATCTTGCAGTGGTTTTTATTTTTATTGATATTGCGTTCATGTTGGTTTCACTTTTGTTTCAGATTTGTTTGAGTCTGTATTAATATTGATTAGCATCTCTATTGATATTGGTTTGAACCTTGTATTGATATTGGTTTGTGTCTGTATTGATATTGGTCTGAGTACGTTTTGATATTGGTTTGCGTACTTTTATTGATATTGGTTTGCGTACGTATTGATATTGGTTTGAACTTGTATTGATATTGGTTTGTGTTCGTATTGATATTGGTTTGAACCTGTATTGATATTGGTTTGCGTCTCAATTGATATTGGTTTGTGTCTGCATTGATATTGGTTTGAGTATGTATCGATATTGGTTTGAGTATATATTGATATTGGTTTGTGTTTGTATTGATATTGATTTGAATATGTGATACTGGTTTGCATTTGATGTGATATGGTTTGCATGTGCATTGATACTGGTGTCATACACTTTGTTGTGTGATAGGAGGTAGACAATGATGAGGAGGATGAGGATAAGGGCAATGAGGAGGAGGATGACTTTATTGACAACGAGGATAAGGGCAACGAGGAGGAGGATGAGGACCAAGAGGCTAAAGAGGAACTAAAATGGAAGCTTGAAAATGAGTATGAAGTGGAGAACGTGAATAAGAAGCAGAAGACTAATGAGGAGGATAGAGAGGATATTAGTGTAGAGAACATTGTTCCTGAGAATAAGTGAGACATCGTTCAATGTACGGAAAAAGAAGCATATGAGTTGGCCAACATATCGAGCCTTTTCACATATGATGATGTATGTTTGTATTGATATTGGTTTGAAGATGTATTGATATTGGTTTGTGTCTACATTGATATTGGTTTGAATATGTATTGATATTGGTTTGAGTATGTATTGATATTGGTTTGTGTCTGTATTGATATTGGTTTGAGTACGTATTGATATTGGTCTTAGTCTGTTATGATATTGGTTTTAGTCTGTATTGATATTGGTTTCAGTCTGTATTGATATTGATTTGCATGTGTAGTGACATAATGGCAAGTTCTGCATTAGACAAGCAACATTCAAGTTTTGGACAATCTTTTGCTCTTTACAAAATGCAAGTTCATAATTAGTTTAGTGGTCGATTCAAGTCTATGTCCAAACGATTCTTCTCTTGTAGTGTCTCCTCGATCGAGATATCGATACATCCATTTTTTCCTTTTTGTTTTATCTTCTTGTGCTTTGACATTGATTTCTCACGACCAACCTCACTACAGCTTTTCAATCTCCGAATAAGTAATCCATCCATGCTTCCATCTGAATAAGTATTGTTAGTTGTCGTACCGCTAACAATCACGGACACATGCAAACCAATATCATAACGCATGCAAACCAATATCAATGTGCAAGCAAACCAATATCATATTACATGCAAACCAATATCGATGCGCATGCAAACCAATATCATATCCCATGCAAACTAATATCACATGTATTGAAATTGGTTTTTAGGTGTACTGATATTGGTTTTAAGGTGTAGTAATATTGGTTTTAAGGTGTGTTCATATTGGATTTTAAGTGTATTGATATTGGTTTTTAGGTGTATTGATATTGATTTTTAGGTGTGTTGATATTAGTTTTTAGCAGTATTGATATTGATTTTTAGGTGTATTAATATTAGTTTTAAGATTTGTTGATATTGGTTTTAAAGTGTATCGATATTAGTTTTAATGTCAATTTTTTGACCTCCCTCTTCTTTTCGGGAACTACTTTTTTTTCTATTAGTAGTTTGACTTAGATTTGCTTTTGCAGTGAAAATTTATATGATTAGTAGTTCGGTAAGAAGAGTTATTTAATCGTTTAATAATTGCAATGATTTTTCTTCGTCTTTCTTAATACACGATAGATAATTTTAAAAATAATAGTGATTACAACATAGATATTAATTTTTTAAATCATTTTATTAATATTAGAATATACGCATATAATTAAGAAAAATATTATATGGTAGGTTAGAATGTACGCATATAATTAGAATGTTGTTTATTGAATTTTTGTTTTTTTCTTTCAGTTTAGTGAAAAAAATAGCTAGTAGGTTTTTGAAATTCAGTAAAATTTGAAGAGTCCTTATTGACAAGAAAGTGAATCGTCCTTCACGTCTAAAGAGGGATTGGTTGTTATTTTTTACCTTTTTTAATATTTTCATAAATAAATGTATTATCTCTAATTTTTTAATTTGATTTGGTTTCTGTTAGTTTTCCAATATTACCCTTGTTTACCATATTAATACCTAAATTGCTAATATATTTCCTTTAGTCCCCAAATATGGGGACTACCATTGTCCCCTCCAAATCTCCCCCCGAAAAGCACGGGTATGGATTGGGTACGAAATGGCCAGATTCTGAACCGTTCGGAATGAAGACATGCGGAGATTTTTTTACAAAAATGCTAAACCACGGGGACCAAAATAAAAAAATTCACGCGCAAACACAGGCCTGAAACAAATGCCATTATGACATAACTGCACATGCCAGTATCACATAACTGCGCATGCCAGTATGACTTTTTTGGACCAAAATAAAAAAACCACGCACGCCAGCATCATAAACGGAACTTGTCGCTGTCACAAAATACACATGCC
This sequence comes from Hypericum androsaemum, assembly GCA_963995505.1. Lineage (NCBI taxonomy): Eukaryota > Viridiplantae > Streptophyta > Magnoliopsida > Malpighiales > Hypericaceae > Hypericum > Hypericum androsaemum. The sequence continues at coordinate 8,026,796 of OZ023188.1, forward strand.
AGTATCACATAACTGCGCTTGCCAGCGCGGTCCCCTCTTCACTGCAAACCGTTCGGAATGAATTTTTTACTCCGTACCCAATCCATACCCGAAAAACACACGTATAATCGATGCTTCAAAGTAGACGTGTACCGAAAATCAGTTATAAAAGATACGTCAAGTTAAATTTCATTTTAATACCTTTCCTATTTTTGAAACACCATTATTTTGTAATAAAAGATTTTACTTAATTGACAACTAAGTGTAATCATTAACCTAAATTACTTAAGCTATCTTGTGTGTTCTGCCATATCGTTAGTTTTATCTGCAAATCATATCACATTACTAATTTAATCAGTGTGGCATAGCATTGGCTCCTAGTTTGAACACTCTTCATATTCTTATGGTCAAAATTTGAATCTAAATGCTACCGAGTTTACTGTCGTTTCTTTCATATTAGTGATGTAGCAGTACCACGTTGATTAAATTAGTGATGTAAAAATACGAATAAAATTAATGACATGAAATACATCATAGTTCAAGTAATTGTCATTAGCATGCGTCTCTTGAATGTCATTTCGGTAAAATATTTGTCATATGGTAAAAGAATTAAAAATCACAAGTTAGTAATGTGTCAAAGTGCGAAATTGGTCACTAACATTGATTTAATACAAATTATATTTTATGATCATTAACTTTTTTGTTTATGGATACTAATATATATTAAATCACACTAGATAGTAATTTTGAAATTGTAAAATTTATAGAACATCTAAACCTTTTTTCCTATTTATCATGCCCTATTTTATTCCTATTTCTCTATCCTTTCTTTCTCTCTTTGGCAAGGAGTCATCGTCTCATTGCCACGCCACAATTCACATATCGATCGAGGCATCTTGCAACCTGATCTAGTCAGAACACACAAGTAACATACGTTGACCATAGGACCCAATTTCTCTAACTGGCTATGCTCAATAACTCTTCTAGTGAAGAGACTCATGGCGAGGCTCTCTTTGTAGCTCATGATCTGACTGTAGGATGCGCCATCACAGTGACAAAATGGTGACGTGGTTGGTAAGTGATTCAAATATACGATATTCGAATTTTGAATTTAATATTCAATTTTTTTACAGATTAGATATCTAACGTGATGGGTTGCGTGGTGGAAAGATGTCAACTATTCGGATGACTCCTCGCCAAAAGATAGAAAGAAATGGAAGATAGATACGCTAGTGACCATGAAGAAAGTTCAAAATGTTTTAAAATTTTTATAATTTCCAAATTACTGAATTACCATATAAGTGTGCTTAACATATTTTATTATTTTAGTCAATAAATTAATTGTATCCAACTTTTTACTATTGGGGAAATCAAGCAATGGTTCATTTTTTTAAGTTCAATAATTTTTAAATAATACATACACCCATGGGTTTCTTATCCTGTCTAATATTTGAGGACCTATGTTGTATGAATCCTTAACTTTCAAGAGGATAAAATAAGAATCTACTTCTACCCCGAAAAAAGAGGATAATGATATCCAACCCATTGTCATCCATACACGTAGCTCGAGCTCTTTTTCTATTTTTGGGCACGTGGACAAATCCATGGACCTCTGCTACATCTAAACTCAGCCCATCTACAAACCACTTCTCCAACTGTCAATCTGTCACCAGCTATTTCCCTCGCTCAACCTGCCACGTCATCAATCCGGGTCATTCACAATTTCCCGCCAAAGACCAACATGTTACAAATCTCCCCCTTCAATTAACCTTGTCCTCAAGGTTGAATCCAGGGAAGCGACTGCGAAAGTCTGTCAAATCTTTCCAAGAGTCATTCTCCTCACTGAAATTACACCAAGAAACAAGAACTTGGTCCACCAAGCATTAGTTCCTCTGCAACTTGCGAGTAGCAACAATGCGAGATGGCCAAATCAGCAACTCTCCTACAGAATCCAACACTGGCAACTGTGGCACCGAAATAAAAGGAGGAAGTGCCCTTTTTAACAGAGAGACATGGAACACATGGTGAATCAAGCTCCCAGCTAGTAATGCAAGCTTGTAGGACACTTTTCCGACATTGTGCATCACTTCAAAAGGTCCATAAAACTTGGCAGCAAGCTTTAAACTTGTCCTCACAGCAACTGAGGACTGTCGATAAGGTTGCAACTTCAAGTACACCCAATCCCCGACTCGAAACTCCCTCCCTGACCTATGTTTCTCAGTTTGGACCTTCATTCGATTCGGGCTTTTAGCAAATTTGCAGCAATGAACATCAATACAGCCGCCCTTGCTGTAAAGTAATCATCGACTCCAGCAACAACACTAGTTTGAAGCCTCCAACTAGGAAGATCAGGAGGAGTATAACCATAGAGTGCCTCGAATGGTGTAACCTTCAGAGATTCGTGAAAGTTGGTGTTGTACCAAAATTTAGCCAGTGCCAACCAATGCGACCATGCCTTGGGTTTTTCAAAACATAAACATTTTAAATATGTCTCCAAACATCGATTTACTCTCTCAGTTTGGCCATCACTTTGAAGGAGATAAGCTGTACTTAATTGAACTGTGGTCTCCAGTAAGGTGAACAACTTCTGCCATAGTTGCTGGTGAAAATTTTATACCTGTCACACACCATGGTTTTCAAGACACCATGTAACTTGCAGACCCCATCTAGCAATAACTTTGCTACTTGCAGAGCAGAAAAAGGATGGTGAAGAGCAAAAAAAAAAAGACTATACTTAGTAAATCTATCAGCAACAACCAATATCACGTTCTTGCCTGGTGAATTTGGAAGCCCTTCCACAAAATCTAGTGATATATCCTGCCAAACAGATTGAGAAACTGGTAAAGGCTACAGTAACGCAGGACTAGCCACTTGTTCATCCTTGCACTACTTGCAAATAGCACATTTAGACACTTCTGAATGAACATCTTGCTTTAGACCAGGCCAATAGAATAATTTTTTGATCCTCTCATATCTCCCAATCATTCTAGAATGCCCTCGTACTACAGATCTGTGCATCTCATTGATCAATTGAGTTCTCAACGACCCAGCCTTACATATGTATATACGATTCTTGTACCTGATCACTCCTTCCACCAACTTGTAGTCAGGTTTAGAAGCAGGTTTAATTAGCAAAACAATTTGCAGTTCCTTCGAGGATAAACTCCTGGTACCATCGAGGATAAACTGTGGTAACAAAAATGAGAGCTAAATCTGCTGCATCATCTTGTACATGATGCTTCCTTGATAAAGCATTAGCTACTAAGTTCTCCATCCCTTTCTTGTAACTAATGGAAAAGTCTAACCCAAGCAGCTTAGAAACAACTTTTCTCTACAAACTAGTGTTAATTTTTTGGTCAAATAAGTACTTAATACTTGCCTGGTCAGTCTTGATATAAAAATGGCCATTTTCGAGGTAAATTCTCAATTTTTCAACCGCAGCAAATATAGCTAGTAGTTCTTTCTCATAAATAGATCCACTCGCATTCTTGGGTCCAAAATCCTGACTTAAAAAGGCAAGAGGCCTAACCTCCTGCATCAACACAGCTCCTATTCCACCTTAGCACGCATCAGTCTCCACGATAAAAGGTTTGGTGAAATTAGGAAGAGCCAAGACTGGAGCATCCACCATTGCCTTCTTGAGATGTTCGAAGCCTACCTCAGCTTGTTCAGTCAATAAAAACCCTTCTTTTTTAAGTAGATCATACAAAGGTCGACAGAGTAAACCATAGTTTTATATGAGTTTCATGTAATAGCCAGTTAAACCCAAGAAACTTCTCAAATCTGATATAGTACCAGATGATTTCCAACTTGTTATGGCTTCAATCTTATTAGGATCACTATTAACTCCATGACAAGAGATGATATGTCCCAACTATATGAAGTGACTAGCTCCATATGAACTCTTACTTAGTTTAGCAAAGAATTTATGTCATCTGAAAATCTGCAGGGTTCATTCCAAATGCTACAAATGATCCTCAGAGTTCTTGCTATACACGAGTATATCATCAAAAAAAATTAGTATGAAATCTCTCAAATGTTTTCCAAAAATATTGTTCATGAGAGCTTGGAAGCTAGCAGAAGCATTTATGAGCCCAAAAGGTATTACTTTGAACTCAAAATATTTGTGATGAGTCCTGAAAGCCGTCTTGGGTATATCCTCTGCTCTCATATGAATCTAATGATACCCTGATCTCAAGTCCAATTTTGAGAACACTGTGGCTCCTTGTAACCCAACCAATAGATCATCTATCATGGGAATTGGATACTTATTCTTTATAGTAAGTCCATTTAGCTGCCTATAGTCTATGCACATCCTCCAAGTGCCCTCCTTCTTCTTGATTAACAGCATTGGTGAAGCATTAGGACTTTTTCTCGGTTGTATGAAGTTTGACTCCAACAGTGATTTTCACTTGGTTCTCAATTTCAGTCTTCTGATAATATGAATACCTGTAGGGTTGAATACTAACTGGTTTTGCCCCTGGAACCAGTTCAATCTCGAAATCGATAATCTTCACCTTGCTCCAAGTAAACTAGGTGATGCCAATCCGAGGATGAAGGACCTTTGAATAGAGATATTACGAGCTCACCAAAAATCAAAGAGGTTCAAAAACCTACATGTCACCACTTCTTGCCTAGCCGTACCGAAGTGTTAACATGCGAGTGGCATAGTTGAAGGGCGAAAAATGCTTTGATGTTGGCTAGATGAAGTCGGGTCAGATTTTAGGCGACTACTCGAGACCATCACGTAATATCTTTTTTGGTGGAATATCACACTATATCTTAAGTAACTATTATTATAGTGTAATAGTACTATTATACGGGGAGAACAACTTATTGTCTTTTTCCTAAAATTAGTGTAAAAGTACTATCAGTACCTCGCCTTCATTGGAATAAATAGTATTTTAATCTCTTAGTGTATTTTTCTAAAAATGTAGTAATAGAGTAAAATACTATTTCTGTTGAACTGCAAGGTTTATTCTTTGAAGTTTTATAATCTTGGAGGTGAGTGTTTATAAAATATTCTTTAAAGTTTTATTCTACAGGTTTAAGAGAAGATTGGATATGGTGGTGAGGGAGTTAGTTCTAAGTTGCAAGTTCTTGTTATCAAAGGAATACCCTATATTAGGAGTTGGAAAGTCTCCTTATAATTTGAGGATATCAATGTCATCAAAGTGGAGAGGGAGAAGAGCGGTGGGTGGCTGTGGCAAGGATGTAATAGGTAAGTTGATTCTGTGTACGTAATGTTCGCATGACGTCCTTTTTAAAGTACGAGAGTTAGTGTCAAGTCCGTGCAAATTTGAACCCTATAGTCTATAATTGAGGGGACGTGTTGGAGAATCCCACGTCAGAAGTGGAAGGTTGTTGGACCTAATTTATAAGTATGCAAGATTCACATAAGGTTTTAGGTCGAATATGAAAATTTTAACAAGGTATCTGCGATTGAGCGGACATCAGGTACGAGGAAGTACCACTAAGGATTATGGACTCCAAAGTCTTGGCGAAGGATGATTTAAAGTACAATGGAGTAATCAAACCGGAAGAGAAGCAACATTGGAGTTGGATATCAAGATTAGGGATAATTATCTCTTTTTTTTAGCATCAAACGGAGAGGACAAACTTTTTTTTAAGGGGTGAAAAATGTGAGAACTGCAAAATGCATATTGTAATTTGTGGAACCTCTAGGCATGATTTGATAATTTGCCAAGTAGTAATTCCTAGTTTACATTCAAACCCTATTTAGGGTTTATCAGTAGTATATATAAGGGTGCTTACGAGCTTTTGGCCGATTACCTTGGGACTCGCTCTTCTACACTCTCCCAAAGGTGATTCAGGCATACTGGACGGGAAGCAAGAGTGATTGATGAACCGTTTGATAAATGATTGTTAGTGCAAAAACTGATCAGCCGGCAAGAACCAAAAGAGAGTCACAAATTCATGAATTTCATTACGCAAATAGTGAGTTGATCTTATTGTATTCTGAGTTGGAGAAAGAAAAAAAATAAAAATGAGAGGAAAAAAGAAGAATAATTTGGATACAAAAATGTGGACTTTGCTCTCTTGGTTCTTCAGAACTTTTCGAACGCAGCGGAGTGATTTTGTTCGCGTTTACTTTTGAGTTATGATGCGGATCTACGTCACCGTTTGTGGCGTCTTCATCAAATCAAGGTTCTTATTTTCCTACAACAGTGGGTCAAAGTTGTTCATATCGAGGTTCTTGCAGAGGCGTAAACAATGGGTCGAGATTTTTGTCAATTTGAGCGTAGAAAGATCTTGCTTTCGCGTGTATCCGTTACGGGGTTCACATAAAAAATGGAAGATGATATTGTATGTTTCTTTTTTTAAGGGAAAATAGACCAAATGAGAGCGTCGAGCTCAGCCAGGAGAAACATAAGCCAGTCCCCCGGTAACATGCGTGACCTGCAAGCTTTGCTAATCCAATCAAAAATCATGTTCTGAGATCTAGAGATGAGAAGTAACCTACAATATAGTAAATCAACCTGAAGGACCTAATCCTCAGCACAAGTGGTTATACATGCCAAAAGATTAGGGAAAAAGGATCATTCACAAAATTGTAGGCTAACAAGCAATCAGTTTCGATCGAGGTAGCTCGGGCATGAAAGTTCACCCTGACCAGCTGCACAGCGAGTTCCAGTGCGAGGAGTTCATCTTCCAAAGGCGAAGCTGCACATCTCACCAGCGTCTGACCTTCAATGATTCAACCAACAGAGTTTCTTGCAACCATAGCCATCCCAGCAGAAGAAGAACCGTCCTTCCAGGAGGCATTGTAGTTGAGCTTTACGGCATCCAGAAAAGGAGCATCCCATGAAGCAGGATGAGGACCTGTGACCTGGCACAAATTTGACAGAGAGGAGAGTGAGATAGGTTTTGCTTAAAAATGCTGGCAGCGGTAGGAACAGCATTCCAAACCAGTCTCCAAATAAAGTTCTATACTTTGGGGGGAACTTTTAGCTTCCAACCCGCTTCCATGTACCTGGTTCAAAAGGGGAGTTGTTAGGGTCAGAGACCATGAAATTCAAAGAACAAAAATGGACATTTTTCAAAGCGTGGTACCCTCTTTTGACAGAATATTGGCCATCATTACTAAATTTCCAAATTAAAGAGTCAGGAGAATTAAGATTATTTAAGCAAACATTAGCAATGGCCACTTGTTCTGGAGGAGAGAAAAATTGGTTAATTAAGTCCCCACCCTCCAACAACCAGAAGACATAGATATCAGGTCAGATACAATTTTAAGGCAATTGGGGCAAACAAACCTGAAATCCACCGGTGCATTTTGTAAAGAAAGGAGTTAGAGATCTTGCCAAATATCAACAGTCTTACCGTCACCAATTTTGTAAAAAAGACCTCCCTTAAGAGCCTCCTTACCAGCATAAAGACTACTCCAAATCCAGGAGGGTTTACGGCTTTTAGGAGCATTTAAAAAATCAGAATTGCTGAAATAAAGGCCCTTCAGAACTCTAAAACAGAGGGAATCTAGATTTCGGAAAAGCCTCCACACTTGTTTCGCAAGTAGAGCCAAATTAAAGATCCTTAGAACATGTCAATTTATCCCAACTGAGCCAGTGCACTTTCTGCTTATCTGCATCACCAGACTACCAAAGCTTAGCAATCGGACTATTAAGTTTTGCACTGAAAGTCACGAGGAAAAGTAAACACTGCATGATGTAACACGAGATAGAGGAAAAGACATATTTAATCAAGGTTTCCCTTCCAGACATGGGCAACAACTTCTGTTTCCAGCTCCTAGTCTTAGCAAGCATCCTTTAAAAAATGAATTGCAAGGCATCCTTTTTAGACCTCCCATAAAAAGAGGGCAGGCCTAAATATTTGTCAACAGGAGGCATCTCCTACATTGAAGGATGTCAGCAATAATTTGACGTTAGGCAGGGGGTTCACATTTGGCAAACAGGATGCTAGACTTATGATAATTAATAGATTGGCCAGAGATGCAAGAGAACGTGTCCAAAATAGACTTGATGCTACGTGCCTCAGCATCACAAGCATTGCCAAAGATTAACGTATCGTCAGCAAAAAAAATATGAGTTAAAGACGGGCAATGACGATTAAACTTGAATCCCTGTAACACACCACTAGTCAAAGCATGATTAACAAAGTGGGCAAGAGAATTAGAGATAAACAAGAACATAAAAGGGGAAAGAGGGTCCCCTTGTCTAATACCTCTGGAAGCATCGAACCAATGCAAAGGCTGCCGTTGAACAGGACACAAAAAGAGGTAGAAAAAATGCAGCTCATAATTCAAGCAATCCAACGAGAAGGAAAACCAAGCTTAATTAAGATGCAGCTAGGATCATCAGTAGAAAGCTGAGTGTATAATTCCTAAAAATAATCATGTGCAAGATGTTTTAACACACACTCATCATCGACCCAAGACCCATCATCAAGTTAAAGCTTAACAACCTGATTAGATTGCCTCCTTTGAGTAGCGGTAGTGTGAAAGAAGGCGGTATTTCTATCTCTCCAGCAAAGCCAGTTGACACAAGATCTTTGATGCCAAAAGATCTCATCTTTTTCATAAAGACTGGCAAGCTCCTTCTTTATACTGACCTCCTTAGCTTTACATTGCGCAGCATGGCTTCGAAGCTAAAGCTGGAGAAGTTCAGCAGACAGTTCCTCGATCCTAGCATTCTTGTTACCGACAAAACTTTTGCTCCAAAGAAGCAGATTAGATAAACAAAAAGAGATCTTCTTCTTAAAAAGAGAGGGAGGAGGATCCCGAGAATGGAGAGACCAAGAGTGCTCCACCACATCCTTGCAATCAGCTTCTTTAATCCAAAAAGCTTCAAATCTGAAAGGCTTGCACTTAACTTTCAAAAAGTCAGTATGAAGCAATAAGAAGCAATGATCAGAGCCCTCGATAGGGCCATGGATGACTTGGGCTTTAGGGAAGGCATCACGCCATTGAACATTAGCCAACCCATGGTCAAGGCGTTGCAACATATTATCGTTACCAAACTGGAGATTTGACTAGGTAAAGGGGTTCCCCTTAAAACCCAAATCAATCAACCCACCCGAGTCCATAAAATCTTGCAGAAGATCCATTTGCCAAGGATCAGGAGAGTTACCACCCTTCCTCTCCATCGGGGAAGCAACGAGGTTAAGGTCCCCAATGGACACCCACAGGAAAGAAGGGCCATAACAAGACTGGGTAAACGTGTTCCAAAAATTCCTCTTCTTAGAGGAATCTAGCTCCCCATAAATAAAAGAACAGCTCTAAGACACAACAGAATTAACAAACTTGCACCACATATATACACAATTTTCGGAGGAGTCAAGAACATCAACCTCAACATCAGAGGTCCACCATAGCGCCAAACCCCCAAAGCGACCTTGGGGGTCAACGTAGAAATAGAATTCAAACTTACACGATCTCCTTAATTTTTCCATTGCCTTTCTTTGTTGCTTAGTTTTCATGAGAAAGACTAGGTTAGGACGATGTTTCCGGACCAGGCCTTTTAACAGACGAACTGTAGAGGGGATACCCAGCCCCCTACATTTCCAGCTTAAACAACCCATGGTTTCTCAGGAGACAGAGCCTCTGCCTCCTAGGAAGAAAGATCGGATAGGGAATGTACCTCAATATCATCATCAGAGAAATAAAGGCCAGGCTTAACCACTCCATCGTGAACTGAAGAACTAACAACTCGGACATTTGGTAGGAAACACTCCACTCTGTCTAAAACCATGGACCCTCCCTCACCTGTATTACCCATGAGGTGAGCCACTCCCTCACAGTGATTGGTAGGAGATAAAGGAATAGGGGTACTTACCTGAGATAAAGGATGAGGAGCGACCAGATGCATGCCGATTGTAGACACTCGTACTATAGGTCCCGCCACTCTATCTTTTGAAAAGAGACCCTCCGCTCTGTCTACAACCAAAGGCACTCCCTCACCCGCAGCACCCATGAGGTGAGCCAGTTCCTCACAGTGATTGGTAGGAGGTAAAGGAATAGGGTTGCATACTTGAGATAAAGGAGGAGCCACCAGATGCATGTCGATCGCAGACACACCCTTTATGCGTCCTACCACTCTGTATTTTAAAAATAGGCATTTTGCTCTGTCTACAACCGAAGGCACTCCCTCACCCGCATCACCCATGAGGTGAGCCACTCCCTCACAGTGATTGGTATGAGAGAAGGAATTCGAGATACTTACCTGAGAAGAAGGTTGAGGGACCACCAGATGAATGCCAGCTTCAGACCCACCCACCAGAATGCCAACCCCACTGTCAACTCTAGAACTACTAGTAGGAAAGAAATGTCTAAACTTTCTCCCCTTCATGGAATCCCTCGGAACTCCCTTTAAGTGAGAGCCGAGATTTCCACCTTTCTTTGAAGAGCCCCTACGACCAACAAGGGGAGCCAGGAAAGATAACCCAACGTCCTCAAAGAAGGCGTCCTCTCCAACATCCAGAACAGAGCCCAACTTCAGTTGAGAATTTTTTTCTTATTTTTTGAGGAACAGTGGATCGACGAACCCCTTTCCTCTTCAAGTTTTTCTGTGAAAGCTTTTTCTTCGCCAAAAACCCACCCACTTGAACAGAGAATGAACAGTCACCCATCTCAGGAATAGTGGTGAGACCCACGTGGGTCAAGGGAGCCCCAGTTGTTCCACCAATAACTAAGATATTTTTATCCCGTGTAGGCGAAAGGACATGGATACCCCTAGTCTCCAACTGGGCCTGAGAGCCACCCATTCCATAAAGAGAGGGTAAGTCGGTAACCTTACCCATACCCAGGTCACCCTCAAATTGGGTCTCAGGCACTTGGCTCAAGAAATCTTTACCAAATCCATCTAACCCATCATTACTTCTCTGGCAAACCCTCTCCAGCACAGAGCCTAGAACCATAGGAACTACTCCCGCACCTTCACCAACTAAGGGCCCCTCCTAGGCCATAGCCCCCACACGAGTTGGAAAGCTCTGAGGAGGAACAAGAGAGGCCTTTGCTTTTTTGAGAAAAGCCACCGGCAGAGCCTAAAATTGATCGACCAATTTATTGTGTTGTTCAGATATACTTACATCCTTATTTGCTATGACCAGTGCCCGCCCATCAGACCTCGATTACGGACCAGCATCTAGGGATGGTAGAAATATCCATACTTTGAGGGTCGGATCCTACTCTTACCATACGGGTCTAGAGTATGTTGACTTTGACTGGGTCTAGGGTAGGGTATGGGTATGGGTCCATATTTAGAGGTAGGGTCTAGGGTAGGGTATGAATCCATAGTTGAACCATGTGGGTCGGACCCTACCCTTACATTTTTACCATATTTTACACTCTACCCTAATTAGACTCTAGTTAGATCCTTGTTAGACTGTATTGATAATATATATAATATACTTTACGGTTAACTTTAACATATTTATTATGTTATTCCGTAACTAGCTTAAAAAATGTCGCGAATGATGGATCATTAGAAGCTGACATGCTATATTTTTCTTTTGTTGAATTGTTTATGTACTTCAAACTCTAAAAGAAAAACCTTGGACTAATCAAATTAAATTACAAAATTTGATGTTTCATCAATTTTCTATTGAATGTTGATGTTTAGCGTAGTAGATGACTTGAATTTATTTAAATTTTATATAAAAATTAAGTTTTGATTAAAAATTATCAAAATGCAGAACGTTAAAGGGTCGGACCCTGCAGACCCTGTAGACCCTGGGTCTCCAGGAGGGTAGGGTATGAATCTAACAATAAAAAATTTGTAGGGTCGAGGGTAGGGTATGGGTCCATCCAAAAAAATTAGGGTATGGATAGAGTCCTATCAATACCCTACCCTACCCATTGTCATCCCTACCAGCAGCGAAACTTTGAGGGGGAGGGAGGGATTGGTTTCTTCCACCCCACCTGAAGTTAGGGCGAAGCCAATCCCCAAAACCCTTATTTAGGTAACGGCGGTCTCCACTGAGCATCTTTCCCCGAGGAGGACCAGTAGCACATGATTTTTGGGCATGTCCCATAATGCCACAACCATAACAAACTTCTGGCAACCTTTCATATTTAAAGGCTATCTCCTTACAAGGGAGACAATTAGGAGTGAGCATTTTATCGGATATCCGATGTCCGAATTCGAATCTAAAAAAAATTTCGGATTCGGATTCAGATAATTTATTGTTCGGATTCAGATTCAGATTATCCGAATTTTTTAGTTCAGATATTAAAAAAATTAGTTCGGATATCCGAACTATCCGAACTTTATTGGGCTTGGGCTGAAAATTTTGGATAATTCGGATATTTCCGATGGGCTTGGGACGAACTTTGTTGGGCTAGGGCATAAAGATGGGTTAATTAAATTATGGGCTAAAAAGTTTGGATAATTTGGATTATCTGAATCTATATCCCAAAAAAATTAGGATATTCGGATTCGGATAATTCACTATTCGAATTCGGATAATAAAATATTCAACTCGGATAGTTCAAATTTTTGAATAGTTTGAATTTTTGGAAGTTCGGATAGTTCGGATTCGGATAATCCGAATGCTCACTCTTAGAGACAATCACGTTCCAGCAAAAAGCCAAGAATAAGAGGTTTGTCAACCGATAATCGAACCCAATCGCAAGAAGGAATCCCTACGATTAAGATCATCATCATTAAAATCCACTTCCTCTACACCAAGAAAGTATCCCCCTATACTGTAGGCAGTTTCTTTGGAGAAGAAAGAAGGTGGGGAGTCCATGGACCTGGATCGAGGACATCGACTCCAGAAAATTAACCTCTGACCAGTGGAGGAGAGGATCCCAGACTTGGATAGTAATCAACGAGCCCGCTATAGCCCAGTTTCGGCCAAGAAGAACCTTGACCTTAGCTTGCAACACTTCAAAAGTAAACGAGAAGATATTAGGTTGTAACTCAATGACCATAACTTCACCTTGGGTAAGGCCCCACGATCTGCAAAGGCTGGCTTTGAAAGGAGGATGATAAGGCTTCAAAGAGAGTAACTTTCCAATCAGGACAAAAGACTCAAGGTGCTTTTGTTTACTAGTATTTGGTTTCAGTTTTAGAGACAAATGTTCCATCGCTAGAGAGGACAAGGAAAACAAGCGCACACAAAGGAGACTAATCAATCACCCTAGGTGAGAAGAAAAGGCTCAAGAACGGGGAGGAGAAGAAACAAGGCTCTCAACAGGGAGAGAGAAGAAGGGATTGATCAGAGATATAGACTATTAACATTGACTACTTCATAGCTTGTCGTGGATTTATACATCTGTAACCCTAGGTTCAAATCCTATTAGAACAAAGTACGGATTTTATTAACGTATCCCTAGCTTGTTCACGTGAAATTGAATATATATGTTACTAATTGACGGGAAAGTACATAAAAAGCCAAAAATGATATATATTCATTGCGATTTCTTATTCGATTGATTTCATTTCTGTACTGTTGATCTACCCTAGCTTATACCATACAAGCCACCAGCAAGCCTTGGTATTGCTTGTGCCTTGATTTTTCTAATTGTTAATCTATTTCAATTGTTTGTCCATAGGCATGTGATAATGGCTTGTGCTTTTGTCTTTATATGTTGGAATATATAAAATATACTTTAATTAAATTGCTACCGCATATGAACCTTATTAACCTTCATGTGCTTGGGATTTGGATTTATTGATGATTGCGAATGAACTCTAGATTTAATAGAATGAAACATGTTCCTTATTGAAATTTATCTGGTTCTATAAATCTTATCAATCTGGTTTGGTGTGCGTCATGTGATCTAATTTATTGGTAAGTCATTTTTCATCTTATGTTATATTGAGTACGGCATGAGATAGAATGTATATAGAACCTGTTATCTTTAAGAACCTATATATACACACACATATATAGCATGTAAATGGATTTGTATGACTGGACATTTTGCCTAGGGTTTCAAAATATTTGGGAATTATTGTTATCTTTGTTTCCAAATTATTCTGTGTGTTCTGAAGTGTTCATGTTTGGATTCTGAAATAATTACTATGTTTCAGATAATTTTGGATTAAACAAGTATTCTGTCTGATTCTTCTGGCTTGGATTCTGAACCAATTTCTCTTTGACATGCGAGAATGTTCTTACGCCTTTCCAGGCTTCGTGGTTTACACACATGGGAACAAAAAAGTATTTATCAGTGCGCCACAAGATTTTTGTCATGATTTATGTAGACTCAAGAGGCCTGTTCTGTTATTTGCTATTGATCTCTGTCTCTGATTTATAATTATGTCTGGGTACCATATGAGTTCTGTGCCTCGCGAGAATCCATGAGTTCTATGCCCCACAAGAATCCAGTCATTCTTTTTGTTGACTCTAGAGTGTCCATGATGTACCTGTTCTGAGTTGTCAAGAAGTGATTATCTCTTTGATTGTAGAGTCATTACTATATATGATTTGAGATGAGATTCATTATAATGTGTGCTGCTTGTATAAGTTATTAAGGGGTGACTCAGGAGTGAGAACTAGGAGCAGACGCATGCATTTTGTGCCACGACATTCATATTTTTATTTAGACCACAGACTTTTATGTACCACCGATGTTGTTCTATGATATAACTTTAAAATAATTGAGCCTTACAAAGGATTTTCTCTCCGTGGTGGTTGACATATCCATTACCGGGGTGTGACAAAAGTGCTATGGAAAGATACGATGTAGATATATAATTATGTATTTCTATGTCGTATCCAAATTTGGCACAAAAAAGGGATAAATGGGGTTGGAAGTCTCGGTAGTTTTGGCACTATCGCGGATGACGATTCCTGCGGTTTATCCAGAAAAGAAGAGGCGGTGAGCTTGAAGAGACCAGATTGAACAAGGACACCGAGAGGCTGGGGTTAGGATGGACTCTGGAGATTTGATGGGCTCAAGGAGACCGGATGCACTTGGACTCTAAGAGGTATAAACGGATTTGTGTTAAAGAAGACGAGATAGACGTTAAAGATGGATAGACTTCATGAAGCCAAAGAATTCTTGGTTGGATAGATTTTTAGTCATCATATCCGAATAAAACACGGCCTAAGGTAGTTGGCCGGGGCTGGGTGTCTTTTTTGTATATAAGCATAGTTCAGGGTTATGTTTAGGACACCACAAAACACATACAGAAAAACTCTTAAGCTCTTTAAGATACCTTTTTTTCCTTTCCATTTGGTTGAGTAGTCGCCAACCCGACCATCACTTTTTTACCCTCGCGTTAGACCCATCTTGGGACGATCACTCTAGGTCCATTTCAGTTCGATTGACGTTCTCTCCATTTTTCAACACAACAGTTCAAAATAAGTCCAAAAGCATTAGAAAATAGTCTTACACGATATCACACCTCAAAGTAAAAAGTACTACCAGAGTAAAAAACTATTAGTTCCGTTGAAGGAGAGGTACCGATAGTACTTCTACACTAATTTTAGGAAAAATACACTGAGTCGCTCTCCTCTAATAGTTCTCATGGTTCCTACTTTTTTTTTCGTTTATTTATTTCAAAAATTATAGCTAGACACTTTTGAGGAGAATGAGTTTAATGTTACAAGAAAATCACCCAAATGAGTGTAACGTCCTGTGATCTGATTGACTGGCTTTATAGACCAACACTGATCTTTTGCAGTGTATTTTGTGCTCACTTACACGCATTCTGGAAAACTTTTCAGTAGGTAACCCATCCTGATCCTACTCCCGGCCAAACGCGTTTAATCTTGGAGTTCTCTCAAGATGCGTGTCAGAAAAGAAGGTGCACCTTGTTTGTATGGATAGTACCAATCAATCATTTAAGCATTTTAGACAGTACAAATTATTCACAGGGTATCACATTCATCCCTGCTTAAATACGCGACGTCCTCGTCTCTCATATTCTGGTGCGTTCGATCCCCAAACGACACTATAATAGCTGAGATTTTTGCTCTGATACCAAATATAACGCCTTGTGATCTGAATGACTAGCTCCACAGACCAACACGTGTCTTTTCCAGCGTGTTTTGTTCTCACTCACACGCATCCCAGAAAATTTCTCAGGAGGCCACCCATCCTGATCCTACTCCTGGCCAAACACGTTTAATCTTGGAGTTCTCTCAAGATGTGTGCCAGAAAAGAAGGTGCACCTTGTTGGTATGGATAGTACCAATCAAATCACTTAAGCATTTCAGCCAGTACAAATCATTTACGAAGTATCACAATGAATATGAAGGAAAGAGTTTTGCCAATAATCTGATTTTAAACCAAAATAAATATTTATTTTTTAGAAAAATCGATTTCATAGAATATTATTTTCTAAGGATTTATTATCCTAAAAAGTAAATATTGGCTCAACCGTAAAGATAGAAATGATTTTTGACGAATCAAACCTATTAAGTACGTGGAGGTTGATAAATAAAACATACCAAGTACCCAAGTAAATAATGGCTCAACGGGGAAACATATTTTCTAAAAATTTATTATCCTACCGAGGAAATATTGGCTAAACAATCAAAAGATAAATGAATTTTCAGGAATCAAGGTACGAGAATTATTTCTCTTATATGATATAATAACGAATCTAATTATAAATAAATTACTTTCCTATTACAAATAGAGTAATGGTGCAACACTTCTTGCGCATCCTCGTTTCTCATGTATAAATACTTTGGGCAATTATGGGTGGTGGTCCTCTATAAGTCTCCAAAATGCCTCAGCGTCTTCAACAAAAAAGACTATATGTTGGGTGGTCACATTAAGTCAATTAAATAGACACAATGTGAGTATGTGACCACGTATTGCATGTGGTGCGATATCGTTGCAAAGACTTCTGAATTGACTGTTGACTTAATTGGATTCACATGATATTCAGTCGGAAAAAAATTGAGTTTAAATTTCATGAACTGAGCTTCCATATATCTTTTGTTAAAACTGCGTATTACCCGATTATATACATAGTGAGTGCATCCAAGTATGGTTGAATATATCAAAATATCACACGTAAAAGAACCATTTTAGTGGTATAGTAAAAGACAATTCTCTTAATGTACCAGAATAATTAAATCCATCAAATTAAAATTATTGCATAAGATAATTATAAGGCAACGAGTTAATGAATTTATCACACTTATAAATAAATCCTCGTTCTGGGTTTCTCTTCAAAGAAAAGCACCTAGTAGGAACACTCTATTTAGACACAGGAGGCCCTATGCCCTCTTTGCAGCTATGAGGATTAGTTAGATGCGCATATATTTCTACATTGCTCGGCTGCTTGAAAAATCTGAAATCATTTCGTGATGATGTCTCTTGTTGCGTTGGGCCGTCTCTTGCCTCCTCGTTGTCGTCCTGGTTGGGTCTTATTTGTTGCGGTTATTTGGAGAATTTGAAACTTTCGAAACTATGCAATCTTTCGAGATGCCAGGTATGACCACGAGCTTCTCCTACATGCCATCCTTATAAGTGTGCATGAATTACTGTTTTGGTCAAAATCCATCACAGACTTACATGGGCAAGACCTTTGCCTTTACCTAGACTCGATTCAGGAAATGTGCTAGCTTTGGGGTATGGGTTTTGGCTAATTGCCATTGTACTTGTGCTTCTCTGCTTGGTGTAACATGTTCCCCTAGTGTTTTGTTGCCCTCGGCTTAAATGGGATGTATTTTTTCTCTAAAGGAGCAATATACAGTTTACTTATAAAATTAAAAAAATAAATCCTCGTTTACATGGACTTTGACTTCACTAGCATGCCATGCCATTGACAATGAACCACCGGATTGACCAACTTTGATATCATGTGAGAATCTCAATTTTCAATTCATGATCTTAATGAACAAATACTAGTTATTAATCCATTAAGAAAATTATGAGAATCCCAGTTGACCAATATATAATGGCTCATAGCTTGAGTCTACAATACACTAAATCTATTCTATGTTCTATTCTCCTCATCTCGAAGAAAGACGACTACTTTCATGGAGAAGACTAAGAAGATTTAGTTGATGAACACAAAAATCACTGTATTTGTGCAAATCTTGTCGTTCCTCGTCGTTGTATAGCTTCTACAACAGTAGCCGATCAATCGCAAATCGAAATCTTATTATAAATCCTTAACAATTTAATTTATGTTATTAGATATGAAATATATATACCACCCCGACTTCCAACACATGTTCGTGGGTTGGTTCTTAATAATGACAATTTCCAATTTACCAATATTATAACTATTAACTAACGCTCCAATGTAGAAGTATTATGTTTATGAATCTATTCATGAACTCCATTTCAATTTCCATTAACGTGACGCCGAATTTGTGGGAATGAGTGAGAGTTGATGATGGATGGGAGTACAGTATAGAAAATAAAAAAGGATGGATAGGGGAAATGGTGATTGGCAAAAACCGTTGGAGATCATGTTGGTTATGTTTGAATATAACCACTTGATATGATCTTATCTTATTTCTAAGCTGGTTTATTTTCAAATGTAATAGTTCTATCATTTGTTTTCCTTTTAGATTAGATAGCATTTGGTATGTATTTTTTATTTGAATTAGCTTATCTATATGTCTTATTAGTTACGCAAAAGGGTTATAAATAACTTTGACTGATGATCAATAAAACTTATCTCCTTGAGCTCAATTAAATTAACAAAAACTAAAAGTGGACTGTTTCTTTTATTATAAATGAAGCCATATACTTGTAGGAAAATCCGGGTAGAATCAAAATCGGTAAGATGGGCAAAGAGACAATATATTGGAAGAAAACCTAACCACATTGCATGTATAACCAACCTGAAACTAGGTTTCGAGATCTAGAGGTATAATCGAGCTTAAAGAAGGATAAAAGGTGGACTGTTATTGGCCGAAGACGCTAGGAATGTTCGTCATTGGTTCACGTAGGATCTGGCAATCCAGTTGCGTGGATGCGTGGAGGTGGGGTAGTTGTGGATATGTGGCGGAGGTAGGTCGACAGCTAGGAAAAATAAAAAAATGAATGATGAGAAATACGTTTGATTTTGAGATTTTATTTTTTGGTAATCTTGAGGGGCAAAGCCCCTGATTTTGTATGCAAGGAGTAGTCGAAATTTTTTTTTTGTCCTCGTGGTGTTATTATCGACACTTTTTTTTAAAGGATCGACATTATTTTTTTGGTTTTTTTCTAACTGGACCATTCAGTACCAATAAAATTTTAACCTTGGATAAACAAATCCTGATTTTGAGAGTTTAAGTGTGTGCGAGAATCGAATAACGTTGTCCGACGACGTACGCCGATGACGATAGATTTGTCTGCACTTGATGTCGAGACATAAAATAACGTACGCCGATGGCCATTTTGTTAAAATAAATACGGGTGGGTGACTGAAAATTAATGCATGATACTAATGGCTTTTATTACTAAACTTGAAATTTATTCGGCTTCAAGGGCCGTCACCAGAATTAAAGAATATTAAGGATTACTTAGCATTTTAAAGCTAAATATATTTCAGAATAAATTATCCTTAGTTCCATTATCTATGGTCAAATAGACGATGTGGTCCTTCACTTTTCAAAATACATATAACTGTCCCTACTGTTTGGTTTTGTTATACTCTCGTATCCATCGCTAATATTTTCTTATTATTTTATCTTTGAAATTATTTTTATACCCTTACCCACCCCACCCCACCACAACCAACAACCACGACATCTGTTGTCCCGATCCCCGGAACTACGACCTCTCTCCAGGAGTCGCGCCGACCAAGCTATTTCCTGCTCCCTCGAACTAGAACATGTTCGAGTTCTAGTTTAGGCAACCGGAGCTCAAGAGAGGTCAAAGGCGGGCCACCGAAGGCGGAGAGAATTTCGATTGATTTTTGTAGGCTTTGACTTCTACATCCACGCACTGATCGGATCCTTCCCCGACGACCACTTCTTCTGCGTCTTCGATGGCCACGGGGAGTTCGGCGCACAGTGCTCTCAGTTTAACATCACGGTATGAACTTGAGCCGAGGAGCAATGACTTGGTCACCGTAACACGCCCTCACGAAGAACCCAGGAAACATCACCCCATCGGGAGGATGCGGTCGGAGATAAGAGGGGGGAAGAATCCAACTTTTTGTCGCCGTCGATTAACAAATCTATTAATTATTGATTTTTTAAGGTATATAAGTACTTTGCACACAAAAATGACTTATTGCGTCAGCTAGAAATTCGAATGTATAATAAAATCAAACAAAAGAGAAGGCTACATGTATTTCGAAAAAAAGCTGGGACTGCATAGTTTATTTCACCATACAGACCCAAGCTTAATCTAATATTTAACAAAAAAAACTATCGTCACTTAAGAGTTTAAAGTAACATTTACCAAAGTGGGGCCTTGCAATTTGTCGGTAGGATATTCTATGTGGAATTTTGTTACCAAGCCTAATATCCTGACGTTAGTCTCTTCCTAGATGCTATGCCGATCACGTTCTCCCCTCCATAAATAGCGATCGGTTTATTCTTTTTGCGGTCTCAATTTTGTAAGAATTTGGCGATTTTGAACGGTTTGATACACATGCCTAATTAGTCCAAAATGCTTTAGCGTATTCAACAAATAATGCATCTATCAACAAGACCTATCTGTTGAGTCGTCACGTAAGTCGGCCAATTTAAGCACAATGAGCGCAACGCATGTATTTAGATGTACATGCAAGACTTTTGAATAGACCGTTGACTTGATTGGGTCCAGATGTTAATCATCTAAAAAATCTAAAATTTAAGTTTCAGAGATTAAAAAACCTCCTAAATATTCAGTTAGAATATTGCTGGACTCAATTATATACATTAGTGTCTCCAAATATGGTTGAATATACCAAAATATCACACTTAAAAGAACCTTTTAAATGTGTAGTAAGAGACGATTCTCTCGACCCATTTCAAAACCAACCAAAAAGATTGTGTTGAATGTATCGGAATAATTAAATCCGTCAAATTAAAATTATAGCATAAGATAATTCTCACGAGACCTCTAAAAAAAATAATTCTCACGAGTTAATATTTTTTCACAATTATAAATAAAATTTTCACTAACTTGTCATACCACGAGATCGTGCGATCAACGACGAGCAATTGAATCAACCTAATCTCGTACTGTGTTAGAATTTCAACCAACCTAAGACCTTAAGCCAATTGATAAATGAACTTTTCGCACTTATAATTTTACAATTGTTAACAAGTCCATTACATTTGTAACAACCAATCCAATAATATGGAAACACCTTGAATTCAGTTTCAATCATATATTGGGGTTAATCTGATTTAGAATGAATGTAAAGAAAAATCATTTGAAAATTTTCAAGCTGATGGTATTCTACTAATTAAATTCACAAAAGTGTCTTTGAATTTGTCGGTAGTATATCTTTGTGGAATTTTGTTACCAAGCCTAGAGAGTACAAGTCTTGGTTAAGATGCCATGCTGATCAGGTCCAACCCTCTTTAAATAGCTCAAACCTTCACTAACCACACAACCATTGTAATACTCTAAAATGGGCCTCATGCACACACACTCCATATTCCTCATCTTTGGCCTGCTCTCATCATTCACCAACGCAGCTAATTTCGTTGTTGTAAACAAGTGCAATTATACAGTTTGGGCCGCGGCTACACCCGGTGGTGGCGTCCGCATGGACCCGGGCCAGCCGCCATGGTCCTTCAACGTGCCGGCTGGAACGACAGGTGGTCGCGTCTGGGGCCGGACTAATTGCCACTTCGACCCCAGTGGGCATGGCAGCTGTGCCACCGGAGGCTGCAACGGGGTTCGAGCATGCACCGCATACGGGTCGCCCCCCAACACCCTGGCCGAGTACGGACTAAACCAATACCTAGGCAGGGACTTCTTCGACATCTCTTTGGTCGATGGGTTCAACATCCCGATGGACTTCAGCCCGACAAGCGGTGGCTGCACAGGGATCAGGTGCGCCGGTACGAGAATCCTTGACCAGTGTCCATCCCAATTGAAGGCCCCAGATGGGGGTTGCAACAACCCATGCACGGTCTATAAGACCGATTTTTATTGTTGCACTAACAAACCAACGAACTGTGGACCCACTGATTTGTCCAGATTCTTCAAAGAAAGGTGCCCTGATGCTTTCAGCTATCCAAAAGATAACCAAGCTAGCAAGTTCAATTGTCCGGGAGGTACCAACTACAAAGTTACGTTCTGCCCTTGAACCACTTGGTGCTTAGTTGGTTCAAACTCTAATAATAGTAATATGTAAAAATAGCGTCGTTTGGAGGCCAAAGTGTTTAGGCACATGATACGGTATTGTGTCTTTCTATAAATTTGATGCGAATGTCGGATCTCGCTTTGTAATATCATAATGTAAGAAAAAATAAATAAATAAAGAGCGAGTTTATCGTTATCACACTGGCTTCTTCCTATATTAAAACTACAAACTCTCTTCGCTACGCGAGGAAAATCATTATGGCGGGAATAGCAACTTAAACGAGTGAGATTAATTACTGTTTTAAATGGAAAAGGAAGGAGGTGCACACAAATTAAATTTCTTGTAGTTCGTGACATAGCCAGTCCAATAACAAATCACAAGATGCGAGTGATGAGTAGGATAATATATGGAGACAACAAATTAACACACAAGATTGATCAATCAATGGAGATCATGATCTTTTTGTAATACAAAAGTGTGAATGTTATTTAAATATTTTTTAAGAATGTTGGAAATACTTCTCACTCACAAAAATTAACCTCGATTGACATGCGGCGACTTTATTTTTTGTGGGGAAAAGCACATCCAATATATAAAAACTCTTAGGTAGCTAAGTCTAAATACAGGAGAGCATCGAGTTCACTCGGGGAACAATCAACCAATCTCCCAGAAGAGACCTAAGCCTATAATTTTTACCTAACCAATCAGCCACCTGGTTAAGCAATCTAGGTACTAATAATAACATACAATTTGGTAAATCAGCCAAGAGTAACCTAAGTCTAATGACAGCAAGTCCATTTGCCGAAAAATCAAGGAGGAATGTGTTGGGAAGTGTCGAGAAAAAAAGCAATGGTGAAAAAATCGAGCGAAGCTAGCGACCGCTAACCCAAAAAAAGTAATGGTGGAAAAGTTGAGCAGAGCTAGCGACCGCTAGGAGGGTGTTACAGAAATTTGTTATTCCGAGGACCTAGCGGCCTAGGTGGTGCTAACAATCATTTTCTATTTTGCTCAGGCTCTTATTTTGGACTCCTAAGACGACCTAGATAGGTTTCTTGTACACCAAGGGTTCGTCTATTATATAAGGAAGTATTTTCTTAGGGTTATGTATGATTTTATGACTTGGATCCATCAACAAAAGTTCTCCTTTTCTCCCCATAGACATAGGCATTAGGCCGAACTGCGTTATTTCTTGTGTCCGTGTTCTTTGTGAGCTTTGTTCTCTTGGTTACTGAATTCCTAACAATTGGTATCAGAGCTAAGGTTAGAGGATTTTGAACGGCACGAAGTTTGCTCTTATGAAGTTTGATGGTTCATTAAATTTTGTGTTATGGGAAAGGCGCATCAAGGATCTCATCGAGCAACAAGAGATGGCCATCGCGCTCTCGAAGAAGAAGCCTGAGAAGATGAAAGAGCAAGAGTGGATGGAGATGGAGGCCAAGACGGTGGCGACGATTGACTTGTGATTGGCGGATGATGTGATGTATCATATCAACGATGAGAAGTCACCAGCTTAGGTGTGGAAGAAATTTGAGAAAATGTTTATGTCTAAGTCTTTGTCAAACAAGCTTTATCTTAAGAAAAAATTGTATGGGCTTAAGATGATGGAGAGCTCGGATTTGAGCTAACACATCAATATTTTCAATCAACTGTTGATGATTTGAGAAGGGTCGATGTGAAGTTCGAAGAGGAAGATAATGTATTGTTGCTCTTAAATTCCTTACCAAGATCTTATGAGAATTTGGTTACAACTCTAACTTGGGAGAAGGAATCCCTGGTGTTGGAGGATATCACAAGTGCTCTGCTAAGGTTTCATCAAAGGATAAAAATTGGCAATGAACGAATGGAATGGCTGGTTGTGAGGGGTAGCCATAGTCGTCATGAAGGAAAAGATGTAAGAGAATCCAAGTCGGGGTCAAGGAGGTTCAAGGGGAATTGCTTTGAGTCTGGAGAAAAAGGGCACGTGAAGAAGAATTGTCCAAGAATAACTTGAGACCACAAGGAAAAAGGATCGGGTTCCATAAATATGGCCTCTTATTCTGACGGGTCAGATGGTGACTGTTTTTCTGTTTTGTCAGGTCCAAAGTACTCTTATTCCTGAATTTTGGATAGCGCTTGTTCCTTTCACATGATGCCTAAGAGATGGTGGTTCGACACCTACAAGTTCGTTGATTTAGGTATGGTGACTATAGGTGATAGTTCTACTTGTAGAATCGCTGGCATAGGTGATATCTGGATCAAGATGTGGGATGGTGTTGAGAAAAAGTTGTGTCGGGTTAGGCAGGTTCCAAAGTTGGAGAGGAATTTAATTTCACTAGGAGGTTTGAATTATAATGGGTACAACTATAAGGTTGTAAGTGGTCTGATTAAGGTGGAGAAAGATGATGTGGTGGTGATGAAGGGTGAAAGAGATGCAAGAAATATCTACAAGTTAGTGGGGGGCATGGTTATAGGTGGAGTCACATCTTTGGGTTTCGATGGAGAGGGGGAAAGGTCTTGTATAATTGAGCAAAGGCTTGACATAAATGGTTTGAGTAGAGTTGGGATTCGCGAAGACATCATTAGCATGCTTTGGTTGGCAAGAAGCCATGGTTGTATCGAAAAAGCATTGTTAGGAAGGTCTCGCTATGGTTCTCTAAAGAAACGTCGATGTCAAAGGTATTGGCTAGGTTTGGCATTGGGAATGCGAGGCCATTGGAAACACCACAAACAAGTCATGTATCTCACTCAAGGCTGAATAGTAAAGTTCGTGACATGTTGAGGGTTCTACTTGGTAGAACAAAGAGATGCCCTTTGTCTATGGCACATAGCATTGGTTTGAGCCAAAAAGGTCCAATGAAGAAGCATTTCGAGATTGCGGAGCATGGTGGCGATCAAAAAATAGAGGGCGCGTCTATTGGTCATAAGGTTGATTCAGCAGGTAAACTTGCATGTTGGGATTCAATAGAGGTTGGAGGGTATAGGCCAAGCAAGCTCAAAAATTGCTCGAGTTTGGAGGCTGTCTCAAAGTTATTGAACAAAAGGAGGAGAAAAGTTGAGATAGTTTTGTTGATGGTGGTTATCTGTGGTTCGAGGTGGAGTCAATAGAGTTAGTTTAAGAAGAAAGTGGTGCCGCCTCCTTGGAGTTGGCTTACGAGGCAATGTTCTTGGACATCGTGATCGAACAAAGTCAGACCACCTTCTCAGACGCCTTCCTTAGTCTCACCAAGCATGCCAAAATATTTTACGGGGAAAAGCTAAAGAACCCGAGGACGGTCCGGAATGGTTGCCCTAAGGTTGGTCTAACTAAGAGCTAAAGCTAGAACTAGGCTAATGGTTATGCTAGGCTATTGCTACAGAAAGAAAAAGCGAGACAAGAGTGAAGTAGTAGTTATTTGTATTGGTGATGATCTCTTCCCTTGCTCAATCTCTCCTTATATCGAGCGCCTTGACCTAGCCAAGCTTAGGGTAAGAAAACTGATGCAGCCTCAATGTACGAAGATCTCAACACAAAATAGGAAAATCTCTAACCGAGACCGAATCCCAAAAAATCTAGCTTAACATGTGGACGTGCTGGGCAAGCAACTGGCTTAAAATGGAAAAACCTAAGCTGACTCAAGCTTCTTAAACATTCTCTCCAAACTCGTGTCAACGTCCAGATAAGTTAGGCCTTTACATCCAATTCGAGGTAGGCTAGATACCCTGGCGAGCTCCAACCCAGGTGAGCTTAGACATGATGTACTGGCCCAACACAACCCCAAACAAACTCGCTACTATGTGTGCTCGGCCAGCCCATCGCCCAAGCTAAAGGGTGAGAATAACCAAGGGCGGGCGAGCTCGGCCAGCCCATCGCCCAAGCGAACGGGCGAGAACAACCAAGCCGGGAGAGCTCGGCCAGCCCATCACCTAAGCAAACGGGCAAGAACAACCAAGCCCAAGCGAACTGGATGTACTCATTGATGCGCTGGACATCCTTGTCGCACATGCGTTGAAGCATTCATGCGCCTGATCGGAGAAACCTCTTAGTCCTTCATTATTAGGTTTCACCATCTACTCAAAATGGGTCGCAAATGAGTCAAACTTCTCCTCTGTGACAAAGGCTAGATCGGCCAGCTCCCTAGAGAGAATCGGGTTGATATTATTGCCTCTGGTAACCACTTGGGTAGCGAGAAGGACTGGCTCTTTATGAGAAGTCGTGTGGGATGAGTTCTTACCGTTACCCGACTAGGTATTAGGAAGGGCCAGCTCATTGTGAGGAGCCGTGTCGGATGGGTTCCCCCCAATGGTTTATTGGGAGGTCGGTGATGATGTATCTCTGATGACAATGCCATTGGATGGGTTCCTCCCAGGGTATGGCTAAGAGGAATGTGGTAGTGTATCTCTGATGACGATGATAAGTGTCAAAGCACTCTATCATCTATGTATGTTTTAGTATCGATTTTCTATTGTTTCTAGTGTTTTTGTGTGTTATGTATCGTTGTATTGTTATATATTGTGCTTTGAATGTTTTAGTGTAGTTCTTGTGATTTTTATTACTTTTTGTTCATGTTTATTACTAGGAGACTATGTGGTGATACGAGGAGGATATTGGTGCACTTTGGTGCGTGTCATAGGCGATCGGATCAGCCGGGATGATTGGCGTTTTACGAGACCCAAGAAAGCGTGGAGCAAAACTGACCCCTTGCGATTCAAATGCCTATAACTTTATCATCCGAAGTCCAATGGAGGCAAGCAAGGTGGCGCTAGAAAGAAGACATCCGGAGCTACAACTTTTTCTTCATGGGCTTCTCCGAATTCGGAGTCCAAGTGGGAGGAAAATCGCGTCCAAAGTTGACCTTTGAATCTGCCAACAAATCTGACGAGTGGGCCAAACTTTAGGATTTGTTTTGGGCCCATTTTTGGGCATGAATAGTAACTTTCGTGGCTGGCACTTCCTAAGCCAAAAACTTGTATAAATAACTTTCTTGGCTTATTTTGGAAGCCAACCAACTTAGAACCTTAGACTTTAGATATTTTTCCTAAATTCACTCACCAACTCCACTCTCTCTCTCTTTTGGAAGAAAACTTGGCTCACCATTGTTGGAGTTTGTAGAGAACTTGAAGGAGAACTTTTGGAAGCTTGAAGATCATCTTGAGCTTTCTCTAACCCTCTCTTTTATGTTCATGCTTTACTGGCTTCATTTAATGGATGTGTTTAGTTGTGTAGTTGATATGTGTGAGTAGTTGTTTAGTGGGTTTGGTGCCTTGATGGCATCTATTTAGCCTATGGTTTAGTGGGGTTAAAATGCTAAGGTATGTGTACTAGTTAATGAGCTTAATGCTTTATCTCGTTTGATCACCTTGATGATGAACTTGGTTAATGTTAATCACCGAGAGGGGTTAGGATTAACGGACCATTTAACTAGTTGAGTAGAAACCTATTGATGAGAGATCACCTTAGGTGAGTAGTTGTCCAAAGGATGGTGATTATAGTTGGTGATTAGTTAGATTAGATGGCTAATTTGTCGCGAGAGTGTGGTTGGTTCCTCTAAGTCTAATTAAGAATCGATTTAGACTAGTTTGTTGCGAAAGCGTTGATTAGTTGCCTTCGAAACATCCGGACCATATCATGAACTTAATAAACCCCATAAGCCATTTGGTTATTTAGGTTGTCATTGGTACCATGCTCACTCTTATTTTAAGTGTTTAAACTAGAGCCTTGTTTAGTTGCAATTTTATTTCAAGTAGCATATCGTGTTTGGAATTGACACCTCCATTCCTTATAGTCCTAAACTAGTGGTAGAGTCGAGTTTGCGGCCTAGCTTAGTCCTTGTGGGACGACAATCCCTTACTTACTCTTCATTGCAAGAGGGGTGTAAAAATCCTTCCTTTCAATTGGCGACGTTGCCGGGGATTAATTACTAGACGCTTAATTTGGCTTACGAACTTGGATTGGAATATTTTTTTTTGTTTACTTGGTTACTGTTACTTAGTGCCTTTGTTGTTTGTCTTACAAGGTACTTATTTGTCGCATGCGCTCAACTCGCTCAACGCACCACATTCCGATCGGAGTAGACGTTGACATTGGATACTTGGAAAGGGTATTGCGACAAGAGAGAAGGACACAAGCAAGGATGAATCAACAACCTCATGAGCAAGAAGCTCCACAAGGAGCTATGCAAGGCGATGCGCAAGGAGTTGGAGTTCCTCGAAGGTCTCTCATGGACTATGCTAGGCCCACCTTGAGAGGGGCAATGTCCGGAGTCCCTAGGCCAAATATCCAAGCTAACAACTTCGAGATCAAGCCGGCCGTGATACACATGCTCAAATCTTCGGTCCAATTTTATGGGTTGCCGAATGAAGACCCCAACGACCATATTGCTAACTTTTTGGAGATAGCCGACACATGCAAGTACAATGGAGCTTCCGATGATGCCGTGAAACTTAGGTTGTTCCCATTCACTTTGCAAGACAAGGCCAAGATTTGGTACAAGCAATTGGTCGGGACATCGATAGCCACGTGGGAGGAGCTAGCAAGTGCCTTCCTTGAAAAGTACTTTCCCTTCTCAAAGACGAATAGGCTCGTGATGGAGATCAACAACTTTCACCAATTTGAGAATGAGTCTTTGAGTGAAGCTTGGGAGAGATTCAAAGGATTGCAAAGGAGTTGTCCACACCATAACTTGACGGAGGAGTCTTTACTCCAAACATTTTACTTTGCTCTTGGATCCTCAACAAGGGGCACGGTTGATGCCGCCTCCAACAGATCCTTCTTAAGAAAAGATAGGGATGATGCCCACCACATCTTGGAGGAGTTGGCGGCTACAAACATCCTTATGGCAAATGAGAGAGGAAGACAACCTATTAGCCAGGAAAAGAGAGTGATTGATGTTGATGTTGCCTCCTCTATTCAAGCCCAATTAGCATTGTTGGCAAGAAAAGTGAACGATCTTAGCTTGAAAAAAACCAATGCGACAGCCGTAAGGACGACTTGTGAAGCGTGTGGAAATGTTGGCCACGAGATGCAAGAATGTGCTATGATGAACACGGAAGTGGAGCAAGCACACTTTGTTGGTGGCCAAGGCCAAGGCCAAGGTCAAGGGGCAAATAGGATGGGAAATAACCCCTATTCCTCCACCTACAATCCGGGGTGGAGAAATCACCCAAACTTCTCTTGGAAGGGAGGAAATAGTGGCAAAAATATGGCGATGGTCCCTGACAGATAGAATGGGCGCCCTCCGGGTTTCCAACCACGTGCGTTCTTGACAGATAGAATGGGCGCTATGGAGGAGAAGTTTGAGAAGATGGATAAATTTATGCAAGAAGTTGGAGGGGTTGTTAGCCAACAAGGCCAAATTTTGGCCGCTATACAACAACAAAGCTCAAGGCAAGATAACTTTGAACAAATCCTCAAGGGTCAAGCAACCGCATTGCATAATATAGAGAGGCAACTTGGGCAAATAGAAAATGCAAGTGCCCACATAGCCTCCGGTTCTCTTCCTAGCTCTACGGAAGTGAATCCTCGAGGAAATGTGTGTGCAATTTCTTTGAGGAGTGGTAAGGAAATAGCCTCTCAAGAGGAAACCCGGAAGAACAATGATGATCCTATAGAAGCCAATGAGGAGGAGAAAGAAGTAGAGGCAGAGAGAGAGAGAAGTCCACTGGTTGAGAGTGCTGAAGAAGAAGTCTACGTGCCACCACCACCTAAAGCTCCTCGACTACCATTCCCTCAAAGAGTGAAGAAGAAGAATCTGATGGATGACAAGTTTATTGGCTACATGGAGAAGATGAAGAACATCCAGATCAGTGTTTCTTTTCTTGAGATGTTGGATCAATTGCCGCAATACTCGAAGTTTCTCAAGGAACTCATCACAAAGAAGAGGAAGTGGAAAGATGGAGAGACGGTAGCCCTCACGGAGAAACGTAGTTCTCTCATCTCCAAAGATCTCCCGACAAAGTTAAAAGATCCAGGGAGTTTTACTATTCCTGGTTTTGTTGGTGATGTTGAGTTTCCCAAGTGCTTATGTGATTTAGGCGCTAGCATTAACTTGATGCCTTTGTCTATTATGAGGAGACTTGGCTTGTGTGAGGTGAAACCCACTTCTATGCGACTCCAATTGGCGGACCAAACCATGAAGAAGCCATTCGGGGTGGTGGAGGATGTCTTGTTGAAGATTGATAAGTTTATCTTCCCCGTGGACTTTGTGGTGTTGGATTTCGAAGAGGACGAGAGTTGTCCATTAATTCTTGGCCGACCATTTCTCAACACGGCACGTGCCTTGGTGGACGTACATGAAGGAAGATTGGTCCTCCGAATAGGGGAGGAGAAAGTAGAGTTTAAGATGTCCAATGGAATGCGCCACCCTCTTGATGAAGGCGTATGCATGAAGATTGATATGGTTGAAGATTGTGTCCTCAAGTTGGGCAAGGAGAGCATATCGAGGATTGAAGGTAGAATGGAGGAAAAGATTAAGGGAGAACAAGAAGAGGATGACTTGGAAGAGTTCGTGGGAGAAGCTAATAAAAAAGGTCTCCATGAGGATTTGGAGCTTGATTTGAAGTATCCTACTCCAGCTTCCATCATTAAGGCTCCAAGCTTGGAGTTGAAAGAGCTACCCTCTCGTTTACGATATGCATTCTTAAAGGATGAAGGAAGAATCCCCATTATCGTCTCCAACAAGCTCTCTAAGGAGCAAGGGGAGAAGGTGCTTGAAGTTGTTAACAAACGGATTTAGGCCATGGCATGCCAAAAATCTGATATGAAGGGGACAAATCCAGACATGATTATGCATTACGTCCACTTGGAGGAGGAAGCCAAGCCAGGGGTGGAAAGGCTTCATAAGGAGAATACGAAAAAGAAACATGATGCCCACATCGTGAAGAAGGAATTCAAGGAGGGTCATCAAGTGTTACTTTACAACTCTCGGTTAAAACTTTTTTCGTGAAAACACAAGTCCAAGTGGAGTGGACCTTTGAAGGTGGTAAAAGTTTTTCCATTTGGAACCCTCAAATTGGAAAGAAGTAATGGAGGAGTGTTCAAGGTGAATGGCCAAAGGTGCAAGATTTGCCTTGATGGCAATATGGAACGACAAGCGGAAGTGCACTCCGTCACCTCACCCTCCGATGCATGAAAAAGGGGGGTAAAGTCAAGCTAACGACTATAACTTAGCATGTGTTTTGTATTGTCTTTATATTTGTTATAGTCTTTTATGTGTGTTCTTTTTATTTATGTGTTATTCTTATTCCGGTATGTTTTGTTTTGAAGTGTTAGTTCATGCTTATGGGATATCTTTTAAAATTTTGAAGGTCGTCTCAAGGATTCGTGGATACATCATGGACGATTGGAAGCTCATCAGGGAACATGGACGTGGCTAAAAAAAAAAAAAGGTTGCTAGCGGCCGCCAGCCCACCCGGCGGCCGCCGGGCGGAAGAGGAGCCCCCGTTGTCGGCGGACGCCAGCCGACCCAGCGGCCTCCGGGTGCCAAAAAATCCCCTTCCGTAAATAGGCCATATCTTGGTGCTCGAGACTCAGATTGAGGTGATTCTTATTGCTATGGAAAGCTAAGAGATAGACCGACAACTTTGTGGTTGATGACTTCTTCTAGTTCAGGGTGGAAGGGGTCTCAAATCCTTTCCAATGAAACCTATTAGAACCCTACCTCCTAAATCCTCACGATTCCACACCTGACCGATGGAGCGAGAACCCTGAGGTAATGCACACCACAAATGCCCAAACCAAACGAATGGAGTGGAAACTTTGACATCAAGGCCACCACAACCCTCTCCACCTCAAGGCTAAGGGAAGTCTCCTAGCACTTTGTTTTTCTTGAGTTATTTTCTTGTCTTCGTGAATTCTTGAGTTTGCAATGTGTTTTTATGATGTCTTGTTCTTCTTGTTTATTTGTTTGATGTTCATGCTTGGTTCATAATGCATTTGTTAGTTTAGCTTAATTGTTTAGATGTCTATGTGCTCCATACACCTTGGGGGCAAGGTGTTATTCAAGTGTGGGGGTGTGGTTCCACTTAGGAATCCTTTGTGTGTTAGGTCTAGTATGTCTTGTTTAGGCAATGATTTGGCATGATTCTTTCAAAAATTTGACCCCCTTCAAAATTCTTTAACTTGTGTTAGAAGCTTACCACACACCTAGTTAGGAAATGAACTCGAGCACAAGGCCTAAGAACTTGTAGAAATCTCACCCTCGGTTGTTTAGACTAGTGGTCTCATTATGTAGATTAGACTAGAGGGTTGATGAGTGACCTTGTGAGGAACTTTGAGCCGAAGGAGGAGACAACCGTCTTCATTTATTCATGAAGTGCCTACATGAGTTCGGTTGATCGAGGTATCCTACTAGTACTTGACATGGTCTTGGCTGTGTGGCGTTAGTGAGTGACGGGGGCTAATCCTTTGAAATTGAGCCTAGAGCTTTAGAGCAAAGAACCTTTATACCCATTGCTTTAACCCATTGAGCCTAGCCATTCATTGATCATATTATATGTATACCAACTTTAAGCCTTATATCCACCATCCTCCCGACCTTTGGTCATCCGATCCGAGGACACATAGGTTTACACCTTTTGGGGATGTTATGTATTGGGTTTAGTTGGTAGCTTAGTGTTCATGTGGGTTAATTTATTGGGAATTTGGGTAGTTGAGAGGCCATACAAAGAAGCCAAGTTTTTGCCTCGAAAATGCCAAGTTTGTGTTTGTTAAAAGAAAATGAAAAGAAAAAGAATGAAAAAAAATGAAAAAAAATGAAAAAGAAAAGAAAAAAAAGAAAGAAAGAAAGGAAAGTGAAGGTTGAATAAGGCATTATATATTGGCATTACTCGTGCTACGCGGTCTTAGGAAATGGGTGAATTTTGAGAGTGTACTTTAATTATTTATGGTGAGGATGTTTAGAATAGACGAGAGACTAGAATGCTTTGGCAACAAGTCCTCGGATTGGGTTGTTTAACTACTATCCATATATTATCTCACCAATACCTTAGCCCCATTACAACCCGATTCAAAGCCCCCTGTTCACGAGCAACCACACGACTTTGAGACACTGTTGAGTAGGACGTAGGATATTTTGAAAGACATCGGTCATGTACGCGAGAGATAGGAAGTTGGCTACTTACAAATCGTGAGCTAAAAATTTCCGAACCTCTGAGTGGTTAACCTTCTAGTGTCTTTTACATAGTGATAACACTTGATTAAACCACCGAGTGGTGAGGTGTCTACCGGGTCTTACTCTTTGTGTTTGGGTTGATGAACTAGCTAAGTAGTGCGGTGGACTTTTGATGTGAGTTTGAGATTTTGAGGGGAGTCAATTCGTGAATTAATCATGCCTAGTCTTGTCCTTATCATGTTTTCTTTCTTATGTGTTTTGTGTTTGTGTTTGTATACCATGGTTGAGTTTTGCTTGAGGACAAGCAATGATTCAAGTATGGGGGTGTGCTAAGTGTCAAAACACTCTATCATCTATGTATGTTTTAGTGTCGATTTTCCATTGTTTCTAGTGTTTTTGTGTGTTATGTATCGTTGTATTGTTATATATTGTGCTTTGAACGTTTTAGTGTAGTTCTTATGATTTTTATTACTTTTTGTTCATATTTATTACTAGGAGACTATGTGGTGATGCAAGGAGGATATTGGTGCACTTTGGTGCATGTCATAGGCGATCGGATCAGCCGGGACGATTGGCGTTTTACGAGACCCAAGAAAGCGTGGAGCAAAACTGACCCCTTATGACTCAAATGCCTATAACTTTCTCATCCGAAGTCCAATGGAGGCAAGTATGCTGGCGCTAGAAAGAAGACATCCGGAGCTACAACTTTGTCTTCATGGGCTTCTCCAAATTCGGAGTCCAAGTGGGAGGTAAATGCGTCCAAAGTTGACCTTTGAATCTGCCAACAAATCTGACGAGTGGGCCAAACTTTAGGATTTGTTTTGGGCCCATTTTTGGGCATGAATAGTAAATTTCGTGGCTGGCACTTCCTAAGCCAAAAACTTGTATAAATAGCTTCCTTGGCTTATTTTGGAAGCCAACCAACTTAGAATCTTAGACTTTAGATATTTTTTCTAAATTCACTCACCAACTCCACTCTCTCTCTCTTTTGGAAGAAAACTTGGCTCACCATTGTTGGAGTTTGTAGAGAACTTGAAGGAGAACTTTTGGAAGCTAGAAGATCATCTTGATCTTTCTCTAACCCTCTCTTTTATGTTCATGCTTTACTTGCTTCATTTAATGGATGTGTTTAGTTGTGTAGTTGATATGTGTGAGTAGTTGTTTAGTGGGTTTGGTGCCTTGATGGCATCTATTTAGCCTATGGTTTAGTGGGGTTAAAATGCTAAGGTATGTGTACTAGTTAATGAGCTTAATACTTTATCTCGTTTGATCACCTTGATGATGAACTTGGTTAATGTTAATCGCCGAGAGGGGTTAGGATTAACGGACCATTTAACTAGTTGAGTAGAAACCTATAAGCTTAGGTGACTAGTTGCCCAAAGGATGGTGATTATAGTTGGTGATTAGTTAGATTAGATGGCTAATTTGTCGCGAGAGCGTGGTTGGTTCCTCTAAGTCTAATTAAGAATCGATTTAGACTAGTTTGTCGCGAGAGCGTTGATTAGTTGCCTTCGAAACATCTGGACCATATCATGAACTTAATAAACCCCATAAGCCATTTGGTTATTTAGGTTGTCATTGGTACCATGCTCACTCTTGTTTTAATTGTTTAAACTAGAGCCTTGTTTAGTTGCAATTTTATTTCAAGTAGCATATCGTGTTTGGAATTGACACCTCCATTCCTTATAGTCCTAAACTAGTGGTAGAGTCGAGTTTGCGGCCTAGCTTAGTCCTTGTGGGACGACAATCCCTTACTTATTCTTCATTGCAAGAGGGGTGTAAAAACCCTTCCTTTTAGACGACGCCCTTGGATGGGTTCCTCCCAGCGGGTAGCTGAGAGGAAAGTGGTGCTGCCTCCTTGGAGTTGGCTTACGAGGCAACGTTCTTGGACATCGTGATCGAACAAAGTCGGACCGCCTTCTCAGACACCTTCCTTAGTCCCACCAGGCGTGCCAAAATATTTTACTAAGAAAAACTAAAGAACCCGAGGACGGTCCCGAATGGTTGCCCTAAGGTCGGTCTAACTAAGAGCTAAAGCTAGAACTAGGCTACTGGCTATGCTAGGCTATTGCTACAGAAAGAAAAAGCAAGACGAGAGTGAAGTAGTAGTTGTTTGTGTTGGTGGTGATCTGTTCCCTTGCTCGATCTCTCCTTATATAGAGCACCTTGACCGAGCCCAGCTTAGGGTAAGAAAACTGATGCAGCCTCAATGTACGAAGATCTTAACACAAAATAGGAAAATCTCTAACCGAGAACGAATCCCACAAAATCTGGCTTAACTTGTGGACGTGCTGGGCAAGCAACTAGCTTAAAATGGAAAAACCTAAGCTGACTCAAACTTCTCGTACATTCTCTCCAAAGTCGTGCAACGCCCAGACAAGCTGGGCCTCCGCATCCAATTCGAGGCGGGCTCGATACCCTGGTGAGCTCCAACCCAGGTGAGGTTGGACATGATGTACTGGCCCAACACGACCCCAAACAAACTCGCTACTATATGTGCTCGGCCAGCCCATCGCCCAAGCGAACGGGCGAGAACAACCAAGGCGGGAGAGCTCGGCAAGCCCATCGCCCAAGCGAACGGGCGAGAACAACCAAGGCGGGCGAGCTCGGCCGGCTCATCGCCCAAGCGAACGGACGAGAACAACCAAAACCGAAGACCGTCTCACTCCGAACCCAACATCATTTTTGAGTCCCAATAGTACCAATTAAACCAAAGTTTTAATGATCTATATGCTTTTGGATGAATGCTGATTCTTCAAATAAATTCTCATTTTTCTCGACCCTCCAAGTTCTAACTGGTGCTTAACTCATCAAAGTACAATTGCAAAATTGTCATCCCTCTTACATCCGAAAACCATTTCTCTTCAGTTATACCGTAATATAGCTTTTCAATATCAATTTCCTTGTCCATAGGTTCTATCTTTGTTCTAGCTTCAAATAATAATAAATTTTCCATCCAGACAGCTCAAACCCCACAATTTTTACCTTCAACGTAATTAACTTCATCCAATGTACATAGTTACCAATTTATTAATCCATTAATCTATATCACTCTAATCTTTGTTTCCTCGTGTTTCTTACGGTCCTATTTATTAAATCTTCTTCAAAATTAAATAACTTCCTTAAATGTATTATTTTCAGCCGAATTTGGAGAAGTCAAAAAACTACAAAGTTGTAGATCCATGTCTCATATTTCTGTAGCTTTTAGAATCACATCAATCGGATACTCCATTAAGAAGATACATCTATTTTACCGAGACAGGATTAACAAATTCGCGAATTAATTTTTCGCTCCAACGGAAGAGAAGCTGAAGTTAATGATTCCAAGTTGAATTTGCTGAATCCAATTCAGTTTTAATCAATTAGCCTTGATGATTGTATCCAGATCGGCGTAAATTTCGTTGCACTCGTAGTAGTACATTTTTGAAATCTGCTTAATGATTTTTGTTTATAGAAGAATTTAATTAGTTTTTTAGGTAATCAAGGTTAGAAAAACACCTTTTGATAAAGATTATTAATCAAAGATTTTTCTTTAAGCGAGCTGACCAGGAATTCGACTTTTCTGCAGAAGAACAAGACTTTTCTTTGGTGGAAGAATCAAAGATTATTAATCAAAGACTTTTCCGGTCTTTGAAAAACAGTCAAAGACTTTTCCAGTCTTTGAAAAACAGTTTTTTTTTTTTATTATCTTTTGACAAAGTTTTCTTCCAAACTTCTCGATAAACTATAACAGTTTTATTTAATAGAATAATTTGGTTAAAAGTTTATTTTTTTTGAGCAAATTGCCCTCAGGTCCCTGGTGTTTGCTTAAATTACTATTTTTATCCCTGCTGTTTCGAAATTAAAACTTTAATCCTCCTAGTTTGCTTTTATTATACTCTAAGGTCCCTGATGCCGGAATCGGAAAATTTCGCCGACCAAGAGGGACCTAAAATGACCCTTATGCTCCCTCTCCTCCACAACCTCCTCCTCTTCCTCCACAACCTCCTCCCATTTCAGGTCCCTCTTGGCCGGTTAAATTTTTCGATTCCGGCATTAGAGACCT
Organism: Hypericum androsaemum; assembly: GCA_963995505.1. Lineage (NCBI taxonomy): Eukaryota > Viridiplantae > Streptophyta > Magnoliopsida > Malpighiales > Hypericaceae > Hypericum > Hypericum androsaemum. The sequence continues at coordinate 8,064,025 of OZ023188.1, forward strand.
TAGAGTACAAAAAAAGCAAATTAAGAGGATTAAAATTTCAATTTCGAAACAGCAGAGACAAAAACAGTGATTTAAGCAAACACCAAGAACCTGAGGACAATTTGATCTTATTTTTTTATTATTTTAATTAATAACCACCTTATCACATCAAATGAGGTGATATCTGTAGTTTCATTTTCTGTCTTCCAGATCGACCCTTCTCATCGGTTGGATTGTTTGTAGACCTTGGAGTTGGTACAATAAACCGGCTGACAGGATGGTACTATTAGTAAAATAATTAAATAAAAGCCACTATTTTGACTAGTGGGTTGTGAAAGAGACTTTTGACTAATTAAATAATTTTTTAAGAATCTTTGCTTGGTGACACAGACTTAGCAATGTGAACTGGCTTGTGATGCTTGACTCGGTTCTGTCCAAGTCAATTCTATAGTCCCCTCCAACAACTGCTTGTACAAGTTAATCACAGAGCAAAAAATCATGGGACGAAGAAGATTATGTGATTTGTCTGCATCGGTCTTTGTTTTTGCTTCTGTCATCGCATCAGCTGCTGCTTCATTGGATACTATATCCACTGACCGACCAATCGCGGATGGAGAGACCCTCGTTTCGAGCGAGGGCAGGTTCGAAATGGGGTTCTTCAGCCCGGGAGCTTCCGCTAATAGGTACCTTGGAGTGTGGTTCAAGAAACCGGCTGACAGGATGGTTATATGGGTGGCAAACCGGAATGCTCCCATCAGAGACTCTTCTGGGGTGCTGAAGGTCAATGAGAGAGGAAGGCTGGTCGTCGCGGACAGCAGCAGCGGTGTTGTATGGTCTTCTGATGTGTCCGGGCCGGAGCGAAACCCGGTCATGCAGCTTTTGGAGACGGGGAACCTTGTTGTTAGGAATGGAAGTGATGAAGGTTTCTTGTGGCAGAGTTTTGATCACCCGGGTGATACAATATTGCCTCACATGAGAATTGGAGTGGCTGGTGGCTTGGAAAGGTACTTGTCATCATGGAAGAGTGCTGACGATCCAGCCACCGGAGGTTACACGTATCGGTTCGACAACAACGGTCTCGAGACGAAAATCCAACGGGGCGCCGCTACAACGTATCGAACTGGTCCGTGGAGTGGCCATCAGTTCAGTGGCAGGCCTTATCTGAACCCGAACTCCTCCTTTAACTACACCGTCTTCACTGTTGTTGCTAACCAGAAGGACAAGTACTTTGCCTATGAGATTGTTGATAGCTCGGTGATTTCGATGGTTGTTTTGAAGCCGAATGGCAATTTGGATCGATACAGTTGGGCTGATCGCACCAGTAGTTGGATGGTCTACATGTCCGCGCCATCAGATGTGTGCGATATCTACGCGTTATGCGGTGCTTATAGTAGTTGTGACATTGCCAACTCTCCTGGATGCGTTTGTCTGGACGGATTTGTGCCTGCATCCCAAGAAAACTGGTACCAGTCTGATTGGTCTCGCGGATGCGTAAGGCAGACTCCTCTGGATTGTAGGAGTGACGGGTTTGTTAAATACGCTAATCTTAAGCTACCGGATACAGGAAACGCAACAGTGAGAGAAGGCGCGACGCTTGAAGCTTGCAGGATTATGTGCTCCAAGAACTGCTATTGTATGGCCTTTTCTTGCTTGAACAGAACAGATGGGGGAGGGACTAGATGCTTTCACTGGTACGATGACATCGTCGACATCAAAAAGTTTTCGCAGTACGGACAGGATCTTTACGTCCGGATGGCTTCTTCAGTAGTAGGTAACTAGAACATCTTGCTAAAACTTTCTCATGTCCAGTCTAAGGCCAAGATCTTTACGCATTGCAATCTTTGTGTGTTCGTTAACGATCGTTTCTGTTTGATGTATAGAGTACGAAAATGTTATGAAGGCGAAGGCTAAGGCGAGATCCAACTTCGACAAACAAATCGCGATTGCAGCTGGATGTGCAATATTGGAGGCAATGCTGCTGCTACTCCTCGGCGCTTATGTTTACAGAAGGAAGAAGCCATCCAAGGGTATGGTATATTCTCTTCGGTTGAATATATTCTGCAATTAGTAACCGAGATGTTTTTCGGGTTGTAAGTAGAATTTTCGGGTTTTCCAGGAAAAGTGTTGGCCACTGTACGAAGCATGAATCTTACTAGCAAGGGTGAAAACGAAGTAGTTGATTTGCCGTTGTTCGACTTGGAAACTGTAGCTGATGCAACAGACAACTTTTCCATTGTCAACAAGCTTGGAGAGGGAGGTTTCGGATCTGTTTACAAGGTAACAACGGATCGGATGGTTCCATTTGTCTGTGACCACTGCAGAATTTCTCGTTAACGTTCATTGAACATGTAGGGAGCGCTCAAAGATGGACAAGAAATAGCTGTAAAGAGGCTCTCAAAGCGTTCAAGACAAGGGCCTGACGAGTTTAAGAACGAAGTCGTGCATATCGCGAGGCTTCAGCACCGGAATCTTGTGATGCTCCTAGGTTGCTGCATTGATGAGGACGAGAAGATTTTGATCTACGAGTTCATGCCTAACAAGAGCTTGGACTCTTTTATCTTTGGTATGGCTCCTCATCTTGATTACCAAATCTGTAGATATGCTCAACATTTGATATCGAACTCTTGTGTTTGTTCAAGATGAAACACAGCTAGGTTGGCCGCAACGGTTTGAAATCGTCAAGGGGATCGCTCGAGGGCTCCTTTATCTTCACCAGGATTCAAGATTCAGAATCATTCACAGGGATCTCAAACTCAGAAATGTCTTGCTAGATCGAGAAATGAACCCGAAGATTTCAGACTTCGGCCTTGCTAGAAGCTTATTAGTAGATGATGAGACCGAGACCAGAGCTAAAACGAGAAATGTGGTCGGAACATAGTTAAGCATCTCTCAAACTTAATTTTGTATGTTCAACCTGAAATTGACTTCAATCTGATGTTCTTGTACAATTTCCTGAATACAGTGGTTACATGTCACCAGAATATGCATTAGCCGGACGATACTCGACGAAGTCGGATGTGTTCAGTTTCGGTGTAATGGTGCTAGAAATAGTTTCAGGTAAAAGTAACAGAGGATTTTCTCACCCGGAGCACCACCTCAACCTTTTGGGACATGTAAGTCACGTGATGTTTTCTCTCAGAAGTAAAACAGATTCCTGATTATCTTTCTTAACACAAGAACATGGTTGTTATGAATCATCAGGCATGGAGACTATACAAGGAAGGCAGATGCTTGGAGCTGGCTTCTTCATGGCGAACTGAGTCATCGGTCATTCCCGAAGTCGTGCGCGTGATCCAAGCGGGTCTGCTGTGCGTGCAACAAAGTCCGGAAGACAGGCCGAGCATGTCAACCGTGGTCTCCATGTTGAGTGGCGAAGGTGCATTGTTATTGCCACATCCTAAACAGCCTGGCTTCTTCTCGGAGACCGATCTGGACGGACTGGGTTCTTCATCGTCTTGTCGGAAACGAAATTTTTCGCTTAATGGAGTTTCCACCTCGTCATTACAAGCAAGATAGCAAATGTCGGGTATTTTGAAGAATGAGAGTACGGCATAGCTTGAACCAGGTTTCTTGGGCTACAAATTTGTTTTCGGTGCCTTCACTTTTTTCACACCTTATACTAGGTGTGTTATCTTCATAGATAATGTTTGGAAGGGTATAAAACACTATATTTTATAAATTTTAGTAGAGTCACTAATATGTTTTTGTTATTTAATGATCATTAATCTATATAAAGATATTTTGTGGTCATACTTTATATTATTGTTTAATGAGATGACTAATCTGTTTTCTTGTTTTTTAGGTTAAATCAAGAATAAAAAATTGTGAGTCCAAATCTATTACCAATTAACCAATTTTTATTGATATATTTTTAGTATTTTATACTGGGTGTGCCAATATATATATATATTTTGTAGATATTGTAATTTTGTAGAGATTGTATATTTCTCAGATTGAGAAATGTCTGCACTTGATACAATTGCTTACCATTTTTTTATTAGCTGGAATTCAAAACTAAGAATTGAGAGTTTCTTCAATTTTGGAATTTACAAGGTATCAATTGTTTCAAACATGTGCGTTGGAGGGGACACCCAGAAGCACCAACTGTTTCAAAAGAAGCACCAACTAGACTTCTCACTGATGAAAATTTTTATGATAGTTCTTTTATACCAAATCGCATGATAATTTGCTATGTACCTATTAATAAACAAGTAACAAATGAATTCTACATCATTTAATTACCTAAATGACTAGGATAATTAGTTATGGGACAAAAACATACATTATTTAGGTAAAAACAACTCTTTCCTAATATAATTTTGTTATCGTTTATTAACTCATGATATTTTAATCATAAAAATTATCAATTTTTTTTAAAACAATAATTAATATACTCATTTGAATATGATTCAAGTGACATAATATCGTGTTAATGGCATTTATAGTCTTTCAGTTGTTTTATCGACTTTGTTCGATCAAACAAATTTTAGTTTATGCGGCAATATATATCTTTTATTAAGATACAATTTTATAGGCAAGCAGTTCATGACTTGTTACTATCGAGTGCACCATACGAACCGCACAGTAACAATGAATACTTTTTGTAGTTATTTCTCCGGCTATCATTGATTTTAGTTAGAATTAAAATACAACATGCCTTTTTTAAATAAAAATATGTATCGATGAAAACAACCTTGAATACACAATAAGTTTTTTCTATGATTGTATGAGTTAGACAATTCCGGTTATCACTTTCAATTAATGGCTTCATTCTGTTTTCTAAAACTAAAATAAATTGTTTTTATCAATTTCACAATAATGTATTGATTTGTTTCCATAATTAAATATCCTACTCATCCGGTTAATTAGTTGATTTACAATCCACTTGGCACTTATTGATTGGTGGGTACATACTAAGTAATAATGTGACTTGATATGGAGGGACCATCATAAAATTTCTCCCAAGTGGACAAGGGAAGGGGTAAGAGATTTAATAACAAACTTGTAAATTGTAATATCAGGTAATTCCAAGGGTATGTCACGCAAAAATTTCCAAGGCATATGAGATAAATTTCGAGGGCACATTAGACAATTTTTTTATTGGCGCCTTCCCCTTGTCGGGCTTTAGATCATCAACTTCCATAGCCCGGCCTCGTTCAGAGGCCGTACGGTGCGACATCTTTGGGTGAGCTAGGAAAGCTTCTTGCTCTTCGAGCTGAGGTGTCAGGTTAGGATCCTTGTGCATGAGCTAGGTATGCATGACCTGAGGTATCGAGTTCGGGTGTATGAGTAAGAGATTTTCCCGAATATCCCCTCTTTCGAAGGAACTTTGGTCGGCTGCGACCCTAGATGGGTAAGGCCATTCTTGAGCTGGAGCCGTTTGATACTAGCTTAACTCTGGTTGGTCGTTGCTAGCCACTACCCTCGTAGTCGCGTATTGTCTTGAGTAGTTGTCTCTATGTATCCTCGTCTCCATAGCAGGAGTTGCTTGGATCGGTGGGACATAGGGACTCCAGGTTGTGGATCATAGCCGAACACACATGGCTATAACAGAGCTATGTTGACAGGCATATGACCGGTCTACTGCTGCACGTAAGTTGGTTGGGCAGATACAACCGGGCCGGTGAGTATGCCAATCCATTGGTGTTGCACCTCTGCTATTTTAGAAGCCACGTCCGAGAGTAGTGTCCGGTTTACGTACTCATGGAGGCATCAAGTCTTGGTCTCAGCAAGGCATTGAAAGTAGTTATCCTTGCAAGAGCCTCATCAGTCTGCCTCGTGATCGCTTAGAGCACTCCTCCATACGCTTCTCCATACACTCCATACGCTCCTCTATACACTCTATACACTCCTTCATACATTTTATACGCTTCATGTATTGAAGCATCCCAACCATGATACCAGTATGGAGTTGGTCAGGCGGCTCGTTGTGAGGAGCGATGTTGGTGGTATTCCTCCTGACACCCGATTGGGTAGTGAGGAAGGCTGGCTCATTAGAAAAAGTCATGTAGGATGAATTTTTCCCATTACCCGACTGGGTATTAGGAAGGGCCGGCTCGTTGTAAGGAGCCGTGTTGGATAGGTTCCCCCCAATGGTTTGTTGAGAGGACGGTGGTGGTGTATCTCTGATGGTGACGCCGTTGGATGGATTCCTCCAAGTGAGTGGCTGAGAGGAAGGGGTTGTCGCCTCCTTACCGAGTTGGCTTGTTAGGCAACCTTCTTGGACGAGTTCTTCCGGACGAGTTCTTCCCAACGAGTTACTTAGAAGAAGGTAGTGCCACCTCCTTGGAGTTGGCTTGTTAGGCAACCTTCTTGGACATCGTGATCGAACAATGGTAGACCGCCTTCTTAGTCCCACCAGGCGTGCCAAAAATATATTACGGGGAAAAAGCAAACAATAACCCAAGATGAATTTGGAGTGGTCGACCCAAGGTCGGTCTAACTAAGAGCTAAAGGTAGAGCTATGCTAAGCTAGGCTACGGGCTAAGGAAAAGAAAAGCAAAATAGTAAAGCCATTGTTGTGTTGTGTTTTTGACGTCCTGCTCTTGTGCCCATACTTTCTTATATAGATGATGTCTACTTAGACCCGGGTCATGTGGAGAAACCCTAACCACCTTCAACGTATGCAATCCCAACTCTAAGATCCGATCCCAAAAAATCAACTTCAATAAAGAGCGAATCACATAAAATCTACCAATTTATGGCCGCTGCCAATTGTGAAGAGATTTGATTCGGTTCAATGCAGGAAAATCAAGCCAACTTCTAAAATGAAGTGGTTAAGGTCGAGTCCAGTAAGAAATCTCGGCCTGACAAAGAACATTCCATATGCTGATTGAATTTTGGAGATCTCGCCTCAATATAGGAAAACCTTGACCATCTCCATCCTTCTCAAACATTCCCCCAAAATAGCATCGTACCCCAAATTGAACCTGAGACAGACTTATCAAGCCCAAGTAAACTCCAAACCCGGGCGAGCCCGAGCCCAAGCCCAAGCGAGCACTTCACGGGCGAGCTCCTCAAAGCCCAAGCTAGTACTTTATAAGCGAGCTTAAGCCCAGGCAAGCACTTTACGGGCGAGCTCCTCAAAGCTTAATGAGGGCGAGGTGGGAGCGAGCGAGCGAGCTCCACTATGAGCGAGCGAGGTGGGAGTGAGTGAACTCCACTGGGAGCGAGAGAGCTGGGAACGAGCGAGCCCTACTTAGAGCGAGCGAGCTCCACTGGGAGCGAGCGAACTGGGAGCAGGTGACCACCAAAAACCCAACAAAGGCGAGTCCCAATCCATAGGTGAACGAAACATAGGCAAGCCCAACCCGAAGGCGAGTATGAGCAAAAGAGCCCGAAACTGAAGAAATCAAAGTTCGGCTTGATCTTATATTGAGATTATTTTCGAGTCCCAATAGTTGCATACACTAGTAAATATGGTGTGCTCGCCATATAAGATGTGTTTTCTGCCTTCTCATCAAAGGAAGTCGCGACATATGGATTTTTTTGACATGAACTTAGAATTTTGGTCGAAACTTTCTCTTCCGAACTCCAAATGAAGTGATCTGTATATCTCCGAAAAGCCTAGAGATAGATCTTCAATTTTGCAAGAAATAGCCGTCTCCTAATTTTTCCAGAAAAAAGACCAAAATGCCTCCAAAATTGACTAAATTTGTAATTAACTTACAAATCAACCAGTCTGTAGTATTTTGGTCGTAGCTTCTTGGTACGAACTCCGATTGTTGCATTCTTTGTATCCAAAGAAAGAGGAAAGACTGTTCTTTAATTTTTGTGAGATAAATATCTTCAGATTAAGCTCAGAAAATATCCAAAATACTCTCCCAAGTGAACTGACCTAGCTGGATGTCCTCTTTCAACACAACTTTTGACAAGTTTTGTCCCTTTTGAGGAATGAAACAAAACTGTATATGGAGGCTCATGTCGTTAGGCAAATCAATCACTCTTCTTAACGCCATCCTTAGTCCTACTGGACGTGCCAAAATAATATATTATGGGTAAAATTTGGTAGAACATCAAAACAAACTTAGGAACGGGTCTGGAGTGGTCATCCCAAGAGCAATTGGACGAATAGGTAAGAGGAGAAGAAACACGGGGAAAGAAGAGAAGATAAAGATTGGAACTAGTAGAAGAGAAAAAAATTGGTAGAGGAGCAAGAATTTTGTTGAAAATATAGGGGAGAGGAGAAATTGAAAAACATAAAAGATAAAGCTAAGCTAAGCTAAGAAGCTAATGGTTTGATATGTTGTTTTGTGGGTGTCTCCCTTCTATTTCCAAGCTCTCATTATATAGAAAACCTAACCCTAGCTCGATACAAGAAAATCTTAGGCCTTATTCAATATAGGAAAATCTAGCATAGCCCTGCCCTAATAAGTAAAAATATACTACCGAAATTTCCAACCCAATTTTGACCCTTTCCTTGCCGAACTTGGAGAAGTCTAAAACTACAAAGTTGTAGATCCATGACTTATCTTTCTTTAGTTTTTAGAATCACATCAATCAGATACTCCACTAGAAAGATACGACTATTTTACCAAGACTGGGTTAGCAAATCCGTGAATTAATTTTCCGCTCTAACAGAGGAGAAGCTGAAGTTAGTGATTCCAAGTTGAATTTGTTTAGTTTGATTCGAGACTTTTCTTTTGATGGAAAAATCAAAGATTAAATCAAAGACTTTTCTTCAGCTGTCAATCCAATGTGTTGCCATGAGTTTTTGAATTAAAAATTTGTTCCGGTCTTTGAAAAAATCTTTCTATATCTTTTGACAAAGTTTTCTTCCAAACTTCTGTTAAATTATAACAAAATTTTTGGGGTAGAATATAACAATTTTATTTTATAGAAAGATTAGGTGAAGAGTTCATTTTTTAATAATTTTAATTAATAATCACCATATCTTATCCCGTAAAATGAGGTGATATCGGTAGTTTCATTTCTCATCTTTCGGGTCAATCTTTTTGATCGATCAGATTACTTGTCAGATCACACCTTTATTTTTAATATTTTAAAATAATACATAGACTATAAGAAGATCATTAAATAAAAGCGTATAGGAAAGACTTTTGACTACTCTGCCACAATAATTTGAAGCAATCATTGCTTGGTGCCATAGAGATTGACGACGACTTTAATGTGAACTGGCATGTGATGCTTGAGTTGGTTCTGTTAAAATCATGGGACGAAGAAGATTATGTGATTTGTCTTTGTTTTATGCATCGGTCTTTGTTTTTGCTTCTGTCATCGCATCAGCTGCTGCTTCATTGGATACTATATCCACTGACCGACTAATCTCGGACGGAGAGACCCTCGTTTCGAGCGAGGGTCGATTCGAAATGGGGTTCTTCAGCCCGGGAGCTTCCGCTAATAGGTACCTTGGAGTGTGGTTCAAGAAACCGGCTGACAGGATGGTTATATGGGTGGCAAACCGGAATGCTCCCATCAGAGACTCTTCTGGGGTGCTGAAGGTCAATGAGAGCGGAAGGCTCGTCGTCGCGGACAGCAGCAGCGGTGTTGTATGGTCTTCTGATGTGTCGGGGCCGGTGCGAAACCCGGTCATGCGGCTTTTGGATACCGGGAACCTTGTTGTCAGGAATGGAATTGATGAAGGTCTCTTGTGGCAGAGTTTTGATCACCCGGGAGATACACTAATGCCTCATATGAGAATTGGAGAGGCTGATGGCTTGGAAAGGTACTTATCATCATGGAAGAGTGCTGATGATCCGGCCACCGGGGACCACACGTTTCGGTTCGACACTAACGGTCTCGAGACGAAAATCCATCGGGGCGCTGCTACAACGTATCGGGCTGGTCCGTGGAGTGGCCATCAGTTCAGCGGCAGGCCTTACCTGAACCCGAACTCCGCCTTTAACTACACAGTCTTCACTGTTGTTGCTAACCCGAAGTATAAGTACTGTGCTTATGAGGATGTCGATAGCTCGGTGATTTCGATGGTTGTTTTGAAGCCGAATGGCAATATGGATCGATACACTTGGGCGGATCGCACCAGTAGTTGGATGGTCTACATGTCCGCACCATCAGATATGTGCGATATCTACGCGTTATGTGGTGCTTATAGTAGTTGTGACATTGCCAACTCTCCCGGATGCGTTTGTCTGGACGGATTCGTGCCTGCATCCCAAGAAAACTGGTACCAGTCTGATTGGTCTCGCGGATGCGTAAGGCAGACTCCTCTGGATTGTAGGAGTGACGGGTTTGTTAAATACGCTAATCTTAAGCTACCGGATACACGAAACGCAACAGTGAGAGAAGGCGCGACGCTTGAAGCTTGCAGGATTATGTGCTCAAAGAACTGCTATTGTATGGCCTTTTCTTGGTTGAACAGAACAGATGGGGGAGGGACTAGATGCTTTCACTGGTACGATGACATCGTCGACATCAAAAAGTTTTCGCAGTACGGACAGGATCTCTACGTCCGGATGGCTTCTTCAGTAGTAGGTAACTAGAACATCTTGCTAAAACTTTCTCATGTCCAGTCTAAGGCCAAGATCTTTACGCATTGCAATCTTTGTGTGTTCGTTAACGATCGTTTCTGTTTGATGTATAGAGTACGAAAATGTTATGAAGGCGAAGGCTAAGGCGAGATCCAACTTCGACAAACAAATCGCGATTGCAGCTGGATGTGCAATATTGGAGGCAATGCTGCTGCTACTCCTCGGCGCTTATGTTTACAGAAGGAAGAAGCCATCCAAGGGTATGGTATATTCTCTTCGGTTGAATATATTCTGCAATTAGTAACCGAGATGTTTTTCGGGTTGTAAGTAGAATTTTCGGGTTTTCCAGGAAAAGTGTTGGCCACTGTACGAAGCATGAATCTTACTAGCAAGGGTGAAAACGAAGTAGTTGATTTGCCGTTGTTCGACTTGGAAACTGTAGCTGATGCAACAGACAACTTTTCCATTGTCAACAAGCTTGGAGAGGGAGGTTTCGGATCTGTTTACAAGGTAACAACGGATCGGATGGTTCCATTTGTCTGTGACCACTGCAGAATTTCTCGTTAACGTTCATTGAACATGTAGGGAGCGCTCAAAGATGGACAAGAAATAGCTGTAAAGAGGCTCTCAAAGCGTTCAAGACAAGGGCCTGACGAGTTTAAGAACGAAGTCGTGCATATCGCGAGGCTTCAGCACCGGAATCTTGTGATGCTCCTAGGTTGCTGCATTGATGAGGACGAGAAGATTTTGATCTACGAGTTCATGCCTAACAAGAGCTTGGACTCTTTTATCTTTGGTATGGCTCCTCATCTTGATTACCAAATCTGTAGATATGCTCAACATTTGATATCGAACTCTTGTGTTTGTTCAAGATGAAACACAGCTAGGTTGGCCGCAACGGTTTGAAATCGTCAAGGGGATCGCTCGAGGGCTCCTTTATCTTCACCAGGATTCAAGATTCAGAATCATTCACAGGGATCTCAAACTCAGCAATGTCTTGCTAGATCGAGAAATGAACCCGAAGATTTCAGACTTCGGCCTTGCTAGAAGCTTATTAGTAGATGATGAGACCGAGACCAGAGCTAAAACGAGAAATGTGGTCGGAACATAGTTAAGCATCTCTGAAACTTAATTTTGTATGTTCAACTTGAAATTCACTTCAATCTGATGTTCTTGTGCAATTTCTTGAATACAGTGGTTACATGGCACCTGAATATGCATTAGCCGGACGATACTCGACGAAGTCGGATGTGTTTAGTTTCGGTGTAATGGTGCTAGAAATAGTTTCAGGTAAAAGTAACAGAGGATTTTCTCACCCGGAGCACCACCTCAACCTTTTGGGACATGTAAGTCACGTGCTCTCAGAAGTATAACAGATTCCTAATTATCTTTCTTAACACAAGAACATGGTTATTATGAATCATCAGGCTTGGAGACTATACAAGGAAGGCAGATGCTTGGAGCTGGCTTCTTCATGGCGAACCGAGTCATCGGTCATTCCCGAAGTCGTGCGCGTGATCCAAGCGGGTCTGTTGTGCGTGCAACAAAGTCCGGAAGACAGGCCGAGCATGTCCGCTGTGGTCTCCATGCTGAGTGGCGAAGGTGCATTGTTACAGCCACATCCTAAACAGCCAGGCTTCTTCTCGGAGACCGATCTGGACGGACTGGGTTCTCCATCTTCTTGTCGGAAATGGAATTTTTCGCTTAATGGAGTTTCCACCTCGTCATTACACGGAAGATAGCAAATGTCGGGTATTTTGTAGAATGAGAGGAGGGCACAGCTTGAAACAGGTCTCTTGGGCTACATTATTGTTAGTTTTGTGCCATTATATTTTTTTCCACACTTTATACTAGGTGTGTTAGTTCCTTATCTATTGTCTGTTGGGTTTGGAGCCTGAGATGCGGTTCGGGACGTGATTGGATTGATTTAGTGCTCGGGGACGCTCGAGGATCATTCGGACCAAGGGACAAGTGGTGGTGTTCGATCGGCCTCGAGAGGCATAACACTAGAGCACTCGTTATGAGATTGACCGAGACGGTATGCGTCGTGCGAAGATGAAGTGGGGAGCGAGAACTGTCGAAGAGCTGGCGGGCGCCATCCAACTAGCAGCCTCTAGTTAGGACTTGCAGTCGCAAGTCAACTAGCGACCGCTAGTGAAGAGTCACAGAAGCTGTTGTGCGAGGCCACTGGCGATCGCCAGTTGATTGGCGGTCGCCAGTCCGGCCGGAAAAAATTGCTGAACTTCGAACAAGTTTGCCTCTGCGTGTTGCTTTTTCTTCCTAGGTTTGTTGGCTCTATAAATACCCCTTGTAACTCATTTGTAACCTCGAAGAACAAGAATAGAAGAGAGAGAGAGAGTGGCTTGAGAGAAGAGAAAACCCTAGGTAAGTCTGGGTGCCAAAGTGTGGCATTTTCTTGTAAAGAGCAAGTGAAGCTCAAAAGCATAGTGAACTCTCTCCTGGCTTGGTACACCCCCGGACGTAGATCGTTGTGGATCGAACTGGGTAACCAAACATCTTGTCTCTTGTGCTTTTCCTTTTGGTTTCTTGCTAGTTCGTGCTTCTCGTTGTGATTGTGGTTCGCTTGTGTGTCGTGGGTATTGTTTGAGTCCACTCCGATTCCCAACATTGTCTGGAAAGAGATTGTAATCTTGTAGAGATAGTCGAATCACAATAAAAATATCAATAAGAAGTTATTTTTTAGTAATTATCTATAAATTTCAGCGCTATTGTTATTGTTGAGAATATTTTTGTTACATAAAAATTATTAAACAAACAACATAAATTAATATCTTAAAATATATAAGAATATATATAACTCTTTGAAAAGTAAATATTTACATTGTCAGTAATTAAACCCCAAATTTTTTAGAAATTGATAACATATTATACTGTTAGGCTAAAATTGATACATTTAAATAATATTATTTTATGTTATAATTAAGATAGTGCACTTAAATTTTCGAAAAATATTAATTATTAAATTTTTTTTTAACAACAGTCTCAACTTTAGGAGAAACGAAATGAGCAACGCCCCTTCGAGTCCTCGGTCGGCCCAGGAGGGACTTTTCTGCAGAAGAATGAGAGACTTTTCTATTAGTGGAAGAATCAACGATTATAATCAGACTTTTCTTCAGCAGCCAATTCAATTTGTTGCCATGAGTTTTTGAATTGAAAACTTGTTCCAGTCTTTGGAAAAAAATATTTCTATTTCTTTTGACAAAGTTTTCTTCCAAACTTCTAGTTAAATATAACAATTCTACTTTATAATAAATAATTATATGATGCCTCGGTAGTTTCATTTGCCGTCTCGGTGCTTGTCTTCATAGTTTATACTTTTTTTTCCTGAAGAGTTCTTTCTAGCTCATGATTGAGTTCAATGTTATTACAATTCTGTTTCTCGTTAATGAAATAATCAGTTGTTCTATATATAATTTTTTTAATGCTACCACTTACCGAATATTTACTCGACCTATTAATTCAGTTTTAAGTTAAATTAAACTTTTGACAGATAGCGTTCCTAAGGCGTTTAGGAGCGGATTATGGTACTATTTGTAAAATAATTAAAAAAAGCCCGTAGGAAAGACTTTTGACTAGCCACAATAATTTGTAAGAATCTTTCCTTGGTGACACAAACTTTGACGACGACTTTATTAGCTAGCAATGTGAACTGGCTTGTGATGCCTGACTCGGTTCTGTCCAGCACCATGGCTTATGGCAATTTTTTAGTTTCGAGTTTGAACCCCGAAGATATTATCAATTCTATAGTCCCCTCCAACAACTGCTTGGACAGGTAAAAATCATGGGACGAAGAAGATTATGTGATTTGTCTGCATCGGTCTTTGTCTTTGCTTCTGTCATCGCATCAGCTGCTGCTTCATTGGATACTATATCCACTGACCGACCAATCGCGGATGGAGAGACCCTCGTTTCGAGCGAGGGCAGATTCGAAATGGGGTTCTTCAGCCCGGGAGCTTCCGCTAATAGGTACCTTGGAGTGTGGTTCAAGAAACCGGCTGACAGGATGGTTATATGGGTGGCAAACCGGAATGCTCCGATCAGAGACTCTTCTGGGGTGCTGAAGGTCAATGAGACCGGAAGGCTCGTCGTCGCGGACAGCAGCAGCAGCAGCAGCGTTGTATGGTCTTCTGATGTGTCGGGGCCAGTGCGAAACCCGGTCATGCAGCTTTTGGATTCGGGGAACCTTGTTGTCAGGAATGCGAGTGATGAAGGTTTCTTGTGGCAGAGTTTTGATCACCCGGGTGATACAATATTGCCTCATATGAGAATTGGAGTGGCTGATGGCTTGGGAAGGTACTTGTCATCATGGAAGAGTGCTGATGATCCAGCCACCGGAGGTTACACCTTTTGGTTTGACACTAACGGTCTCGAGATGAAAACCCATCGGGGTGCGGCTACAACGTATCGATCTGGTCCGTGGAGTGGCCATCAGTTCAGCGGCAGGCCTTACCTGAACCCGAACTCCGCCTTTAACTACACAGTCTTCACTGTTGTTGCTAACCAGAAGGACAAGTACTTTGCCTATGAGTTTGTTGATAGCTCGGTAATTTCGATGGTTGTTTTGAAGCCGAATGGCAATATGGATCGATACACTTGGGCGGATCGCACCAGTAGTTGGATGGTCTACATGTCCGCACCATCAGATATGTGCGATATCTACGCGTTATGTGGTGCTTATAGTAGTTGTGACATTGCCAACTCTCCCGGATGCGTTTGTCTGGACGGATTCGTGCCTGCATCCCAAGAAAACTGGTACCAGTCTGATTGGTCTCGCGGATGCGTAAGGCAGACTCCTCTGGATTGTAGGAGTGACGGGTTTGTTAAATACGCTAATCTTAAGCTACCGGATACACGAAACGCAACAGTGAGAGAAGGCGCGACGCTTGAAGCTTGCAGGATTATGTGCTCAAAGAACTGCTATTGTATGGCCTTTTCTTGGTTGAACAGAACAGATGGGGGAGGGACTAGATGCTTTCACTGGTACGATGACATCGTCGACATCAAAAAGTTTTCGCAGTACGGACAGGATCTCTACGTCCGGATGGCTTCTTCAGTAGTAGGTAACTAGAACATCTTGCTAAAACTTTCTCATGTCCAGTCTAAGGCCAAGATCTTTACGCATTGCAATCTTTGTGTGTTCGTTAACGATCGTTTCTGTTTGATGTATAGAGTACGAAAATGTTATGAAGGCGAAGGCTAAGGCGAGATCCAACTTCGACAAACAAATCGCGATTGCAGCTGGATGTGCAATATTGGAGGCAATGCTGCTGCTACTCCTCGGCGCTTATGTTTACAGAAGGAAGAAGCCATCCAAGGGTATGGTATATTCTCTTCGGTTGAATATATTCTGCAATTAGTAACCGAGATGTTTTTCGGGTTGTAAGTAGAATTTTCGGGTTTTCCAGGAAAAGTGTTGGCCACTGTACGAAGCATGAATCTTACTAGCAAGGGTGAAAACGAAGTAGTTGATTTGCCGTTGTTCGACTTGGAAACTGTAGCTGATGCAACAGACAACTTTTCCATTGTCAACAAGCTTGGAGAGGGAGGTTTCGGATCTGTTTACAAGGTAACAACGGATCGGATGGTTCCATTTGTCTGTGACCACTGCAGAATTTCTCGTTAACGTTCATTGAACATGTAGGGAGCGCTCAAAGATGGACAAGAAATAGCTGTAAAGAGGCTCTCAAAGCGTTCAAGACAAGGGCCTGACGAGTTTAAGAACGAAGTCGTGCATATCGCGAGGCTTCAGCACCGGAATCTTGTGATGCTCCTAGGTTGCTGCATTGATGAGGACGAGAAGATTTTGATCTACGAGTTCATGCCTAACAAGAGCTTGGACTCTTTTATCTTTGGTATGGCTCCTCATCTTGATTACCAAATCTGTAGATATGCTCAACATTTGATATCGAACTCTTGTGTTTGTTCAAGATGAAACACAGCTAGGTTGGCCGCAACGGTTTGAAATCGTCAAGGGGATCGCTCGAGGGCTCCTTTATCTTCACCAGGATTCAAGATTCAGAATCATTCACAGGGATCTCAAACTCAGAAATGTCTTGCTAGATCGAGAAATGAACCCGAAGATTTCAGACTTCGGCCTTGCTAGAAGCTTATTAGTAGATGATGAGACCGAGACCAGAGCTAAAACGAGAAATGTGGTCGGAACATAGTTAAGCATCTCTCAAACTTAATTTTGTATGTTCAACCTGAAATTGACTTCAATCTGATGTTCTTGTACAATTTCCTGAATACAGTGGTTACATGTCACCAGAATATGCATTAGCCGGACGATACTCGACGAAGTCGGATGTGTTCAGTTTCGGTGTAATGGTGCTAGAAATAGTTTCAGGTAAAAGTAACAGAGGATTTTCTCACCCGGAGCACCACCTCAACCTTTTGGGACATGTAAGTCACGTGATGTTTTCTCTCAGAAGTAAAACAGATTCCTGATTATCTTTCTTAACACAAGAACATGGTTGTTATGAATCATCAGGCATGGAGACTATACAAGGAAGGCAGATGCTTGGAGCTGGCTTCTTCATGGCGAACCGAGTCATCGGTCATTCCCGAAGTCGTGCGCGTGATCCAAGCGGGTCTGTTGTGCGTGCAACAAAGTCCGGAAGACAGGCCGAGCATGTCCGCTGTGGTCTCCATGCTGAGTGGCGAAGGTGCATTGTTACAGCTACATCCTAAACAGCCAGGCTTCTTCTCGGAGACCGATCTGGACGGACTGGGTTCTTCATCTTCTTGTCGGAAACGGAAATTTTCGCTTAATGGAGTTTCCACCTCGTCATTACACGGAAGATAGCAAATGTCGGGTATTTTGAAGAATGAGAGTAGGGCACAGCTTGAAACAGGTCTCTTGGGCTACAAAATATGTTTTCCTGATTTTTAGGCTAAACCAAGAATAAGAAATTGTGTATCCAAATCTATTACTGCTTAACCAACTCTCATTGTTATATATATATAATATATATATATATATATATATATATATATATATATATATATTTTTGGAATAAATCATGAAGATCACACGAGAGAGGAAGTTGCTGCTCAGTCTGCAACTATTGGGGAAGAAGATGCTGCTGCATAATTCGCAGCAACTTGGTACATCTGCTGTGGTTTAGTTAATCAAGTTTTGTAAATCACGATTCCTTAATCTCTGTCACATGTTCGTGTACAACTGTATTAGGAAGTAGTTAATGTAAACACTTGTAATTAGTGGTTGTTAGCTGCCATTCAATTAATGCTAGACAAATCTAGTTGTTGTTTATATCCGTTAGTTACAACTATTAATTAGGACATTGAATACTTAGATTATAGCCGTTACAATTTTTGAGAGTATTTTTGTCATTTCAATAATCAAAAATAAAAAAAAGAGAAGATAATAAAATTAAACACAAGAAAAAAGCCCAAACTTTTTAAGTTGGACACACACGCGTTCAATAGCAAAGAGGGGGTAAAGAGTGATTAGTGAACAGCGGGCGTCTAAAAGTAAAACCCTACCAGTCTGTCTCCTAAACCCTCCCGATGAGTCCGTCGGCCATTATCACGCGCTCTCGAGCATCGTCGTGCCCACTCGCGACCCGTATCTTCACCCGCCTCATGGGCGGAGGCCCCCGGACCTTCCCGGGGGGGATAAACAAGTGGCAGTGGAAGCGGCTCCACGAGAAGAAAGCCAGAGACAAGGAGAAGCGTCTCCTCGACCAAGAGAAGCAGCTTTACCAGGCCCGTATCCGCTCCGAGATGCGCGCCTCTCTCTCCGCGAAGCCCGGCCCGTCCGCCGCCTCCACCCACGCCCCTGTCTCCTCCAAGGACCAGATCAAACTGCTCGCGGATCGGTTCATCAAGGAAGGGGCGGAGGATCTGTGGAATGAGAGCGACGGGCCGGTGAGATCTCCCCCTTCGAGGCCTCGGTCGGCCCAGGGGGGTTCGCCTCTTGACTTGAGGAAGTTGTTTGGCAATAGGCTGAGTAGTTATGTTAAGGCTAGGGATTATTCGGTCTATAGATGCGGGGGTTCGAGGGCGGCTGATGGGAAAGAGAGGAGGAGTTTTTGGAGGAACGGGAGTTGTTCGAGCGATGGGGGCGAGGACGAGGAGGATGTGGATTCGGGTGCACGGAAATGGTTAGGTGAGGTTGGGAGCAGTGCGGCATTGGGGAAGTGTGATGTGAAGTTCACCAAGCGTAGGCCGCTTAAGAAGATCGAGGACGTGGCTTTGTCTCAGGAGGTGGAGTTGATTAGACAGCAGCATGAGCAGAGGAAGATGGGTGGATGTAGAGGGCAGGAAAGGAAGAGGGACGAGGACGAGGACGAGGAGTCGGTCCTTAGTGAGAAAAGGTGGCAATTCTAATGTTAAGACTCTTGTGGTTCGCAAGATCCGAAAACAAATAGTCATTGAACCTGAGATTTTGTGGTTTGGTGGTTGGTTTTGTGTGTTCAGATTTGACGAGTGCGGGATATCTCCGTTGACTGTCAAAGCACTAACAGCTGCTGGATATGTGCATATGACCAGGGTACAGGCAGCCTCCCTGCCTGTATGTCTTGAGGGTACTGACTCTCTCTGTGGGTCAACCTGTTAACTCCTTTATTTTACACAAGTTCTATCGGTTAGAGATTAAAACTTGTTATCGTGTATCCATTGCATCTGATCTTGCTACTTATTGAATTCAATGTGTGGAGAAGAAGGGAATCTTATTCTTCTTATTAATGAAGTATGCAGATCAGGTTGATTACTATGTAGATTTTGAAGCAGTAGTATTTGCTGCAGAAAATTTTCTGTAACAGTCCTCAGTAAACATGAAGTTGCATGGACATCAAAGAATGTAGTCCATAATCTCTTATGTCTTATTTGTTAAGTCTGTAAAGAAATTGTATTTCCATTCAACTTGAAATTATATGCTGCTTCTACACCTTTTACAATGATGAGACTCGTGTCACTCCTAATGGTATATAAAGAAAAAGGAAGTTGAACACGGATCATTAGAGAGTTCTGGGAGCAGCATTTGCTACAAGAATTTACCTCAATATTTTGTTGAAGGTCTCATTATCCTTGAAACCCAGTTATGAGTTGGTTCATGAAAACGATCCTTGATTTGTTTTCTCAACTGAAAGTTTCATTTGCTTAGTTTGGGGGTATAAATACAGAGCTGATGTTTCTTTGAATTGGAGCAGGCAAGGATGCTTTGGTGAAAGCTAAAGCCGGAACAGGGAAAAGTGCTGCATTTTTGGTACATCACCTACTTCTTGAGTCCCTGTAGCTGCATTTCTTACTTTTTGATCTGGTCTTTCGAAGCTGTCATTGACCACTGAACAGCTTCCTGCTATTGAATCAGTTTTGAAGGCGACAAACAACAATATCAACCCTCGCCTGCAATCAATACATGTTCTTGTTCTCTGTCCCAATAGAGAATTAGCCATTCAAATTGCTGCAGAAGCAAATGCCATGGTGAAATTCCATGATGGCATAGGCATTCAGACATTAGTTGGTGGAACACGTTTCAAGGATGATAAGAAACGCATGCAAGCACATCCGTGTCAGGTTTTGTTGCATCATTGCGTTGCCAGCTTGCAACTATTTTATGCAGATTCTTTTCATTTTCCGATTTTGGTGGACAAACAGTACTTGGGATATGGGTAGAAGGCATTGCTATACCAATTTTTGGAACCTTGCTCAAGAGTGATTTACTTGCTACCTTTCAGATAATTGTTGCCACACCTGGTCGGCTGCTGGATCACATTGAAAATAGGGGTGGTTTATCTGTTCATTTGATGGGATTAAAAATGCTTGTACTTGATGAAGCTGATCACTTACTGGACTTGGGTTACAGAAAGGACATTGAGAAACTTGTAGACTGTTTGCCTCGCCAGAGGCAGTCTCTGCTTTTTACTACAACAGTACAGAAAGAGGTTAGTGTTCCCAAATCCAGCGGCCTAGATTATATCTCAGTAGTTGGAATACTAAATTTTACTTGCTTTCCATGATTATGAGCCTGCAGGTTAGACGAATATCTCAGCTTGTATTGAGAAAGGAGCACGATTTCATTGATACAGTTGGTCTTGGTTCTGTTGAAACTCATGCAAAGGTATCCTATCCATCACTTGATTGCTGCATAATGCTGGCTTTCAAAGCTTTTTGACATGTGAACATTTAAGCCATAATTGTGTATATGTTCGATTTGGATAATAATTTTTGTATCTTTTTACAATGTAAAATGTTCAAAGCACATCCAATTTGGTGCTGTTCTTGGGAACCTCAGACCCTTTTGACATCATACTGTTTAGCTATTCAACTGAGTTCTTCCCCTCCTGATACCTCTGACTCCCAAATGATACATGCAAGCATTTTCATTTCTATTCTCCATGCTCAAATGTCAATACTTTTTTTTGTGTTCATAAGACCCACCAGTATGGTTCTATTTGTAGGTTAAACAATCCTTTCTAGTAGTGCCACATGAACAACATTTTCAAGTAGTTCACCATCTTCTTAAGGAGCATATATTGCAGACTCCGAATTACAAGGTAACTTTTTTTCTTATGCCAAAAAGTTTGGTGGGTAGTATATTGCTGGGAATTTATCTCTTGAACTGTTAATGAATCAAGCTTGTGAACCCAGGTAATTGTTTTCTGTACAACTGGGATGGTAACATCCCTCTTGTATGACCTTCTTCGAGGCATGAAAATGAACGTTAGGGAGATGCATTCCAGGAAGCCTCAAATTTTTAGAACTCGCGTCTCTGAGGAATTCCGAGAATCGAAACGGATAATTTTTGTTACATCAGATGTTTCAGCTCGTGGAATGAATTATCCTGATGTCACCTTGGTCATCCAGGTATTCAAGAACTGAACACTATTTTTCTTCATCACTGAATCACAAGTCTTAGAAACTGTCGTCGATAACAATTTGAGAAGTCATTCTATTCTTTTGCTGGTGACTGCAATATTCTGAGCATATTCGAAGTTTGTGAACAGAAGATGGGCAAATGTATTTGTGCGTAACAAGTTGAATAGGGTTTCAACTTCGTTAGTTCTGTTATAAGTGACCTTTTTTTTCTTGAATGAGAACGCATAGAATCTGAATGTAGCTTGAAGAGAGACTAATGTGAAGCCTACTAATGCATCAAGTTTGATAAACTCAGGTTGGTAGACCATGTGATCGTGAACAATACGTTCATCGCCTTGGAAGAACGGGGCGGGAAGGAAAAGATGGAGAAGGCATCTTATTAATTGCACCATGGGAAGAACATTTCCTGGAGGCGATCAAGGACCTTCCGCTTCAGAAGCTTCCTTCTCCGGAAATAGATCAAGAAACTCAAACCAAGGTATCTGATAATATAATCACATCTCGCCCCTTTATGTGAATGTTTGATTGTAGCTTTATGATATCAGATTAGACAAGTCAAATTAAAAAAAAACTAATAATGTCATGACTTAATAACTGATAAATTGATTGGGCGATCATCAACGATGAGAGATGCGTCATTCTGTATTTCTTTCCCTCGACATGGATTGACTAGTTCCCATAATCAGAAGTTATCATCTACTTAGATCCTGGCTTCCTACGGGGAAAACTTGTATAATCATTCAGACATCTCCAAATTCTCTCGATGCACTTGTTGCGTATCTGTAATGGTGATGTAGTTAACACCTGTATGCTTTTTGAAGGTGGAATTGTCAATGTCGAAGGTTGATAATAGCTTGAAGGAAGCAGCTTATCATTCATGGCTAGGATATTACAACTCGATCAGGGAAATCGGTCGGGACAAAACTACGCTTGCCGAGATGGCAAAGAAATTTTGCGAGTCCATAGGGTTGCAAAAACCTCCTCCTCTCTTCAGGAAAACTGCTCTGAAAATGGGTCTGAAAGATATTCCAGGTATCCGAACCCGACAATAGCTATAACATCCTGCCTGTATTATACTATATGATGCTGAGACGAGAGAATGACTGCTTCAAAGATCTTTTGAGGACATGTTCTATCTGTTCAGCCTAGCGAATTTGCATGTGATATTGAATCTGGCTTCATTTTTTCCTGAGGTAGCCAAACTTAACTTGAGACGACGTTTATTTAGCTTGGGACTTGAGAGTGAAACTTTATTGTACTGTAAATTAGTGGAAGCACTTGTACGAATAACATCTCAGATCTTTTGGTCAATTGTTCCTACTCATCCTGCTCCAGAAATGTCATTTTCTAGAAAAAAATATGTTGGAGAATAAGATGGTTTCATAAACGAGTGAGATTCATTTCGGTGGGTAAGGAGTAATGTTCTTGATTGAACATGAACAGTACCAACATTTTGGAGCAATGTGGAAATTTGTTCCATGGGATGTGACATGCATGAATTTTAGCAAAGCTTTTTTTCATCAATTCAGATGGTCTCCGGATATTACCTAACACGTTTTAGGTTGACCAGATATATTTAGGTAGAGCTTCTACAACGCATTTGCATTCGTTCATGGTCAGATTTTACTTAATTAGTTAGTTCAATAAGTATTTAGATACCAAATAATTTCGGTAAAAATAAAATCTTTTCCATTGTGATCTTTGTCAAGCTTATGGCATCTTGGAATTGCTCATTGTCAATTGCGTAAGGCGACCTGCATAGGATAGATTATAGAAGACTGAAAGTAGCCGCTGCTACTTGACCGTTAGCAGTAGGTTTCCATCTCAGAAATAACGTAGACATTACGTTATTATGGCCGAATCAAGTCACCGGATACTCGTTAGACTAGCCAATTTAAGTTTGAGTCACACCAAATAATGAAAAAATATTAACAAACTCTCTATCGTATTTTCTTACAGTTGTTTTTCAAAAGCTTGAATTTAAAACCTCTGATTGATAATAGAATAAAATTTCACCGGTTAAACTACGTGGTTGGAGTTGCCATCGTCATGTACAATCCACTTGATTAAATCGTATTCTCCATTGAAATTATCTTGGCCATAAACGGAACTCATCTTCCACGAAACCACTAATCAATTGATTACTCTCATCTTATCTGACATTCATGAGCTGTCCAAGAATGGTTGGTTTATTTATTATGAGTATCAAACTGCCTGCAATTTGAGGGCACTGTCGCATGCTGTAAATGGGATCCACATCCCATGAAAAAATAAATGTTACATTCTCCTATCACATGATATGCGTATATTTTGGACGTTGACACTGAAAATCTCTTTTTTTTTGAAAATGGAGCCGGAAGCTCTTATATATAAATATGAAAATAAATCATAATTATATCTTAAAGAATATCCTACTCACAATCGAGCCTCCTGAATAAAGGTCCCTCTAGTTTATTATTGTGATGACTACTACTTAACACGGAATTTCCTCTTACGAGATTACGGCCGCCGGTCTCAGTAAAAACTTCTCGCGGTAAAATCTAGTAAAAAAAATCCGCGGGAAAAAAAAATACCTCGACAATGTAGGAACCTACCTTGACGTTGATACCGCTAAAATTGATTCCACGTCATCTATATCACTAGCTTTCATACCACCAAAACATTGAAGAGAGAGATCCCTCATTCTTCTTTGCCAATTAAAAAACATTTATGATTCCTGATTTCCACGACGACCAAAGAAATTAGGGACTGAATGGAAGAAGCTAAAATTGTCGACTTGCAATAATGCAACAACTTCCCATTTCATGAAAAAAATATTGCAAGAACCAGTATAATTTTCCCCAAAGAAGTCAGACAATAGGAAAAAAAGAAATTTTCTTGTTGTTGCAAGGGAGTCAAGTTGCTTTCGATAATTATTTAGACCGCCCGGATAATTATTGAACTTTATATTAGATCTGACCCACGGTTCGTACTACCGGTTACGGTTCATGTATTGTCCGATTCATGGTTTCCAAAAAGTAACCAACGCACTAATTTGTGGTTCAGTTACATATCATGAATCGTGGAGCCGCAAGCCGGTCCTAACCTGTTCATCAACTGTTGGTTCGCTGGTTCAAACTAGTCCACGCAGTACTTATTGTATATCATTGGGTCATATATTTGAAATTTATTCATTTTTTAAGAATCGAAAAAAACATTGCCAAATGTGTTAAATTATTGAACTCCTCAACTGTAAGCCCAAGCCAAAGTTCCCTAACCGTGGTCTCCATGGTCTACGTAGATCCTATGGTCCTGTCGTTATCACCTTCAAATCTATGTGATGGGACCAAAACCTAAATTCTTTGTATATATTATTTTGAAAGATAAATTTTTACGTGATGATTATATTTGTCAGAGCTTGAACGCTGAACTAACCTAAATTTATCAACGTATTATGCTGTTATACTAAATATTTTTTGACAAGCCCTCACAAGTATAGTTATGGTGAGAAGTTCACTAATGTGATAATCGAGATTTTAGGTTATCACCTTCAAAACTTAGGATTGGATTGGATTTATGTGTTAACAATAACTGATTGCAAGAGTAATTGTCTTGTTTATAAATGTAAAAATTTACATACTTAAAATTTTTGGGTTGGATATGAAATCTCTACCTAAACAACAATTTTTGTATTTGAAACTAAAATTACTAAACTGTCTCCATGTATTATACCTACAACAATGTGAGCATCGTTGGAAATTTGGTGGAAAACAACAAAAAATTGATTTGAGTCGCATAGGAGACGCTGTCCTTCTGAGTTCAAATGAACAAGGGCAACTAATAATCTAATAAAAATAAAGTATAGGTACTCGAAATCGAAAAATGGAACAATGGATCTCACCTTTTGGTTGTCTTCTTTACAAATGAAGAATAACCATCCATCTTATATAGCAAATATCCAAAGTGTAAAATAAATATGAGTATTTACACAATTTGATTGTGTAACATATGATTTAATTTTAAAATTAAAAATTAATTTATGCAATAAATTTGGAATGTCATAAATTTTAAAATAAATGTTGGATGTTAAATGTCCATTTTAATTTGGATTTTTAATGTGCATTGTTACAATTTTGTAACATCCAATATTAATTACTCAAATCTTTTATGCCCATTAACATTTCCTTTGAATTATCATTTTACTCACTAATATTTGCTCCATTTTTCCAACAATCGCCCACTATTTTAAATATTTTTCACTGATATACATAGCGGAAAAATTTGAAATACTATTTTGAGTAAGCTATATGGATGTAAGTGCATCGGCTCTGGTATCTCACTGACTATGAACTAGACCTTAAGCTTATAGGAAAAGCATACAGTGTCATGATGAAGTTATTTTAACTTCTATGAATTATGATCACTATGTTGTATACCTGAACCCCACAAGCCACACCTCACCTCTGCAGTTCTTGTCGTTATTGCTGTTCTGCGCTAAATCGGCCATGCACTCATCCCGGTAATTCATGAGTACTCCAGAGATTAAGCCACAATCTCATACGAGCGACTCCACTCGACACCCATATAAGTGACCTCATCAAATGTATATTGCGCTTTATACACCATCCTTTTTAAGGGCTATAAGATCATTAAAAACTTTAAGTTTATCCTACCACAGTGCAATCTAGTACTCTTATACCCATACCATAAGAAAGGGACCAAGTTTCAGTACTAGAGTGATTAATTCGTGACTTATTGTTACCCATATGAACCTTCTTCATGGGTTCTCCAATCTCAAAGGTTGGGTTCCCATCATCGTTAATCTAGAAATTTGGCTTAAGTCTCATTCCCCTTAATGTATTATATATGTGACCCTTCTACAAAGCGTTGCGTCAGAGGATTGATCAAATCTACTCTGACTTCATACATTCTCTGGATTAATCCATCTTTTAGCAATTGCTTAACCATAATAATCATTAATCAAATATATTTGTTTTGCCATTTACAGCTTTGTATATAGCTATGGCTATTGCATCTTATTGACAATCTCAAATCATGAACAAAAATAGTGTTGGTTGTATTCCTAAAAGAATATTCTCAAACATTCACAACCATTATAAATACTCACTTCATAGTAACCACTTGGCAACCTCAAAACATCAATATTAACAAGGTTGGCTTTGTCCCCAAAAAATATATATCAATCACTCAAATTTATTATCGATTAACTCTATAGCTATACAAGCTTCTTATTTTATAGTAATTTTTACTACTATAGTTTCTTTGGTCAATCTCCACACAACTGCATCACTTCGAAAGTAGCTACACAACTATTGGTTATTTACCCCATTTGAATATGAAATTCAATTAACATCATTATATTTTCTGAATACAATGGATATGCACAATACATGATACATAATATATGATAATTCTCACTATTTTATTACAACAAGTCATCCTGATATTAAATATAAGGGTCATGGGTATATATTCTCAATCTTGACTTTCTTAAAATATGATCATAGCATGACTCTCTATTTATAATAGAGTTCATATTAAAATTGCGATCATTACGTAAAATTCTCAAAAAATATTGTAGCAATTAATTATGGGCATATTTTACCCCCACTATTTCAACACATCGACTTTATCTCAAAGTCGGCATTACTTAAATATCAAATTTTAATCTATATAACAAATGCTTATAATCACATATAATAACCATAAAGTACTTAATTAACTTTGGTACTAAACTCTATGTACCATCACAGATTATACTAATAAAATAGGTTAATTGTCCGCACTTAGAACTCATCACAACGTTCAAGATGAATATAGATTAAATTCTTTTTTTTAACTCGTGACTCACTAAAGAATAATTAGTCACCATCTTCGATATTTATAGACTCCATCATCCTGAGTCCATACTTTCTTAATAGATCATTTTAATATTCTCCCAGGCCAATAGTTCATAGGCAATCATCAACTAAACATGCTAGAAATTTCTATTGTCCATCAATACAATCACAATCACATTCACTAACAAAAGTTAGAGATCCTCAATTAATTAACTACTCGTTATTCACTTTCAAACTGAATTTAGTTAATCAAGAAGACGTGCACTTCTTGGACTCAAATTCAGTGAGGACATGGATAATCCCCACTATAAGGGACAGGGACAATATTGAAAATACAATTATAGAAATAATTAAAATAATAATAATATCAGCCAAACAATACATTTATGGAAATACAATTATGGAAATATTGGTATCAATGTACTGGAATATTAGTTTCTATCTTCTCGGATATTGGTTTCTATCTTTTATGCTATTAGTTTTCTTGTACTCTGATATTTTTTTCCTTGTACTTTGATATTGGTTTCATTTTACTATGATATTGGTTTTCATCTTCTCAAACATTGGTATCCGTTTGTTTTCATATTGGTTTCCTTCTGCTCTGATATTTGTATCCTTCTACCCTGATATTGGTATCCTTGTACTCGGATATCAGATATTGATATGCTTCTTCTAGGATATTGATTTCCTTCTTCTATGATAATGGTTTCTTTCTTCTCTGATATTAGTAGCCTTATTTTCGGATATCGGTTCCCTTTTACTCTAATATTAGTTTCATTCTACTCCGATATTGGTTTCATTCTACTCCGATATTGGTTTCTTCTTACTCTGATATTGGTTTCCTCCTGTTATGATATTGGTATATTTTCTTCAAATGAACAAGTTATTAACCCAACGAAAATTATTAGTGACAAAAATATATCAACCAACCTCAGAGCCAAAAAAAAAAATTATCTGATCATCACAAATTCACACCAAGTAGAAGCACAAACCAAGCAACCATCTTAGAAGAACAGACAATCTTCCAAAAGACCGAAACTTGAAGAACCAATCATCAAGTAATCCTTCTGAAACACAAAATTGAGACTAAAAAAAAAAGAAAACAGAGAAAGACCACCCAAACCAAGCTTCAGTCTTTGGCATAAAGACACAGAGAGATAAAAAATCACAGCAAGGAGAGGCCGAGGAGACACGAAATGACAAGAAATAGGAACAAAATTGGGTGATCAAAACAAAAATGACCGGGTCAGCAACGACGATGGCGCGAGGAAGAGATGATCATTTTTTTCTCCTCGTATCTCCACGGCGTCATCCAGTTAATCTCTTTTCTTCTCTCCCCGTATCTCTCTCTTCCTGTCGGCGAGGGCACCATGACCTCTCTCTCATCGCGGCGCGGCGACTTCAGATGGCCTAGACAGAGAGAGGCTCTCCCCTTTAGCGGCGGGACTCGATGGAGCGAGGGCATCCGTCGTCTCTCCGGGACGCGAGCGGACATACTCTCCCCTGTTGCTCCTCTTCTCTCTCGACGCGATTGTCACGAACGATTCAGCAGGCAGCTCAGTCGCTCCACGGCGGCGACCACAGGGACTGGGGCAAATTTTGAGGAAGAAGATGACCACAGGGACCGGAACGAAGTCCGAGGAAGAAGACGACGAAAAGGAGTGAGATGGCAAGGACGGTAGTACTTTGGATGATCTTGTCCTCTGGTGATCTCTTCTCTTAAGTGCTGGATTTTTTGGAGGAAGAGAGGATGGTACCTTTTTATTGGCAAGTCGTGACAGGAAGAAAGAGAAATGTTGGGTTGCCTGGAAATCCTAGATGGAGTAATCTTGTGTAAAAACCCAATAATGCCCCCGGAGGATTTTGACCATCAGATTTATAAAAAATAATTTTGATCAAATCTAATGGTCCATAATTTGTCCATACCATAGGGATGACTTTTGTGTAGTTCTCACTGAATCCAAATATATTGTGAATGATGTTAAGGTGGCCGTTTTTTTTAAATAAAGAAAGGTTCTTATTGAATTAATTGGGAATTAATTGTTGTCGAGGAAAACCCCTTTCATACTCCTTCGCCTGTAACCAAGTTGGAACATCGGGATCTTAAGCTTGAGTCACCGCAACACCAAGATGGGAGGTCGATGATCGAATCAAGTTACAGTATTCGCTCATGTGTGACCAAGGATACATGAGGTATATAATTAATTTACATGACTATATTATGCATGTTCTTTAATTGTGTATGAGTGAGTGGTTAACAAGTGCGGGAATGGATTCAGTAGGGACAAGGGGTAGTCCCCACCCATATGGAGTAAAGGGAGTGAAGGGATAATTTGGACAATAAAATTATATTCAGAGATAATATTGAAACATTAGCAAAAGCAAAGGAGAGAGAAATAATTAATTAGTTTCCCTAAACCCAAAACCCTACTATTGGTTGACTCTTCACAATCTTCTTCCTTTCAAAATTCAAAATTATCCACTCAAGAAAATCGATGGTCTTCAAAATACGACCCAGAGTCGACTCGAATTTTGGGTTGTACTCTGGGTCAACCAGTCTGACTGGACGGACCACCGGTCGGACTTGATTTTTTATTTGAAAAATAAATATATTTATATATAATCTAGGTATAATTGTACATGTAATCGCATACATACCTAAAAAATATTACTTTTTCATCAAAAATATTAGAATATAACAAATAGGAATATTAGACCAGGTCGGACCGGATATGTATTTTTTTATTTAAAAAATCTGGGTGAACCACTCTGGGTTGGTCAGATTTTTGGTCCGACCAATTTTTGTTCGGTTCGCAAGGTAACCATTTTTTGGTCAAAACCCGGTATGCATTTACACTCGTATCTTAGTCCGACCGGTCGGATTGCATATTTTAAAATTCGGAGGACGATGACACACAAACCACTATTTGTAAATATGCTAACCACTATACCAATATCATTACACATACAAACCAATATCACTACATATGAAAATCAATATAACTATATATGAAAATCACTATCGCTACACATGCAAACCAATATCACTACATACCAAAACTAATATTCCAATATTCAAAAACCAATATCACTACACATGCAAACCAATATCGCTACATATAAAAACTACTATCGCTATACATGCAAACCAATATCACTATATACGAAAACTAATATCATAACATACGAAAACCAATATCTCAACATACGAAAATCCATATCCTAACATCCGAAAACTAATATCCAAAAATTAATATATGAAAATTACTATATACAAAAATCAGTATCACTAAACACGCAAACTATTATCACTCGACATAGAAACCAGCGTCAATTAACATGCGAACCACTATCACCACAAGTGCAAACCACTATCAGTAAACATACTAACCACTATAAGTAAATGTGCGAACCAATATCATTAAATATGAAAACTAATATCATTACATTTGTAAACTAATATCATTACATTTGTAAACCAATATCATTAAATATGAAAATCAATGTCATTACATCTGAAAATCAGTATCACTATATCTGAAAATCACTATCATTACATCTGAAAATTAGTATCAGTCTACAAATATACCAATACAAAAAATACTATTGTATAAATACAAAAATATCATAGTGGTAAACATAATATTCATGGCGCGGACGGAGCCGAAGAGGTAGCAGAAGAGACCGTCGGTGGCAGCGTCGAGAATGTTAGTACCGACGGAGCTGGCCAGATCATGGCAAAGTCGAGCTACATGGAGAAGACAGTGTAGGTGGAGAAAAGAAGGAAGGAGTTGTCGACGGCGTACCGAAAAAAGAAAAGAAAGACAAAGAGAAGAAGAGTGGCGGGAGGGGGTACCCAGAAGCAGGCGAGATCGACGTCGAACTTCTTCCCATTGAAGGTGATTCTGGCGAACAAGAATGAGAAGAGAGGCAAAGGGGAGAAGGGGTTGGGTTTAGGGTTAGAGAGAGAGGAGGGAGAGAGAGGAAAAGGAAGTGACCAGGAAAGAGAGGGGAAGAGGAAGAGATATATGGTCAAAAAGTAGAATTAATGTGGAATCAATGTGGGCGTCATAATTAATGTGGGCGGCGGAATTAATGTGGGTAGAATCTTAGTTGACATTTTTGGGATATATGGTCAAAAATATCCTTCGTGTAATATTGACCATCAGTTCAATTTTTTAAATAAAAAAATAGATCCAAGAGTTCTGAATCAGTCCTCTCCATGGGATAACTTTTTAGTAGTCTCTACTCAATCCAAAATCATATATTCGAGGAGAGTCGGCCAGGGTTACAGAATCGAGATCCACTTTTCGTAGAACTTTCACTAGTTACGTGTCTGAACCAATAATCATTCTGCCGTGCCGAGTTAATTAGGCTCTAATCAGTAATCACCACAAACCTAAAATGGCCCAGTAAGAGGGGGACAAATTTGGTGGGGAGTGGGGTAGTCCCCATCCATTGAGACTAACTCAAACCAATATCACTACACATGCAAACCAATATTACTTCACATGCAAATCAATATCACTTCATATGTAAACCAGCGTCTTGCAAACCAATATCACTTCACATGTAAAGCAATATCATCTGATAGGTTATTGATCATCAGATTTAAAGATAATCAAATCTGACGGCCCAAAATGTAGTCCCCACATGTGGACAAATTTTCTTTAGTCCCCACTCAATCCAGTCTCCAGTAAGAGAGATCAACAATACATTAATAAAAAATAATTGGTCAAATGACTTGCATTTACTTAAAAAATATTAGATTAAAATATTTTGAATATAAAAAATATTATTGTGAGAATCACCTGTATATAGAATCCAGAAATGTTCAACTCCCAATACGAACAAATTAAAAAATAAAATGAAATCAAAATAACAAGAAGTGAGGAAATAAAACACAGTAAAAATATATCAAAAAAGAGTTCAACGCCACAGGTTTTGTTGGTGGAATTCAACGCCATAGATACTCTCATGTCTCCGGTCTATAGCGTAATAACTAGTAGGGTTTTTTTATTTGAAAATTTATTTTGGCATCCCTGCTCTTTGTTTAAATATTGGTCTCGGGACCCGAGACCAATATTTTTCCAAAGAGAAGGGACCTCAAAATAAAATTTCAAATTTTAGGGACCCTACTAATAATTATGACATAGAAAGATACTATCACACGGGATGGTTAGATTGTGGGTCGAATGAGTTTTCTATATATATATATATATTAAAATAATTGGGGAAAAGTGCACAAAAGGTATCACGGTTTTACATTTGGGTACCTTGTAGTTTAAAACGCATAAAATGTGATGACTATACACTCTCATGTATGTCACTTTGAAAATCAGACATCAACAGATGCTTCTGATTGTACTTGACATTCATAAATTGCAGCAACTGCTTACTTTTAGGGAATATCAGTTAATTTCCACATTCAACACATACAAATGCTTGCATTAATATCAAGACAATTGTTATGACGTAACAATCAACTTCAAACTTTAAAGCATCAACTGGAATTGCAAAACAGTTACATTCTCCCAACTTTATGTGATCCAACACCTTCAAGATGTTGGGACAAATGCTTCTGTTGTTCTCCACACTGGATTTCTTGACATGGATCCTCTTTAGAGCTTTCTCCTATCCACTCCATCATAGATAAGATTGGCTTATCTCTCTCATGCATTATAGCCAAATTAAATAAATCATTGATAACGTTCACTATCAGATCCGTTTTGGAGTGTGTACTGAAATGATTTATAGTCCAACATTGTGGGTCATTCCTCATTAGAAAGTTGACTACCTCCTCTTCTATTGGTAATTTTTTCATCTTTTATAAGTATTCCACTTTGTTACAGTTCTAGTAGAGGCAGCCAAACAAAGGAATTCCTTGTATTCTCGACCCTTGAATGTGGCTTTGAAATTCTCACATATACAATGATTTCACACATAATCATTGTCTTCATCTTTGCTATCATGAGAAGTTTCACTGTCTCCACCCAATTCCACAATCCTTTCACCATAATCCTCACTCCAATTTTCTTCATGTTGATCACACATCTCTTCATTTTGTAGTGTTGTATCCCCGTTTATAAAAGCCTTCAATCTTTTCTTTAACTCATTTACACTACTAACAAACTTACCTTCTTCCACACCAACATCAGTAAAAGGGAAAGGTTTTTGAACATCAATCATGCACATCACTTCTTTATCGTCAAACATCTCAATAAACCCTTCATCAGAGTCAAGCGCACCCATCTTATACCATATTCTAAACTCTCTCATCCCAAGGTTTTGCAAAAAAACCTATGTATAGCCCAAAAACAAAACCTTTCTACATCGTATCTAACACTTATCTCAAACATAGACCCTCTAACATATTGCTTACCTCAATTTTTCTCCCACGTTTCACCAAAGTGATAGCGAAGGTGGATCTGCTGATCCATCACATAGTTCAAACCTAGGAACAAGCCACAAACCTTATGTGAGAGGAGAGAACAAGACATACATAGACCAAACCTTGTACACAGACCAAACACTAAACAAGTCGTGCACAAACCAAACTATGTATACAGACCAAACATAAAATAAACCCCAAACCCTCTGTGAGAGGAGAGAACTAGCCATGCATAGACCAAACCCTAACAAATCAAAAACTAAACAAGCCATAAACTTGTGTGAGTAGAGAGAATAAGCCACACACAGACAGAAAAAGAAGGAAGGAAACCCCTAAGCCAATTCAAATAGATGGAGAAAGAAGAAAACCCTAATCAATTACCTAGACCAAAACAGGTGTGAGAGCTGTCGCAAACTAGGGTGAGCGAATGACGCAGGGGAGCGAGTTTCAAAGGTAGCGAGTTTAGTGAGTTTTAGGGAGGGAGATTGAGATCTTAGGATTTTTCAGTGTACTGTCAAAGGAGGATCGAGGTCTACAAGAGGAGGGTCGAGAGGAGATGGAGCAGAGGATCAATGGAGATGATATGGTGGTTGTCGACATTGTTGAGTTTCTCTGAGAGGGAGATGAAGAGTCAGGAGAAGGGTGAATTTATGTTAGAGGAGAGAAAGAGTCGAAAAAATGAGGAGTTTTCAATATTTAAATGATGAGTTTTTTGAAATAATATAAACCAATTTTGGATCATTTTAGAAGTTTTACAAATTGAGTGGCTTCTAGTTTGGATGGCGAGACATTGGGACTAAACATATGATGTGACAATCCACATGGGGAATGAAAAGATGTCATTTCGTAAAAATATTTTGGGCAGCTATCCAGGTCCTATGTGAGAAAAATTGAAAAAAAATTGGAAAATTGGACCCTTCTATAAGTTTTAAACCACATGATACTAAAATATACTTTTTCCAAATTATTGTTTAGTGGAGAGTTGGAATTGTTCAGGCACATCAGAGTAGAAAAAGAGAGAGAATTTATTTGGCAGACATAGACTGCCAAATGTGTTATGTGGAAAAGAAAAAAGTACATTTTAGTACCTTGTGATTTAACGTATTCTGCATTTAGGCTATTTGGATAAAAAATTTATTTTTATTTCTTGTAATTTTTTTTCTCGGATACGTCTTAGTCCCGGGCAGCTGCCTCGCCATTTGGCCATCTATGTTGGCTCCACATCCCCAAAACGACGTCGTTTGGTGTCCTACGTGGACATTCCATTGGTCAAGTGGTCGCTGACATGGCTGGCTGGGCTGGATTTTGTGGCGGAAGACGTTGTAGAGTAAGGTGGGGTAGAAGAGGACACGTGCCCCTGCCAGAACCACCGCCCGTTTTGCCTCCACCCTCCTCCTCCCCGCCGTTACCATCTGCTTCCCACCCACGACTTCGTCTTCGTCGTGGCCCTGCGCTTCCTCCAATTCCTCTTTTATTATATTTGTTGGTTGCGTTAATTTAGTGGAGAGAGAGAGATTGTTGGGAGCGGAAGAGTGTAGTGGTTGATGCCAGAAAGGAGGGAAAGGCCATAATCATAATTACGGAAGATTATGATTGGGTTATTATTGGTTTTTATTTTAGCTTATTGGTGATGTGTTTTAATTGAGGAAGATGAAAAGGGGGAACACTGCAATTTGATCAACTAATATTGGAGAAGATGATGGTTTTTGGTGATGGATTCTAATTGAGGAAGATGAAGAAGGGGCAACAGTACCATTTCATCAAGTTTAGGGATTAATATAGTAATTTATCACACGCCACGTCAACGACCACTTAACCAATGGAATGTCCATGTAGGACGCCAAACAACATCGTTTTGGGGAGGACGGCCAAATGGTTGGGCAGCTACCCGGACAGCCCGGGACTGAGACGTGTCCGAGCAAAAAAAAATCACAAGGCCTAAAAATAAAATTTTAAACCACACGGCCTAATTGCAAAATACGCCAAACTACAAGGTATTAAAGTGTATACTTTCAAATTTTAATTATGATAAAAAGTTGTTACCAAAAATAAAAATTTGAGAAATTTCAGTTACTAGAAAAAAAACTCAACCATACGGTAATTTGTTAGACAGAATAAAAGTGTGAACTTTGTAAAAAAACACACGTCATTTTGGATTTCGGGACATTCTGTAGAAATTGTTAATAACAAATGGACGAAAATGTAAATCCAAAAACATCGAAAGTCAACGGCCGTGCTGGAAGAAATTCTGTCTTTAGGCGTAGTACTTTTCAACAATCTAGCTCTTTTCTATCGACAAAAAAAAAACAGTACTTTTCAACAATTTTATTTTGAGGGGTAGTACTTTTCGACAATTGAAATCATGTAATGATGTAATAAGAATCTACCACGCCACGAGAAGCTTAGCCCCAAAGCATATATAACTTGTACCTCCACCGTACCAAATCCTTTAAATTTTAAATCAATATTACACCTATAAAAAATCAAAACTTAGACTTTTGTGATTCATATTAAGTGCATTTATGAATAGTAATCAGTAAATTAAACACTCAGAAGGGTAATAGCATAATTTCATCAAGAGTAATATGGCAAGCTCTTTTGTATCCGTCTTGACGAAAGCTTGCTTGATCTCATAATAAAAGCCTCCTCGCCCTAACAATATTGTTAACTAGCGACCAAATTGTACTGGCTTGCTTAAGCCAATCTCTCTCTCCCTCTTCCCATTCTTTCTCCAATTCATGAGAATCATTAACAGTCCATCAGTCCCATTTATGGTGGTGATCGCTTTGCTTCTACTCTCTACTCATGTGAAGCTCTCGAGTTGCCGCCACCTACACAGAAGAGCAGCTACTAGTAGGCAATTCTCATGGCATTTGACCAAGGAATCTCCTCAAGGTTCCAGCAACCGGACCGGCTCTGATATTGGAGCCTCTTTTAGAACAGTTCCCAGCGGACCCAACCCGCTTCATAACTAATATAGATTCAAGTCGGGTAAAATATAATTTAGGTATTTTTTTTAGCTTAGAATGAGTTTTCCATTTTTATCTTATTTTGTTCTTTATGTTTTCTTGTTCTAGCTAGTATATGAGTGATGTAACCTGTAATTGAAATAGAACAAAATTTTCGTAGACTTTCTTTTTTGAAGCGAGGAAAGGATTTTGCTCCTGAATTATGATACCATAACGAGTAAATGAGACATTGCTAATTAAGTTCCGGTTGATATTGTGGACGACATATATAAATTGCAAAGTACTTGCAAGCTTCTATTAATTTAATTCTCAAACGAATTAAATTAGCAGGATAGACTGCACAATAGAAGTATGCACCATCCTACGCCATTCAAGATTGAAATTAGCAGGATTTAGACGAGTCTGATGCCTTTCAAGGTTGAGTGCTTCTTGTGGCTGACTCTTCAAGGACAATTGAATGCAAGAGACATCCTGATTAAAAAGGGCTCAATCTAGTCATGGGAGTGTTTATGTCCTTTCTGCTGGGATCACGATGAATCTGCTTTGCACCTGTTCTTTCATTGTCCATTTACTTGGAAGATCTGGAAC
Organism: Hypericum androsaemum; assembly: GCA_963995505.1. Classification (NCBI taxonomy): domain Eukaryota; kingdom Viridiplantae; phylum Streptophyta; class Magnoliopsida; order Malpighiales; family Hypericaceae; genus Hypericum; species Hypericum androsaemum. Next base: position 8,101,103 of record OZ023188.1, read on the forward strand.
TCCTTTATGTTGAAAGTGGGAGTACAATGGTGCTATGGAGACAACTTACACTGCCTCCTTGCAAATTGGTTGGGGCTCGTTCGAAGTGGCACGATCGGTAAAGTCTGGCTCGCTCTCTTTGGTACTGTGATGTGGGGATTATGGCGTCATCGCAATGCTATTATATTTGATGGTGCAGTAGCCTACCGTGAGGTTATAACTCACTCCATCCTTTTCAATGCTCATGAATGGCTTTACTAGTCGAATATAACAAGGGCAATATGTAATCAAGATTTACTACTTTATATTAAATCCCATATGTAAAGAGTCGTGGTTCCACAACTTGTGTAATCTCTCTCTTTACATGTTTGATTCTATTGTATAATTTTTTGTCATTTTTTATTATTAAAATCTCTACTTATAAAAAAATTACTTTTCAAGACTCACATCGAACTTTTTCTTTGGTGGCTATGTGTCCATTTTCGAAAGAAAAATATATAATTAATAGTCACCCATTTTAATTAGTCCGGGAGTGTTCGATTTCAGGGAAAAAAGCTAATAGATAAAAACAACAAAGGAAGCTATTAGCACCACGAGGAAAGTCAACGATTGTGAATAGAAGTAGCTCATGCAGGTTCGATATTAATTGAATTGATGAAGTCACTAGTAACGGATGGTCCACTTGATGTGCTTAGCCACCGACTAAGCTTGTTCGGACGTCTATGAGTTGAAGAAACGGATAAAAGAAAACCAGTAATTTTTATTTATATCATTATCCAGACACCTACTAAATAACCAAATAATAGTAAGGCAAAAGCTCTCCTCGAAAAAGTCAAATCACCCTTGGCTTCACTGATTTAATTCCGTTCCTTTCATTTATTTTTTATTCCAATTTTCCTTTGTTTTATTGTGGCCCTATTTCAGTTTTGTTGTTTGGCAGAACAAAAGATAAGAGCTTCAGGTAAAGCCAAAGAGTTGTTATGTTGTAAATTGTTTTAACCGAAGACGTCAAACTCTTGCGTTTTGAAAGGTCTCCGTTATCATTCATATATTGTAAAACGTTGAGTAAAATATTTTTAAATTAATATTCAATGTAATAATAATAATTTTGGGCCAGTTTTAAAATATGATACGAACATTTTTCTGTTTTTGTTAATCATTATCGGAAATGATGCGCTTAATAGTGTCCGTTCAATCCACTTGATTTATTATGAAATTTCAAAATTTTTTTTGAGAATGATACCACCTGATTTTATTTAACTTGGGAAATCTTTATTCAAGATGGAGCTAAGTTCCGTCGGTGGGGATAGGAGCCAATTTGATGCACATATATTCATTCCAGTTTTCATAGCATCAGCAACCTGATTTGCCACTTTAGATGTGAATTTTATCTTACACATGTGCAATAGAGTAATGGAATACATAGTCATAATTGCGTCATTTTCTACTGTACACTTGTATTACCATTAATAAATTCGACCGCCATTTTGTAGTCCGAGTAAATTTGGATCTCCACATCTCTGAAGTTCTGCTGTACCAGCTTCACTTCACGGCCAGCCGGATAGTTTTAACTTCGGCATCAAGGACCGAGATAGCCCGTGTGAGCATATTTTGACCATTGACAACACGGCACGAGTTATTTTTAATAACTACTGCAAGATCTGTACTTTGATCTTCTTCGTATCAAGCTGCATCACAGTTGACTATCACCTGTTGTATAACCTCTTGTACAGTAGGTGTTATCCATCTCTTTTCCTCGGATTCTCTAGGATGTAGTGAAGTTACCCAAAATACAGTTTTTACTAGCCCAAAATTTTGTTATATTGTGTGTGAGAACTACGGAAAGGAGATAATGGGTAGTTCCAGCCTTTTTTCTTATCCTAGTCCGATGGGCCCGAGCTCCTCTTCTAATACTAATGCCTAATAAAACCACTTGACAATTAAAAACTCTTTGCCTTTGTAGTAACTATCTCGTCTACTTTTGGAAAAAAATGAACTTAATACTCATCAGATCTATTTGTCTAATTTGTGATCATAACTTAGTTTACAGTATGATTAACGCCATTTTACATGTTGCTAGTTTATAAACTTTGGAAGTACATTTCAATGCTCCATTAAAAAATAACATCAAAAAAAAAAACTTGTCTCGTTGCATATTCAAGTAATTAAAATTAAGCTCTTATAATGAACTTTAGAAGATCAACAAATACCAGATTTGTGCAGATAGTACGTCATTTGACAGAAAATATAGCCGATTACGACATTCTATTTTGAAAGATAAGCCATGCACCTATCATAGGTGGTAAAGGGCCGGATAAGGGATTGAGATTGGAGTCTAGGACGATGGTTCAAACTCTCAAATAGGAGCAAAAATTTGTACTTGATGAAACAAACGTATACCGTTACAAAAATTTCTGGCAGTGAATTTATGGCAAGACAGACGATTGCTCTAGCTCAAATACTAAATAATTCAATATGCACGATCTTGCCAAAGGAGATTTATAAGAGTATTTAACGGAGGTTTAGGATAAGGTATATTATTGATATAAAAATATTACAGTTACAAAAAAAAAAGGCCTTGATATCGAAAGAACTAGTCACCACTAGCGATTTAGGAGGTTAAAGACTATTAAATGCTTCTTTGTGATGAAATTCGGATGTTACCAGGATTAGAGTACTGTGTTCTTCTTTCAAGACTGAGTTCTTTCAGGGAATCTGTTGATCACGACTTTAACTCTCTCTCTTACCATATGATTTTTGTCAAGTTCTAACCAATCCGAGGACAATTGATATTGTAGGTTCAATAAGCAACCTAAAAGGGGGTGAATTAAGTTTCTAACAATTTTTTTGACTTCTTCGGTACTTAGTCAATCAGCTTAATCGAGAATAGGGATAGAGAGAATTGACACCAGATGTATAGTGATTCGGCTCGGTCCACTTGAGCTTACGTCCACTCTCAACTGTTCTCCCACTTTTTATTATCCCTAATAAAAATACAAGAGTACACCAAAAGTTTTACCAGGATCACATACAAACCTCACAACCACTTGCTTCACGGACTCCGGCTAGCTACCGCTCTCTAGTTTTACCAGGTTCACTAATAACCTCACAGTACACTAGCTTTCACAGGCACTAGCTAGTTATCTCACTCTAGATTTACATGATCTCTAGAACTCTTGGCTTATCGTTGCTCTTACAAATATACTTCTCACACCTTCACACAGAAGTTGAGCAAGTATCCTAAGACAAAAGTATTTCTAATATGCTCTTTGTCTTAACCACTTCGTGATCACAGCTTTTCTCTCTTGAATGTAGGAATTCAGCTTCGAGCTAGATTTCTTCTTTGAATCTTGATCACTTTTTTTTTCTCGAGTAGTCCACTTTTCTCTTTGGCTTGATCTTCTATTTATAGGATCTCCTTTGCATGTAGCCGTTGGTCCTTGCTCTCCAAGCAAGTCTTCAAGCTTGCTCTCCACGTCTAAAGTAGCCGTTGGAGGAGAAGCTTTCCTTAGCTATCAAAATAGCCAACTTTTCTTCCTAAGTGATGGAGATAAAGAATAATATTAATTATAGTCATTATCTAGAGTTTTAGGATTATTATTATCTATAGTTTTAGGATTATTATTAAGAGTTTGATTTCTAGTAGAATTTTATGTAATAGGTTTATTTTGTTTCTTTATAAATAGGACCTATTGTCTATTATTTTAGACAGTTGATTGATTATAAAATTTAGGATTTCCCTACTTGTTTTATCTTTCCGATTTTTCTCTTGCGAGTCTATGGAACAAGTCACTATCCTTCTTGTCTATACGCTCCCTGCTGCATTAGTTGGTATCAGTGACCAGTCGTACGCTCCTGTATGATGCCGCCGAAATGGGACACACACAAGAAGGTGGCCAGCCGCGATCACCTTGAGCACCGCATTGATGCTATGGAAGAACAAATGAACGAGGTACTAACCTTGCTTCGTTCGCTAGGAACCACGGTAACGAGTACTGCCCTGCACTGCCACCGATCGTCGAGCACATGGAGTCGGATGATGAGGTTACCGTTGACAACCCTTGGGTACCGCTTCTGCCAACCGATCAGATTTCTTTCAACGATAAAGTCGCTGATTACTTATTTGGTCCACCAATTTATGACTCCTACCCTGGTGAGGAGGACGAGGTTAAGAAAGTTGTTACTGTCGATCTGCCTTTATCTCAGGTTGTCTAGGATTACGAGGTCGAGTATCTCGAGCATATTAACTTTCTCAGAGTTAATAAGTTTGCATATGTTGATAGTTTTCCATTGTTGAACCTGTGGAACAGTCTCAAGGATGATGAAAGATCTGTCCGAAACAGTGAATTCATGGTCTTTCATGTGAATATTTATGCTTCAAGATTTTCAAATATTTTTTCTATTGGGATGGGAGATACCAGGTGTCAACACGTAGTTCGAACGTGTTCAAGAGTACATGTAGGAAGCTATCAAACTGGCCGACGACACCAAATTTGAGGATAAATTTCTCCAACCGGGGGAGAACGATAGAGATAAAGAATGATATTAGTTGTAGTCATTATCTATAGTTTTAGGATTATTATTATCTATAGTTTTATGATTATTATTAAGAGTTTGATTTCTAGTAGGATTTTATGTACTAGGTTTGTTTTGTTTCTTTATAAATAGGACCTATTGTCTATTGTTTTAGGCAGTTGAATTGATTATAAAATTTAGGGTTTTTCTACTTGTCTTGTCTTTCCGATTGTTCTCTTGTTAGTCTACGGAATAAGTCACTATCGTTCTTGTCTATATGCTCTCTGCTGCATCACTAGGCTTGACTTGAGTACACTTCAACATGTGGGTGATTTGATCCCTAAAAATAGCTGTTACAAACAAAGCCAAAAGAACTTTCAAAAATTTTTTTGTATTGGGTTATGTTAGATCAACATAATCAAGATTTAAATAATTATTCCTCGGACAAAAGAGTGAATTTTCTAGGTCAGTCGCCCATCACGTGGACTTGTTCAAAAATGATTATATAACTCTTCCCAAAGTTAATCTCTCTAATCTATAGAAGAGTGCTTTAACCACCAAGCAACCAAGCCATGGTGAGGTGCTTATACGGCGGGTAAAAGCCTTAATCCTCTTGATCTTGGCAAGGTTCAAATTCGAACTTGCCTTGAGATAAATATCTAGATCTCTTGGTCAAGCTTTAACTAGAATGTGTAAGTAAAGACTTGAACCATACTTGAACCAAAAAAGAGAGAGAAGTAAGTTTGGGTAAATCTCCCGCAACCGTAAAGAGATCACAAAATCCAACAATCAACTAGCCAAATGACCTCCTAACTAGTTATTTATCACCTAATAGACAGAATATCGACCGATTTCTATTTTATAAGATAATAGCATTAAGAATAGATGTTCCTACTCCAAAGCGATTATTCTCAAAACCTTGGTATCTACAAACTAGCCTTACTTATTCCTAGTTAATTAGTTTGGTAACAACCGTTCCTTGCTGAATTAACTTTGCTCCTAGTTCAATTCCTAATTGTAACCGCTAATCAAGAATCAATGGCATATCAGTTCTAGAATAAACTCACTAATGCAAACCATTCAAGAACAGTAATAAGCACAAGAAAATAAGTAAATACTATTGAGATAGATTAATAAAACAAGATCTTCATAACCAAATCCTTGGGTCTCCTCCCTCGAATCAACCTAGAGATGATTAGTTTAGCATATTCATGACAAAGCAAAATAGGGTATTTGTTCTCTTGAATCAAAAGTCCATCTAAAATAAGTCTAGAGGGTTATATATAAGTCCTCCTAACTCTAAAAACCTACAAGGGTCATCCAAGAGTCCTCAGCGATGCAAAAGACCGAATTTTCATTACTGCCCTGAATATTCGTCAATAAAATCTGCGAGATTAGCCTTCCGTATTTTGGTCGTAACTTTCTCTTCCGATCTCAAATTTAGGCGTTCTTTATAGGAGTCCAATTAGGAGTCCTCTAATTTGGCTCCCAAATTGACCAAAATACTCTTGCAAGTCAGCTGTCCCTGCTGGACTCCTCCTCCAAGTTTTATTCCTTACCAAATTTGCCTCCTTTTCCTACAATTTAGAACAAAGAACTCATTAGCCACCAAAAACTCAAATGTTTACTAAAATGATATTAAACTAAAGACAAACGTGTAAAAATAACTCGAAATCCTATGTGTTTAATGCGAGTTTTAGACACACATCAAACATCCCCACCCTTAAACTTTGCTTGTCCCCAAGCAAGACTCAAAACTAAGACTTAGACTCAAGACAACAAAGTAAATCACTTCTCAAGAGACTAAAGACTCAACTCTCAAGACAACAAAGCAAATCACTCAACATATAGACATGCAAATAGAAATTGTCAACAAGGAGCACTTGCATTTTAACCACACTGAATTAAAGAACCATCAACAACAGACTGTCCCTATGAATCGTCATGCCAAGTCAATTTCACAATTCAAGTCTAGCCCACAAATTAAAGTAGTTTCCCATAATTTTAATCATTCAGAAAGCGGTGAAGACCACTAGAGACTCAACATCAATAAGCACAAGGCATGACTGGATATTAAGGCACTTATAGTACTGTTTAGCTTGGCCTCATCCCAAAAATATTTAAGTGAACATGGTTAGCACTCAACTTGCATGGCACTTGAGACTTCACTTTTAGATATCAATAGGTCAGTTTACAACTTTTCATTGCTCCGATTGTACACCTATAACGATCCTCAAGCTCAATCCTAGTCAGGCTGGAGGCAACATCAATTCCAATTTTTTACCTGACTATTGCCCTTCCGCCAGCATTCATTCACATTCCACATTCAATTTTCCTTCCTTTCTTTCCCATCCCTTAAAAATATTTTTTTTTCACAACTTATAAGGGCATCAAGTTTTCTTATACGTCGCTCGGTTAATCCTCACGCAAGCTAGCTAAAATATGTTCATGATACAGGTGGGAGTTGGTTACTACAGCCGTGCCACTCGAATTCTCTCAAGTATTATATCAGTCCTGTACACTAGTGGTCGCTTAATCCAATTATGAGATTTTTGAAAAGTAAAAACTACTTCTCAATATGGGCTTTATCGTATCCTTGCTAATTTCATCTTAGCATGAGCTTTCAGAAGGATATTAAGTTGCTAAGGGGTCAAAAATTCAAAGTTGCAAGTTCAAGCTGGTGGTTGACTCGATTGGGAGGCATGGTGCGATTGGGAAGAAAAGAATATTTTAAACCGGACAATGACGCTTGCAGACGAGAATTGGAGAGAGGGTGTTCCTGTAAAAAAAATTATCGCTTGATTAAATTAAGCAATGACAGGATTATAACATATAAGAATGGACGAAGAGAATATTTGAGAGAAGGAGAATTCAAATTCGATTTCAAATTTATATGAGTCTAATTAAGACTAAATGTCACGGGCGCAGAAATCAGGGCGATAAATTTTTTTGCTCCGAAAAACTCTCTTCTGTTTGGGCTTCGAGTGGGCTCTGCTCCAGCTTGGTCAGTGGCTGGCGTCAAGAGCTGCTGAACTGAGATGTGGCAACGTGTGACTAAGGTTTCAAAGCGATGTCGGCACGAGTAATGTTTATCGGCCCGAGAAGGGATAAAACTCTCTGCCAACTTCGTAGCGGGAAGCTTCCGTCGTGCCGAGAAGAAGCAAAATTATCTTGAATATCTGTTCACTTCGTCACGAGCAGCTTTTGTTGCTGCGAGATGGGAAAGTTTTGTAATTTCTCTGTTCACTTCGTCCTGTGTAACCCTTTGTCGTTGCGGAAAGCTTCCAAATATTCTGTTCACTTCATGGCGCAATGGCTTCCTCGCCTCAACTTCTTCTTATTTTTTTGTTCTTTTTCCTGCAAAAATTAGAAGAATCGATTCGACCCAAGTAAGTATTCTGAGATAAAAAAATAGAAATCTAATGAACTAATTAAAACTTAAGACGGGAAAAACTAAATTGGATTGCCTCCCAATAAGCGTTAATTCAATGTCCTTAGCTAGACGCCTCTTTGCTCTCTCAACCAGGATTAAATATCTAATTTTGGTCCCGAATCTTCATCTTAATCCAGGAAGGTTGTGCAATCTTCCTCTTCATTTTCACTCTTGGTTCCTTGTCATCCTCTTTCACTATATCTAGTATGTACGCGTACTCAAATTGATATGGAAACATGCTATCTATATAGGGCCCACCAACTTTAACTTCGAACTCCAATTGTTGTAATTTTGTTGGTGTCACCATAGGTAGCATAATCTCTAGTAGTTTTTTGATGAGCTGCGGCACGATCATCACCTCACATTCATCTTGTTTCTCTTCTTCAAGGTCCACCACTTCCTCTTTGCGTTGAATTCCAACAATTACTTCTTCCACCTTAACCTCCTCTTGAAGATTCACCACCTCCTCAATGTCTTTGATATCCATCATCTCTTCTTTTACCTCAAGCTTCACCACCTCCTCTTTCTCATCAACCTCCAAGTTTAAGTCTGTTGACCTTTCCCACCATCATTTATGAGGTGGCCCTTCCCACCATTGTCTTTTTGTCTTGGGAGCAGCCTCAAGCTCTTGAATCTCCGAGTGTTGGCTGCTTGCCTTCATCTCTTGAAAAGTTTGTTGAATATCTTGAATTTTCTCGAGTATAACTTCCTCCAATGAAAGTTGGTGGCATATTTGTTGTGGACATTGTTGATAAGAATAGGCATAATGAGATGTCCAATCTAAAATGTGAGAATCTTGTGAGGGTGAACTGTGGGTAGCTAGATCGCTTCTCTCTTTCAATGATGGTGTCAAGATCCATGTTGAAAGTGTTGGTAGGAGGGTTAGGATTTCATTGATTCTGAATGCTCCGATGAGTATTCTGAATAGTTTGGTTTGTGGTGATGGTCAAGGTCCCAATAAGATTTTCCAATGACTCGTAGTGATTGGATGCTTAGTGTTGAGGTGGTTCATAGGAATCAGCATAAGGATCGTGGTTACGTTGGAACATATCTCCATAGTCCACCATAGGATAGTCAATCCATCCATCATAGTCTGGTTCAAGCGTAGAGGTTGGTGCATGATGAGTGTGGAAACACTCTATCATCTATGTATGTTTTAGTGCCAATTTTCCATTGTTTCTTGTATTTTTGTGTGTTATGTACCGTTGTACTGTTATATATCGTGCTTTGAATGTTTTAGTATAATTCTTGTGATTTTTATTACGTTTTATTCATGTTTATTACTAGGATACTTTGTGGTGGTGCGAGGAGGATATTGGTACACTTTGGAGCGTGTGAAAGGCGATTGGATCAGCCTTGAAGAATGGTGCATGATCGGGACCGCGACGACATTGGGTAGACTGACCTCGAGCAACTCAAATGAAGATAACTTTTGCATACGAAGTCCAATAGAGACGAGTGAGGCGGTTCTAGAAAGAAGACATCCGTGGCTACAACTTTGTCTCTATGGTCTTCTTCAAATTCATAGTCTAAGAGGGTGAAAAAATGCATATAAAGTCAAGCCTCAAATCTGAGAACTCGCCTAACCGAAATTGGCCGAAATTCATGGCCTATTTCGGGACCATTCCGGAATTGTCCATGACTTTTCATGGCTGCCACTCCACCACTTCATGGCTGGCATTCCATCACCCAACTCACCAACTCTACTCCACTACCTCCCCCTTTTTACTCCACTACTTCCCTCTTTCTCTCCACTACCTCCATAATTCACTCCACTATCTCTCTTTTAAACCAAGAAAAGGAAGTTGGCTCATCATATAAGAGAGGAGGAGAGAAAAACGTGGCAACCATTGTAGGACTTTTAGAGAAAAACGTGGCCAACCATTGTAGAGAGTTTGGAGAGGAAGTGTAGAGAGAACTTGTAGAGAAGCTTGGAAGGAACTTGAAGAAGGAGCTAGGAGGGAGCTCTTGAAGACTCATTGAGCTTTCCTAAACTCTATCTTTATGTTCATGTTCTATTTACATTGTTCAATGGATAATTTGTGTTATTTGTTGAATATGTGTGAGTAGTTGATTTGTGGGTTATGTGCCTTAATGGTATCTACTTAGCATATAATTTAGTGGGGTTAAAATGTTAAGGTTTATGAACTAAGTAATGAGTTTAATACTTAATCTTTCTTGATCACCTTGATTATGAACTAAATTAATTCTAATCGCTGAGAGGGGTTAGAATTAATGGACCATTTATCTAGTTAACTAGTTGCCTATTGAAGAGGGATCTCATTAGGTAGTTAGTTATCCATAGGGTGATGGTCATAATTGGTAATTAATTGGATTAGTTGGCTAATTAGTCACGAAAGTGCGGTTAGTTCAACTAAGCTTAATTAATGATCAATTTAGACAAATTAATGGTGGGAGCGTTGATTAGTTACTTAAGAAATACCCGGGCCATAACACGAACTTAATAAACTCCATATGCTATTTGGTTATTTAGGTGTCATTGGCACCAAGCCCACTCTTTCCTTTATTGTTTAAATCATGTTCTAGTTTAGTCGTTGTAGTAACCAACTCGTATTTGGAATTGACAAATCCATTACTTGTAGTCCTAAACTAGTTGTCGAGTCGTATTTGTGGCCTAACACTTAGTCCTCGTGGGACGACAATCCCGTACTTACTCTTTATTGCAAGAGGGGTAAAAACCCCTCCCAACAATTGGCGCCGTTGCCGGGGATTGAGTGATAGACACTTAATTTGGCTTACAAATTTGGATTAGGACATTTATTTTTGTTTACTTGGTTACTTAGTACCTTTGTTGGTTGTCTTGCAAGGTACTTGTTTGTCGCATGCCCCTCACTCGTTCCACCAACAACTTTCCGGTGGAAATCGAAGCGGACATTGGATATTTGGAGAGGACATTGCGACAAGAAAGAAGAATTCAAGCAAGGATGAACCAACAAGCTCATCCAAGGGACGATGCACAAGGAGATCGAGCTCCTCGAAGGACTCTCTTGGATTCCTATAAGCCCACCTTGAGGGCAGCAATGACCGGATTACCGAGGCCAACTATTCAGGCTAACAATTTTGAGCTCAAGCCATCCGTGATAAACATGCTCAAATCTTCAGTTCAATTCTATGGGTTGCCGAATGAAGAACCCAATGAACATATTGGTAACTTCTTGGAGATAGCTGACACAGTCAAGTTCAACGGAGCTACCGATGATGCCGTGAAGCTTAGATTATTTTCATTTACATTGAAGGACCAAGCTAAGATGTGGTACAAGCAATTGGTCGAAACAGAGATTTCCATGTGGGAGGAGTTAGCCAATGTCTTCCTTGAAAAGTTCTTCCCTTTCGCAAAGACAAATAGGCTCAGGAAGGAGATCAATAACTTTTAACAATTTGAAAATGAGACTTTGAGTGAAGCTTGGGAAAGATTCAAGGGACTACAAAGGAGTTGCCCACACCACAATTTGACAGAGGAGTCTCTACTCCACACCTTCTACTTTAGCCTTGGATCATCTACAAGGGGCACGGTTGACGCTGCCGTAAATGGATCCTTCTTGGGAAAGGAGAAGGATGAAGCCTACCACATCTTGCAGCAGTTGGCAGCTACAAACATGCTTATGGCTAATGAGAGAGCTAGGCAATCGAGAAAGGAGCAAGTATAAGTGATTGATGTTGACATTGCCTCCTTAATTCAAGCTCAATTGACTTTATTAGCAAAGCAAGTGAAGGAACTAAGCTTGAACAAAAGCAATGTGGCAGTTGTGTAAATAAATTCTGAAGTTTGTGGCAATGTTGGCCATGAGATGAATGAGTGTGCCATGTTGGGCTCTTCTATGGAGCAAGTAAATTTCGTGGGTGGCCAAGGGCAAGGAGCAAATAGGATGGAAAACAACCCATATTCCTCTACTTACAATCCCGGTTGGAGAAATCACCCGAACTTTTCTTGGAGGGGTACTAAAGGAAGTAGTGGAGATAATATGGCAATTGTTCCAGATAAGGGACTTCCTCTTCGCAATACACCTCAAGGGCCTCCTCCAGGTTTGAAACCATGTTTCTCTTTGATGGATCGAATGGGAACTATTGAGGAGAAGTTTGAAAAGATGGACAAGTTTATGCAAGAAGTCGGAGGGGTGGTTAGCCAACAAGGACAAATTTTGGCCGCCATAAATCAACAAGGCTGAAGGCAAAACAACTTAGAACAAGTTCTCAAGGGGCAAGCAAATGCAATGCATAATATGGAGAGGCAACTTGGACAAATAGCAAATGCAAGTGCCCATAGAGAGTCCGGCTCTCTTCCAAGCTCCACGGAGGCTAATCCTCGAGGAAATATGAGTGCAATTACCTTGAGGAGTGGCAAGGAAACCATTTGTCAAGAGACAAGCCCGAAATCAAGAGAAAACTATGTGGAGGCCAATGAAAAAGAGAAGAATGCCAAGGAGAATAAAGAGGTGGAGAAAGAGAAAAGTCCTTTTGCTGAGATTGAGGAAGAAGAGGAGTATGTGCCACCACCACCAAAGATCCCTCCTCTACCATTTCCTCAAAGAGTTAAGAAGAGAAACTTGATGGACAACAAATTTCTTGGCTTTATGGAGAAGATAAAAAATGTCCAAATTAGTGTCTCTTTTTTAGAGATGTTGGATCAAATGCCCCAATACTCTAAGTTTTTGAAGGAACTCATCAAAAAGGAGAGGAAGTAGAAAGATGGAGAGACGGTAGCCCTCACGGTGAAGTGTAGCTCTCTCATCTCCAAAGATCTCCCAACAAAGTTAAAAGATCCAGGGAGTTTCACTATTCCTTGTTTGGTTGGTGATGTTGAGTTTCCCAAGTGCTTATGTGATTTAGGCGCTAGCATTAGCTTGATGCCTTTGTCTATTCTGAGGAGACTTGGCTTGTGTGAGGTGAAACCCACTTCTATGCATCTCCAATTGGCGGACCAAATCATGAAGAAGCCATTCGGGGTTGTCGAGGATGTCTTGTTAAAGATTGATAAGTTTATCTTCCCCGTGGACTTTGTGGTGTTAGATTTCAAAGAGGACAAGAGTTGTCCACTAATTCTTGGCCGACCATTTCTCAACACGGCACGTGCCTTGGTGGACATACATGAAGGAAGATTGATCCTTAGGATAGGGGAGGAGAAAGTAGAGTTCAAGATATCCAATACGATGCGTCACCCTCTTGATGAAGGCGTGTGCATGAAGATTGATATAGTTGAAGATTGTGTCCTCAAGTTGGGCAAGGAGAGCGCATTGAAGATTGAAGATGGAATAGATGAAGAGAATGATGGAGAACAAGAAGAGAAAAACCTGGAAGAGTTTGAGGAAAAAGTTGATAAAAGAATTCTCCGTGAGGATTTGGAGCTTCATTTAAAGAATCGTACTTTACCTTCCATCATTAAGGCTCCGAGTTTGGAGTTGCAAGAGCTACCCTCCCACTTAAGATATGCATTGTTGGTGGATGGAGGAAGACTTCCCATTATCATCTCCAACAAGCTCTCTAAGGAGCAAGAGGAGAAGGTGCTTGAAGTTGTTAACAAACGAATTAAGGCCATGGCATGCCAAATATCTGATATCAAGGGGACAAATCCGGACATGATTATGCATTACATCCACTTGATAGAGGGAGCCAAGCCGGGGGTGGAAAGGCTTAATAAGGAGAATATGAAAAAGAAACATGATGCCCACATCGTGAAGAAGGAATTCAAGGAGGGTCATCAAGTGTTACTCTACAACTCTCGATTAAAACTTTTTCTGAGAAAACACAAGTCCACGTGGAGTGGACCTTTCAAGGTGGTAAAATTTTTTCCATTTGGAACCCTCAAATTAGAAAGAAGTAATGGAAGAGTCTTCAAGGTGAATGGCCAAAGGTGCAAGATTTACCTTGGTGGCGATATTGAACGAAGTTCGGAGGTGCAACCCGTGACTTCACCCTCCGATGCATGAAAAAGGGGAGTAAAGTCAAGCTAACGATTATAACTTAGCATGTTTTTGAATATTCTTTATGATGTCTTTGTCTATTTGTGTTTTTCATATTATGTTTGTTCGTATTCGGGTATGATTTTAAAGCATTGGTTCATGCTTATGGGTTCTCTTGCATTTTGAAGGTGATCTCAAGAATTTTGGACTTGTCTTGGACTTTTGGATGCTCAATGAGGGTCATGAGACATGTCAGGGGATTCAAAAATTGAAGGAAGGTGAAAAACAAAGGCCACGGTCGTGGCCCAACCCACCACGGTCGTGGCAAATCTGTGGAATGACGAGGGCATTTTGATGGCACAAGGCCACCTTACCTATCATTAGTAAATAAGCCATATCTGGGTGTTTGAGCCTTGGATTGAAGTGATTCTTATGGTTATGGAAAGCTAAGAGGTAGGCCTACAACTTTGTAGTTGATGATTTCTTCTAGTTCGGGGTGGAAGGGGTCTCAAATCGAAGGAATATGGAAAATAAGGGACACGGTCGTGGCCCATCAAGGCCACGGTCGTGGAAAAATCTCTGTAAGTCCACGACTTGAAAAATTTTGAAGGCCACGGTCGTGACCCTTAAAAGCCACGATCGTGGCATTTCTCAGGAAGTCGGAGACATTTTGAAGGCACAAGGCCACCTTACCTATCATTAGTAAATAGGCCATATTTTGGTACTCGAGACTCGGATTGAGGTGATTCTTATTTCTATGGAAAGCTAAGAGATAGACCGACAAATTTGTAGTTTATGACTTCTTCTAGTTCAGGCTGGAAGGGGTCTCAAATCGTTTCCAACTAAACCTATTAGAACCCTACCTCCTAAATCCTCCCAATCCACGCAACTGATCGACGGAGCAAGGTCCCAGAGGTAATGCACACCATAAATGCCTAGAACAAATGAATGGAATGGGAACTTCGGCATCAAGGCTACTACATCCAGTAAATGGTAGAGCAATCCGGATACAACATCCCACCACCACCACCATCTCCAACTCAAGACTAAGGGAAGTTTCCTAGCACTTTATTTTCTTTAGTTATTTTCTTGTCTTCGTGATATCTTGAGTTTGATATATGTCTTTGTGATGTCTTGTTCTTCATGTTTGATTGATGTTCATGCTTGGTTGTTAATGCATTTGTTAGTATAGCTTAATTGTTTAGAGGTTTATGTGCTCTCTACACCTTGAGGACAATATATTTTTCAAGTGTGGGGGTGTGGTTCCACTTAGGAACTTTGTGTGTTTAGGTCCTTGTTGTCAATGATTTGGCATGATTTTTTCAAAATTTGACCTCCTTCAAAATTCTTCAACTTGTGTTAAAAGCTTACCACACACCTAGTTAGGAAATGAACTCGAGCACAAGGCCTAAGAACTTGTAGAAACTTCACCCTCAGTTGTTTAGACTAGTGGTCTCACTATGTAGATTTGACTAGAGGGTTGACGAGTGACCTTGTGAGGAACTTTGAGCCGAAGGAGGAGACAACCGTCTTCATTTATTCATGAGGTGCCTACATGAGTTCGGTTAATCGAGGTATCCTACTAGTACTTGACACGGTCTTGGTTGTGTGGTGTTAGTGAATGACGGGAGCTAATCCTTTGAAATTGAGCCTAGAGCTTAAGAGCCAAGGACCTTTATATCCATTACTTTAACCCATTGAGCCTAGCCATTCTTTGATCATATTATATGTATACCAACTTTAAGCCTTATATCCACTATCCTCCCGACCTTTGGTCATCCGATCCGAGGACACATAAGTTTATATTTTTTTTGGGAAATGGGTTTAGTTGGTAGCTTAGTGTTCTTATGGGTTAATTCATTGGGAATTTAGGTAATTGAGAGGCCATACAAAGAAGCCGAGTTCTTGCCTAGAAAATGCCAAGTTTGTGTTTGTGTTTGTGTTTGTAGAAAGAAAAAAAAAGATGAAAAAGAAAAGAAAAGAAAAGATGAAAAAAGGAAAGAAAAAAAAAGGAAAAAAGAAAGAAAGGAAAGTGAAGGTTGAATAAGGCATTAATAATTGGCATAACTCGTGCTACGCGGCCTTAGAAAATGGGTGAATTTTGGGAGTGTGCTTTAACCATTTATGGTAAAGATGTTTAGAATAGACGAGAGACTAAAAAGCTTTAGAAACAAGTCCTCGGACTGGGTGGTTTAACTACTATCCATATATATTATCTCACCAATACCTTAGCCCCATTACAACCCAACTGAAAGCCCCCGGTTCACGAGCAACCACATGACTTTGAGACACTGTTGAGTAGGACGTAGGATACTTTGAAAGACATCGATCATGTATGCGAGAGATAGGAAGTTGGCTACTTACAAATCGTGAGCTAAAATTTTTTGAACCTCTGAGTGGTTAACTTTCTAGTGTCTTTTACATAGTGATAACACTTGGTTAAACTACCGAGTGGTGAGGTGTCTACCAGTTCTTACTCTTTCTATTGGGGTTGATGAACTAGCTAGGTTGTGGGGTGGTCTTTTTGATATGAGTATTGAGAGTTTGAGGAGGGTTAAATTGTGCATTAATCATGCCTAGTCTTGTCCTTATCATATTTTCTTTCTTATGTGATTGTGATTGTGTTTGTATGAGTCTTTCTTGAGGACAAGCAATGATTCAAGTGTGGGGGTGTGATGAGTGTGGAAACACTCTATCATCTATGTATATTTTAGTATCGATTTTCCATTGTTTCTAGTATTTTTGTGTGTTATGTACCGTTGTATTGTTATATATCGTGCTTTGAATGTTTTAGTATAATTCTTGTGATTTTCATTGCATTTTGTTCATGTTTATTACTAGGAGACTTTATGGTGATGCGAGGAGGATATTGGTACACTTTGGAGCGTGTCAAAGGCGATTGGATCAGCCTTGAAGAATGGTGCACAATCAGGACCGCGACGACATTGGGCAGACAGACCTCGAGCGACTCAAATGAAGATAACTTTTGCATACGAAGTCCAATAGAGACAAGTGAGGAGGTTCTAGAAAGAATACATCCGTTGCTACAACTTTGTCCCTATGGTCTTCTTCAAATTCGAAGTTTAAGAGGGTGAAAAATGCATATAAATTCAAGCCTCAAATCTGAGCACTCGCCTAACCGAAATTGTCCAAAATTCATGGCCCATTTCGGGACGATTCTGGAATTGTCCATGACTTTTCATGGCTGCCACTCCACCACTTCATGGCTGGCATTCCATCACCCAACTCACCAACTCCACTCCACTACCTCCCCCTTTTCACTCCACTACTTCCCTCTTTCTCTCCACTACCTCCATAATTCACTCCACTATCTCTCTTTTAAACCAAGAAAAGGAAGTTGGCTCATCATATAAAGAGAGGAGGAGAGAAAAACGTGGCAACCATTGTAGGACTTGTAGAGAAAAATGTGGCTAACCATTGTAGAGAGTTTGGAGAGGAAGTGTAGAGAGAACTTGTAGAGAAGCTTGGAAGGAACTTGAAGAAGGAGCTAGGAGGGAGCTCTTGAAGACTCATTGAGCTTTCCTAAACTCTATCTTTATGTTCATGTTCTATTTACATTGCTCAATGGATAATTTGTGTTAATTGTTGAATATGTGTGAGTAGTTAATTTGTGGGGTACGTGCCTTGATGGCATCTACTTAGCCTATGGTTTAGTGGGTTAAAATATTAAGGTTTATTAACTAGTTAATGAGTTTAATGCTTAATCTTGCTTGATCAACTTGATTATGAACTAAATTAATTATAATTGTTGGGAGAGGTTAGGATTAATGGACCATTTAACTAGTTAACTAGTTGCCTATTGAAGAGGGATCTCATTAGGTAGTTAGTTATCCATAGGGTGATGGTCATAATTGGTAATTTGTTGGATTAGTTGACTAATTAGTTGCAGAAGTGCATTTAGTTCAACTAAGCTTAATTAACGATCAATTTAGACTAATTAATGGTGAGAGCATTGATTAGTTACTTAAGAAATACCTGGACCATAACACGAACTTAATAAACCCCATATGCCATTTGGTTATTTAGGTGTCATTGGCACCAAGCCCACTCTTTCCTTTATTGTTTAAATCATCTTCTAGTTTAGTCGTTGTAGTAACCAACTCGTATTTGGAATTGAAAAATCCATTACTTGTAGTCCTAAACTAGTTGTCGAGTTGTATTTGTTGCCTAACACTTAGTCCTCGTGGGACGACAATCCCGTACTTACTCTTTATTGCAAGAGGGGCGTAAAAATCCCTCCCAACAGTGCACATGCATATGAAGCTCTGTTGAACATAATAGGTTAGATAAATTAAATAATATGTTTACCTCCCCGACAACGGCGTCAAATTTTGACGAGCATGTCGAGGCTCCTCAAAATAAACCAATATTTCGTGGCTCACTAATTTGTAGCAAACAAGGAAAGTCGTAAGTTGGATCCAAGGAGGGACGAATACTCAATCAATCTAACTATTAAAACAAAAGTGAAAAGGGGGAATTTTGCAAGATTCAAGATTGAACGAAATCATAGAACACAAAAGAGAGAAGTAAGAGTGGAAATGAATGAGAGAAAAGTGGCAGATTTGAGATTGGAGTACCACGACAGTTTGGTTGATCACTGGATCACAAAAGATAATCGAACACATATAGCAAGTAGGGGTAAATATCCCGCAACCGCAAAGAGACCAAAAAATCTAACAATCAACTAGCCAAACGAACGCCTAACTAGTTATTTATCACCAAATAGACATAATATTGACCGATTTCTATTCTATAGATAATATCATTAAGAATAGATGTTCCTACTCCTAGCGATTATACTCAAAACTTTGATATCTACAAACTAGCCTTACTTATTCCCAGTTAATTAGTTTGGTAACAACCGTTCTTCGCTGAATTAACTTTGCTCCTAGTTCAATTCCTAATTGCAACCGCTAATCAAGAATCAATGGCATATCAGTTCTAGAATAAACTCACAAATACAAACCATTCAAGAGCAGTAATATGCACAAGAAAATAAGTAAATACTACTGAGATAGATTAATAAAACAAGATTCTCCCAACCAAATCCTTAGGTCTCCTCCGTTGAATCAACCTAGAGAAGATTAGTTCCTCATATTCATGACAAAGCAAAATAGGGTATTTGTTCTCTGGAATCAAAAGTTCGTCTAAAATAAGTCTAGATGGTTATATATAAGTCCTCCTAACTCTAAAAACCAACAAGGGTCATCCAAGAGTCCTCAGCGATGCAAAAGGCCAAATTTTCATTATTGCCCCGAATATTTGATAATAAAATCTGCCAGATCAGCCTTCAGTATTTTGGTCGTAACTTCCTCTTCTGATCTCCGATTTAGGCATTCTTTATATGATGAAATGAGGAAAGAAAGATTTTTTATTGTCTGTCGAATAGGCATCCTCTAATTCGTCTCCCAAGTTAACCAAAATACACTTGCAAGTCAGCTATCCCCGCTGGACTCCTTCTCCAAGTATAATTCCTTACAAAAGTTGCCTCCTTTTCCTACAATTTAGAACAAAGAACTCATTAATCACCCATAACTTAAATTTTTACTAAAATGATACTAAACTAAAGACAAACATGAAAAAATGACTCGAAATCCTATGCGTTTAATGCGTATTTTTGACACACATCAGTTGACTCCGGATTTCACATGAAAATCAGAGTTCACCTGAGAGATAAGTTTATGACCTCGTGTAAGAATAAACTTAGTCTAAAGGAAAGAGTCATTTACCTAACTTAAAAGTTAAGTCCATGTAGCTTATGACGATCTCTCGATATACTTCTTTATCTCTTTGATCATGACTAGTATTTTGTAGTACTTAAAGATAATTGAGTATATGAACCGTGTACTACTATGGATAGCCTTTTTTCGATCATACTTAACCAAATTTTGATATGCACTTAATTAAAATACTAAGGCATTTTCAATATCCCCTTTTTGATAAGGGCAACTTCTTATCAAAATTTTACCAAGGCTCTCCCTTAATCTTTGCCGATTAAATTTTTCTCACTCATCGTGCTCCTCCTGTCTATATGCATTCAACAACCATGTTAGATCATTTAGAATAAGCTTAAGTCCATGACAAACATGAGCCATCGCAAATTCGATTTAAGCATAGTGCATCAAAAGCTATCAATACCTAACATATTTATGCAAGACGTAAGTTCATGACAAACATATGTCCAACGTAGAATATGATAAGTAGTAGTAGCAACTAGCATAGAAAAATGTACTGAACAATTATCCAACAAACATAACAGCCATAGGAATATAGAAAGTTTTTCATCCCAAGCTCAAAAGATCAACAGATCTTCAAAAGTGTTTGTTTCGAGGAGTGGAGCAGATCAATAAGAATCATCATCACTGGTATCTCTTCTGTAACCTCTTCCATCATCTGAGTCATGAACAAAGATATCATCTTCGCTTGACTCAGAGGAACTCTTGTCCCAATTTTTGCCTACGAAAAAGTCTCTTTGGAAGGCAATGGGTGATTTTTTCTTCTTCTTCTTTGTGACAGCAGAGGTAGAGGCCTTCTTGGCCTTTGGTGGAGTCTTGGTGAGACTCTTCTTCTTTTTCTTCTTCTTCTGCACGGACTTCTCTATCAACGATGTTCTGACTCTTGAAGTTGAGCCAGTCTTCTCCTTTGGGGCTGCGGCAATGCCCTTGCCCTTTCTCTTCTTTGCATCCTCATCACCTGCTTCGATGATGATCTGTGCAACAGCAGCAACAGTGTTGAGGACTGTAATTTGGCTTCCTTCACCCATAGCTTCAACTTCCTGAGCTTCTTTCTCAGGAACAGCTTCTTCTTTTTGTTTTGCTATAATATTTTCTATTGTAGCTTCTTCTTCTTCTCTTTCCTTCCCCTTAGCCATGTCTTCTTCTCCCTCAAAGGTGCCCTTATCAGAAAGGTGACCTTCAGTAAATAATTTACTAGTTACTGGGGTGGTGGACAGCTTACTCATTGGCTTTGTAGTCTTATCTTGGCTCTTTGAGCGTGGTACAAAGGGAGAAACTGGTGATACTGGTATTGGTATGGGGATATGAGACTTCTGAAGTCCCTCAAACGAGTCAACCACTTGGTTAAGTGGCAGAGAAATTCCATGTCTTGTATACCTTCAAGTTGGATTTCTTTCTCGGGAGCAGTGACTTCTTCTTCTTCTTCTTCATCATCTGGTACATGATGATCTGCAGAGGCGCTGACATAAGGAGAATAATCTCCTTCTAGAATAAGATCTACAGATTTCTGAGGAGAGGAGTTGGTGTTCTTCATTGGCAGGATGCCAATATCCTCAGGCTGAGGAGAAGGCATTGGATTTGAGGGACCAGCCTGGGCCTTCAGAAATATAACCTCCTGCTTCATCTTCTTGTATCTCTTCTGCAACTTCATAACTTGCTTTTTCAAAGCAATTAGATCCTTCTTCATTTTCTTGTCAGTTGTCTTGGGCATCTTCAACTTCGAGCAGCCGGGAAATATGACTTTGTTGGAGGAACCCTTGAGAGTAAGTTCTTTTCTTTTCTCAAAATGTGCAGCCCTTCTCTTGATGAACAGAATAGCAATCTTCATTTTCTCAAACTGTGCACGGTTGTAAACATCCTTAGTAACAACTCATTTATCTAGAGGGTTACATATTCCAACCATAAACAAGGATAGAATATATGATCCTCTCATAAGGAAGAGACTGTTTGGGCTTTCTTGCAGCAGTTTTGATCGTAGAGATCAGAAACTCAGCAACATTAATCTTTTCCTTAGCCCACACATACTTAAGGAAGTTCATCTCTTCATTGGTGATCGCATTGGTGTTGGAGGGCTTGTTGAAGATAGTCGTGGAGATGAAATGCTGAACCATCCTGAACTCAGCATCATAGATTGTGGTGGCTATGTAATTCACTTCAAATTTCTTGAACGCCGTCTCACTAATCTTATTCCACATCTCCAACCCATGCAACCTATTATTCTCAAGTTTGGCTAAACTTAGCCATTCACAACTTATCCCGAACATCTCCCCTAAATCATGAGGAGTGACTGTGTAGAAATCCTTCCTATGAAACCATTGTAAGGCCCTAGTATCATACCTAGATCCTCCAGTTGCCCTAGGTGCTAGCCGTCCATGGGTTAACAAGGTATCATAGAATTCTCTCACTTTATTCACATTAATCCCACAGTCTATCATCAATAGACCCAATAAATCAGACACTTCTAACCACTCTTTAACCCTCTCACCAAAACCCTTGGGCAACAGATTACCCTAGTCTATTATCCTTCCACTAATGACCTTGTATCTCTGCATGTTGAATCGTTCAAGAAATTCTTTATGCTTGAAAAGAAAATTCTCATAGACATGATGTACTATTACCAGCTTGTGAGACTTGGGTGTACACCTTCTCTCGAAGGTATCTTCAGTCAAAGTGGTCTCAGAATCATCTTTATTATCTTCATCTTCTTGAACCGCCCTTCTTTTAGAGATCTCTCAAGAGGAAGAACCCATTTCCTCTAAGGAGCGGTTGACCCTCTTCACCTTGGGCTCGTCCTTGGAAGAAGATCTCATCCGCTTGCCTAACTTGACACTCTCCCCTTTATTTTTGTGCACCTTCTTGTCTGGTGGCTCGACTTTGGGTGCTTTTCTTTTAACTTCTTTCGTGAGCACAGGAGGTAGAAATTCCTTCATTTGCTCTTGTGCATGCTTCTCTTCCTCCATCTCTGGTTGGTTTCCAAGAGAGTGGCATGTTTTTCTTTTCGAAGGGAGTTTGGCTTTAGGGTCTTATTTGACTCTTGGATCATCTTGATCTCATGAGTCATGAGTGAGCCAACAAGTTCATCGATAGTAAGGACATTGAGATTCTTAGCCTCTTCGATAGCAGTGACTTTTGATGACCAAGACTTAGGCAAGCTTCTCAATAATTTGTGTACAATTTTGCAATTAGTATAGCTTTTTCATAATGACTTTAACCCGCTTACTATGTTAGTAAACCTTGTCATAATGTCACCAATGGTCTCTTCGGGTAACATCTTTAAAAGCTCATATTTGTATACTAACATGTTTATCTTAGATTCTCTCACTTGGTTAGTACCTTCGTGAGTAACTTCAAGTTTACTCCAAATCTCTTTGGCCGAAGCACACATAGAGATTTTATTAAACTCCGAAGCATCTAAAGCACAATGTAGTATATTTATGGCTTTACAATTTACCTGTACCTTTTTCACCTCTTATGGAGTCCAAGTATCTTTGGACTTGATTACTCTCTCATCTTCTTTCAACTCGTAGGGAATAAAGGGGCCATCTTCGATGGCTCTCCATGCTTCCCAATCATGGGCTTGAATGAAAATCTTCATTCTTGCCGTCCAAAAAGAATAACGAGCTCCAGCAAAGAAAGGTGGACTCGTGGTAGATTGCCATTCAGCAAAGGTGAGGTTTGATGTTGTTGCCATTATCTTTTCCCTCGGATGTTAGTCCTACACACTTAATCTAAAAAGTCAAATGAATATTGTGTAAAGTATGGGACCTACTCTGATACCAATTGCAGGTCCAATATACAACCTAAGAGGGGGGTGAATTAGGTTTCTAACAATTTTCTCGTCTTCTTCGGTACTTAGTCAATCAGCTTAATCGAGAATAGGGATAGAGAGAATTTGGCATCAGATGTATAGTGGTTTGGCTCGGTCTACTTGAGCCTACATCCACTCTCAACTGTTCTCCCACTTTTTATTATCCCTTATAAAAATACAAGAGTACACCACAAGTTTTACTAGGATCATTTGCAAACCTCAAAACCACTAGCTTCACGAACTCTGGCTAGCTATCGCTGTCTAGTTTTGCCAGGTTTAGTAGTAACCTCACAATACACTAGCTTTCATAGGCACCGGCTAATTACCTCACTCTAGATTTAAAGGATCTCTAGAAACCTTGAGCTTATCATTGCTCTTACAAATATAGTTCTCACACCATCACACAAAAGTTAAGCAAGTATCCTAAGACAAAAGTATTTCTAATATGCTCTTTGTCTTAATCACTTTGTGATCACTAGGCTTGACTTGAGTAGACTTTGACATGTGGGTGATTTGATCCCTAAAAATAGCTTTTACAAACAAAGCCAAAAGATCTTCTGAAACCTCTTTTGTATCGGGTTATGTTAGATCAACATAATCAAGATTTAAGCAATTGTTCCTTGGACAAAAGAGTGAATCGTCTAGGGCAGTCGCCCATCACATGGACTTGTTCAAAAATGATTATATAATTCTTTCCAAAGTTAATCTCTCTAATCCACAGAAGAGTACCTTAACCACCAAGCAACCAAGCCATGGCGAGATGCTTATATGGCAGGTAAAAGCCTTAATCATCTTGATCTTAGCAAGGTGTAAATTTGAATTTTTCTTGGGATAAATATCTAGATGTTTTGGTCAAGCTTTTACTAGAATGTGTAAGTAAAGACTTGAACCAGATTTAGGAAAATTCTTAACCACATAAATCATAAAATATCTTTGTTGACTCCAGACTTCACACAGAAATCAGAGATCACCCAAAAGATAAGTTTACGACCTCGTGTAAGAATAAACTTAGTCTAAACGAAAGTGTCATTTACCTAACTTGAAAGTTAAGTCTGTGTAGCTTATGACCGATCTCGCGATATACTTCTTTATCCCTTTGATCATGACTAGCATTTTGTAGTACTTAAAGATAACTGAGTATATGATCAGTGTACTACTATGCATAGCCTTTTTCTCGATCATACTTAACTGAATTCTAATATGCACTTAATAAAAATACTAAGACATTTTGAGATATATACAAATAGTATTGGACACCGTCTATTAAGTACTCAATATTGACTAGAAAATAAGCTGCCAGGTTGTAAAAACTCGAATTCAAATCAGTTGGTAAAATTAGCAATCCAAAGAAACTACAGATGTTCGAGCTTTCTTTTGTGCACAACAAGCTCGATAGATTTTATCAGAATCTGTTGACAATATGATTATCTTCACGTACTACCCAGCTCGAACCATTTCTCATCACTCAAACTCGATCATGCAATACAATTCAACGCACAATATAAAGATTGCATTTCCCAAATTTTCATCTCTTTGCAGCAACTCAACCATTTTATCACTGTAGAACTTACTTGGCTTCCAAATGGCCTAAAAGTGTAGGAAATAATAAACTAATATGGATCTTCGGGGAGGGTGATGTCTATAACACAAGTGCCATTAGAAAGAAACTTTACTCGGATGCACTCCCGGTGGTAGAAGTTTCCACAATTTGGAAGGGCAAGATCCCTCTTAAGGTTGAATGCTTCATGCGGTAAGCCTTACATGGCCGTCTCCCAACCCAAAACAATCTGATCAAGATGACTCAATTATTGGGATTGCTTATGTCTAATATGTGGCATTAATGATGAATCAGGTGCACACCTACTTCTCCAGTGCAACCCAATCTGGCTCATTTGGAACATTTTCTCTTGTCAGTTGGGCATCTCTTGGTGCATTGGACCCTCTGTCGCTAACACATTTCTGGCTTGGTTGTACTTGGTTAGTGGTTGCACGATTGTAAAAGTCTAGTTCTCAATTTATAGTACTATTATGCGGTGCACTTAGACGATTATTAAAGGATTCAAACAATTCATAATCATAATTATAAATTAATAAATCCAAAGCCAATAAATGGATAAATGTAAAACTTACTTAATGTAGACTACATCTTCACAAGTTTGATCTTTGTAATAGAATTTTTGTCACTGGTTATCTCACTCATGAATGTTTGGAAGTGAGATTAATTTCCACGGACTGAAATGCCACCGGAGGTTGAGAGAGTTTCATCAAGAACCTTGTGTTCTTATCGTGTGTGAACCTGAAATGTTCACAGAGACAGGGAGGAAGAAGCACTACTTTTGTTGCTTGCCCTCAAAAGAAAATAAAGTACCCCACTTAAGTTTTTTTTATTCCCTCAAGAATAAAACTGATACCCCACCACTTTTATCCATTGGTCACGCATGAGAAGTTACACGTGTTGTAACTTCTATTGAAACACTTTTCCTTAATAATTTCTAAGTTATTAAGGAATAGATGAATCATGGGTGTATTGGAATTTTACTAATAAAATTCTAACATCTCCCACTCACACATGATTGACTATAATTAATTAACTCTCGTAATTCGTGTTTGGCATATACCGTGCGACCAACATATATCGAGCGCACGTTAGCTAATCCTAAGAGTACATAATGGCCATATGAATGATGGCATCTCGATTAACACATGCATTACATAAAGTATGCCTTACCCTAGGTCTTATCTCACATTCATTGTTTTCATATGTGATTTATGAAATAATCTATTCGTCTTCACTACTATGTTTCTCTCAACACAATAGACCGGTCTGTGAACTACGAAGCTTTCAGAATGTGATTGATAAAGAACTTTCTCCCTTAATGATATTTTTTCTGTCATGATTCTGCATGCTGTTACTGTCAGCCTTGTTAGGTTGAATCTAACTATGACTCTTTAAAAACTTTCTAAGCTAGCAGCACTGAATCGTACTTTCAAAATATGTTTAGGATCTTAAGGGTGGAGTTTCAAAAACCATAGTTTTCAAAATTGGTCTCACACTAGGGAAATTAAAATCACTTAGTAATAAATTGATTTTCTATCCAAAGGTCGTAAAGCACACATGACATGATCCATATGCTATGGTGTTCTTTCCTCTGAAAAGAGCGTACATCTTTTACAATTAACACCATACTAGAGCATCAGCCTCAATGTTTACGAACAACAGCCTTAGTTTATCCTAAAACTGCTCCAGGCTATCAAGACAGAATTATGGTAAGTTTTACTTACTTCTTACCATTGGATCCTTTAAGTTCACAGAACTCATTTAATGCATCCTCTATTGCTTGCATCATCAATAATCTTGCACTTTAACCAGATCATTCTTGTAGTTAAGGAAGACGACATTCATATTTTAGAACATGCACTCGATATTTAACAATATTCTAAAATTACTTCATCTCAATTAAGAATCAACCCATTGACTCCCACTAAGGTAAACACCCGTGTGAGTGGGTTACTTCTCTGTTTGACATGCATTATAGTAAATATTACTCAAATTAACATTCACACTTTGTTGGGATAAAAAGTGACGAGAACGTCGATCGATCTCGTGACGGCCCGGAGTGCTCGTCCCAAGGTCGATCTAACGCCGAAAGTAACAAGGATGGCCGAAGCCAAGACTACTGCTAACCTAAACTAAGATAAAAGAGCCGAAGCTTGAGAGTAACTTGTATGTTTTGTGTGTGATGATCCCCCCTGCCTTGCTTCATGCCTTGCTTATATAGAGAAGAGTGACCCGGCTCCTTCCTTAGCTATGTTGTAGCTGGACTCAAAGACCTTAGAGTTCATCCTTCAGCGAAGCCTTATCCTTATCTCGTCCTGACTCGTAGACCCGAAGCCCATCTCTTCTAATGCTTATCCTTGCGATCTTCTGCCTCCTCGCTTAACGCAAACTTTGGTGCTTATCCTTGCCTGGCTCAAACTTCCAACCTTTATCCTTGCCTGACTCAGGCTCCCAATGCTTATCCTTGCCTGACTCGGGTCTCTAATGCCTATCTCCATCCCTTGACAACCCAAGTATATTGAGAGTCCTAGAATTTCCCAATTTCTTCGAGAGTCCATCTTGAATACGGTCTCTATTACCATGGACCATCAATAACCATGGGCCGACAATCGCCCTGGGTCGACAATCCTGCTTGGCCTTCTTTGTCGACGATCGAGCCCTCCTCCAAGCTGGCCGACAATCGTCCCCTTGATCACCGGCAGCCGACGATCGGCCTATACCCCAGCTTGCCGACGATCGAGGTCACAAGGGACGTGGCCAACAATCGTCCCCTTGATCACCGGCAGCCGACGATCGGCCTATACCCAAGCTTGCCGACGATCGAGGTTACAAGGGATGCGGCCAACAATCGTCCCCTTGATCACCGGCAGCCAACGATCGGCCTATACCCCAGCTTGCCGACGATCGAGGTCACAAGGGCCGTAGCCGACGATCAAGGGGTAGGTCATGCGGCCAATGATCTAACATTAGACAACTTCAAATAGATTTTTGACATCCTTCTACTCCGAATTTAAAGATACCATGAACTAGAAAGTTGTAGGCCCATGTCTTGACTTTGCATAGCAATTTGAATCGTCTCAATCCGAGTTCGGAGTCTCCAGATATGATCATTATACCAATGGCCGACGATCGGCCTAGAGGTTACGCTAGCCGACGATCGCCTCGTAGCCGACGATCGCCTTGTAGCAGACGATCGGCCTGTAGTCACCTTCAAACAAATTTTAGGCCCTCTTCCGCTCTGAACTAGAATAAGTCACCAACTAGAAAGTTGTAGAACTATCTCGTATCTTTTCATAGCAACTTGAATCATTGCAATACGAGGTCGGAGCCTCAAGATAAGCCAATTTTACCAATGGCCGACGATCTAGCCGACGATCGGCCTGTAGTCACCTTCAAACCAATTTTAGGCCCTCTTCCGCTCTGAACTAGAAGAATTCACCAACTAGAAAGTTATAGAACTATCTCTTAGCTTTCCATAGCAACTTCAATATTTGCAATACGAGGTCTGAGCCACAAGATAAGCCAATTTTACCAATGGCCGACGATCTAGCCGACGATCGGCCTGTAGCCGACGATCGGCCTACAGTCAGCTTCAAACCAATTTTAGGCCCTCTTCCTCTCTGAATTAGAAGAAGTCATAAACTACAAAGTTGTATATCTACTTCTTATATCTCTTTAGCCACCAGAATCACTTTAATCCGAGGTCCGAGTCAAAATCTACGGGTGATCTACCAACGGTCGATAATCTAGGCTGAGCCGACGATCACCCGCTAGCTAATCTTGTCGACGATCGAAGCGTACTCCACCTCTTGAAGCCCCGACTATTTTTCCTTTCAACAATGCCCCCCGCATGGTGATACTTCGATGTGATCAAATGAGAAGGATCACCATGTAACATTTAGCTTCTTCGTAGAGCATTTCGCAATTTGCCACACTTTCCATCCTATTTTGACAGAGACATCCTTGGCTATATAAGAACCAAGCCCTTTGCCCCTCATTTGCTCACTTTCCACCACTTGCTCCTTTTTGAAAAGAAAATGGGAACGCCCCCTCTTTAATAAATGGCAAAGTCAATCTCACCTTAACCCGGAGACAAAAGCACGACTTCTAGGTAAACTTCCTCCTCTCAAAGTCCTCTCTACTTCACATTTCAGCCCATCCTTCCTTTAATCTGAATTTTGGTGGATTTAGGGCTTAATCAATCTAAACCAAACTAGGTTCTTTTGAAGCCAAGTTTACCTCCTCGTGGCGATAGTGTCCTTGGTGTAGCTTGCTCATCTTTGCTCTTGTAGATTTGTCCAAGAAGGTATGTTCCTCAAACCTTGTTTGTATATACACCATGTGTTTGTGTAAATGCTTCTTCAAAGCCCCTTCACAATGTCCATAAAGTGTTTGTAGCAATGACAAAGTAGGTTGTGCCTTGTTCGAATTTCGAACTTTAACTTGAAGCTTGTCCCTCTTTGTTTTTACATTTCGGACTTCCCTTCATGTTGAGCTAGTCATGATAAGAGTGCGCTTTGTCGTGTATGTTTAGCTTCACAATGGTTTGGGTTGTTGCAACTTAGCTTTTTGTGCATTTTTCTTGAGTGTGCACCGTTGGTATTGTGTCTTAACCTTGAGCATTACGATACGGTCAATATTTGGCTCAACTCGTTCGGCCGATGACCGGCCCTTAACCATGTTGGCCGCTGCGATCGGCCTCTACCCTCGCTGGCCGATGATCGACCTCGGGTTAGGCTGACCAATAATCGGCCTCCACCCAAGGTTGGCCGATGATCGGCCACGGGTTAGGATGTCCGACAATTGGCTCTATGATGTGATCCTGTGGAGCTCAGCTTAAGTCAGTTAAAGCCATTACTTCTCTGACCTCACCTAGCCTTGGTCTTGCTTCACTTGTCTTGCAGGTATCAACCTTAGTTATGGAACCTCCGCCACTAGTGCATAAGTATGAGCAACGCTATAAGGATGTACTAAATGCATCCACCTTCGGTACCTCCTTCCCTATTGATGACTCCACGGAGGTGATGAGCCATGCTCTTGGTCCAACAGCGATCAACCCGGATGCCTTCACCAAGTACCTTCCTATTCACCACCAGGACGCTCCTCTCATCAAGGGTCCATCCTTTAACCTATCCCAATGGGGAGGGTCTAGACTTTACCGGGGATGGCCCTCTTATCCGAACAAGTTCTTGCCAGCATACATTAAGTGGTACACCCGTCTTGAGAAGCTTCATGGTGCCACCTGGGAGAAAGCAGGCATTGCTTCTATGATATCCTTCTCTACCTGTCGATTCGAGCCATGTCCTTCTTTGTTAGGCGCTTTGCTTCAATATTGGTGTCCGAGTACCAACACCTTCATCTTTCGGTCGGGTATGTCCGCGTTACCTCACCTTTCTTTAACTACTCCTTGAGTTATAATGCGTCTTACCCTTTCTCCACTCCTCGTAGGCATGAGGACCATTACTCTGTATGACCTGGCATCGCTTTTCGGCCTCCGCTGTCGGGGTGACAACGTTACTCCATCGCAACTACCAACATTTCCAGCTAAACTTCGCAAAAGGTTCAAGGCTAAAGACCCAGAGAAGGCATATACCAAGTACATTGCCATCCACCGCCTAGCTGATGGTGCTGCTAAAAATGAAAGTGAACATGTTGCCTTCCTGTTACTGTGGCTGTCTCGTTCCATCATGTGCTTAAGTGCCGAGCGAGTATCAATAGACTATGAGAAGCTAGCGTACTCTCTCTCCTTGGGTACTGAGTTGGCGATGGGAGAATTCATTCTCAGCCACCTATACCACCACATGACCGCCTACGTTATCCACCGCAAGGTGACCCATACCCTCAAGGCCTCTGGCCCCCTATGGATAGCTGCCCTGTGGAGCCTGGCGTATTTTCCGAGTCTTGCTATACCGTCACCCCCTTTGAGCATTCCGGGGCCGTGCTACGCTTACACTCTCTGCCAAGGAAAAGTGGATCTGTGTACCACCATTGAGGAGTACTTCACCATCTTTGACCAGGATGAGTACAGCCTTACTTATAAGATGCAGCCCCTGATGGAAGTACATAAAGAAGACGGGACCATTGACTACAGCTGTCGCCCTCCATTCCTCTCGTTTGACTTTTCTTCCGACAGCGCTGAGGAGTGGATTAAGATCCTTACCACACGGGACCTTGTGGGTGGCTGTACTGGGACAAAGATGCGCGTGGAACCTTATCATCCTCACTTCGTTGCCGAGCAGTTTGGCATGGTGCAGGACTTACCATTTCCCCCCATGTACCTCCTCCACAGGTTTGAGGGTAAACGATTGGAGAGATCAAAAGAATGGAGGATAGCCAAGAAAGCCCTCGCAGTGAGCGAGTTTCTCCTTTCTCGTAGTACCTTAGAGAAAACCTTCTTTAGTGGCGGGACTACTGACTATTTTTTAGATTGGTGGAAGAAGCTTGATTATTGGCCTCATCGTGCTCCTGAGTTGGCAAAGATGTTTCCTCTTTCAGACAAAGAGAAGAAAGGCACAGGGAAGCGTACACTGTCAGGTCAAGCCAAATCGTCCTATGACTCAGTCTCTGGACCCTCTGACCCTTTGGATAGAGCTGATGATCATGAGGCCGAAACGCACTCCGAAGCATCGAGTGGTGCTAACTCCGTACGAGAAGGTAGTCAATTAGCCCCAAAATGCTACTTGTAATTTCCTTATCAACATTCACTCCCCTTTTGCATCTTAAACAGGTAACCTCGGCGACTCTGACTTCGACCCTTTGGATGATGCCAATGACAAAGATGGTAGCGAGGCCGAGGATAGCGACGCCGGCGACTCCAGCGATGCTAACTCCGGAAAAAGAGGTACGCCCATTTCTCAAGTGCCTCCTACTTACTTAGTTGTCTAACTGTTGATCCCTGTATGCAGATCTCTTCGACAACTCCAGCCCTCAGGCTATTGATGGCACCTCCGTACCTGAAGACCAGACTCCACCTCCTCCAAGCAAGGTAACCCCTCTGCAAATGTATGTGAATTGGTGTTCACAAGCTTTCAAGATAACACGCCTTTTGCAGCGTCGCCTTGTGATGAGTTCAACCTCAGAATCTGCCATGGCCCTTGGTAAGGACATAACCATTGTTGCTCCTCCTGCCGTGGTTGTGGCTGCCACTCGCCGACCTAGGATGTTACTACCCGTGACCAAGGGCAAGGAGACAGTCACCATAGTTAAGAAAGTGGTGGTGAATGATCCTATACCAAAGGCTGATCGGGCTCCTCTTTGTCCTATAGACCGACCCCTATTGGAATCCTCTGTTGTAGCACCGCCGCTAGCACCGTTGATCATTGCACCTTCTCTGGCACCCTCGATTGTCTCATCACCATTGACAGCGACCATACCTCCCATCGTAGGTAGTTCCTCATCGACTCTAGTCACTGCCCAGGCTCCCATTTCGGTGTCAGATGATGAGGATGAGTCGGTCATGGTATTCTTCTCAAACCTTCATCCTTCTCAAAATTAGTTAACTACATTTTTGACTTTTGGATTCCTTATGGAGCAGGCCTTCTATGATAGCATTACGGCCAGCCCACCTGCACCAGATCTCCATCAGCCTCCAATCGCTCCTATCCCGTCTACTAATGCCCCAGCTGACATAGCAACGGAGGACCGAGCTGCCCAATGTCTCGAGGTCCAGCGGCGCAGTGCGTTGGTCATTGATTTCCTTATTGCCTTCATGATTCAGCAAGAGATCGACGTAGGCTTCGATCCTCCAGCCGATATCACCGAGTCCTTAAAGTACCTGGAGTCTCGTGGGGAGGGAATTCTCTTACCCGAGCTGTATGACCAAGTTTGTCTGCTAAATGAGGATTTTACCACCACTCTTCGTAGGTAAAGCCACCTTCCCATAAAGCTGTTTCAAAGGCCAAGCGAACATTCTAACTTGTCTATTATAGTCATATGCAGAGTCGGTTACGCTTTCAGGCAGTCTTCTTCAGCCACCGTGAGGGCCGCGACCACGAGAAGGCCTCCGCAAAAGCTCATGAAACCCTCGTATCCAGGACCCAGGAATTCAAGCTCATACGGGCCGAATGGATCGAAAAAAAGAACGCAGCCAATTGACTTCCCTACGGGTAGCTGAACTTGAGCAAGAGCTAGCCCAAGCTAAGGAGAGAGATGCAATTGCTAAAGCAGACGTCGTCATGGCTGCCCAAAAGAAGAACGTTTTATTTCAAGCTGACCAAGAGTTCAAAATCAACGTTTATGACAAGGCAAGAACGGATCACGCTTCTGCTCTTGCGAGGTACGCGCGACTGAAGGCGGACTACGATGCCGAGCGAGACACACTTGTAGCAGCAGGTAACTTTATTCGAGATGTGATCAAAAGTTTTCGCCCTGACGTGGATCCCGGGTCTGGCTACGAGTCCGAGGGAGTTGGCCGAGCTGATGAAGGCGCAGATCATGACTAGCCTTGTGCTAGACTGCTTAGATTTTTGGGGTTTGATCACCCTTTTGCTCATCCATCCTTTTGTATGCCTTGACCTATTTATGGCTTGACCTCTTATAAAGCCATCTAGGCTTTTCTTTTATTATCCATGTTGATGCCTCGACCTCTCGGCTTTTATCAAACCGTTATTAGTATGCACGAGCAATAACAAGGGATATTTTAAGAGTCTTGGAGAGCCAAGGAGTAAATAACTTTATTAAGATATGACGGCTTTAAGCAAACCGAATTAAAACTAAATACAATATAATCTGGTCTATTCAATGACCGTTATAAAGAATGATTAAGGCTAACATAGGTCTCTACATTGCGCCAAACCAGCTATATTTCTTGTCCGTGTTCTCGAGCATAGTCCTCGAACAACCTATCGTCCACTCCATCCCACATGCTGGGGAGATAAGTCTTCAAGTACAATCCGTTTATTGGGCGTTCATGGACTTCACCGTTGACATTAGCTAGACGATAAGACCCGTTCCAAAGTACGTCGTGCACTTCAAATGGTCCTTCCCAGTTGGGCGACCACTTCCCATGTTCGTGGTCCTTACGTCCTATTGGAAGGATGACCTTCCAGACTAGGTCCCCTCTCTCGAAGTGCTTCTCGCGGACTCTTTTATTGTATGCCTTCTCTACGGTCTTCTTTTGTTGGATAATGGCATCTAAAGCCTTCAGTCTCTCTTTGGGAAGATCTTCAAGGGCGGCCATCATGGCAGAGTCATAGTCTAAGCTAGATAGGTGCATCTGTTCTGCTCTCCTCAGTGATAGTACCGTTAACTCTAAGGGGATCATGGCATCATGACCATAGGTCAAAGCGAAGGGAGTCGTACCCGTAGCACCCTTCTTCGTGGTACGGAAAGCCCATAGAGCTTCGGATAATGCCAAGTGCCATGTTCGGGGTTTCCCTCTCACCATCTTCTCTATGCATCCTTTCAACACCTTATTGGTGGCTTCAGCTTGTCCATTACCTTGGGCATAATAAGGTGTAGAATGAGTAATTTTGAAGCCCATGGTCCTTGCAAACGTCTGGACTTCATCCCCAGTGAAAATGGTCGCTTGATCGGTAGTGATCGTTTCTGGTAATCCAAACCTGTGAATGATGTGTTCCTTGAAGAACTGAATCACTGTTTCTTGGTTTACAACCTTCATGGGAACTGCCTCCACCCACTTAGTGAAGTAGTCTGTGGCAGCAAGGATGAAACAGTGTCCCTTAGTGGAAGCGGGGTGGATCTTCCCGATCACATCAACTGCCCAACCTCTAAATGGCCATGGCTTCACCACAGGATGGAAAGTATCTGCTGGGGCGTGTTGGACTTGACCGTGCCTTTGACATTCTTGGCACCCTTTGGCATAATTAATACAATCCTTCGCCATGCCCGGCCAGAAGTATCCATGGCGATGCATCAACCATCTCATCTTGATCCCCGACTGATGAGCTCCACATATGCCTTCATGGATTTCGGTCATAGCCAACATAGCTTCTTGCGGGCTTGGACATACCAAGAGAAGTCCGTCCACTGTCTTCCGGTAAAGGGTGTTGTTGATGTACTCAAAGCGGAGCGCCTTTACCTTCAGTGATTTGTCCGAGCAAGAGCTTGGATCCTTAAAGTAGTTAATATATTCTTGCCTCCAGTCCCGGTCGAGTTGTATCAAGTCGACTTCAACCGCTTGGGCAATCTCAGTTAGCACCGAGGTCGTCCTTACCTTTACCGGCACGGAGTTAAATTTAGCTAAGGCACGAAACCCAGACCCGGTTTGTGCTAGCTTGTTGGCTTCAAGATTCTTGGTGCGATCTATGAACTCAATAAAGGCGTCTTCGAAGCCCCTCAGTCACGTTCGGGCTGCATCACAGCACACTTGGAACCCGTCACGCCCACACTTGAATTCACCTGTCACCTGATTGATCACCAACATTGAGTCTCCAAACACCCACACGTTCTTAGCACCCAAGTCCTTTAAGGCAAGTAGCCCGAGTAACAGTGCTTCGTACTCTGCCTGGTTATTGGTGCAAGGGAAGTCAAGGAGGAATGAGGCTTTTGTCTTGATCCCAGTTGGAGACTTGATCATGAATCCTGCTCCCGCATACTTCTTAGTCCGAGAGCCATCAAACCACAAAAGCCAAGGTTTCTTGGCCACCATCCCAAAATCCACCGCGGTATCGGCAGAGATGTTTATGCTAGGGTGGTCCGCCAAGAAATCAGCTAGAGCCTGACCCTTCACCGCCCGTTGAGGTACGAACGTAAGGTTGAACTCCACCAATGCCAAGGCCCATTTGCCTACCCTACCCCGCATAATGGGTCCTGTGAGTAGGTACTTAAGGATATCGGTCTGTGCTATTACCTTTACCTCCATGGGGAGTAGATAGTACCTAAGCTTTCTACAGGCAAAGAAAAGGCACAAGCATAGTTTCTCAATTGATGAGTATCTAATCTCCGCACTTAGGAGAGACCAACTTAGGTAGTAGACAGCTTGTTCCTTCCCTTCATCATTCTCTTGGGCCAGTAAGCAACCAATGGAGTCGTGGGCAGCTGAGACATAGAGAAGTAAGGGTCGGTCTTGAGATGGAGGAGTTACTACAGGAGGGGATGATAGGTACTCCTTAAGCTCATCGAATGCTTGTTGGTGTTTGATCTCCCATATGAACTCTCCTCCTTTCAACTTGAGCAAGTTGGTAAACGACCGAGTTCGGCCTGCTGTGTTAGATATGAATCGCCTTAGGAAGTTGATTTGACCGAGAAAGCGTTGTAGCTCTTTTTTGTTTCGAGGTGGTTGGGCTTGTCGGATTGCCTTAACTTTATTTTCATCTATCTCAATCCCTCGCTTGTGAACGAGAAAGCCTAAGAAGTTGCCTGCTGAGACTCCGAAGGCACACTTCAAAGGATTCATTTTGAGCTGGTGCTTCCGCATCCTTTCGAATGACATCTTCAAGTGGTCGAGATGCTCCCTATGGTCATGAGACTTGACCACAATATCATCTATATAGACCTCCATGAATCGACCGATGAAGTCCGGGAAGATCAGGTGCATTCCCTTTTGATAGGTAGCCCCGGCGTTCTTAAGCCCGAATGGCATTACAATCCACTCAAAAATTCCGATGGACCCTGGACAACGGAACGCCGTCTTATGAACATCTTCTTGAGCAAGGTAGATTTGGTTGTAACCTGAATGACCATCCATGAAGCTTACGACTTCGTGTCCTGCCGCAGCATCAACCAACATATCTGCAATAGGCATTTGATATTCATCTTTTGGAGTAGCAGAATTTAAATCTCTAAAGTCAATACAAACTCGAATTTTGCCATTTTTCTTGACAACAGGTACAATGTTGGATAGCCACTCTACATAATCGGCTTTCCTAATGAAGCCGGCATCCAAGAGCCTATCTATCTCTAGCTTGACTTTTTCTACTACTTCTGGCATCATCCTCCTCATTGACTGCTGGTAAGGCCGAAAACCCGGCCTTATAGGGAGTCGATGCTCTATCAAGGATCTGTCTAAGCCTGGCATTTCGTCATAGTCCCAAGCGAAGCAGTCTTGGTACTCTGTCAGTAGCTTGACCAGGTCGCCCTCAAATTCTTTTGGAAGCCGCTCACTGATGAAAACAGGCCGGCTTCCTTTCTCAGAGCGTAAGAGTATCTCCTTCAGAGGGTCCTTCACTTCGGCCTTAGCATCGTCCAACTTGCCTGGGGCCGGGTGAAGGTCACTCATCTTCAGTTGTTCCAGGGGGTCTTGACCGTCGTCCTCAAAAATGAACTCGGCCGCTTCATGCTGTGACAAGGCGTAGACCTCCGACCGCCTTGCTAGCTCTCCTTCTGTTGTGTTAACCACGAAAGGTAAGCCTAAGGGCTTGCCTCTCGGGGGTGACGTTGGCAGGTCGGTTAGAGGAGGGGATTTCCCGTTCAACCGTGCTTGCGTATCCAGCTATTTGGCCTAGGTCGCTTCGTGCCACGCTTGTTGGTACGATAGAGCCATCGTAAAAGGCCGCTTCGACACAGTTCGTGGCTGCCTGGAAAGGGTCTTTGTCAGCAGCTACGACCTCCACCTTCCCGTTGGGCTTCCACTGGATTAAAAATTGATGGAGAGAGGATGGGATGACTTGGCCTGAATGGATCCAATCCCTCCCCAGTAGGCCGTTGTAGGAGGTCTTTGCCTCAATGACAAAAAATGGAACCTCCCGAGTTACAGAACCTACAGTGACTTCAGCGACGAGTACTCCTAGAGGGCGAGTACCTTTACCGGCGAAGTCAGTCATCATCATGTCAGTTGCACCCAGCTTTTCATCCTCCCTGTTCAGCTTCTTGAGGAGTGAGTAAGGGAGGATGTTGACGACTGCCCCATTGTCTATGAGGACCCTATTAATCGGTTTCCCAAATATGTGGGCTGAGATGTAGAGTGGCTTCAGATGATCACACATATTTCGGGTAGGTCTTGGTATAGTGATGGTGTCGCCAAAGTCTTCCACCACTGGTACAGCTAGGGCTTTGTCCCCAATCTCTAGTTCCACCATATCTTCTTCAATTACATCTCCCTCAAGGTAGCTGGGCTGGCCTTCTTCCGGCGCAAAAATAGCCGGTAGAGTGAAAACCATGTTGATCGACAGATCCCGACCGTCTTCACTAAAGTTGTCCTCACTCATGCTATCTTCTAGCTTCAATTTCTCCTCGATATCTTCTTCATTGAGGTAGTCCTCTATCCCTAGTGCTTCGCCTAAGTTCTCCTCGTTGAGATTATCAAGCCAATTGAATTCTTCACCGTCCAGATCAGGTAAGCTTTGTTTTTCATTTTCATCGTCCTCGATGATGTTATCAACGATATTTCCTTCCTCATCTTGATCAGGCCAGCTAGGTAATTCGTCCTGACTAGGGGCACAGACACCATGTAGCCTCAACTTCTCGAAGTCCCCGATCTTTACAAAAGGTGAGATGACTTTGTTGCTTCCACTGGAGCTGTTGCCTTGACTCAGCTTCTCCTTGCTTTCACCGGAGCTATTGCCTTGACTCGGCTTCTCATTAGGGCGATCATCTATCTTCAGATTCTCGAAAGCCCCAAATCTCACATAGCCTGAGTCTAGATCGACTGTGACTTCCGGGCTTGTTGGCTCCTTCCGTGAGGATTTGTCACTAGGTGGCACCTCACTCTTGGTCTTGGGTACCCATATCTTCTTGTCCAGCTTCTCCCTGAGGTTATTGTATTTCTCCACCTTTATGTTCGATCTATCTTCGTCATACTCCCCGCTTGGGATTCTTGCCTCATCGGACTCCCTCATCTGCGACTTGCCCTTGTCATGCTTCAGGGCTTCAACTTCCATAGGTTGGCCTTGGTCAGAGGTCGTATGGCGTTGTATCACGGGAAGAGTTAGCAAGGCTTCTTGCATCTCTATCAGAGCCTTGTGTCCCGCTAGCTGTCTCTCAAGATCCTTTGCAATCTGCTTCTCGGCTTGGATCTTTCTTTCGAGGCGACGCTTCTGGGTTTTCATCAACGCTCCATGTATTGGTGACTCTGGTGCAGGTCTCTTTTCCCTTAGTCGGTGGAAAATTTCTCGGGGTTGGTCAGGGGTTTCTTGGAGATCCACCTTGACGCGAGGGTGATGGATCCTCCGGTTACCGTCTAGCACCCTTGGTAGGAAGGACCTAGGTATCCTAGTGGACTGCCCCTTCTGACTCTGATCTTGCCTCTCGAGGGATTCCCTCAGGTCTCTTGGAAGACCTTGCCTCTCCCTCAGATCTCTCAGAGGGCCTTGCCTACTGAGGGTCTCTCTCAGATCACTTGGAGGGCCTTGCCTACCGAGGGTCTCCCTCAGATCTCTTGGAGGGCCTTGCCCCCCGGGTGTCTTCTTCTGATCTTGTCTCCTGAGGGTTTCTCTCAGGTCTCTTGGAGGGCCCTGCCCCCTGGGTGTCTTTTTCTGATCTTGTCTCCCGAGGGTCTCTCTCAGGTCTCTTGGAGGGCCTTGCCTCCCGAGGGTCAGGAACTGATCTCGCTCTTTGATTATCTCCCTCATGTTTCTTCGAGGGCCTTGCCCCCCGAGCGTTTCTCTCAGATCTCTTGGGGGTATCTTACGTTGATCTTGCTTCTCGAGGGTCTCCTTCAGATCTCCAGGAGGTGCCTTCTCTCGCCTATGATTGTCTTCCTTCTCACTTCTCCTAAGGCTGACCACTGCGATTGGGGCTGTGAAGGAGGCTGTCTGTGGTGATTCCTTTGCGAACTTCAACCGGCCGTCTCTGATTGCTTGCTGGATCTGGTTTCGAAAGACCACACAATTGGCCGTGTTGTGAGACTTGCTGGCATGCCATTTACAGTATCTCATCACCTTCAACTCCTTCTCATCTGGGATCTTGTGACCCTTGGGTAAGGTAATCTGGCCGTTCTTGTGCAGATTATCAAAGATTTGATCGGCCTTGGTTACATCGAATGAGTACTCTTTCCCGACCTCGTTAAGGCCCTTGGGTTGATTAGGTTGGGCACCGGGGCGAGTGAACTCATTGGGTACCGTTACCCTCTTCTGGATAAGGCTTTCGCACTCATAAGGTTTGCCCTTAGTGAGTTCAGCCACCATCTCTTCTACCATCAGATCATCTCCCCAACTATTCTCGCTATCCAAATGATCAATCTCAAGTGTAGGGTCATAAGAGTAGGTACCCTTAGAGGAGGCAGCCCTCCTATCCTTCTCGTTGATCAGTTGTTGAGCTGCCGTTGCCTTCTGCGCCAAATCTGAGAGGTCTCGATACCTTTCAACCCCTAGCTTCTTGCGGAGTCGGAAGGTGAGCCCTTGCATAGCCAAGGATGCTAGGTCAGACTCTGACAAGTTGGTTGGGCACCGATTCTTCGCCTTTCGAAAGCGGATCATAAACCTCTCTACTGACTCGCCCTCGAGTTGTTGCATGTGGGCAAAATCCGAGATGGTTATGGTCGGCTCTGCCCTGTAAAACTGATTGTGGAACTTTTGTTCCATCTCTGCCCAAGTCCGCACCGAACACGGCGGGAGGCTGATGTACCAAGAGAAGGCTGTCTTGGTTAGGGTCATTGGGAAGTGGCGTAGACGGAGGGCATCGCTGGATGAGGTCTCACCACACTGGATGATGAACCGTGCCACGTGTTCCACCGTTGATCTGTTGTCTTCACCCGAGAACTGAGTGAAGTCTGGGATGCGGTATCCCCTTGGGAAAGGTTCCCCATCATAGACTTCAGGGTATGGCTTGGTAAACCTAGGGCGGGGAGTGTGCCTTGCTTCGACCCCCAAGTCCCTAAGTACTTCAGTGACGAGGTCCCTTTGATGTGCTACCTCATACTCCCGTCGAGGTCCTTGATTATGGCCATGTTGCCCCCTGGGCGATAGGTCTTCTATATCCTCGATGGGAGGAAGTTGTCGATCCGCCCTTGCTTGGGTACCCCCGTACGTCAATTGCCTATTGACGGGGGGGTCAACTTCTTCCTCCTCGAACTCCACCCTTCTTTCCTGTGTGTACTGATGCCAAGGAGTATCAGCGAAAACTCCTGCCTCAAAAAGAGGGTTAGTTCTGGTATTTCCTCTTTCAAGGGTGTTGCGGTTAGCATCAACCCTAGATGAATACGTCCTACTTCGGGCCGTTTGATATCGGCCTAAGTCTATCTGGACGTTACCTGTTCTTGTTCTTGTGGCTTCAAAGTCGTTCGTCCCTTGAGTCCCCCTATTAGAGGATACCTGGAGCGACGAGTGCATAGGAGTCCTGGCCGATTGATCTCGACCGGTCACTCCTGAGGTGCCTTGGGTCTGGTTGAAGGTGTGCTCAGCGGGTAATGGGGTACAGACGGCCTTCCCCTTGTTCATGGCCTCAGAAACCTTAGTGGTTATCATAGGCGCCATAGTTTGGTTGAAGTAATCAACCGCCTGGTCCTGGTGATCTATAGTCGCCTGATGGATCGATTCGTCTACGTAATTGTAGACTTTGTCGATCTTAGTAGAGAGTTGGTGGTGAGACTCATCAGTCCGTCTCTTTGCTTCTTCAAATCGATCACGAGTCTCCTCCCTAGCCTTCTTATGATCGATTGTCAATTGATCAAGCCTGGTGACTATGGCTTCGAGTGTCCCAGTAACATCTTGAATAGCCGGCTCCTTGAGGGGGGCCGTGTTGGCGGTATTTTTCCCAATA
The DNA here is from genome assembly GCA_963995505.1 of Hypericum androsaemum. Taxonomy (NCBI): domain Eukaryota; kingdom Viridiplantae; phylum Streptophyta; class Magnoliopsida; order Malpighiales; family Hypericaceae; genus Hypericum; species Hypericum androsaemum. The sequence goes on from OZ023188.1 coordinate 8,142,666, forward strand.
CCCTGTTGGGTAGTAGGGAGAGCTGGCTCCTTCAGGGGAGCCAAGTTGGTGGAGTTCTTCCCGGTACCAGGTAGGGTAGTAGGGAGAGCCGGCTCCCTGAGGGGTGCCGTGTTGGTAGTATTCTTCCCAGCGAGCTGAGAAGAGGGTGGTGCAGTGTCTCTGCCTTTGGTCATCTTGATTGGAATAGGTTAAATCGCCTTCTCAGACGTCCTCCTAGGTCCCACCGAGCGTGCCAAAAACAATGTTGGGATAAAAAGTGACGAGAACGTCGATCGATCTCGTGACGGCCCGGAGTGCTCGTCCCAAGGTCGATCTAATGCCGAAAGTAACAAGGATGGCCGAAGCCGAGACTACTACTAACCTAAACTAAGATAAAAGAGCCGAAGCTTGAGAGTAACTTGTATGTTTTGTGTGTGATGATCCCCCCTGCCTTGCTTCATGCCTTGCTTATATAGAGAAGAGTGACCCGGCTCCTTCCTTAGCTATGTTGTAGCTGGACTCAAAGACCTTAGAGTTCATCCTTCAGCCAAGCCTTATCCTTATCTCGTCCTGACTCCTAGACCCGAAGCCCATCTCTTCTAATGCTTATCCTTGCGATCTTCTGCCTCCTCGCTTAACGCAAACTTTGGTGCTTATCCTTGCCTGGCTCAAACTTCCAACCTTTATCCTTGCCTGACTCAGGCTCCCAATGCTTATCCTTGCCTGACTCGGGTCTCTAATGCCTATCTCCATCCCTTGACAACCCAAGTATATTGAGAGTCCTAGAGTTTCCCAATTTCTTCGAGAGTCCATCTTGAATACGGTCTCTATTACCATGGACCATCAATAACCATGGGCCGACAATCGCCCTGGGTCGACAATCCTGCTTGGCCTTCTTTGTCGACGATCGAGCCCTCCTCCAAGCTGGCCGACAATCGTCCCCTTGATCACCGGCAGCCGACGATCGGCCTATACCCCAGCTTGCCGACGATCGAGGTCACAAGGGACGTGGCCAACAATCGTCCCCTAGATCACCGGCAGCCGACGATCGGCCTATACCCAAGCTTGCCGACGATCGAGGTTACAAGGGATGCGGCCAACAATCGTCCCCTTGATCACCGGCAGCCGACGATCGGCCTATACCCCAGCTTGCCGACGATCGAGGTCACAAGGGCCGTAGCCGACGATCAAGGGGTAGGTCATGCGGCCAATGATCTAACATTAGACAACTTCAAATAGATTTTTGACATCATTGTACTCCGAATTTAAAGATACCATGAACTAGAAAGTTGTAGGCCCATGTCTTGGCTTTGCATAGCAACTTGAATCGTCTCAATCTGAGTTCGGAGTCTCCAGATATGATCATTATACCAATGGCCGACGATCGGCCTAGAGGTTACGCTAGCCGACGATCGCCTCGTAGCCGACGATCGCCTTGTAGCAGACGATCGGCCTGTAGTCACCTTCAAACCAATTTTAGGCCCTCTTCCGCTATGAACTAGAATAAGTCACCAACTAGAAAGTTGTAGAACTATCTCTTAGCTTTCCATAGCAACTTGAATCATTGCAATACGAGGTCGGAGCCTCAAGATAAGCCAATTTTACCAATGGCCGACGATCTAGCCGACGATCGGCCTGTAGTCACCTTCAAACCAATTTTAGGCCCTCTTCCGCTCTGAACTAGAAGAAGTCACCAACTAGAAAGTTATAGAACTATCTCTTATCTTTCCATAGAAACTTGAATCTTTGCAATACGAGGTCTGAGCCTCACGATAAGCCAATTTTACCAATGGCCGACGATCTAGCCGACGATCGGCCTGTAGCCGACGATCGGCCTACAGTCAGCTTCAAACCAATTTTAGGCCCTCTTCCTCTCTGAATTAGAAGAAGTCATAAACTACAAAGTTGTAGATCTACTTCTTATCTCTCTGTAGCCACCAGAATCACTTTAATCCGAGGTACGAGTCAAAATCTACGGGTGATCTACCAACGGTCGATAATCTAGGCTGAGCCGACGATCACCCGCTAGCTAATCTTGTCGACGATCGAAGCGTACTCCACCTCTTGAAGCCCCGACTATTTTTCCTTTCAACACACTTGTATTGCTAAAATAGTATCAAGTTTTACTGAATAATGAATTCAATAATCTTTATAAGAGCAATAACAACATACCTTCGTAAAATCTTGGGACCTGACATGTTACTCATACACATCTCTAAGTACAACTTTAATTATTAGATCTGCTATCATATCTCTCGTAGATATGTATTTTTATGCTCGTTTACTTGCACAACCATATCACAAAAACTTTGCTCATTGATTCTCTTGAGGTATTTAGGGATAAATGGTTTGAGTCTCTCTTAACCATATTATTTCTTGATAGTAGCCACGCGAGTTACATATCAGCTTCTATAGCTGACAAGGAGAAGAACACAAGTCAGTTTCTTGTTACTTTGTAAAATAGCACCTCCTCTTAACAAGAAAATAAAATCCCCATATGGATTTTCGCTCGTCCACATCCTATGCCCAATTATTTTTTAGCATAACTCCTCAATATCAGGACCTGACCTTAATAACTCAATGATTTGCATACATATTTAAGTACTTCATTATTTCGTTGGCACTTGCCAATGTGATATGCTTCGATTAAGACAATCCATGACATTTGTATAAATGAGATTCATTATATCCTTTATCTGATGAGTTATTTTTAGACATAAGTCTTTATTAAGAAAATGACCTATTGACTACTTGGGCTCACCTGAGATTGATGTCATCACATTTAAATTGTTGAACTCAAATAATTTTTCGAAATCTTAATTATGAAAATGTAATCAGCCTCTCTCATATCTTTTATTTCAAAGTTAGGCGTAAACCAAACTTTGAGCTCGTTAAAATATCCCAAGTCTTCCAACTATCACTATGTCATCTACATACAATGTATAATGACAAACTTTTTTCAAAATATTTAAATAAGATGTCATAGTCCTCGTCAATCATTTTGAAATCATACGACATGATCTCACTATGAAAAGATGAATATACCATTGTCTTGAAGACTATATATCAAATTCAATGATCTTGCAAACACTATGTTCGCGGCCAATCTGGATGTAACCATTTGGTTGAACATATAGATTTCTCATCCAATTCTCCATTGAGAAATGTAGTCTTTACATCCGTTTGATGTTAGCCCTATGTTCAAAGTACCCACGATAGCCAGAATAATCCTAATGAGCATGGATCTTACAACGGGTGAGAATGACTCTTTATATTCAATTTCTTCATGTTGCATGAATCGTTTGGAAACTAAGCAAACTTATGCTTAATTTTGAGAAACCATTTATTCTCATTTGTCTTATGCTCTTAGGTAGGTCAAGCAATTCTTAAACATGGTTTAATTTCTTAGAAGCCATTTCTTCCTCTGTTGCTTTAGTCCATTCATTCTTATCGGGAATTGACAGAGCATCAGAAACATTCCTAGGTTCATTCTCATCTTGCAGGATTGCTAAAGGAATCTCATTTACATCATTAATACTTAATAATGCCAAGAGATTGTTTCCTACATTTTTGACATCAAATCGTCAGCGTGGAAAATTTGTCCTTTTAGCTCTATGTATATCCAAGTTTAGATAAATATCTCTCATATATGCATCATAACCTAGAATTTTATTCCCGCTAAGGTTATATTCCATACTCCCACTGAAGTTCAAAATTCTTCTCCCACAGAGATGAAGATCATTTGGATCATGGACTACCAGATCAATTAGAGGTCAACATGTTCCTCCTCAACTCATCCGCAATTCTCCCACTCGGAAGGAGTGATCTAGACGATTCTAGCTCATCAATTCATACAAGGTTATTACTAACCTCTCCCAATTTTGGCAAAACTATTTTTCAATAATATGACGTCTCGTGATACCACATTGCCGCTTGTTTATTATCTTGTTCGTCCATGAACATGTATCTCTTTGATACTTCTGAGTATCTTATAAAGACATTCTTAGTAAGATGCAAACTCAAATGGACGTAAGATAATACACCCATCTTAAGTAGCTTAGATCATACTTCTGATTTGACCACAGATCGAGAGGGATAGAAGCGACAGATTTAGAGGGCACATAGTCTATAACATATCTATCCACATATAGAAGGGTTGAATTTATTCATTTTGATATCTCAATCTGTTGAGATGTGCGGGGAATGAACAATTGATGTTCATTTTATTTTTCATCACCTGAAGATTTAAATAAGAAAGATACACATGACCTCGATCAATTTGTAAGATTTTGATCTTTCGATGCAATTGATTCTCTTCATCATTTATGAATGTCTTTAAGCAACCCAAAGCTTCAGACGTTTAAGAAATCATATAGATTTGACTATATCGAATATAGTCATCTTTATAGTTGATGAAATGATAGGCCCCATTCTTTGCCCTCACACTCATTTAACTATATGCATCTGAATGGAATAATTGCAATGAATTTCAGATCTAGTTATTTTAAAAATAACTAGAACCAATAAAGCTTTTTTCAAAAATATATCAACCAAGTTGTACTCAAATATACAATGGAAACCAAGAGTCGTTAAAACTGAAATAGACTTAATCCAACAAATTTGACGATTAATAACACGTCATGTAGAAGTAGGGTTCGTCTTTTAGGAAGGCTCAATTTGCATGTGCCAATCCCGTGGACTTCTACTCGTGCATTATTTACAACATAAATGGATCATGTTCTTTAGTTACTTATTGAAATTCGACGAATGGTTCATAACCATATGTCTCATGGTTTGTCATTCATGAATTCATCATCCACAATGGATCATATTGAGTTCGAAGGTAGAACTAGACACATTTAATTCACTCATGTGTGAGTTAAATGGTCGTCTCGTCTTCTTGGCTGTGCAATCCTTTTGGAAAATCTCCCTTCTTTTGACAGTTAAAATATTTTATCTTAGAAATATTAAACCCTTCATGTTCTTACCCTAAGATATCTTCTTACGGGTTGAGTCTATTTAGTTATTCTCTTTATTTTCCATATGTTCCTCTTGCCTTAAAATTGTGGCACATCATCCTTTAGTGCCAACAGAGCTTGAGTTAGTCACATACATTTCTTGATGGACTTAGATCGCTAAGAGTCAATTCTCTTTAAGTTTAAGGCAACAGTCCACATTCATGAAATGTCATAACATTATCAACTTGTGTTAGGGTCATCATCTTATGATCCCAACTTGTAGGCATGAAACAACTTAAATTTTTATGCTTAACACTGAGCACGTGATCAACCATAACTCACTTTTTGAGTATATTCTCAGACTGGACCATAATCGTATTTATGGTCTCTTGAACATATTGTTCTCTTAGCACATAGGACTAGGAAGCAATGAGATTGCTTCGAAAAATTATGAATGTTGTGTTCAGAAATTATTTTAGCGACACAATAATTTACTATGCAATCATAACTCTAAACAATATAAAGTTTTTAATTAATCTCGAATTCGAAGTAGGTCTCGAGTAAGTTTGCCCTCACCCTACGAGAATTAATTTCAAACTTTAAATGTTAAAGTTCTTCGCGTAGTAAATCAAGTAGAATTTCTCATGGTAAACAACCATGAAAATACGCGAAGTTTCAAACACAAGTGTTCTAGAAACTTCCAATATGACCTAAACCAAAAATGATTCACGCCTTATCAAATAAAGATTTAACCCTTTTTGTGGTCCAGTAATGTCGAGAAAAGTATCTTCTTGGTACTATCATCTTCGAATCTATAAGAACATCTTTTAGAATAGTAGTGGTGCACAATTAGTCTACCTTACAACCTCATAGGTGCATTGGGGAAACTTTTCTATAAAAATCTCCTACTCGGATAAATGAAAGGTGTCTCATGGCATCCCTATGTGTGCCATGTTTAGAAGTAAAAGCCTGACTTCAGTTTGCTTCATCTTTAGCATCCCTGAAGATCTTTGAACATCATACGTCTATCTGATCCGCGGTTATATCTTCTAGCTCATATACACTATTGTACACCTTTGTTGACAAAAAATGATGTGGACTTTTCACATCCTTCTTATATCTTTTTATACCCCCACGAGCTGATACACCACTTATATATCGGTTTCGTATGTTGTATACTTTAGCAATATGAGATAGGGTGACATGCATGTTCGAAAATTGAAACACTAAAAATATCACAAATTTGCAACATAATGCAAATACTTGGGGTTAATATTCGTATATTTTCCAATGATCAAAAAACATAATTTTTAATCGTGGCGATAATGTCATGCCTAAAAAATACAGTCACAATTGAGCTTTGATTGCATAATCAATATGTCATTTTATTTTTCATTTTTTATAGTACCCTTACTTTAAAAAATATTGGAAAATAAATTTTCTAGACTTACCTAAAAAAATATTTGATTTTGAAAAATTATCATTATAATGTTCAAACTCAATTTTCAAAATCAACATGATTCATAGATCATTTAAATATTTTTTTGACTAATCATTCATTAAAATTGGCCCAAGGAGAAAACTGGGTTGGCCTATGTTTACTCAATCCATGTGGTCAAACGCGGGCCGCATGCATGTAGGCCTTAGTCAAGAAAAGTGCTATATGAGTTGACTCTTGGTCAACCAAACTGCATATATATGCTGAGGGGAGGAAGCCCTCCAGGTAGATCTGACCACGGTTCAAATTCGAACAAATTTGAATCGAATTGGTTCAAATTTCGAATTTGAATTAATTCTTTAATTTTTCATATTTATTATCTTGTTTAATTGAATACGACTTCTCTTGAACTTTTACTTAGATAATAATAACAACTCGAGTAACTATCTACTACCATTTGGATCAACCGAAACCAAAAAGTTTCAAATTGGAGTTATTGAGAATATACTCATGTTAAATATTTATTAAGAGAGTTTTGTGATGTTTTAAAAAAATTATTCTATTTGAATATATAACTATGTGTTTTATTTTTTTGAAAGGTAATCTATAACTATAGGTTGTAATTTGATCCAATAAATATTTGAATACCACGTGTTAGGGTTAGTGTTAAAGTTTAAGGTTAGGGTTTATTATAAATGGTTCACGACGGGATATGTGTGATATGTTAGCACTATACATATATCACAATTCCAAAAGACATCTAAGATAATAATATAAAGTGTTGTCAAATTCAAAGTCCAGCGTTGAAGTCCTAGCGAGCGTCAACTATACAAAAATTTACCTTTCGCAACACCATATCTGACACATAACACAAGGAAAAAATAAATTATATACAAAGTTGAAATCATATAAAAAAATATGACGTTGCTTAGATACAAGGATCAAACCAATTAAAAATAGAGAAAACATAAATTTTTTTCATTATGTTACGGTAATTTATTTAACGTGATTACATCATATTATGATTAAAAGTCTATTGACACAAAGATGGATCTAGTTAAACAGAAAGATGGAAAAGAATTAGACAGAGAGTAAAACCATATAGACATAAAAGATAAACACGATAAATTCGGGACGAATAACGCGTCCCCTGCAGTATGTATTGCAGGTACGGTAAATTTCATTTTGGAACCCAAAATTTTTCCAGATTTTATTTTCGTACATTTTAATTTTCTTATTTTAGCTGACAATTTTTTTAATAGTTTTTTGGGCTATATCTATTAAAACTTTGACGGAACCTTAATTTGTTTGTAATTTTTACTATTATAATATATTTTTACGAAGGAAATTTAACGATCTACACGAATTATGGCTTTACCTTTTGAAAATTGATGTACTTTTAGGAGCGTGTGCTGCTGTGATGTGCAATTGAAAATTTTAATATGACGTTGGGATGTGCCGTTGAAAAATTTGATGTGTCGTTGTTGATGTGACGTTGAAAAGTTTGATGTATCGTTAGGATGTGCCGTTGAAAAATTTTGATTTGCCGTAAAAAATTTTGATGTGCCATGAAAAATTTTGGTGTGACGTTGAAAATTTTTGATGTGTCATTGAAAAACCTGATTTTTCGTTGAAAACTGATGTACCGTTGTGATTTTTTTCATTGAAAAACTTGATGTGCAATTGAAATAAGGCTTCAACGACAATTAAAATCTACGAAAATAAAATTGGGTAAAAATATTTAGTACCAAGATGAAGTTTAGCCGTTCCTGGAAAAAAATTAAAATGTAAGAAAATAAAATCGAGTAAAAATATTCAGTACCAAAAAGAAATTTAGCCATTCTTGGAAAAAAAAAAGGGCTGCGCGGGCCTGGACCAGGGCCTTTTTACGAAATCCGGCCCGAATAAATAATTCTTGCACGACGAAGATTGGTAGCGATAAGATTGAGCGACTATTTTATTCCATTAATTTCATTTAATCTGATTGTTCAACGTCATAGGCTGCTGCTTGATTCTGAGCAATAGCACAATTAGCACAATTAGCGGACAAAATGTTACATCTCTTGCAATAGTACTACTCCCAAAGATCTTCTTCACAAAAGTCCAGTCGACCGAATTCTCTAATGGTTACAAAATTTCTATTGAGCACTTACATGTTCTATTTTAGAATCGACCCTCTTACAAAATTTCTATCCAACACTTGTGAGTCCTAATAATATTTTTTTTCATTAATAAAATTTAAGCCAAAAAACGAGAATTTAATTTCATGACCCTTTAAAGCAGGTAAATCCAGCATGAAAAATATGCACTTTAGTTAGTTTCCCAATCATGGCTCTATTGTTTTTCTTGGCCGATCAATAGAAAATCATTACTAAATTGCAAGACAAAACGAAAGAGTCGTTTTTGGTAAAGAAAGAGCCATGTTAAGAGACGGTACTATTAAATATTATTACAAGCCACTCAGGAAAAATATACAAAACAAGAAATGGTCCTGCGTGAAGAGTTAGCAACCGCATGCACCATATGAAGTAGCGTCTTTGAAATTAGCCTCTCTTTTGTTTCTTGGTGAAATTTGAATTTTTCCTCTGTGGAATTTTCCAGTTGGATATCCTCTGTGGAATTTTTATTACCTAATCCGGAGGAAAGTCTCTTCTTCCTCAAGACTAGTCCAAGTCTTAGTTTTAGAGTTATGCTATTTAAAATCGATTACTATCAAGTCCTATTTACACCTATTCACAGACAACTTTTTTAATAGTATTGTACAACTTGAATTTAAGACATCTTTAACTGAATTCAAATTTTTTACATTGAGAACAACTCCCATTACTTCGATGCCAGCGGGCACGGAAGCTGTGCCTCCGGGGACTGCAACGGGCTGCTTCACTGCAACGGCTACGGGTCACCCCCCAACACCCTGGCCGAATACGGACTAAACCAATTCAATGGAATGGACTTCATCGACATCTCCCTCGTCGACGGGTTTAACATCCCAATGGACTTTAGCCCGACAAGCGGCAGCTGCAAAGGGATCAAGTGCGCGGGTACGAGCATCCTGGACGAGTGTCCGTCCGAGTTGAAGGCCTCAGGGGGATGCAACAACCCATGCACAGTCTATAAGACCAACGAATATTGTTGCACTAATGGTCAAGGAACCTGTGGGCCCACTGATTTGTCCAAATTCTTCAAAGATAGGTGCCCAGATGCTTCCAGCTATCCACAGGACGACGCAACTAGCACTTTCACTTGTCCCGGTGGTACTAACTACAAAGTCACTTTCTGCCCTTGAAACTGTTGGGAATCTTTAGCCGTGCTACGGAAGCGGTAACGGCAACGATGGTGCTTAGTTGGTTCACTTGTCCCGGTGGTACTAACTACAAAGTCACTTCCTTTAGAGGCCAAAGGGTTTTGGGTACATGATCTGCCAATGTCCCTTCATAGCACTTCGTTCGATAAGATGATGTATCTCGCATTATATTGTCCTAATGGAATAAAAAGAAATAACAAGTTTATGGTTATTACAAAGGCTTCTATCGAAACCGCAAAATGTCTCCGCCGAAAGGTGTAATGTTGTGGAAGATATCCAATTGGAATTGGTGTTTACGTGGGAAATGAAGCAACTTTCAAAAGATTGATGATCTCGTTTATGATTCTGCAATTGATGTTCGCATAAAGACGTCTAATAAGTTGACATCGTTAGCTATACAAAGGGTCAAGGTCATTTTTGTGAATAAATTTCGGTCAAATATAGTACATGTCACAAACATGTTAATCTGAAAATTTTGATGTCAGCCAAATTTGACTGAATACTTCCCTAAAATTGCTTCTAACCGAATAAGTTTATCAGGACCTCTGTTCTATTAGCTTCAATCTCGCATGGCATCGACAATATTAGACTGTAATCCATTTCACAATTACACATGGGAAGGTAGTGTCTTGTACAGTCTAAATTATATGTGAAATTTTTTCATTTATTGATTGTTTTAAAGTTTTGACGTCTATATTGATAGAAGAGAAAGTTCTACCTGTAAATCTCGATCTGGTGATAGTGTCGAATTACATGCGAGACAAAGTGAAATTCATGCCAACAAGTGATGCAATATAATAAAAAATATTGATTCAAATTTTACGCTTCATAATTGTATTCGAATTCTTTCTTCGACAAATTAAAAATAGTTCAAAATTTTGATGAATTTAAATTCGTTCAATGTTGTAAGCTTATCATGACCAAAAAAAAAAGCTGTAAGCGAGCATCGAACACACTTTGCGGAGCCCAAAGATATTATGTTAGACTGTTCTTGTTAGTTTTATACCCATGCGTGATCATGGGCCATCTCGCAAAAGGCTACATCCACTTTTAGCCACCTCCACCTATTGGTGGCAAATGCATGCCACCACACTTCTTACCTTAACAAGCTACTAATTGTAGCTTGGCTACATGGCAACGAGCCCACCTTTGGTGGTGACGAGAGAGGAAAAGTTTTCCTCTTAAAAAGGGAGAAGAAGAAGGTGAAAAGGGAGGGAATAATGAGGTGAACTTCCGCACACACAAATTCTCTATATTCGATACAAGGGCGATACATTTGTAAAAATTGTTCTTGCTTTGATTGTTCGAGGGCAAGAACCGACCGATAACAAACCTCATTTCTATTCCGAGAAATCACGTACCATAAGTAAGTGTATTTATGTTTAAATAAATTCTTTCATTTATTAATCTAAGGTTGTTAATTATATGATTGTGATCTATAATTATATAAAACCTTCATTGATATCAGAGCTTGATAGGTTCTTGTCCTTGTTAGTAATTGATTTTTGAAAACAAAAATGTTTGAGTAATTTTTGGGTTCAAAAATCTGATTTTATCGAACTGTTCTATAGAAGAATATTTCTGTTGTACTTGCGTACATAATTGGGATTTTAAGGGCGTTATCCTTATTCGCACACGTGTGAGAACTATATGGATTAAACTGAATTTATTGCCCTATGAATGCGTATAAGAAGACTGTCCTTACACGCAAATGCATAAAACTCCTAGAGGACTAAACTGAAATTATACGCACCGAACGCGAATAAGGAATTTCCCCTTATTTGCAAACGGAAGGAAATATAAAGATTAATCTGTAATTAGTCATAATACGAATTTAAAATATTGGGTGGGGAGGGGGGGACGTGGCTGGGCCTCACCGATTTCTGGGTTTCATGGGCCTTAATGCCTCGCAGGCCTAAAAGTTTTTAGGCCCAGACCCGAGTTGACTAATGCATCAGTTAACTCGGGCTCTCCTTTGCCTAATAGGCTTGTAATTGTTTTTTAGCATCACATAGTCTTGTAGACTATGTATTATAAATTAAGTTTTAAAAGATTTTAGGAAATCTTTAATAATTGATTTTAAACATTATTATGATAATTTTGTTAAAACTAAAATATATTTTTGAATAAGCTCTAAAATTTCTTTCCATTTTTTAAAAGTTTAGACGCTGAAAATATGGAATGTTACATGACGTATAAAGATTACGCTATAAAGCCTGTGTTGTGAAGTATTCTTCATGCACCTCATCATCGTTATGATTAAAAATTATGATTTTTAATCATTAGGACTACTTAAGAGTTAACCCTACTCACTTGCATTATGATGCATGTTTATGATGGCATTCTGAACTTCACTCGTGCTGAATAGGCTGGAGCGCGCTGCGGCGGTAATCAAGATGCGCAGCGAGATAATGGAGCATCGTATCTAATGGGATGAGCATAAAGATGTTGTTGAAGTACTTACTGAGCACATCATATCTATTCACAAAGAAATGCAGGAATGCATTTGGGCTGGTGGCTTTGGCCACAGAGATCGTTGGGAGTTTAGGTTCACCGATCTTCTGGAAACAATGGGGATAGCATAAAATATTAAAAATTTTCTGCCTCCTTCACATGTCGTGAGACATAAGAGGGCTTTAAAGGGTCTGATTATGTATCTGGGTAGCACGGGAATTGATTATCCTAAAATATTAAAGTTGCGAAGTAGGCGAGTAGTACGTCGCTTCAGCAAGAGGATTTGCAGAATCCCAGAATCTGATGCCGAGAGGATAATCAATTCCTAGCCAGTCAATGTCTTGTATTATTAGAGAATATACAAGAATAATGCGTAGATCTTTTATGTGATACTAGGTCTTGTTGGAAGTTTCTTGTATAAATGTATTTTTGAAACTTCATATATTTCCATGGTTATTTTGTTATAATAAAGATGCATGTGTGTTTTTGTAAATAAATAGTTTGTTTATTTAATTGCTAATTATTACTATATAAAATATCCACTTGAATTTACTATCAAAGAACTTTGAACGTTTAAAGTTTGAAATTAATTTTCGGAGGGTGAGAAAAAACATGCCCGTAACCTACTTCGAATTCGAGGTTAATAAAGAACTTTATATCGTGTAACGTTATGAACGTATAGTAAATTAAAATGTATTGCTGAAATAAACTCTCCTAACACATATTTTCTTATATATAATTCTCAATAGTCATGTCGATTACTTCCAAATCAATTGTCACCGAGCTCAACAAGGACTTGAAGTTCAAAGGTGACAATTATGATAACTGGAGTATGAAGATCCAGCATGTGCTGGAAGAACAAGATCTTCCTGAGATCATAAATATAATTATGGTCAAACCTGAAGCAGGCAACACTGCGCAGCATAGGCATGACAAAGACGCCTATTTGTCTTGGAAGAAGTCAAATTCTACTGCTCGTCTCATCCTATTGAGTACCAAGATGGATGATATTACTAGGCAATTTCGTGAATTTGATAATGCCAAGGACCTATAGGATGCCCTTAAGGAAAGATTCGAGAAGCTTTCCGTCTCAAAGCTGCAAGCTTTGACCATAAGGTTCGGCACTTACAAGAAGTGTCCTGATCATTCAATGAAGAAGCATCTTAGGGAGATGTCTAACATGATCAGTGAGCTAGTTGAAGCTGGCCTTGAGCTTAGTAATGAGCAGCAAATCCAAGCTATCATTTGTTCCCACCCTGCAAATTGGGAACATATGAAAATAACTCTTATCTATGTGATAATGTCACAAAATTTGATGATGTGACCCATCACCTCGAGTTAGAAGAGGATCGCCTCTATGCAATTAAAGTCCACCCTAAAGCACACATGACTGGTTCTAGCTTCAAAAGGGGCAAGAGGAAGATGGGTCAGATAGGCAAAGGTAAGAAAAGCTGGGAAAATAAGAAGAGGAAAGCTGAAAACTCTGGAACTAATGAGAAAAGCTATGGGAGTAAGAAGAAAAGAAAGGTTAACATTTCTAAGGTGAAATATTTCAACAGTCAGAAGAAGGGTCACTTTGTAAAATATTACACTAAAAAAAGTACATCATATTCACTCAAGTGCGAGTAAATTATATGTATCTAGTACTATCCTTCTAACTAAAAATCATCTGATGTGGGTGATTGATTCAGGAGCGACAGACCATGTGACGAAGGACAATGGTGCTTTTGTCAATTTTTGACGGCTATCGGTTGGAGCAAAATCTATCTATATTGACAATAATGCACGAGTATATGTCAAGGATATAGGCTTATGTAGCTTGAGCCTACGTAAAGGATGTACCCTACTTCTACATGACGTGTTATTTGCTCTAGAATTTCGCTGAAATTTAATTACTGTTTCAGCTTTAATGTCTCTTGATTTCCGTTGGTTGTTTGAGAACAATTATGTTCAATTTTTTTTAGAACATGTCTTATATGGATCTCGTTATCTATCAAATAGTTTCTTAATCATGGATACAAATTTTTTCTTAGACACTACTTCACAAGCCTCTTAAGATGATGTTGTGTTGTGTTGTGGCATTCTAGATTGGGCCATAATGGTCAAGATTGCTTAAATCGTGTAACTAAAGTGGGACAATTGGGTAATTTATAAATACTATATTACCTAGTTGAGAACGTTGTCTAGAAGGAAAATCGATGAGAAAATTATTTAGAAAAGGAACTAGAGCAGATTATCCATTCTAATTAATCCATTCTGACATTGTGGTCCAATGAATGTGAAGGCAAGACATGGAGCATATTATTTCATCACCTTTATAAATGACTATAGTAGGTATGGTCAAATCTATTTGATTTCTTACATGTCTGAAATATTAAGTTGTTTCAAGACATTTATGAATTATGCTGAGAATCAATAATATCGAAAGATTAAGGCCTTACGAACTGATCGTGGTCGTGAGTATCTTTCTGATGAATTTAATGCCTTGTGTGAAGAAAAAGGAATAGAATATCAGTTTTTCATTCCTCACACACCTCAACAAAATGGGGTAGCGAAAAGAAGGAATAGAACCTTTCTAGACATGATAAGATTTATGATGGCAGAGGCAAATTTACCTATATTATTTTATGGAGATGCACTCCTTACCGCTACATACATTCTAAATCATGTCCCCTCTATGTCCGTCACTACCACCCCTTACGAACCGTGGACAGTTCAAAAATCTGATCTAAGCTACTTGAGACAGTGGGGGTGTGCGTTTTACATCCATACTACCTCGAGTACATGCAGAAAATTAGGACCGAGAGGTAAGAAGAGTATTTCATAAGATACTCTGAAGTATCAAAGGGATACGTGTTCGTGGAAAACTAGAAAATGGATAGGTGATAGAATTTGAATCACGCGATGTCACATTCTTGGAAAATAATTTTCTGGAATTGGGAGGGATAAGTAATGATCTTATCTTATATGAATTTAATGAGCTAGAATCATCTGGATCACTCCATTCGGGTGGGAGAATTGTGGAGGAGAAAAGTTCATGATCCAAATGATCACCATCTTAGTAGGAGTACAATTCTAAATTCCAGTGGGAATATAGTTTTTCGCTTCAGTGGGAGTATGATTACAGGTTATGATGAATACATGAGAGATGTTTATCAAAACTGAGAAAATTATAGAACTAAAAGAACTAGCATTCTACGCTGATGATTTGAGATTAAAGGTGTTGTAGATACTTTCTTGGTATCATTAAGAAGACATAATGGTCCAAGTGAGATTCTTTTAGCGATCCTACAAGATGAAGATGAACCTAAGAATATTTCTGATGCTCTATCATCTCCCGAGAAGAATGGATGGGGTAAGGCAATGGAGGAAGAGATGACTTCCATGAAGAAAAATTATGTTTGGGAACTGGTTGACCTACCTAAGTGACGTAGGGCAATTAGGAATAAATGGATTCTCAAAATTAAGCGTAAAGTAGACGGAAGTATCGAAAGATACAATGCTCCCTTAGTTGCCTATGGATTTTTACAAAAGGAAAGAATTGACTATGAGGAGACTATCACACCTGTTGTAAGATTTGCGTCCATTAGGATTATTCTAGCTATTGTAGAAAATTTGGACCTAGAGCAGCATCAAATGGATGTCAACACTGCTTTTCTCAATGAAAAATTGGATGAAGAAATTTATATGGTTCAGCCAGAGGGCTACATCCAAAAAGGCAGCGAACATACAGTTTGCAAATTGAAGAGAACAATTTATTTCCTTAAACAGTCTTCTAGACAATGGTATATTCATTTTCATAATATGATCATGTCATGTGATTTTAAAATGATAGACGAAGATCATTGTGTCTATAATAAATGCTCAGGTAAAAAGTTTGTCATTATTACATTATATGTAGATGACATACTAATAGCTAGAAATGACATGGGATATCTTATCAAGCTCAAAGCTTAGTTCTCGTCCAACTTTGAAATGAAAGATATGGAAAAAGCTGATTACATACTTGGAGTTAAGCATATAATAGTAATCCCAAATATGTCTCAATTCTCAAAGGTCACTATCTCAATAAAAGACATGTGTCCTAAAATAGCTCAGCAGGAGTGGGATATGATAAAAATCTCTTATGCTAATGCGGTTGGATGTCTCATGTATGCAATGTTGTGTACAAGACCAGATATTTGTTATGCTGTTGGAATAGCAAGCATATACCAGTCTAATCCAGGGAATGCACATTGGAAAGTAGTCAAGGGAATTATGAAGTACTTGAATATGACTGCAGAATACTTACTGTGTTATCAAGGTCAAGACCTAACATTGAGAGGTTACACCGATGCCGATTAGGGGGTGATGTGGATGAGAAAAAATTCACATCTGGATTTGTCATCTTAGTTGACGGGGGTGCTATTTCATGGAGTAGCAAAAAAAAACATGTGTCTCCCTGTCAACTATAGAAGTTGAGTATGTAGCTTCTACTGCTGCTGTACAAGAGGCAGTATAGTTGAAGAAATTCTTGAGCCATTTATCCCTAACCAACTCAAAAGAACCAGTGAGCTTATTTTACGTTAATCAAACATCGATAGCTTTTGCTAAGAATCCTGGATATCATAGCAGAGCAAAGCAAATCGACATTAAATATCACTTTGTTAGGGATATGGTTGTGTGTAAGGAGGTGAGCATAAATCACATATCTACACAAGATATGGTTGCAAACCCAATAACCAATAGTGTAGTTAGAGATATTTTTGAGAAACATGTCAAATCCCAGGGTTTGCGAAGATGTTAGTGTTTGCTCACATTGTAATAAACTGATTGTTCAATATAATTAATGTTGTTTCAACAGTACGTATTCTGTGAATGTTATTTAACATTTACTAATGCATGTCAGACTGAGAAGTAGCCCACTCACACGGGTATTTACCTCAGTGGGAGTCATGAGTTGATTCTTGAATGAGATGAGGCAATTTTAGAACACTGTTAAATATCGAGTGCCTGTTCTAAAATATGAATGCTGTCTTGCTTAACTACAAGAGTAGTCTTTTTAAAGCGTAAGATTATGTACAAGCAATAGATGCTACATTAAATGAGTTCTCGAAACTTATAAGATTATATGGAATCCAATGGTAAGAAATAAGTAAAACTTACCATAATTCTATCTTGATAGTCTTGAGTAGTCTTCGGGAAGACTAAAGTCATTGTTCGTAAATATCGAGACTGATGCTCTAGTATGGTGTTATTTGTGAATGACATGCGCTTCTTTTAGAGGAAAGAACATCATAGCACATGAATTGTGTCATGTGTGTTTTACGACCAATGGATGGGAAATCAATTTATTAAATACTAATTTTAATTTTTCTAGTATGAGACCAATTTTTAAAACTATGATTTTTAAAACTCTACCCTTAAGATCCTAAATATATTTTGGAACTATGATTCAGTGCTGCTAGCATGGAAAGTTCTTAAAGGGTCATGGTTTAGATTCGACCTGGCAAGGCTGACTAGAAAAGTAGGCTAGATCATGATGAAAAAAATATCGTTAAAAAGAGAAGTTTCTCTATCGATCACATTCTAAAAAATTTATGATTCACTAGTGCACCTATTGAATGAGAGCAATACAATAGTGAACACGAATAGATTGTTTCAGAAATCACATGTGGAAACAAATAATGTGAGATGAGACATAGGATAAGCCATACTTTATGTATTAGAGGTATCAAGATGCTATCATTTAAGTGGCCGATATGCACTCTTGAATTTAGCTACGTACACTCGATATATAAAGGATAATATTGACGATAATCAATCATTAGTGACTGAGAGATGTTAGTTTTATTTCCATGCTTGATTATGGGCCATGTGGCAAAAAGTTACATCTACTTTTACCTATTGGTGACAAATGCATGCCACCTCACTTCTTACCTTCATAAGCTACTAATTGTAACTTGGCTACATGGCAACGAGCCCACCTTTTGGTGGTGACGAGAGAGGAAAAGTTTTCCTCTTAAAAAGGGAGAAGAAGAAGGTGAAAAGGGATGGAATAATGAGGTGAACTTCCACACACACAAATTCTCTATATTCGATACAAGGACGATATATTCGTGAAAATTGTTCTTACTTCGATTGTTCGTGGGCAAGAATTGATCGATAACAAACTTCATTTCGATCCCGAGAAATTACGCTACAACAAGTAAGTATATTTACGTTTAAATGAAATCGTTCATTTATTAATCTAAAGTTATTAATTATATGATTGTGATCTATAATTATATAAAACCTTCAATTCTATTGTATTTGAATGATTGATTTCTCAATAAAATATAATAGTTAAATTTTATATAAAGCACGAGCTTTTCGGTACAATCATTCGTAATATGGTACAAAATTTTACGTGCCTCCTCTATGGTCATGTCACTTATAAAAAGGTTCGCGTGCAAGATCCATGGAATTGACCCATCATTTTAACGAGATCGGATTGAGTGGGGACTAAAGAAAATTTGTCCACAGGTGGGGACTACATTTTGGGCCGTCAGATTTAATTATCTTTAAATCTGATGGTCAATAACCTACCAGGTGATATTGGTTTGCATGTGAAATGATATTGGTTTGCATGTGAAATGATATTGGTTTGCATGTAAAATGATATTGGTTTGCAAGCAGCTGGTTTACATATGAAGTGATATTGGTTTGCATGTGAAGTGATATTGGTTTGCATGTGAAGTGATATTGGTTTGAATGTGTAGTGATATTGGTTTGAGTTAATCCCCATAAATGAGGACTAGCCCAGTCCCCACCAAATTCGCACCCATCATTAACTATAATCTCCTTGTTCATTTCACGACTTTGTAGTGTACACTAGTTTTGTCCGGATCATTAATTTATATTCTTTGAATTGGGTATGGAACTCTGTCTTTTTTTTGGTAAGTTAACTTTCATTAGGAAAAAAATATTTAGAACATGGAACCAAAACAGGACCAAACAGTATAGAAAATTATGCTAAGTTGGTTCTTGCTCATTCATTGAAAAATAAAAAATCCTGATTACATAAGTTTTTTGTTGCCGCGGACGGACATTCTCTACCTTGACATGAACAATGTTGTTCACAACCAATATGGCACTGTCTAAAGTGGTTGAGTAATTACATTTAATGTGCAAGTTATTCCGCGCAATTAGAAACAATCAAAATCTATTATTAGTTGGAAGAAGTGATCAAGCTATGCGAACTAACACCACAAAATCGATAACTAACGTTAAAAAACCCTAGCGGAGAAAAAACCCTAGTGTTCCTGGCGACCCACTCAAACTTTCAGCCAACCACGTCTCTCCGATCATGTCCGGGTGCTTGGCCTCGGCACCGGGCCTCTAGCTCATGCAAGGCTATCGCATAGCGTGGATTCTCAGTTGTCACCGATGGATGGGATGTCTGAGAATTAGATTATTAATCCATCGAGTCGTTTTGGTTCAACATATAATTTTATGTTGGGATTGGGTCTAAGAGTTTAATTATAAAAAAAATTCTAATTAAATATAAACTTTAAACTAATTATATTTTAGCTACAAAAATTAGTTTTTGGTGTCTATGAGATCAATATGAAATTTATTTACAATTCTGAAAAATTAATTCTCGTTGCGAATGAAAATTGGCTTCAAAGTTATATGATTATTTTAGTGGCTATCATGAATTTGAGATTTATGACCTGTGTAACCGTCATTTATTGACCGTGGTCTATAGAGAGAAATGTAAATGGTTGTGACTGCTAATTTTTGGACCGTGGTTAATAGAAAAATTAATGATCGTCATTATTCCATAATTATATGGGTCTCAAAACCTACCTATAGAATGGGGCCTCCTCCTCTTATTCAAAACACACACAAAATCTCATATAGAATATTATACTCTCCTCTCTCCCCCTTAGATTAGCACGTACATTCTTGCATAGAGTTGGAGTTCTTCAACCACTAAGGATTCACAAGTCGGTCAGATCATTGCTTCTCCCTAACTGAGTGATTAGGCGTTGTACTTTGGGAGCTTACTTATCTTTAAGGCTTGACGCGATATAGGCAGGTAATTTAAGCTTAAGGGCACGCGGTTTGTTATGGTCTCTTCTCTCTGTGGTGTTGTTTTGCATCTTAGGGTGCAGTCGTGGTGTTTCTATTTTTGGTTTTATGTTTTCTTGCTCTTTTTTCTAGGTGACGGTGCGGTATTTGTTGTTTGTCGGAGGAGGTGTACTTGATTAGGATCTTTATTAGTCGAGGCAAGAGTTGGACTCTTTCTCCGTAAGACGAGATTGCCCGTATTTAGTGCTTATGGGCTGCGGTAATCGTCCCCAAGATACAACGACTTTCGGACTTCGAGTTCGTAGCACAACGACCCTCGAAGCTTCTGGCGAACCGTCTGATATTCAGAACTTTCTGAGCGAGGGAGAGAGAGCCTATAATTGCTAACGAATGCTTATGCAAGTTGTTGTGGGGTGAGTGCAAATGATGGGGGATAGGCCTATTTATAGGTGCTGGATGGGAGGGAGGCAGGCACTCCGAAGGGGCGCGTCCGTTCAGCTAGCAGACAGGCAGGATGCGCTCGTGGCCCTTCGGTGGTATTCTGGATCCTTCCAAGTGTGCCCCAGACCGCTCGCACTCCTTCACGAGGGATCTCGTAACCCTTCGGCTTTCTGGAAATTTCTGGGATGTTCCAGCCCTTCGTGCCTCTTCGGTGGCCATCCTGGAAGGCGCTCGCAGCTCCTCGTCACTTCGGTAGCTACGCAGCTCTCTCCGGACTCAGGCAAAATACTTAAGGCTCCTCCAGCTCCTCACGATGATGCGCACGTGCGAAGTGCCAAGTGCGCCATGCGCCATGCTCACACTCACATGCATACGCACGTGCACGAGTGTGTGCGCGTGCTCGTGCGCATGCACGGGCACGTGTTCATACGGGTGCGCAGGCGTGGGCGCGGGCGCGTGCTCGGATGGTGCTACGCACCATCCTCGCTGCAGTCCGAGTTGGCTATCCTTCCAAGCAGTCAACTTATTTCCTAGTCAATAAGGAGCATCTCCTTATAAACTAGAGAAAACTTGTTGCACTTTCCAATGTGGGATTGCCATTTTCCATTTTTACTTTGGGCTTTCTACTATGGGCTTTGCATTGAACTTTCATTCAATTTTTTCCCAACAATCTCCCACATGAATGATGATTAATGCATGCTGATACTTTTAAGAAAAGTTCCAACGAAATATCATTGCATCGAGAAAGGTAGCTTACGGCTTTGAACCTTCCCTAGTAAAATGCTATCGGATTTACTTGCTGCTCAGTGAACGCGATGTCTGTAACTGGTCAGCTTTTTTATGTAAACCAAGACAATAACATTTACACAATGATATCTCTAATATTCTTTGGTTCTCACGTTGTGTCCGTTTCAGCCATGGACCTTATCTTGGATTCATAAGTATTTTTTTTTCCTTTTAAAGCGGCCTCACTTCACACTTATATAGGTGATCTCCCATTAAGAGTATCCTACCATACTCCACATTTTCCTGGTATAGGAATCATTAAAAGCGTAGATGCTTAACCTTACCACACCTCTGCAGGGTAGTACTTGGATAGCTTCTGAGAATGCGACAGATTTCAAGTGATCTTCTGAACCATCCATAGCTTAGTTATCTCATTGAACTAAGTTTGTGGGATCTCCACTCATCATGGTTGAGTTACCGCTATGAACGTTCTTTAATGTATGGGTTTTAACCCCATTCCCCTTACTGCGTTGTACATTTGATCTCTGTTGATTCCTTTCGTCAAAGGATCAGCTATGTTATCCTTGGACTTCACATAATCAATGGTTATTACTCCACTTGAGATTAATTATCTAACGGTGTTATGTCTCCTACGGATATGTCGAGACTTACCGTTGTACATAGTACTTTGTGCTCTCCCAATTGCAGACATGCTATCACAATGTATCAATATAGGGGGCACAGGCTTGTTCCAACACGGAATATCCTCTAGGAAATTTCTGAGCCATTCAGCTTCTTTCCCAGCTTTGTCTAGTGCTATAAACTCTGACTCCATGGTGCATAGAGCTATGCACGTTTGTTTAGAGGATTTCCATGACACAGCTCCTCTACCTATGGTGAACACATAACCACTAGTAGATTTGGAGTCTTTAGTGTCTGATATCTAATCCGCATCACTATATCCTTCGAATACAGCTGGATACCTGGTATAAAGTATGTCATGGTTCATGGTATGTTTCAAATACTTTAGAACCCTTTCCAGAGCTAGCCAGTGGTCTGGTCCTGGATTGCTTGTAAATCTACTAAGCTTGCTAACTGAGTATGCAATATCAGGGCGTGTACAATTTGTTAAGTACATTAGACTCCCGATGATCTTTGCATATTTCAGTTGAGATACTGAGTCACCTCTGTTCTTAGCCAAGTGTAGACTCAGGTCTACCGGAGTCTTAGCTGGAGGTTTGTCAAAAACATCAAATTTCTTGAGTACATTCTCAACGTAGTGAGATTGTGACAAGACAATTCCTTCAGTCGTCCTAGAGATTTTAATCCCCAGTATGACGTCAGCTAGACCCATATCTTTCATGTCAAAGTTGTTCTTTAACATGTTCTTAGTTTTTATAATAAGATCATTACTACTTCCCGTGATTAGCATGTCATCTACATATAGACATACAATTACGTAAGCATCAGGCGTGCCTTTAATGTATACACATTTATCACATTCGTTGATTTTAAAGCCATTTGATATCATTGTCCTGTCAAATTTCTCATGCCATTGTTTCGGCGCCTGTTTCAGCCCGTACAGTGACTTGACCAGCTTGCACACTTTATGTTCTTGTCCGGGGGCAACAAACCCTTCTGGTTGTTCCATATATATTTCCTCTTCCAGTTCTCTATTTAGGAAAGCTATTTTTACATCCATATGATGTATCTCGAGATTATAGAGTGCTACGACAGCTATGATCACTCTAATGGATGTGATTCTTGTGACCGGCGAATAGGTGTCAAAGAAATTATATCCTTCCTTCTGTTTGAAACCTTTAGCTACCAATCGAGCTTTGTATTTATCGATTGATCCATCAGCTTTGTATTTCCTTTTAAGGATCCACTTGCAACCTAAAGGTTTGCAACCTGGTGAGAGATCCACGATTTTCTACGTGTGGTTTTGCATGATGGATTCTATCTCACTGTTCATAGCTTCTTTCCAGAGAGGAGCATCCAGACTAGATAATGCCTCTTAGACTGTCTCAGGTTCATTTTCTAACATGTAGTTTAGAAAATCTGGACCAAACGACTTGGCTACTTTGGTCCTCTTACTCCGTCTAGGTTCTTCAGCACCTTGATCAGAGCCTTGTGCAGCTTCATAACTTCTTTTGTATGAGCTTACTTCTTTCATTTCCTTTTTAGGAAATATATTCTCAAAGAATGTTGCATTCCTTGATTCCAAGACCATTCCCTCGTTGATTTCAGGGTTTTCAGACTTGTGCACTAGAAATTGGTATGCGCTACTGTTGTGGGCATATCCGATAAAGATGCAGTCAACGATCTTGGGTCCTATTCTCACCCTTTTAGGCAGAGGTATTTCTACCTTAGCTAGGCACCCCCACACTTTAAGGTAACCGTAGGAAGGCTTTCTCCCTTTCCATAGTTTATGTGGGGTTTTGTCCCTTTTTTTGTGCGATAATTTGTTTAGAATGTGATTAGCTGATAGCATAGCTTCCCCCCACAAATTCTGTGGTAAGCTTGAGCTAATCAACATAGCATTCATCATCTCCTTAAGAGTTCGATTCTTGCGTTCAACTACGCCATTTGATTGAGGTGAGTATGGAGCTGTTGTCTGATGGATAATGCCATTTTGTTGGCAGAATTCCTCAAATGGAGCTACATATTCTCCCCCTCTATCACTTCGAATCATTTTGATTTTAGTGCTAAGCTAATTTTCAACCTCATTTTTATAACTCTTGAAAGCTTCTAGGGCTTCGTCTTTTCCTTTCAAGAGGTGTACATAACAGTACCTCGTGCAATCGTCAATAAACGTGATGAAATACTTTTTCTCACCTCTAGTTTACACTTGTTTCATATCGCATATGTCGATATGAATTAACTCTAAAGGTGTAGTACTTCTTTCCACTGAATGAAAAGGTGCTTTGGTCATTTTTTCCTGTACACATACTTCACATTTATTGTTCGGGTCAAACTCTATTTTAGGTAATAAATTTAAACTTACTAACTTTCTTAGTGAGCTTAAATTTACGTGTCCTAATCTATCATGCCATAAGTTAGAACACTCGGCCAAATAAGAAGAATTAACAACTTTATTCGGGCCATTAAAGGCGTGTTTGATAGTTATTACATTCATCTTGAAGAGCCCCCTCTCGAGGTTACCCTTTCCTACAAAGGCACCGGCCTTGGTCAGAACAAACCTATCAGCCTCAAATACTAGTTTCATCCCAGCTTTGTTCAACAGTGAGCCGGATACTAAATTCTTACAAATGTCTGGGACATGCAGCACATCCTTAAGGGTCAGCTCTTTTTCGGAGGTCAGCTTCAGCACCACCTGGCCTAGTCTAACTACGGGGTGAAGTCGAGGAGTTACCCATAAACAACTTTCGTCCGTTGATCAGAATGTAGGTCAAAAACATCTCCTTGTTTGAAAAAATGTGTCGGGTTGCCCCTGTGTCTATGAACCACTCTCTTGGGTTATCCACCAGATTGGCTTTAAACACCACGGCAGATAAGTCTAGCTCAGACAGGTCTTCGGCCAGATTTGCCTTCTCACGATCGTCCCTCTTTAGAAGGCGACAATCTTTTGCCATGTGACCGGGTTTGTTGCAGTTGTAGCAATTGCCCTTGATCTTGTTAGCTTTCTTTTACTTTGGCTCTTGCTTCTCCTGCTTGTTCCCGGGCTTCTTCCTCTTCTTGCCGGTACCACCTTCGGCGAGGTGTACCTTAGCCTCAGAGTTGGTTCTGCCGGTCTTGACTTCGGAATTTTGGTTGTTTTCCTCGATTCTTAGTCTCACGATCAGGTTTTTCAGCCCCATGTCCTTCCTCTTATGCTTGAGGTAGTTCTTGAAGTCCTTCCACAGAGGAGGTAGCTTCTCGATCGGAGCAGCCACTTGGAAAGACTCGCTTAGTTGCATTCCTTCAGCATGGATCTCATATAGGATTAGTTGCAACTCTTGCACTTTGTCTATTACCTTCTTGGAGTCGATCATCTTAAAGTCGAGGAATCGTCCGACAATGAATTTTTTCAAGCTGGCATCCTCTGTTTTGTACTTCTTCCCCAAGGAGTTCCATAATTATTTTGCGGTCTTGAAACCTGCATAGACATTGTAAAGGGTGTCGTCTAGTCCATTCAGAACATAGTTACAACATAGGAAGTCGCTATGACTCCATGCATCGAGGGCGTTGATCTTCTGTTGATCAGCCTCATTTTCTGCCACCTTCGGAGCCTCTTCCTTCAAGAATCGGACCAGGTTGAGCGTCGTCAGGTAGAACAGCATCTTCTTTCGCCATCTCTTGAACTCGGTACCGTTGAACTTGGCCGGCCTTTTGGCGTGGACAGTTCCCGGGACCGTTGGCACTGGTGCTGAGCTTGTTGATGCCATCTTCAAGTACACAAATCTTGTCTTAGGATTGCTGTTTGTCGGAGGAGGTGTACTTGATTAGGATCTTTATTAGTCGAGGAAAGAGTTGGACTCTTTCTCCGTAAGATGAGATTGCCTCGTATTTAGTACTTACGGGCTGCGACAATCATCCCCAAGATACAACGACTTTCGGACTTCGAGTTCGTAGCACAACGACCCTCGAAGCTTCTGGCGAACCGTCTGATATTCGAAACTTTCTGAGAGAGGGAAAGAGAGCCTACAATTGCTAACGAATGCTTATGCAAGTTGTAGTGGGGTGAGTGCAAATGATGGGGGATGGGCCTATTTATAGGCACTGGATGGGAGGGAGGCAGGCACTCTGAAGGGGCGCGTCCGTTCGGCCAGCAGGCAGGAAGGCAGCGCTCATTGCCCTTCGGTGGTATTCTGGATCCTTTCAGGTGCGCCCCAGACCGCTCGCACTCCTTCACGAGGGATCTCGTAACCCTTCGGCCGTCTAGAAATTTTTGGAATGTTCCAACCCTTCGTGCCTCTTCGGTGGCCATCCTGGAAGGCGCTCGCAGCCCCTCGTCACTTCGGTAGCTACGCAGCTCTCTCCGGACCTGGGCCACAAAGCGCCCATTGCGACCTGCGTCCAATGTGCCATGCGCATGCGCACACGCACGTGCTCGTGCTCAGCACCATCCTCGCCGCGGTCCAAGTTGGCTATCCTTCCAGGCGGTCAACTTATTTCCTAGTCAGTAAGGAGTATCTCCTTATAAACTAGAGAAAAGTTGTTGCACTTTCCAATGTGGAATTGCCATTTTCCATTTCCACTTTGGGAAACACTTGGGCCTTCCACTATGGGCTTTGCATTGAACTTTCATTCAATTTTTTTCCAACAGTATTGACTTTGCGATTTTAACATCAAGATAGATGTTTCTCTCGGGATACTCTTTTCCTTCTACCTTTTTTTCCTACGGGTTTTGGGTGATGGGGTTTTGCGAGGCAAATGCTCGCAATCACATTTTTGTCCATGGAAGGGGGAATACCATATTAAGTATGCTAACCTTTCAAAAGAAAAACCGAGAGAAGAAGGAGAGGAAGAAAGGAAAGAAACGTAACTCTTTCTATTGAAAAATTGGTAAAATATCTGAATGGTTACAATTGTTCATCCTTTTTCTATTTATACTCCCACTAAATCGGTTTAACTGACTTACTGCAATATAGTCCAAGTATTCTTAATACTTCTCCCTTAAATCCCTGCGTTTGAACATTACATTAATTTTTTAAATTATTACTGGCATAGAATTGGGAGTAGTCAAAGATGTTGAAATGAGGGGTAACGAAATTCTCATTTACTCGAACAGTAATTGAGATAGTAAACGGTTATTATCTATTTATTATTATCCTACAAAACTGATATCGCAGTATATGTTTTAGTTTGGTGGTAGATCCGGATAAAGTGGAAATGAAAAAAAAAATTAATCATTTTCGTGGATATCAATGTATTTCCTAGAATTTTGCTACGTTCTTCCAGTTTCAAAACACCGTCGGTGAAGACGGGTCGGTGCACTATTTTTCGGTGGGGATTGTAACTTTTCGTGAATTTCTGACTTATCAATCGACAACGAATCTTTGCTCAGTTCATTTTTTAATGATGGATGAATCAAATAATATTTTTGTTTTAATTTTTGTTTCTTTTTCTCCCGCTGAATCCAACTTTTCTTTACCATAATATTTCAATTCCTATAAGTATTGCTGATATAAGTTGAACCTGAGATGTAGTCATGTTAAGGGATACCAATGTTCCCTAGATTTGTAAGTCTGTTACCATTGAGAGTTCATGCACGAAACTATAAGAAGTTATTTTTTTTAAACGGTTACATTTTATTTATATTATAGGCAGAACAAGAATTCGTATTTTTTATGGTAGTCGATCTTGTTAAAATCTTGATGTAATAAAACTCTTTAGGAAAAAACTATAACAGAGAAAGAGCACTGTCGAATGCACCGCGAGAAATTTTTTCCCATTCGATTACAATTGATATCCAAATTTGCCCAAATAACCAAGCATCAAAACGTAGTTATTTGAGCAAATGTACAAAAATTGAACCCTCGGGAACCATATGTACAAGAACATAAACTCCTAAAGACCAAGTCACACTTGTCACATTTGAAAAGGCACAAAACAACTGGTTTCCGAGGGTCTATAACTTGCTCTTGCTACAAATGTAAAGCTATAACTTGCCTATTGGGATGCACATGCACATCTATTATGACTGAGTTGTGGGCGTTGATTCTAGGACTTGAACTAGCATAGGAGCGTAGTTTTCGTTGCCTGATTATTGAGGTAGATTTCTCCCTAGCACTTTTATATGTTAGTCATGATGTTGCACTTTGTCATCCACTGCAGAACCTGTTTGGTCGAACAAAGGGCCTCCTGAGTGAAGCATGGAATATACGGATTAAGCACATGCGAAGAGAGGAGAATTATGTTGATGAAGCCCTGTCAAAACATGCCCTATCATTGGGGCTAGATTGTGTATTAATGAGCTCTCCTTTACCTAGTTGTATTGATGTGTATCTAGATGACAACAGAGAGGTTAGTTTGTCTCGTTGTATGCGTACATTTTTGCCAATTTGTGATTGATAAAGATTACTGGACTAGTATCCCCTCACACTTTACCAAAAATCAATTGCCTATTGGGCACATCGTGGGTCTAGCTTAATATTTGCTAACGAACAATTGTTGCTCTAAGCACATGTCTAAGTGGAAAATTGATTAATAAGACTTGGGCTTTTAATTGTGTATGTTGTCCCGAGTCATTATTTGATATGTCTGATATAGAAATGAGTGAAATGAATACCAG
This sequence comes from Hypericum androsaemum, assembly GCA_963995505.1. NCBI lineage: Eukaryota > Viridiplantae > Streptophyta > Magnoliopsida > Malpighiales > Hypericaceae > Hypericum > Hypericum androsaemum. Next base: position 8,171,258 of record OZ023188.1, read on the forward strand.
TCGGGCTTTGGTAAATCGGTCACAGATTTTGACTTGAAGGTTAGATGGAGACAAGTCACGTTTTTACAAAGCCAAGACATAAATCTATAACTTTATAATTTATGACTTCTTTATATTCAGAGTGTAACAAGGTGAAAAAACTATCTCAAGATGATTCTACTTTGGAGAGGTGGATTGTTACACCTCCAATGGGGTAGGTGGATTGTTCCACCATCCACATGGTTGAGCCTTCTGGAGAGCTCGACTCATTCACCTACTTGTCTGCTTGGTCCTTTCTGTCCGGAGAACTCCACCCGTTCGAAGGGTTTGATTGATCCGCCGCAAACAACCCGTCTGAATGGATTTACCTATTTGCTTGCCTAGCCGTCCAAAGGGATCGATCGATCTGCCTACCTAGCCATTCGAAGGCATTGACCAATCTGCCTACCTAGACATCCAAAGGGCTCGATCGATCCATCTGGGTTGACCCATCCGAAAGGATTGATGGATCATCCTGCTATCCGCTTGCTTCATTAATTAGCTTACCCCGTCTTCTCGGTCTTACTTGTCTGTCGGCCATGTTTGCCTAGTGGCCTCGTTTGTCCATTTGTCATGTATCAACTTTTGGGTCGTTTAGGCCAGGGAGAACTTTATGAGGACGTGTCTTAGGCTTAAGTTATAATATATTATCTTGGACTCAGGAGGTATATGGCTCGCTTGGGTTTTTACTTGGGCCCGTGTTGAGGATGTTTTCGGCCCGTTGAAGTTCATTCGAGTTGGTACACGAAGTTGGGTAGGACACAGTTGGGTTTTTTCAATTCTATGCGGGAATGAGATTTTCCTATTTTGGGGTCGGATTCTCTGATATTCGGTCACAAGTTAGGAATTTTCTTGATTCAGCCGAATCTTTCAATATTCGTTCAAGGCTTGGAATATTTCTATTTAGGCCGGGATTACTTGTTCATCACGGCCTGAGCATCCCTATTCGAGACTAGATTTCTCTATTTTTGGGAGTGGGTCCAAGTTTTTCTATACAAGGCGGATCAAATCTCCCTATGTTGGAAACAACCGAAGTGTAATTTTCTTATACGAAGCATAGCCTGATATAAGTCTTTCCTATATTGGTGACCGAGACTAGGTTAAGGTTTTGCTATAAAAAGTGGATTTGGGCACAACAGCAAGAGATCCATCAACACTACACAACAACCCTAGTTTACTTATCTATGTTGCTTTTTCTTTCCATAGCCTAGTCTGTAGCCTAACGTAGCGTAGTTTAGCACTTTTTTCCCCATCTCTGTTAGGTAGACCTTGTGACGACCACTCCGAATCTGCTCGAGTTGTTTTAGTTCTTGTACCGCTTTTTCCGCAACTACTATTAAGAGATTTGAATTCAGTTAATGAGGCCTCGGATTCAAACCTTAAAAATATTTTAACAAAAAAATTTTAAGAATGTAAAAGATATCATTAGGAGAATCGCCCTATGAATAATACTTTTACAATGCTCGACTCTCGATACGTAATAATTAGGAAAAAATCCTCATTCACCATAGTCGGGTCTTTCGATTTATCCTTTTACGGAATTTGTCGGTAGGATATCCTCTGTGGAATTTCGTTACCAAACTTGGAGGAAAAATCTCAAGTTTGCTTCCATTTTCGAGACTTGTACAAGTCGTAGTTTAGATGCCATTCATTTCCAACCATCTATATGTAAACAGCTCCCTCCTTTTGCTGTCTAGATCTCATAAATACACTCTCCGTATGCCTCATGAATGAATCCGTCGGTTCAGAATGATACGCTCATTGCAAAAATAAAATTGTAACAACTTATACATTTGATATATTTGACGTAGTTTCTTCATTATGTGATGATAGTTTTATCATGTAATTGGTTAATATGGTTTCATTATTATGTTGTAACATATCCGACAAACGGTGTTACATATGGTTCACGACGGGATATGTGTGATATGTTAGCACTACACATATATCGCAACATGATACGTGACACATAACACAGATAAAATAAATTATATACAAAATTGAAGTCACATAAACAAATATGACGTTGATGAGATTCAAGGATCGAAGTCATTATGTTACAGTAGGTTCATTATATATTTAACGTGGTTACATCATCATATTATGCGTGAAAGTCTACATAGACACAAAGATGGATCTACTTAAACAAAAAGATGGAAATTTTTTTAGGAAAAGAGTAGAAACCATGTAGACATAAAAGATAAACAAATAATAGAACCATGTAAAAACACCGCAAATTACTCACAAATTGGAACCATTTATACACAAAAATAAAACTACTCGCGGATCCCGATTATCTATGAATAAATAATCCTTGCTCGACCAAGTTTGGTGACGATAAGATTGAGTGACTATTTTATTGCGTTTGTTTCATTTAATCTGATTGTTCAACGTGAGAGGCTGCTGCTTCATTCTCAGAATCGGGCATACCGTTAGATCTCTTGGAATAGTTTCTCCCAAAGATCCTCTTGACAAAAGTCCACTCGACCGAATTCCTTAACAGCTACAAAACTTTTATCAGTATTTACGAGTCATATTTAAGGCTCGACCTTCCTATAAAATCTCTATCCAACATTTAAGAATCTTAATAGTATTTTTTCATCCATAAAATTTGAGCCAAAAAACCTTTTAAGAAAATCCAATTTCGTTACCTCTTAAATCAACAAAGCTTTTCTCAAAATCAGAGTTTCTAAAAAGTCGATCAAATAAATCCCGCATAAAAACATGCACTTTAGTTAGTTTCCGAGACATGACTTTTTTTTTTTGGCCGATCAAAAGGAAATTATTACTAAATTGAAAGACAGAACGAAAGAGTCATTTTTGGTAAAGAAACAGTCATGTGAACGCACGGTACTATTAAATATTATTACAAGCCCCTCAGAAAAAAATTAAACCAAACCAGAAATGGACCCGCGTGAACAATTAACAGCCGCATGCACCAAATTAAGAGGCGTCTTTGAAATTATAAATGTTTTAAAAATTGCGGTCTGATCGTCGATCGGACTGCTATCCAGAACTAAATCCGAGTTAATTTTTCTCTAAAATTCAGAATGTGGTTCGATTGGCTAAAATTTGGTTGGACCATCCGGTCAGGTACTTACGAGTGATCCGGTTCGCCCGGATCAGAAAAATTAGTGTTTATATTTTTTATTTTATCTGATTTAATTTAAAAACAAAACCTCAACTTCCACATTCGAAGAGTGTACATCACTTTTTGATCACAAAAAACTTATTTTTTAACAACTCTTGATAATATTTCAACTAAGTCAAACAAATTGGACTAATATGTCGAACCTAAAAACATGTATAATCATCTTCTTATTCTTCTAGACTTGTTCAATTCATATTTGAAGACTTTGTTTGGATAAATTTTATAACAAAGTTGCTAAATATTTGAATTTATTTAATATTTTGTCATTTTTATGTTAAATTAAATTTATTAAATATTATTTAATTATATTAATATAAAATAGAAGTACTGGTCCGACCGACAATCTGACCGGTCTGATCGGGTGAACTGGACGGGTCGCCTTCTGGATCGGTTTTAAAAACATTGAAAATGATCCTCTCTTTTGTTTCTTGGTGTAATTTAAATTTATCCTCTGTGGAATTTTCCGGTTGGATATCCTCTGTGGAATTTTATTACCTAATCTTGAGAAAAATCTCTTCTTCTTCAAGACTAGTCCAAGTTTTTGACTTTTTATAATTTATGTTATTTAGATTATACTATTGGGTACTATTTAGAGGTAATTCTCTCCATAATTTTCTTATAAATTGATCAACAAAAATAGTTAATGCAATTATGGTTTCGCGGTTTTGCGATTTGTAAAAATGCTTGTTTGGCTTTGATATGAAATTGTACAACGAAATCTCATGCGATCGGTTTAATCTTTTTGCGTTCTCAATTTTGTAAAACTTTGGCGATTTTAAACGGTTTGATACACATGCCTAATTAGTCCAAAATGCTTTAGCGTATTGCAAGTGTTTAACTGTACTTGCAAAGACTTCTAATAAATTGTTGACTTGATTGGATCCAGATCTTAATTATTTAGAAAATCTCAAATTTAAGTTTCATAAATTAATCTGAGCGGGAAAAACCGCCTAAATATTTAGTTAGAACATAGTTGGAGTCAATTATATACACTAGTGTCTCCAAATATGGTTGAATATACCAAAATATATCACACTTAAATGAACCTTTTAAATGTTTTGTAGAAGACGATTCTCTCTTCCCATTTCAAACCTACCAAAAAGATTGTGTTTAATGTATCGGAATAATTGTCGAAGAGCTTATAGTCCAACGGCACAAGGCTTTGTAAATATCTAGTAGATCTAAGGTTCAAATCTTAGTAATATCATGATATAATAATTTACCTTTAAAAAAATGTATCGGAATAATTAAATCCATGAAATTAAAATTATAACATATGATAATTCTCACGAGACCTCTAAAAAAAGATAATTCTCACGAGTTAATTTTTTTTCGCAATTATAGATAAATTTTTGCTTACAATGGTTTTTACTTCACTAAATTGTCATACAACGAGATCGTGCGATCAACAACGAGCCACTAGATCGACCTAATCTCGTAGTGTGTTAGAATTTCAATCGACCTAAAACCTTAAACTAATTAATAAATGAATTTTTTGCACTTATAATTTCACAATTATTAATAAATCCATTACATTTGTAACAACCGAATTTTGAAAAACCTTGAATTCTGTTTCAATCTTATATTGGGGTTAATGTGATTTAGAATGAATGTAACTAAAAATCATTCGAAAATTTTCAAGCTGCGGGTATTCTACCAATTAAATTCACAAAAGTGGGTCTTTGAATTTGTCGGTAGAATACCTTTGTGGAATTTTGTTACCAAGCCTAGAGACTGCTAATACAAGTCTTGGTTAAGATGCCATGCCGATCACGTCCAACCCTCTATAAATAGCTCAAACCTATTCCCCTTAAGCCACCACCACTACGACCAACACAACCATTGTTATACAATGGGCCTCATGCATTATTCACTCTCCATATTCCTCATCTTTGGATTGCTCTCATCATTCACAAACGCAACTAATTTTAATGTTGTGAACAACTGCGGTTATACAGTTTGGGCCGCGGCTACACCCGGTGGTGGCGTCCGCCTGAACCCGAGCGGATCATGGTCCTTCAACGTGGCGGCCGGAACGGCAAGTGGTCGCATCTGGGGCCGGACTGGTTGCAACTTCGACGCCAGCGGGAATGGCAAATGTGCCACCGGAGACTGCAACAGTAAACTGGATTGCAGCGGCTCTTCTGGGCAACCCCCCTTCACCATCGCCGAGTACACCCTCTCGACAACTAACGGAGACACCATCGACATCTCTCTCGTCGATGGTTTTAATATCCCGATGGAGTTCAGCCCGACAACCCCGAATGGCGATAAATGCAGAGCGATCAAGTGCGCCGGTACTAGCATCCTGGACCAGTGTCCATCCGAATTGAAGGCCCCAGGTGGGGGTTGCAACAGCGCGTGCACGGTCTTTAACACAATTAAATATTGTTGCCCTAATGATCCTAATAGCTGTGGGCCCACTACTTATTCCCAATTCTTCAAGACTAGGTGCCCAGATGCGTACAGCTATGCAAAGGATGACCAAAGTAGCACTTTCCATTGTCCCGGAGGTACCAACTACAAAGTTACTTTCTGCCCTTGAGCTACTCGGTGCTTGGTTGGTCCAACCTCTAATAATAATAATAATAATAATAATAATAATTAATAAGTGCGTCGTTTAGAGGCCAAAGAGTTTAGGCACATGATATGCTATTGTGCCTTTCTAGTTGTTTGTTGCGAATTCCGGATCTCGCTTTGTAATATCATAGTGTAAGGAAAAATAATATTAAAGAACGAATTTATCGTAATCACTCCGGCTTCTTCCTATATTGAAACTACAAACTCTCTTCACTACGCGAGGAAAATCATTACGAAGGGAAAAGCAACTTAAACGAGTGAAGATTAATTAAATACCGGTTACCGATATCAAAGTTTGAATACAAAAGTGTGAATGTTATTTAGATTGCGTTTACTGTTGGTTTGAGATAAGAATGTTGGAAAGAGAAGCATACCACTAACATGGATGTTTACTACAGTGTCAGTGTGAAACAATAAAATGGCCCGATTGAGATGGGGTAACCTTAGGACGTTCTAATGTACTTTATTTACTGGCTTTACTACTTTGGGTCTATATGTTCTTAAAAGAAGTACTGTACTTCTTAATTACCAGTAAAGGCTCATTTGTGGTAAAAGTGCTATTTTTATTATATATACAAGTGAACATATCTAACCAATCAATAATAGGATAGTTAAACATGTTCAACTAGTATAAGGTAAGAAAAAAATGAAATAGGTGTTGAATCCTCTGGAATCGATAGTAACAGATTGTGGTTTCAGTAAAATTTGTTGGAAAAAATTGAATGAAAACTCAATGCAAAAGCGCAAAGTGGAAGGTCCAAGTAGAAAGTCCAAAATGAAAATAGAAAATGTATTACTACATTAAAAATAACAAGGAAGATTTTCAAGTTTATAAGAAAATTTTTCTTATTGACTAGAAAATAAGTTGACCACCTAGATAGACAACTCGGACGCACCATCCGAGCACGAGCACGCGCACACACACCTCGCACGTGCGCATCGCCGGTTCGGTCACGAAGAAGTGCGGAAAGGTGCCTGTGCTCAGATGACCACCGAAGGGACACGAGCGGAGGGCTGCCTGCCGAAGGGTTCACACCAAAAACTCATTGCATAAACATTCATAAGCAATAGTTCTCTCCTCTCTCTCTCTCTCTCACAGAAAAGTCTGAATATCCAAGGTTCGCCTGAAGCTTCGAGGGTCGTTGTGCTACGAACTCGGAAGAAGCCTAGTCGTTGTATCTTGAGGATGATTGCCGCAGCCCGTAAGCACTGAGGGGCAATCTCGTCTTACGGAGAAAGAGTCCAACTCTTGCCTCGACTATACCAGATCTTAATCAAGTACACCACTTCCGACAAACAACAAAACTCTTATGTAGTAAAATCCAATTGGAACAAACCACGACAGAGAAAGAGCACTATGCTGATACACGATTAACCACTCCAAAAACTTAAAAAATTACATCTGTGCACTTAGCTCAAATAAAAATGCTAGCAATTAAGGCTCTATTAAATGAATTACGAGTAATTCATAAGGATCATGTAAGATCCCAATGGTAAGTTAAAAGTTGATCATACCATATTATATCTTAACAGACAGAAGTAGTACTTATGATATCAGTGCACAAACTAGGGACCTTAAGATGATTTTGCCCTTTAATTTTTTAGTATTTTTTATTTTACCAAATAACTTGTATGAAATTGTAAAATATTTTTTACAGATAAATTTTTTATACTATTATATTTGTCAGAATTTGAACCCTGGACCTCCTTAAATTTGACAATATTTTGTGCCGTTAGGTTACATATTTTTTGACATATTTGTACATTTAATGTTTTTGAAAATTTCTCCGATTTTACATTGTTAAGGTAATTTGGTCATAAAAAATAGACCATCTTATATTGCGAGTTCCAAAATTTGAGAACATTTATTTTCCTATAGCAAATGGAGTACTAAGGCAATTGTTTGCACAATTTAGGGCCTTCCTCTATCAGTCCCCAAAATGCCTTAGTGTCTTCAACAAATAAAGTTTTCTTGATGTTCCAAGCCCCATGCATTTGCCCAACAAGACTCTCTGTTGGGTCGTCACGTTAAGTTTAGGCTTGATGAGCGCCACGTATTGCATGTGTACAATTTCCTTGCAAAGGCTTCTAAATTGACTGTTGACTTGATTGGGTACATATGTTATTTATTTAAAAAAGTTGGAGTTTAAATTTTATGAATTGAGCTTTAGTTAGAACGGTGTTTTATTCAATTATATACATTAGTTAGTGTCTTCAAATATGGTTGAATATATCAAAATATCACACGTAAAGAACCTTTAAACTGTATAGTAAAAGACAATTCTCGTAACCCGTGAACCTACCAAAAAAGAAAGCGTTTAGCGAAACAGAAATGTTAAATCAATCAAAACTCAAATCATTATAATTTAAATTTTGACAGCTAAGATTCAATTTATCTTTTAGGAAGAGGGGTCTCATCTGGGGCGGAGGAAAAGATTTTCACTCCTTTTTGGATGGGTTTGATGGTTGGAGGCATGATAAGAAAGATATGGTTGTCGATTTATGCACCTACAATTTGTAAGATTTGGTTCCTTAAAAACCGAATGATCTTTCAATAGGAATAGAGTAGCCATGATCTTCCCGTCCAATCCATCCTCTAGCGGATACAAGAATTGCTTAGGTGATCGAATTTGGCAAAAGAACTAGTCGGCTAAGATATTGTGATGTATATTGAATCAATTGAGAGCCTTGGAGGGGCCAAGGGATGATGTTGCTGCTGCGGAGTTTTTGGAGCTTTTTCCCGCTAGGCCATCGGTAGGGATTCTCCGAGGGGGAATCAACCATTTTTTGACATTTTTAGATTGGTGTTGCAGTGATCTTTCAATTGATTGCACAATCAATCTTTTCTTCTATTCGGGGGCGCGGGGGTTTTCTTTCTTTGTGGGGGTGTTATAATCGGGTGTGACACTATAGCGGTATTCTTAACGGCTCTTTCTCCCGTAAAGATTTTTTCTCGTTAAGTTTTACGTAACAGAGTTTTTAGTGAGACTTATGGCTGCAACTTGTTACTTGCGCAAAAAGTTATTACATCCTGAGGAGGGTAGAACAACCTTTAGGAGTAGAGCATATCTAAGGCTTTTTATATATTACTTGCGTTATTAATAAAACATCTTAGCTTACCAAAAAAGATGTAACTAAATTCAATAAAAAAATTTCAAACTGCTGGTTTTCGGTTAATTAAATTGCAAGCCATGTTAGGTTTGTGGGGAGAAAACTTATAAAATAGAGAGGGAGATAAAATTTTTGAGAGGTGCTAGAGTTCACTGATATGGAAGGCATATTTTTTGCATCTTTGAATAGAGACTTTGAAGAGAATGGCCGACGTCCTTTCGTTTTCCTCTCCCCTGCCTCCATTCTCCCACCGCCTTGTAACCTTCTGATGGCCGGCGTCTCCCTCCCTTCCTATCCTCTCCTGATCTTTCAATTTCACCCTTTGTTAGTCATCTCGTCTTTACCTGCCCCAATAACTAGGTCTGGTCTGGTCGCCCGACTAACTAATCCTTTGCTGCTGCTTTGTTTGGCCCGCCCCTCCTGGCCGTTCCCAAGCTTCCTCCTACTGGTTGGCCTCATGTCAATCCCGTGGTGCTGCCTTCTCCTTTCATGGATGATTCGCTTCTCTGCAGCCTCATCATCGAGATGCCTAACCTCAAACTCGCTCCGGGCTTAGCCTCTATGCTTGGCAACATTAGCATTCATTCGAAGTCCATCAGGCTTTTTAGGGACAAGCATTTTCTGATCTCCTTCACCAATATGGAGGAGAAAGCTAAATGGGTTCTGGTGCTCGAGAGCCACTTTCCTAGCATCTCAAATTGGACTCCTTCCTTTTCCTCCACTTCTCGATTTGCTAAAATCATTTTTCATGGTATCCCTTTAATGCTAGGGCATGGAACTTCGGAGGGGGGGGGGGGGGGGGGGGGGGGGGTAGTAAGAGCCTATGTTGCTGAGATAGCTTTGGGCTCACCTCGGGAGGATCCCGATCCTCATTTGGTGAACATCCCAGTTCTTTTCTCAGCTGAACTGATCCCTCGTCAAGGAAACCAGAGAAAGAAAAAGAGGCTTTTGTCAAGATCCATTGGTCTTCTGCTGAATAAAGCTAAACAGTTCTGTAGTATACCCAAGGGTAAGAAGCAATGTGAAAGTTACAGTGGTACCTCCTCCCGACGCTCTACGGGCAGTCGGAGAAAAACTTTGATAGAGTAGGAGGAGGAGGTTCGGGGGGCTACCCGTAAAGTGGCAATAAAGGTCAAAGTTTGGGAAAATGGAAGGGCCAAACATCTCTCAAAGCTTTTGGAAGAGGCTATGGCAAAAGATGCTAATGACTTAAGTGCTGAAGGCTCCTTTATGTCAGAATAGATTGACTCGGATAGTGTGGGGTGTATTGCGGGTTCTCCTCAGCTAGAAACTACACCTGTTGGGGCTAACAATTGTCAATAAATAGGTTGTTATGTAATCCAAGTGGCATTAATGCCCCCGATAGGTGGAGAATTGTTAGAAGATTGTTCCTGACCCATCGTGTGGATTTTTTGGTACTTATGGAGACTAAAGCTTATATTCCCTCTCTTCCCTTAGCCAAACAGCTATCGGGGAGGGAGGCCATTGGTTGGGATGTTGTCCCTTCGTGTGGTCGCTATGGCAGTTAGTTTGCAGTTTGGATAGATTTTTTTTGAGATGTCATTTCGCTGGTAAAGGCGCATGTTGGCTTTTGTTGGTTGGGTCTATCTTGGATGGTGATCTGCTGTGCTGTCTATTGTTAGTCTATCTCCCAAATTCTCCTTCGGACTAACAAGAGTTTTGGAAGGTGCTGGTTACTCTTAAATGGGCCTCCAAAAATAATTTATGGTTGGCTGTGGGGGACTTTAATGCTATTTTGCATCGAAGCGAGAGGAGGGACTCTTCAAGCACCAGCCTGTCTTTCTCGAGGCCTTTTAGAGCATTTATAGATGATATAGACCTCGTGGACTTGCCTATTGCGGATCATAGGTATATGTGGCAGAGTACGGTGGCTGCAAGCTAGATTGATCAGTTCCTATTTCCCCTAGCTGGCTTTCCACCATTCCTAGTTGTGTTTAAATAGATCTTCAGCATCCTTGCTCAGACCATAACCCAGTACTGCTTGTTACTGAGGAAGTCAATTAGGAGACCGGATTGAGTGGGGACTAAAAAAAATTTGTCCACAGGTGGGGACTACATTTTGGGCCGTCAGATTTGATTATCTTTAAATGTGATGGTCAATAACCCGTTATTGGTTTGCATGTGAAGTGATATTGGTTTGGAAGACGTCGATTTACATATGAAGTAATATTGGTTTGCATGTGAAGTGATATTGATTTGTATGTGTAGTGATATTGGTTTGAGTTAGTCCCCATAGTTGGGGACTACCCCCGTCCCCACCAAATCCACCCTCAGTCAATTAGGGGCCCAAGTCTTTTCGCTTTATCACTACTTAGGCCTCTCATCCTGACTTCCTCCAAAAAATGTCAAGGTGGTGGAAGGAATTTAACGGTGTTACCTTTGGTCCGAACATGATTATTTTCAAGTTGATGCTTGTTAAGAAGAGGCTGAAGGAGGAAAATTTTGATTCTTTTGGAATCTTGCTGACCAAGTTGATTACCTTGAAAGAGAGTTGGATGGGCTTGACGTAATGGATGATGAGAACTTGCTCTCGTTGGCCACCAGCGGGAGGTCTCCCATTCTTTGTGAAGCAAGCAGAGATTGGGGGACAGAGGGTGACCAGAATACTAAGTATTTTCACTCCAAGGCTAAGATGAGGAACTGCGCTAATCGCATTGGCTTTATTGAGACCAATTCCAGTTCCTTGTCATCTCCAGCTGATACGAATGGGGCGGTTGTTGCTTTATTTAAAGACATTTTCTTCGAGCCTATCACTGATAGGCCCCGTCTGGATAGCTCCAAATTTAGGAAAACCTAGTCGAACATTAATAATTTATTGGATCAGGCCCCTTTGCACGAGGAAATCAGATATGCTGTTTGGGCTTTTGACTCCGAAAAAACCATGGGCTCTGATGGTTTCAATATGGCTTTCTTCAAAAAGTGTTGGGAAGTAATGGCCTAGGAATAGGATGCCTTCTCCTTTTTTAATCACTTCTTCGAGACTGGTGTTCTTCTTCCCCAGGGAAAATTCTCGTTTATTGCCCTCATTCATAAGGAGCATTGTGCGAGGCGTTTCTCAAAATTTTGTCCCATCTCTTTGATTTGTAGTTTGCAGAAGATCATCTAAAAAATCCTAGCTAATAGATCTGTTCGGCTATGGGTATAGTGATTGGCAATGAGCAATCCGCCTTCCTTAGCGGTAGGCAGATCTTGGATGGAGTTTTGACTTGTAGCGAGATGGTAAACTATTTTAGGAGATCGGGATGCAGGGGTGTCTTGATGAAGCAATGAATTTTGGCCCATGGATGGGGCGGTGGTTGGCTAGTTGTTATAAGGGTATTTCTTCTTTAGTTCTCATTAATGGGTCACCCACGGTTCTATTTTCTTTGGAGAGGGGGTTTCGTTAAGGCAATCCCCTCACTGCCACGGAGGGTCTCTGTTGCATGATCTGAAAAGCTGAGGGTCTTGGTCTTGTTAGGGGCTGGCCTGTCCCTGGTTTGGCTCGCAATCTGCATCTCTTATAGTATGCGGATGACACGAATTTATTTGCCAATGCCTCCGGACCCTTAAGGGCATTCTAATCTCCTTTTCTCTGGTCCCGGGTCTTATTCTTAACTGTTCTCTGGTCTCGGGACTTATTTTGGAGGAGTGGGGATGCTGGTCTTCTTCCTTGCCTTTCAAATACCTGGGGATACTGATTGGCACATCTATGAAGCTGATATCTCATTCAGAGCCAGTCTTGGAAGCCTTTGGTAAGTACTTGGCTTCGTAGAGGGGTTCCTTGCTCTCCTTGGGATGGAGGATTACCGTGATTTGATTGGTTTTGTCATGCATTCCTTTATATTTTATGTCTTTATTCAGCATCCTTACTGGTGTGCTAAAGCTTTTGGAGGCAAAGTTTAAGAAGTTTCTCAAGTCCGAGGATGCCAACAAGAGATCTTTTTCTTTTGTGCCCTAATCATATGTTTGTCTGTCTAAAGATAGGGAAGGTCTTGATCTGGTCCAACTAGATCTCCATAACGAAGTTGAAGTGGATACGGCGTTACTTGCGGGAACCTAATGCTCTTTGGGCAAGTACTATTAGGGGTCTTCATGGCGGACAGGGTGACTCAGGGGCAGATCATGCCTTTCCAATCTCACGAGTCCCTTGTAATCCCCATAGGTTGGACATTTTGGTAGACCTCTGGCATTTGGCAAGCTCAGATGTTCACTTAGCTAGAGGTGGATTCTGGTGATGAGACGAGATTTTGGCTAGACCCTTGGATTATGGCGGGCAGGGTGACTCAGGGGCAGATCATGACTTTATTCGTTGGCGCCTGTAAAATCCATATCTAACCGGGATCTTTGGGATTGGTCGCTAGATGAAGAAGGTTGAAGGTTGTAGGTTATGCTGGCGGAGAGCACATTTTGTGTGGGAAAATGAATGTGTTTCGCAGCTGCTATCTGTCCTTTCTGTTTTAGACCACGCCTTTCAATTTCGGATAAAGTTCTCTGGTCTCTTGACCGAAGTGCGGGGTACTCGGTGCATGGCCTCTATGTGCAGCTCTTCAATGGTTTCTCTGTCATCTCACCTGGTGTTCTTAATTCTCAAAATGCGAAGCTGCTACCGTTCAAGATCAGTGCTTTTTTGTTGTTGCTTTTGAAAGGGCAAATTAAAACACGTGACAATCTCTTAAGAATTGGTGTCATTCAGCCTCTTGAGTCTTTGTGCGTCTTCTGCAGCCAAGAAGTTGAATCCTCGGACCACCTCTTCATTCATTGGGTTCACTTCGAAAATCTGGAATGCTATCCTTAAGACTGCTGGCTTGCAATGGTGCGCTGAGACTTCCTTAATTAATCTCATGGAGGAATGGATGGGCTTGGTTAGTGGGAGTTTTATGAGAAGGTGTTGGTATACTCTATTTGGGGCATGTTGTTGGTGTGTGTGGAATGCAAGAAATAGTTATATCATCGATCACCAGCGACCTTGCCTTGATAACGTGCTGCTGTCGGTATTGAGATGTTTTTTGGAGTGGTCCATTTGGTCCGGAATGGCAGCTGAGATTCATTTTCAAAACTTGGCTGTTGCGCTCAACTCTCTTCGGTATGTTCGTTAGGCGATGATAAGGCAAACCTCCGGATGCTCCATGGCGAGATCTTGGGTTCGTCTCCACCTTTCAACTTGGCGATCTGATTGCTTCTTCTCTTATTTTCTTTGAGGCTTCTGTTTGTTAGTTGGACTGTAATCGTACCTTGTTTTTTTTTGTTTTTCAGAAATGTAATTGTACCTTGTTACTCCTTGTAACTTGGTACTTTGTTTTTGGGCAGTTAGGCTTTGTTTTGGTCCTGTTATGTTGGCAATGTAAAACTTCTGTATCTACTTATTTTACCAGGCGTCAATAAATCTACCTTTAAATAAAAATTACTGATATCATAAATGTGAATGAAAAACATCTAAGTAATGCATATCCATAATATTAATGAATTATTATTTCTATGTCCACCTATAATGAAATTCATTTACGTGGATTATATGCCAACCCAAACACATAGTTCGTGGATTGTTATGGAAATGTTCCAACATATACTTATATCAATTAGTAATGAAGATATTTTTTATCTTAATTAAAAAGTCTCAAGTTCTAACCCTTAGAAATTAAAAGTGCTAAATATTTGTTGGAGAGTTTTTCCAATTTTGCTCCAATATATGAGTATTATGTTTATGAAAATATCATGAATTCCCGATATATTTCAATTTTTCGTCTTTCACATTCTAATGATGCTTGTAGGGTTTTTACTGCTGTAACGGTTTTATTGAGGTGGGTGATGGTTAAGGCACGCTACTGTTGAATTTTACTAGTAAACCTGAAATTTGTCCAGCATAAAGAGTTAAAAGATTTAGTACTAATGATAAGAGACTTAGATTTATTTTATGAAATTTTGGGTTCAAGTTTTACAGATGTCTTATATAAATTTTTTTTACGAATGTAAAACATATTATTAAGAGAATGACTTTTCAATAAGAAAATACTCGACTCTGAACACTAATAGAAAAAACTCCATTCACCAAAGTGGTGTCTTTGAATATGGAATTTTTCGGTAGGATATCCTTTGTGGAATTTTGTTACCAAACTTAGAGGAAAATTCTCATGTTTGCATTCATTTTCGAGACTTGTACAAGTCGTAGTTTAGATGCCATTCCTTTCCAACCATCTATCTGTTCCCACCTTTTGCTGTCTACATCTAATGAATACACTCCGTATGCCTCATGAATGAATCCGTCGGTTCAGAATGATACGCTCATGTCAAAAGTACAATTGTAAAAACATATATATGATATATTTGACGTAGTTTCGTCATTATGTGATATACTTCTATCATGTAATTAGTTAATATGGTTTCATTATTATGTTGTAACTTCATGAAAATACAGAAGACAAATGATATCCCCGGTAAGTGCATCCAAATATGGTTGAATATACCAAAATGTCACACGTAAAATAACCTTTAAATTGTATAATAAAAGACAATTCTCTTAATCCATTTCATACGTACCAAAAAGAATACGTTAAGTGTATCAGAAATGTTAGATAAATCAACAATTAAATCATTATAATTGAAATTCTCAACGGCTAGTATTCGATTTCATCTTTTATTGTGGCTATTGTGATATATAATGTATCTAAAAATCAATCGAAAAATATCAAGCTACTAGTTTTCTATTAATTAACTTCCAGGCCACGTTAGGTGTGTGGAAAAAAAGTACGAAATAGAAAGGGAAATACAAATTTCAAAAGATATTGTTTAGAATGGAAATTCATTTTGGAGAGGTACAAGAATTCACTGATATCATAAATGTGAATGAAAGATATCCAAGAAATGCATATCTATAATATTAAGTAATCATTATGTCTATATCCAACTATAATGAATTGGTGGATTGTATTCTCACCCAAACACATATGGGTTGTTAATGTTCTATCAAGAGGTCTCGAGTTTGAGCCCTTAAAATGCAAATGTATTAAATATTTTTTGGAGAGTTTTTCCACTTTTTAAATTCTGCTCCAATATATGAGTATTATGTTTATAAACACATTCATGAATTCCCGAGATATATCAATTTTCATCCATAACATTCTAATGATGCTTTATTACTTCATGATACAAATTTATAAATGAGATGATATATCTTTTATTCCCATCTTAACAAATTAAGAGATACATTTTTAATTCAAACTTATTTCTTTTCTAATCTGATTCATTTCTTCTTCCGACATCTCAACTTAAACTAAATGCGCCTCTCGGTTACTCCTTTGTAATCAACATTTCCATATTAATCAACATTTCGATTGCTCTCAGTTACTTAGCCCTATGGCCATTTTCTTAGCGTCAATTCAGGTGGGTGACAGTTAAGGCACGGTACTATTGAATTTTACTAGTAAACCTGAAATTTGTCCCGCATGAAGAGTTAAACCAACTAATTGTTAAGAGATTTAAATTCATTTAATGGGTCAAGGTTTCATACCTTATGAATATTTTATCAAAAGAAAGTATTACGAATGTAAAAAAATATCATTAGAAGAGTCACCTTCTGATAAAACTCTAACAATGCTCGACTCTAAATACTTGATAATTAGAAAAGAGCCTCATTCACCAAAGTTGGGTCTTTGAATTTATCCTGCTATGGACTTTGTCGGTAGGATATCCTCTATGGAATTTTGTTGCCAAACTTAAGAGGAAAGTCCTCGTGTTTGCTTTCATTTTGGAGACTTGTACAAGTCGTAGTTTAGATGCCATTCATTTCCAACCATCTATCTGTAAACTGTAAAGAGCTCCCACCTTTCGCTGTCTCGATCTCATGAATACACTCTCTGTATGCCTCATTATGTGACGACATATGGTTCAGAACGGTACGCTAATGTCAACAGTAAAATTGTAACAACATATATTCGACGTGGTTTCATCATTATGTGATGATAGTTATATCGTGTAATTAGTTAATATGGTTTCATCTTTATGTTTTAACATAAAAGTCCGTGGAACCATATCCGATAAATGGCGTTACATATGGTTCACGACGGGATATGTGTGATATGTTTGCACTATACATATATCGAAACATGATATATGACACATAACACAAAGATAAAACAAATTATATACAAAATTGAAATCATATAAACAAATATGATATTGCTTAGATACAAGGATCGAACCAATTAAAAATAGAGAAATCATAGTTTTTTTTTCATTGTGTTACTGTAATTTCATTATTTATTTAACGTGATTACATCATCATATTATGCTTAAAAGTCTACATAGACACAAAGATGGGACTACTTTAAACAGAAAGATGAAAAAAAAATTAGACAAAGAGTAGAAACCATATAGAACCATGTAGAAAGACAACAAATTACACACAAATTGGAACCATTTATACACAAAAATAAAACTGCTCACTAATACCCAATTATCTATGAATACATAATTTGTGGGTAAATTATCGTTAGGTCCTTGGTCTATAATATAATTAATAATAGGGTCCTGTCTTTTCAAAAAAAAATTTGCCGTTTAATGTTGGTCTTGGGTCCTCGTTGATGTCATCGGTCATTTTTTCATTTTTTTTCATGAACATAATTAAAATACCTTGAAACAAAATCAAAAACCCAACCTCAACCCAATCAAAACCCATTGCCAACCCCATCATATCGACCACCACTCGTCATCGTCGACATCTTCAGGTGAGCGAGCAACTATCCTCAAAGGATCGGCGTGGCGGGACCTGATGGACAAGCGCGATGGGGAAATCTGCCAGGTGCTTGGTAGGAAAGGAGTGGGCCAGAAAAAGGCAAATAGAGGGGAGACGTTGGATGGCGATGTTGAGGGAGAGGAGGAGTGCGGTGGCCAAGGCAGCTGCGGAGAGGAAATCGAGGAGGAGGGATCGAGATGGGTGGGAAACAAGGAGGTAGAGAAGGGGGAGGGCGAGGAGAAACAGGGGTCGGAGGTGGCGGCGGGAGGGGGGGCTTTTGGGAGGGTGGGGAGGGGCGATGGGTGGAGCGGGGCGGCGGTTGTAAGGGGTGGAAGGTAGGTCAGGCGGGGATGAGTGGACGACGATCTGGAGGAAGAGGAGGAGATGGTTGAAATAGGAAGAGACGTCGACGCTTTCTGTTCTGATTTGAGATTCGGATTTCATGGTTGGTGTCGTAGTTGTTCTTAATGTTCATAATGTTCTATTGGTGGAAGAAATTAATTTTTTATTTTTTGTTTAAAAATATTTTAGTCATTTCTATGATAAAAAATAAAAAATAACTGTTGATGTTAACCGGGGGCTGAGATCAAAATTAAATAAAAGAGCAGCAACGGTAAAATTAATTTTGAAAACACAAGTACCCGACCAGTAATTATGCTATAGACTACGGACGTGAAGGTAAATTGTGCATAATTCTTTGTCAACGAAGTTTGGTAACGATAAGATTGAGGGACTATTTTATTGCATTAATTTCATTTAATCTGATTGCTCAACGTGAGAGACCGCTGCTTGATTCTCAGCACAATTAGCGGGCAGAATAGACCATCTTATATTGCGAGTTCCAAAATTTGAGAACATTTATTTTCCTATAGCAAATGGAGTACTAAGGCAATTGTTTGCACAATTTAGGGCCTTCCTCTATCGGTCCCCAAAATGCCTTAGTGTCTTCAACAAATAAAGTTTTCTTGATTCCAAGCCCCATGCATTTGCCCAACAAGACTCTCTGTTGGGTCGTCACGTTAAGTTTAGGCTTGATGAGCGCCACGTATTGCATGTGTACAATTTCCTTGCCAAGGCTTCTAAATTGACTGTTGACTTGATTGGGTACATATGTTATTTATTTAAAAAAGTTGGAGTTTAAATTTTATGAATTGAGCTTTAGTTAGAACGGTGTTTTATTCAATTATATACATTAGTTAGTGTCTTCAAATATGGTTGAATATATCAAAATATCACACGTAAAGAACCTTTAAACTGTATAGTAAAAGACAATTCTCGTAACCCGTGAACCTACCAAAAAAGAAAGCGTTTAGCGAAACAGAAATGTTAAATCAATCAAAACTCAAATCATTATAATTTAAATTTTGACAGCTAATTGATTCTCAGCACAATTAGCGGGCAGAATAGTTCTTCCAAGTCCCAAAGGTTCTCTTCCCAAAAGTCCAGTCGACTGAATTCCTTAATGGTTACAAAATCTCTATCCAGCACTTAAGGGAAATAATAATATTTTGTTGATTGATAAAATTTGAGCCAAAAAATGAGAATCAAATTTGTTACCACTTAAATCAACAAAATCTTACCTGAATTCAGAGTTTCTCAAAAAATCGATCAAGTAAATCCCGCATGAAAAATATACACTTTAGTTAGTTTCCCTGCCATGGATCTTTTTTTTTCTTGGCAGATCAAAAGAAAATTATTACTAAATTGCAAGACAGAACGAAAGAGTCATTTTTGGTACCATTAAATATTATTACAAGCCACTCGAAAAAATATTCAAAACCAGAAATGGTCCTGCGTAAAGTTAACAGCCGCATGCACCAAATTAAGTGGCGTCTTTGAAATAATCCTTTCCTTTGTTTCTTGGAGCAATTTGAATTCATCCTCTGTGGAATTTTCCGGTTGGATATCCTCTATGGAATTTTATTGCCTAATCGAGAGGAAAATCTCTTTTTCTTCAAGACAAGTCTAAGTCTTTGTTTTTTTATAAATTCTGAAATTTATGTTAAGAATTCAGTAATTAGAAAATAAAACGCGCAAAGAACACGGCTAAGAGATAACGTGGTTCGGCCTAGTGCCTACGTTCACGGGAAGAAAGGAGAACTTTTATTGATGGATCCGAGTCACAAATCAATAACTAACCATAGTGTAACACGTCCTTATATAATAGACGAACCCTTGGTGTAAAAAAACTTATCTACGTCGAATTAGGAGTCTGAAATAAGAGCCGAGCTAAACTGGAAATTTCTGCCCGTCGCTACTTGCGATCACCAACCAAGTGGCGATCGCTAATGCCAACAAGCCAATTCTCTGTAAGTGACCACTTGCATTCGCAACTATACTTACGGCAGCAAGTGATGGCGAATTTAGCCAATTCTCAACAATCTCCACCTTTGGCAAAAAGTCATCCCTTGCGAAGAACTATGAAGTTCTACCCGAACTTCAACAAAACTTTACCTTGATGAAATACCGCCTCATGAAGAACCATGAGATCCTGCGAAACCAAATCGACTCTATCGACTCCACCTTGAACTGTAGATACACCACTACTAATAAGACCATCTCAACTTTCTCACCACCTTTTCTGTTAAATCACTTAGAGCCAGCTCCCAAGCTCGAGGTTCCGAGCCTGCTTGGCTTATTCCCTCCAAACTCCATCGTACCCCAACTAGCAAGTCTACCTACTGAAATAACCTTGCGACCAATAGGCGCACCCTCTATTTTCTGGTCAGCCCCACGCTCCGCAACCTTGAACCACTTTTCTGCTGGAACTTCTTGCCTCAAACCAATGCTACGTGCCATAGCATACAACGGATAACTTTTTGTTCCACCAAGTAGAACCCTCGACATGCCTTGAACTCTACCGTTCGGCCTTGAGTGAGATACCTGATTCGCCCGTGGTGTCACCAATGGCTTCGTATTCCCTATGCAAAACCTATCCAACACCTTTGACGTGCACTTCCTTTTAGACAACCATAGCGGGAAGTTGCTAACTCTGCGAATCGCAACTCTACTCAAACCATTCATGTCAAGCTTTTGCTCCATCATACAAGAACTTTTCTCCCCTCTATCGGAACTTAACGAAGTGACTCCACCTACAACCGAGTTTTTCACAAACCTGTAGGTGTTCCTAGCATTTCTTTCACCTTTCATCACCACCATAACATCCTTCTTCACCTCCATTAGCCCACCTACAATATTATAGTTGTACCCACTATAATCCAAGGCTCCTAACGAGATCAAATTCCTTACCAACTTCGGAACATGCCTAACCCCACACAATTTTATCTCAACATTATCCCACATCTTGATTCGTATATTACCTATACCAGCAATTCTACAAGTAAAACTATTACCCATAGTCACCATACCTGAATCAACGAACTTGTAGGTGTCGAACCATCCTCTCTTGGGCGGCATGTGGAAAGAGCAAGCACTATCCAAAATTCAGGAATCAGAAAGCTTTGGACCTGATAAGATAGAAAGAACATCACCATCCAACTCGTCTGAATATAAGGCCATATTCACGGAACCCGATCCTTTTTTCTCGCGATCCCGAGTTCTTCTTGGACAATCCTTCTTCACGTGCCCTTTTTCTCTGCACTCGAAGCAATTTTCTTTGAACCTCCTTGACCTCGACCTGGATCCTCTTCCATCTTCACTACGACCACCATGGCTACCCCTCACAACCAGCCCTTTCGCTTGTTCATCATTAATTTTTCTCCTTTGATGAAACTCTAGCAGAGCACTTGCGATATCTTCCAACACCAGGGACTCATTCCCCCAAGTTAGAGTTGTAACCAAATTTTCGTAGGAACCCGGTAAGGAATTCAGTAGCAACAATGTCTTATCTTCTTCCTTGAACTTCATATCAACCTTTCTCAAGTCACTCACGAGTTGACTAAAACTATTAATGTGTTGGCTCAAATCTGAGCCCTCCTTCATCTTGAGCCCATACAATCTTTGCTTAAGATAAAGTTTGTTCGACAAAGACTTAGACATATACCTTGCCTCCAATTTCTTCCATACCTCAGCTGGTGACTCCTCATCCATGACGTGATACATCACATCGTCCACCAAGCACAAGTAAATTATCGCCACCGCTTTGGCCCCCATCTTCTTCCACTCTTGCTCCTCCATCTTCTCGGGCTTCTTCTTCGAGAGCACGATGACCATCCCATGTTGCACGAGGAGATTCTTGACACGCCTTTGCATTACCCAAAATTTGATGAACCATCGAACTTCACAAGAGCAAACTTCGCGCCGTGATCCGACATCCTCCAACCTTAGCTCTGATACCAATTGTTAAGAATTCAGCAATTAGAGAACAAAATGCGCAAAGAATACTAACACAAGAGATAACGTGATTCGGCCTAGTGCCTACGTCCACGGGGAGAAAGGAGAACTATTGTTGGGAATTGGAAAAATTTGCCATCACTTGCTGCCGCAAGTATAGTTGCGAGCGCAAGTGGTCACTTACAGAGAATTGGCTTGTTGGCATTAGCGATCGCCACTTGGTTGGCGATCGCAAGTAGCGACGGGCAAAAATTTTCAGTTTAGCTTGGCTTGGCTCTTGTTTCAGACTCCTAATTCGACCTAAAAAGGTTTCTTGTATACCAAGGGTTCGTCTATTATATAAGGACGTGTTACCCTATGGTTAGTTATTGCTTTGTGACTCGGATCCATCAATAAAAATTCTCCTTTCTCTCCATGGACGTAGGTACTAGGCCAAACCACGTTATCTATTATGCTGTATTTTTTGCGCGAATTGTTCTCTAAGTTGCTGAATTCCTAACAATTTAAAATGCACTATCGTGTACAATTTAGACTTATCTCTCAATAATACTTAACATTCGCAAAACTTGAATTCTCCGTCCACCCCTCTATAAATAGCTCAAACCTATTGATCTCTTGCCACCACCCTCACTAACCAAACAACCATTGTTTTACCATTAAAGTACTCCGAAATGGGCCTCAAGCACACACTCCCCATATTCCTCATCTTCGGCCTGCTCTCACCATTCACCAACGCAGCCAATTTCAATGTCGTAAACCAGTGCAGTTACACAGTTTGGGCAGCGGCTTCACCAGGTGGTGGCCAACGCCTGGACGCAGGCCAGTCGTGGTCCTTCGACGTGGCGGCCGGAACGACAGGTGGTCGCGTCTGGGGCCGGACTAACTGCAACTTCGATGCCAGCGGACACGGAAGCTGTGCATCCGGAGACTGCAACGGGCTGCTTCAATGCAACGGCTACGGGTCACCCCCCAACACCCTGGCCGAATACGGACTAAACCAATTCAATGGAATGGACTTCATCGACATCTCCCTTGTCGACGGGTTTAACATCCCAATGGACTTTAGCCCGACAAGCGGCAGCTGCAAAGGGATCAAGTGCGCGGGTACGAGCATCCTGGACGAGTGTCCGTCCGAGTTGAAGGCCTCAGGGGGATGCAACAACCCATGCACAGTCTATAAGACCAACGAATATTGTTGCACTAATGGTCAAGGAACCTGTGGGCCCACTGATTTGTCCAAATTCTTCAAAACTAGGTGCCCAGATGCTTACAGCTATCCACAGGACGACGCAACTAGCACTTTCACTTGTCCCGGTGGTACTAACTACAAAGTTACTTTCTGCCCTTGAAATTATTGGGAATCTTTAGCCGGAAACGGTAATGGCAACGATGGTGCTTAGTTGGTTCATACTGCAATAATAAGATGTAATAAGTGCTTCCTTTAGAGGCCAAAGGGTTTTGGGTACATGATCTGCCAATGTCCATTCATAGAACTTCGATCGTTAATAATGATGTATCTCGTAATATATTGTCCTAATGGAATGAAAAGAAAATACACGTTTATGGTTATTACCAAGGGTTCTATCGAAACTGTAAAATCAGAAAACTTGTTAATGTGGTTTTTACTTGAAGTAACTTTCAAAAGATTGATGACCTCTTCTACGATTTTCAACTGCAATTGTTGTTCGCATAAAGACGTCTAATAAGTTGACATTGTTAGCTATGTAAGGGTCAGGGTCATTTTTTTGAATAAATTTTGGTCAAAGTTAATATGTCACATACGTGTTCATCTGAAAATTTTGTTTCGCTGGAAAAAGAAAATTTGAACCACTTCATAGTTGGTCAAAAAGATGTATATGATCATAACGTGAATTATTTTCCATTTTAAATGTTAAATTATCGTTTATTAACTTGATACTTGTTGATTGGGTCCATTATCAGACACCTAAATTATCTTTTCTAAGTTAAAGATATTCTAAATTATCATGGATTTTTGGGTCGGGCACTAGACCTGCTCGGATACTAGTAAATGTTACCGACAGTACTTTTTTCTGTTGAGGTTTTTTCCCAATAAATTTTGTTGTATCAGAGTTTTCAAGAGTTTAGTGATCGCGAGATTGCGAATTCTTCTTTTGCCGGTTCTTATTAATAGATTTTTAGAGTTTTGGCCCAGGACATCATGTTCAAGGTTGAACATGGAGTTATTTTGCAGAGACATCATATGAAGATAATCTTGTTAATTATGATATGTTGTGCTATGTAGTATATATGCCTCTTTGAGAAGGTGTTTGGTTTAGAATTTGAAACAATGCGAAGAGTTGTAAATATTTGTCGTAAAAGCCAAATTTATTTATAACTTTTGCATAGATATGAGAATAGGTTAGTAGAGCGGAAGTGTGAGTTATTTGAATCTTTTTAATCTAGTTATAGCAACAAAAGATTTCAGTCCCGTGAAAGCAAGTTATTTGAATGAATCACGTAATTCGATGTTACCTCTCTTTTCTATTTCTATTCTAACATAAATAATTGTTACGAAAAATAACCACCTTTGAGGTGTAAATGTGCAGCGGAAATAATTACGGCATAAGTCATTGTCTAACGGTCCAAAGCGTTGTAAATATTTATAAGATCGATGGTTCAGATTCTGATAGTGTCATGGTGTAAATTTATCTTTAAAAAAAATATTTACTTGGTTTGTTAAATTACTTACATCCACGGAGGGAGAGAGAGAAATATCTTATTGATGAAGTATGTTGTGAGTACATACCTAGGGTTAGATTGCCAGCCCCCTTGGCGGGTACTAGCCTGGTGATTTTAAACAATTTTTCAAATATATTATCTTTCACCAAACCTACAAACTTTACAAAAACTCGTTGTGACTATGTAAATTTCGCTATCAAACACTATGTTCCAGAGAAAAAGAAGAATAATTTGAACGTTCAACGTGTGAGGCTGCTGCGCTTGCTTCTACGAGGAAATCATCAGTCGTGGTTATGGTCAATACAAAATGAGCTCTCAGGCTGTAAGTGTTAGGAATTTCGTCCACAAAAGAACAATAGTGTCCAAAGAATACAAACATAAGAGTTGCGTGACTCGACATAATGTTTACGTCTATGGGGAGAAAGAAAACTTTTATTGATTAGCAGTCAAAAATCCATACATAACCATAGGGTAATTGTTAGGAATTCAGCAATGAATAGAACAAAGCGCGCAAAAAACACCGACACAAGATATAACATGGTTCGGCCTAATGCCTACGTCTATGGAGAGAAAGGAGAACTTTTATTGATAAGTAGTCACAAATCCATAACAAACCTTTGGGTAACATGCCTTTATATAGAGGCAAACTCTTGTACATCAAGTAATCTATTAAGGTCGAATTAGTAGTCTGAAACAAAACAGGAAAATAATTCCTCTTGTACTTTTTTCTTCGCCAAACTCAATAATCTCCACCTTGGCCAGAAATCATCCCTTGGACAAACCATAAAGCTCCATCCGAACTTCAACAAAACTCCACCTTAACGAAACACCTCCCAATGAAGAGATGAGATCTTGCAAGACCAATCCGACTCCACCTCGAACTAGAGATACAACCGTCATCAATAAGACAATCTCAACATTCTCTCTCTTTTTTTGTTCAATCACTTGGAGCGAGCCCCCAAGCTCAAGCTTCTGAGCATGCTTGACGTCTTCTCTCCAATCTCTATCGAACTCCAACTAGCAAGTCCATCTGCTGAAGTAACCTTGTGACCAATAGATGCGCTCTCTATTTTCTGGTCAACCCCATGCTCCTCAACCTTAAACCACTTTTTTGCTGGACTTTCTTGCCTCAAACCAATGGTACGTGCCATAACATACAAAGGACAACCTTTTGTTCTACCAAGTAGAATCTTCGACATGCCACGAACTCCACCGTTCGGTCTTGAGTGAGATACCCGATCCGTATGTGGTATCACCAATGGCTTTGTATGCCCAATGCCAAATCTACCCAACACCTTTGGCATGCACGTCCCTTTAGACAACTATAGCAAATCGAAGATAATTCAATGAACTATCCGCTTGCTTTGCTAGGGCGTGAAACGCCAATGTTTTTACCCCAAAATCGGCTTTATAAAAAAGTTATGAGTATTTTAATTGCCCCTTTATGGTCTTTTCAGGATTTTTTGTACTATTCTCTCATTTTCTTGATATTCATTGCTTCTTATGCTGCTCCCTAACTCCGCCACATGTTCTTCTTGGCTAAGTTAGTATACCTCTTGTTTATTCTCTTTTTAGGGCCTGTAACGGCTATTTTTGGGCCATTTCGGGTCCTTTTTGGGTGTTTTTGAGCCTTCTCCGAGACATCCGTGGCTTCTTGCCAACCGTGGTTCCACGAAACAACCATAGCTTGCTATCCATGTCTCCACGAATCCCAACTACACTCAAACCATCCATGTCAAGCATTTGCTCCCTCATACGAACCAACCTCATATGACCTGAACTTTTCTCCTCTTCATTAGACACATTGATGTGACTCCACCTACAACAATATTTTCCACTAACCTGTAGGTATTTTCTTTCACCTGTCATCCCTACCATTGCATCATTCTCCATCTGTATTAGCATACCTTTATAAATATCATCGTTATAATCCAAGGTCCCTAACGAAAAGAGATTACCAGGATGCATTGGACTTGATGAGACAGAAAGTCAATCACCATCCGATCCGTCTGAACATATGACCACGGTTGCGGATGCTGATCCCTCCTTGTTGTCTTAATTTCCAGTTTGTCTTGGATAGTCCCCTTCATGTGCCCTTCTCTGCACTTGAAGCCACTTCCATTGAACTTCTTTGACTCCGACTTGGATCCCCTTGCACAACCCAACAAGTGGCTCCTCATCATCCGCCAAGTATAAGTGAATCTTCGCTACCTCCTTGGCCTCCAACTCTTTTCACTCTTGCTTTCCATCTTCTCAAGCTTCTTCTATGAGAGCATGATGACCATCCCAGGAGATCTTTGACACACTTTGCCATAATCAAAAATTTGATGAACCATCAAACTTCACAAGAGCAAACATCGCACCGTGACCCAACATCCTCCAACCTTAGCTCTTGATACCACTTGTTAGGAATTCAGTAACTTAGAGAACAAAATGTGCAAAGAACACGGACGCAAGTGTTTATGTGGCTCGACCTAATATCCACGTCCATGAGGAGAAAGATAAACTTTTATTAATGGATCCGAGTCATAAAGTCATAACAAACCTTTGGGTAACATGCCTTTATATAGAGGCAAACCCTTGTACATCAGGTAATCTATTTAGGTCAAATTAGGAGTTCGAAATAAAATAGAAAAATAATTCTTCTTTTACTTTTTTTCCTCGCCAAACTCAACAGTAACATGCCTTTATATAGAGACAAACTCTTGTACATCAAGTAACCTATCTGGGTCAAATTATGAGTCTGAATCAAAAGCCCGATACAAAATAGAAAAATTGATATGTTGGACTTCGCGGGTGCCAGGTCCTTTGCCAATGCACCAAACTGCTAGCTTCTGGATCTACCAACTGGTGATCGCCATAGGGGTTGCGGGCGCTAGCGCCTACCACCCAATTTCCACTCGCTTTGTTACTTTTTGCTAACTTTTCCAACAATCTCCACCTTTGGAGAAAAGTTATCTCATGAGAAGAACCATGAAACTCTGCCTAAACTTCAACAAACTCTACCTTGACGAGACACCGATCCTTGGAGAACTAAGAGATCTTGCAAAATTAAACCAACTCTATTGATTCCACCTCGAACCATAGTTACACCGCCATCAATAAGACCATACCAACTTTCTCTCCACCTTTTGTTCAATCATTTAGAGACAAATCCCAAACTCGAGCATCCCCCGAACTTGCTTGGCTTGTTCGCTCCAAACTCTATCGTGTTGGGGAAATTACCCACTTCCCGTGGACCCAAGCAACGTAACGGAAAATACATATGAGCAAATCATGATAACCACGAGACGCACAATGCACAAAGCACAAAGAAAGAACAAGGAGGGACATAAAAATTTGATTACCCGGTTCGATCCACAATGATCTACATCTGGGGGCTTCCAAGCCAGGAGAGATTCTACTATTTTTCCGCTCGAGCTTCACTCACTCTCACAACAATAGATGCCTTCACTCGGCTTACTCCCTCCTCCTCTTCTCACCATAGGCTACCCACACTCTTGGCAAAACCCTAGGCTTGGGCTCTACCCACTCTTCGGGCCAACTCTCCTCCACTCGGAGAGCACCACTTCGTTAACTCGGATGGTACCACCTCATTCACTCGGATGGCTAACCCTTCTCTTGGCAATGCCCTTGGACTTGAGCTCTAACAATACTTTGCATAACTCTCCTTCACTCTGAGAGCACCACCTCATTCACTCGGAGTGACTAATCCTTCTTCTTGGGTTTGCCCTTCACTTGGAGACAACCCTTCTTCTTGGGCCTTCTTCTCCTCTAACTCCTTCACTTGGAGGTCTTCTTCCTCTTCTCCATCTCCTTCACTTGGAGTCAACCCTTCTTCTTGGGTTGGGCAAATTGGGGGATATGGGCCCCTCTCCTCTTCCTAGAGAGCTTCTCCTCTTCTCATCCTCTCTCTTTGCCATGGACAACCCTCCTCTCCTTGGAGGGTTGGGAAACCCTTTCTCTAGGGGTTCACCTCTTCTTCTCCTTCTCCTCCTTTACTTGGAGGAGTGGGCACTTGGCCTCTCCTTCACTTGGAGAGCCTTTCTCCTCCTCCCTCTTCTCTCTTTCTCTTTGAAGAAGTGGGCAACTCTTGTCTACCCTTCTTGGAGGCCATGGAGGGGTATTTATAGTTCCACAACCCTATGGGACTATTTGGGAGGCGGGTGGGGCATTTTGGTCAAGAGATAGCAGTTTTCCCGGCCGAACTTGCGACCGCCAATCAACTGGTGATTGCCAGTGGCCTTATGCAGGAGTTCCTGCCTCGCCACACTAGCGATCG
The DNA here is from genome assembly GCA_963995505.1 of Hypericum androsaemum. Classification (NCBI taxonomy): domain Eukaryota; kingdom Viridiplantae; phylum Streptophyta; class Magnoliopsida; order Malpighiales; family Hypericaceae; genus Hypericum; species Hypericum androsaemum. The sequence goes on from OZ023188.1 coordinate 8,200,121, forward strand.
CTAGTGCACTGGTGCCCACCAGTGCCACTAGCGTCCGCTAGTTGGCTGGCCCCCGCTAGGCGCTTTTTGCAGCCACTTGCTCCGCTCTGTTTTGTCTTCACTCGACGCTTACCCAATTGCCCCCGATCATCCCAAGGCTCTTCAATCGAGTCACACGACCCTCGGATGTCCTCAACGTCTTCACTAGTCTCTTGACTCAATTGATTCTCTGAGCGTCCCCACGGCTCTAAACTCTTTGAACCCAATCAATCAACTCTCGGACCATCCTCACGGCTCTAAACTCGAGCCACACGAATACTTCACTCGTACTCAGGCTCCATACCCAATAATCTCCCACCTGGTGACTGAGATCCACACAATCCACCTGTCACTAGGCGATCGTCTTCTTCACTTGGCAATCTCCCACCCGGAGACTCACCACATCATGAACCACCCATCACTAGGTGATCCTTATCACTAGGCAATCTCCCACCCAGAGACTAACCTCTTTATCAATCACCCTTCACTAGGTGACCATCTACACCAATCGATACCCGTTACCCGTCACTAGGCTAATTAAAGTCAAGCATAGCTCCAACCTCTCCAAGGCACTCACTACAAAGCTTGTCAAGTGGATGGGCACCCACTTCTTTGTCTTGTCACGTTACTTTCCAGGATTCCTCAAAAGCCTTCTCACAACTCCCACCGGATCTGCTATCACTCGTCCTGTACGCTCCTTTGCATACCTCACACGACCACCCGTGAAAGCACCTGGATTCTTCCGCTTCTGAGCTCTCTCCTTGCAACACTCGTTCTCTTTTGCCACACCAACTCTTCTACCCTCCCGATTATGCCATGTCTTGCCACTATTGAGTTTGACTAGTCCCCAAGTCTCATTGGCACTCAACGACTCCATCTTCTCACTTTTTGCAAGCATCCTCTTGGCCACACGCTCACTCCGCTGTGCCTCTGCATAATCTCTTGGCTCACCACCTATCGACAAGAGATAGTAGTTGGCGGGCGAGAACCACTGCGATGAACCACCTTCACTTGTGGAACTCCGCTGTGAAACCACTGGCGGTGGGGAACTTGGTTTCACCTTCTTCTCACTGGCCTCCTGGCCATTCAGTACATTCCTGCTCCCACCCGAGTTCAGAGATATCTTGCTCGACCATCTCACTGCTAGAACCCCCCGTCATCCGCAACGCTCCCCTCGTCCTTCACTTGGACTCGGCATCTAGCTTGCTCTTTTCATCTGCATCAACATCAACATAAACAAATGACACAAAACTAAACACACGAAGATGAGTTAGATTAATCTTCTTCCCACTCCAAGCCACCTCCAGTATCACATTCTCCAAAGGGCTTGATGGTACTCTATTGATTAAACAAGTGGCAGTGTTCACTGCATCTACCCTCAAGATCTTCGGTAGCCAACACTTCACTCGGATGGTTCTCACTTGGTTATCGTGTTCATCTTCTCCACGATGCCATCTTCTTCGGGGTTTCCAACTACTGTCTTCTCGTTGCGACTTCCCATGGCTTCAAAGTACTTCTTAAACACTTGGAGCTTGTACTCTCCGTCATTTTCGATCTCAAGCACACCTCAAGATTCTTCTTACCAATGGAGGTCTTGTAGCATGAACCACCCAAAGATTTTACTAGTGCCGGTCCCTTAACTTGGACCAATTCAAGCTTCTCATCTTTTCAGAAATTGCTACCTCTCAAAGAGCTCACTCTCTACTCTCTAAGACCACAATGCATACGAAGACCCAACTCTACGGTCTTCAAGCTTGGTAGCTTCCCTCTTGAATGAAGCACCCTCATCCTTTTCTCACATATATAGCCAAGTCGACAATGCTACTCTGCACCTTTCGTCACACTTCAAGGTCAATGCTCTTATGGGCATTCCTCATTGCATACAACACACGCTCCTTGATCATCATACTCCTAGACAAGGACAAGCACACCACACTCATCACTTTCTGATCTAGGAGCTTCCACTCCTCTTTCTTCATATCATCGAACTTCTACACGGGTGACTCTTCTTCACTCATCATGGTTACTCTCACCGCGCCCTAATCCGGGCTCTGATACCAGTTGTTGGGAAAATTACCCACTTTCTGTGGACCCAAGTAACGCAACAGAAAATACATACGAGTAAACCATGATAACCACAAAGAAAGCACAAGAAGGGACACAAAAATTTGCTTACCCGGTTCAATCCACAATGATCTACATCCGAGGGCTTCCAAGCCAGGAGAAATTTCACTATTTTCCCGCTCGAGCTTCACTCGCTCTCACAATAATAGATGCCTTCACTCGGCTCACTCTCTCCTCCTCTTCTCACCATAGGCTACCCACACTCTTAGGAGCTCTCACTCTTGGCAAAACCCTAGGCTTGGGCTTTACCCACTCTTCGGGCCAACTCTCCTTCACTCGGAGAGCACCACCTTGTTAACTCGGATGGCACCACCTCGTTCACTCAGATGGCTAACCCTTCTCTTGGCAATGCCCTTGGACTTGGGCTCTACCAATACTTCGGACAACTCTCCTTCACTCGGAGAGCACCACCTCATTCACTCGGAGTGGCTAATCCTTCTTCTTGGGTTTGCCCTTCACTTGGAGACAACTCTTCTTCTTGGGTCTTCTTCTCCTCCACCTCCTTCACTTGGAAGTCTTCTTCCTCTTCTCCATCTCCTTCACTTGGAGTCAACCCTTCTTCTTGGGTTGGGCAACTTGGGGAATATGGGCCACTCTCCTCTTCTTGGAGAGCTTCTCCTTTTCTTCTCCTCTCTCTTTGCAATGGACAACCTTCCTCTCCTTCGAGGATTGGGCAACCCTTTCTCTAGGAGTTCACCTCTTCTTCTCCTTCTCCTCTTTCATTTGGAGGAGTGGGCACTTAGCCTCTCCTTCACTAGGAGAGCCTTTCTCCTCCTCCCTCTTCTCTCTTTCTATTTGGGGAAGTGGGCAACTCTTACCTACCCTTCTTGGAGGCCATGGAGGGGTATTTATAGTCCTACAACCCTAGGGGACTATTTGGGGGTCGGGAGGGACATTTTGGTTAAGTCACAGCAGCTTTCTCACCCGAACTGGCGACCGCCAATCAACTTGCGATTGCCAGTGGCCTCACGCAGGAGTTTCTGCCTCGCCACACTAGCGATCGCTAGTGCCACTAGCGCCCGCTAGTTGACTGGCGCCCGCCAGGCGCTTCTCGTAGCCACTTGCTCTACTTTACTTCGTCTTCACTCGACGATCCCAAAACTCTTCACTCGAGCCACATGACCCTCGGATATCCTCAACGTCTTCACTAGACTTTTGACTTGATTGATTCTCCGAGCATCCCTAGACTCCGAACCCAATCGATCAACTCTCGGACCATCCTCACGGCTTTTCACTTGAGCCAACCGAATACTTCACTCGTACTCAGGCTCCATACCCAACATATCGAATCCCAACTTGGAAGTTTACCTGCTAAAGCAACTTGTGACCAATACATGCAACCTCAAACTCCTTCTCTGTTGGACCTTTTTGTCTCAAACCAATGCTATATGACATAACATACAATAGAAAACCTTCTGTCCACCAAGTAGAACCCTCGACATGTCACAAATTCTACCGTTTGGCCTTGAGTGAGATATCAAATTTGTTTATGGTATTATCAATGGCTTCGCATTCCCAATGACAAACCTACCCCACACCTTCTCTGAGACAGCCACTGCTTCTTGCCAACCATACCTCCACAAAAAAACCACAGCATGCAAAAAATATCTCTGCGAATCCCAACTACACTCTAACTATTCATATAAAGCCTTTGCTCCATCATACAAGAGATTTTTCCATCTCCATTGGAACCCAAAGATGCGACTCCACCTACAACTATACCCCCACTAACCTATAAGTATTCCTTGCATCTCTTTCATCTCAACTAGCCTGCCCACAAACTTATAGTTATACCCACAATAATCTGAAGCTCCTAATGAGATCAAATTTCTCTCCAACTTCGGAACATGCCTGACCCCACACAATTTTCTCTCAACATCATCCCTAGATATCACCTATGTCAGCGATCCTACAAGTAGAACGATCATCCATAGTCACCAAAATCTGAATCAATGAACTTTTAGGTTTAGAACCATCCTCTCTTGGGCGTCATGTGAAAGGAACAAGTGCTATCCAAAATCCAAGAATTAGAGTACTTTGGACCTGACAAAAGAGAAATACCGTCACCATCCGACCCGTCCGAGTATGAAGCCATGTTTAGGGATGTCGATCCTCTTTCGTGGTCCCGAGTTCTTCTTGAAAAATTCTTATTCACGTGCCTTTTTTCTCCTCAGTCGAAGCAATTTCTCTCAAACCTCCTTGACCTTGACCTGGATGCTCTTCCATCTTTTTTTTCACTACGACCACTATGGTTACCCCTTACAACTAGTCCTACTATTTGTCCATCGCCAATTTTTCTCCTTTGATGAAACCCTAGCAGAGCATTTGTGATATCCTCCATCACCACAGATTCCTTCCACCAAGTTAAAGTTGTAACCAAATTCTCATAGGAACGTGGTAAGGAATTCAGGAGCAATAATGCCTTATCTTCCTCCTAGAATTTCACATCGATCCTTCTCAAATCACTCAACAATTGATAGAAAATATTGATATATTGGCTCAAATCTGAGCCCTCCATCATCTTAAGCCCATACAACTTTTGCTTAAGATAAAGCTTGTTCCACAAAGACTTAGACATATACCTTGCCTCTAGTTTCTTCCAAACCCTGCTGGTGACTTCTCTTCCATGACATGATACTTCACGTCATCTGCCAAGTACAAGCGAATCGTCGCCACAATCTTGGCCTCCATCTTCTTCTAGTCTTGTTCCTCCATCTTCTCGGACTTTTTCTCCGAGAGCATGCTAACCATCCTTTGTTGCACTAGGAGATCCTTTACATGCCTTTGCCATAACTCAAAATTCGATGATCCATCGAAGTTTACACAAGCAAACTTCGCGCCGTGACCCTCCATCTTCACACTAAGCTCTGATACCAGTAGTTAGAAATTTTGCGCACATGAGAACAACAATGCTAAAAAAATACGGACATAAGAGATTATGTTGTTCGTCTAATGCCTACGTCCACGGAGATAATTTTATTGATGAATAACTACAAAGCCATACATAATTCTAAGGTAATATGCCTTTCTATAGAAACAAATCATTGTACATCAAATGAAAAAGATGAAGAATAATTGGGCGGACGAGGTTGCTTCGCAATCGGACTTGGAGGATTTCGACCTACCGCCTGCCAAGAACACTCGCTTTCAAGCGAAGAAGAGGAGTGGGACTACCTACACTGGTGAGGATCTTCGTTGGTTGGAGTATGATGTGGACTTTTGGTGTGCCCCGGCTATTTTGTATCACCGATGATTGCCCGACTTGTGGGTTTGCTAGGTTGAGTTACAAGATATGGTAGTGAGTTTGCCGCTATGATTACCTGTTTTGGCCTGGGCTTTGCTTTTTATCTTTTTTCCCTTTTAACCCTTTTCTCATCCTCATTCTGTACTTTTTCTTTTCTTATTAATAAAGATTCATATTTAAAAAAAAAACTCATGAGCCCGCTACAAAATAAAAAAATGGTTGCGTTAAAGCTAGCGAGCGCCAGGTCCCTAGCGAGCGCCAATGCACCAAACTTGCTGAAACTAACAACTGGCGATCACCATAAGATGTCGCTAAATAGTCCTTTGCAATTAGGCAAAGTCCAGTCGACCAAAATCTTGAAACAGCGGTCACTCTCGAATTGGAATTAATTGTTAATAAGTTACGTTTCAAATCATAGATCCGAGACTGAACCCGTAATAGAAGTCAAAGTTTCTCGACGTCGATCACGTAAATGCCACGAGACAAATCAAACAAATAGTTCCCTGCCATGACCGGTTCATTCTCTCTTTTTAAATGATGACTTTCATTCTTGGCCAATGCAATTCCTTTTTGTTTATACCACATATACATCTACTCCACTGTGGACTGATCTAGATTCAAATTTAGTTGACCATTGAAAGATAATAAAATAATTTAATATATATTTAATATTATTATATTTCTAATTATTCAATCGAAATCACTTTATTAAATTTGAACAATTTTTTCATGATAAACAAATATAGTTAATGTTTGTCTTCTCTCTCTTTTCCACAGAGAGAGTCCTCTCCCTTTAAGTGAGTGCTACCCACCACCACCCAGCCTAGCTCCTACGACGGTCCAGTGCAAGCCTCGTTCTAGCTTTGGTGGGGATGGTCACTGTAGCCCCCCACCCACCCCACCCTGGTTTCCTGTCTTTTTTATGACATTAATTATGCTTATTTTGTGTTAAGTCTTTTTTTTATGGTTTTAAAACCCGGTCCGGAGCTACGACCCGGAATTCCTACCATTTTTTGAGTCGGCCAGTCGGACCGGTCGGATTACTGGTCGGATCAAAAATATTTTTATTTTTAAATATTTTAAATAATATATATATGTAGGTTAAAATATACTTATTTTCCATAAAAAAAAGTAGACTTAATTTTTTTTATCTCTCCACTCTATAAATCTACTTATTTATTTATTTATTACTTTATAAACTTGTCAAATCAATTTTTTTTTCTTCGAAAACCAAAAAAAAAAGTCAATTTCGCTCATTTTTGTACTAACCGGGTTCGACCGGTCAAGATGGACCTCAAAATTGGTCGGTCCGACCGGATTTGGTATGGTTAGTACAGACCCCGGTCAAAAGCCTAAAAATGACCCGGTCTTGTGCCCATTTCGTGGTCCAACCGGTCGGACTGCATTTTTTAAAACCATGATTTTTTTCACTTTAGCTTTATGTCTTATCCGGGTATTACTGTTGATCTATTACAGATTCGTGGCATGTTCGATTTTGGTTTTTTCAACCGATCTCACTTTGGGTAAGCCTGGGTTACAACGAAAGTTCTTCGGAGACATTTGCGTATCATTGCATCTCCGATGTTACTTGTCAGCTGCCTCTTTGGTCAGCATTGGTTTGTTTTGGCTCTTCTCATTGGAGATGTGTTTAGTTATTTTGGTCACGTTGTCCTTGCAGTTCCTCCGAACTATGTACCCACTCTATTATTTTTTGCTTATGCCTTGCTTTATTATCTATGTAACCCTATTTGCTTTCATCTTTGTAATCCAAAATTTGGTAATTCTGATGTAATATATGTTGTTTTCACCCTAAAAAAACAAACATAGTCAATGCAATTCTTGCCGAGCTATTTAATACCTGTCCCTCAATAAAAGTGTCGTCAAGATAATTGTAATAACTTGAATTTAAGGTAAATAAAAATCCGAAAGATTTAAATCTAGTTCTGCAGAAAAAACTCCACAAAATCCTACAACCGAATCTGGCAGATACTTTATTATTAAAAAAAAGAGCGAGTGTATGTATTTTGCAAAATACTAAGCTATTAACATATTTACTCAGATGGTCCAATATAATAATAAACAAGGGTGCAGGTTAAGATTATAGGATCAATTTTAACTAATCGTGTTGGTCAATTTAACTAATCGTGTTGGTTAAAACTATCACTTAAAAAACAGATAAAAAAATTAAATCTCTCCGTCTCTTTAGCTCATAAAAAAAATAGAAAGTCGATAAAAATTTGACCATTATTGAATTTTTTAAATCTTTTGGCAATACTCACATTTCTTGTGGAAGTCTATCAATTAGGCGTAATGGTCACCACCTATTGCTTGTGGTGTGATCTTGACGGGGTCAAGATGTTTGGTAAGTTTCAGATAACATCTTACCACTTCTCAAAAAAATGATAACATCTTACCTCTAAAAAATAAACATCTAAAACTCTCGAAAAAATTATTCTAATAACAAAATTATCAAATTAAATTTTTTGTAAGAATATGTGACGCTCATGCAATATTAAGTAGCTTGCAACATTGGCAAAATCCATTTTAGAAGGTTAATTATTGGAATAAAACAAAATAGCTCCTGAAGTTCATGAGGATCAAAAAGTTCAATTTCAAAATGGGCCTCATGCATGCGCTCCGCATATTCCTCATCATTCACCAACGCAGCTAAATTTCAATGTTGTAAGCCCATCATGATTAAAAAATGTTGTAAAGCAGGCATCGTACACAGTTTGCGGGGCCCAATGATGATACGTTATACGGTATTATTGAATTTGTAAACCTGAAATTTGTTCGGCGTGAAGAGCTGAAGGTATAATTTAGTACAGGTAATAAGAGAATTTTTTTTTTCAAAAGTAATATAATAGAGTTTAGAAGGAGAACTCATACTCTCGTAACCGCGAGTCTCGTTAAACCCTAATATAAGTGATAAGTGACTTGTATTTATTTAAAGAGAGTGACCCTTTAATAGAAATAATGTTCGACTCTAAATACAAATAAAAAAATTCACTAAAGCGGGGTTTTGAATTTATCCTCTATGGAATTTGTCGGCAGGATATCCTCCCTGGAATTTTGTTACTAAACTTTGAGGAAAATCCTCATGTTTGCTTTCATTTTCGAGACTTGTACAAGTCGTAGTTAGATGCCATTTTTTCCAACCATCTATCTATAAACAGCTCCCACCTTTTGCTGTCTAGATCTCATAAATACACATATGCCGCATGGATCAATCCATGAGGAAGAATACGACACTTAAAAAAATGATGACTGTGATGATTATTAATTTCGGTTCAGAATGATACGCTCATGCAAAAAGTAAAATTGTAAAAGCATATATTTGACGTAGTTTCATCATTATGTGATGATAGTTCTATCATGTAATTAGTTAATATTGTTTCAATGTTATGTTGTAACATATCCAATAAACGGTGTTAGATATGATTCAGGACGGGATATGTGTGATATGTTGCACTATACATGTATCGCAACATGATATGTGACACATAACGCAAAGACGAAACAAATTATATACGAAGTTGAAATCATATAAACAAATATGAAGTTGCTAAGATACGAAGATCAAACCAATTAAAAATAGAGAACGTAGTTTTTTTCCATTATGTTGCGATAGCTTCATTATTTATCTAACGTGGTTACATCATCATATTACAGCTGAAAGTCTAAATAAACACAAATATTTTTTTTGGAACAGTATAATATTATTACCATGCATATTTACATGATGCGAATACATCCCCAAGAGGGGTGCTCTGAGAGTACTCAGAGAAGAACTCCTAGATCAAAAGAGTCGGAAACCGACAAAAAACCAAGACATCAAAAGCACCCGAACCCAGAATCAGGAGCCCCTTAAGGAATCTAGATATAGCATAATTTCCTGGGTTTGGAGTGGGGATAGGAGACCTGACCATGATGCCCATTCTCGCCAAGATCTTGAGATAGAAATAATAGTGAAGTTTGCATCAAACACACGTTGTTGAAAAATAACCCGATTACGAGCAAGCCAAATCTCCCAGCAGGTGGCGGCCAGGAGAACGAACCACAACTTTTTCAGCGGTGCACTGGACACCAAACCAAGCCAATCGTCGATGAATCCCCATAGAGTGCCCCTCATACACCAAGAGGACCCACTCTTTTGAGGAAAACATTCCAGATGTCACAGATCCTAGGGCACAGCAAGAAAAGATGTAGCGAGGATTCCCGCACGCCCTCGCAAAAGGGGCAGAGAGCCTGCAGATCATCCAGCAAGCAGAATCGACCGCTTCCTGGTCTCCCCTATTTGGATGCATCACTTTCCTGATAGCTCGTAATGGGCACTCTGCAAGGGTATATCAGACCATAACCCGGTTGCACTTAAGACCTCTGACCCCGACTGGGGCCCAAAGCCTTTTAAGCTTATCTCATCATGGTTGTCTAAACACAACTTTTTAACCCAGGTGGCCGGGTGGTGGGCCGACCTTGATTTCTGCACCTGGGGGCCGAATCGCATCAACCACAAGCTCAAAAAGCTGAAGCCTTTGATCAAAAGCGTTAATCACCAGCCACTGGGAGAGCTCTCGGATGAAGTCTCCATGCTAGAACACCAAAGGACTGTGACGGAGACTACGTGCTAGGCCCGGACAAGTTTTGTTTATCTTTTTTCAAGAAGTACTGGCATATCATCTGCCACAAATAAAAGCTTCTTTCTTTGCACTGATCCCTAAGGTGAAAGGGGCCAATCAATTCAAGGATTTTTGACCCATCTCGCTTATCGGATCACTATACAAAATAGTGGCAAAGATGATTCATGGTGTGGTGAGTCAGGTGGTGGGTTAAGAACAGTTTGCCTTCACCAAAGGGAGGCAAATTTTAGATGGGGTCCTAATATGTAACGAGGTGGTCAACTACCTCAAAAAATCCAATCAGGCCGGGGTCCTCCTGAAGTTAGATTTTAAGAAGGCTTTTGACAACATACTTTGGAAGTATCTGGAAGAGGTTCTTATTTCTATGTGTTTCGGCCCTCGGTTCACTGGCTGGATCTCTACCTCAGTGCTGTAAATGGGTCTCCTTCCAGGCTATTCCATATGGAGAGGGGTCTTCATCAAGGCGACCCTCTTTCGCCATATCTCTTCATAATTATGGCTGAAGGGCTTTGTCGTATGCTGCTGAAGGCGGATAGTTTGGGTCTCTACCAGGGGATAAGAGTTCCAGGACTCCAATCTAACCTCTGTCTTTTGCAATACGTAGATGACACGCTGGTTTTTTTCCCATGCTTTCGATGACTGCCTGAGGAAGGTGAAACACTTGATGGTGGCATTTGCATTGGCGTCTGGTCTCAGCCTAAACTTCGATAAGTGCTCACTTACGGGCATTAACACTGACGCTTCTTGGCTGTCTTCCCTGGCAGATTCTTGGGGCTGCCGCTATCAAAACCTTTGCCAACCTGTTTGATGCGGTGTTGAACAGCCTCAGGAAGAGGCTTCGGAGAGGAGTGCGTGAGACCCAAGGATCAAACCAGAAGAGCACCTTGTCGCCCCCGTAGATTGATACACAAAAATAAAACTACTCACTGATCCCGATCATCTATGAATAAATAATTTTTGTTCGACCAAGTTTGGTAACGATAAGATTGAGAGTCTATTTTATTGCATTAATTTCATTTAATTTGATTTTTCAATGTGAGAGGCTGCTGCTTGATTCCCAGCAGCCATGGTTATGGGCAGTAGCACAATAAGTAGGCATAATGTTAGATCTATTGGAATAGTACTACACCCAAATATCCTCACCAGGCGACCAAATTCTCTAATGATTATTTCTATCGAGCACTTACAGGGTCTATTTGAGAATCAACCCTCTTACAAAATCTCTATCCAGTCCTTACAGGTCCTAATAATATTTTTTTCATTAATAAAATTTGAACCAAAAACGAGACTCCAAAGGTTTTTCAAAATGTTGATCAAGTAAATTTCGCATGAAAAAGATGCACTTTAGTTAGTTTCCCAGCCATGACTATTTTTTTTTCTTGGCCGATCAAAAGGAAATTTTTCCTTAATCGCAAGACATCGAAAGTCTCATTTTTGGTAAAGAAAGAGTCATGTTAAGGCACGGTACTATTAAATATTATTACAAGCCACTGAGAAAAAATATACAAAACCAGAAATGGACTTGCGTGAAGAGTTAACAACCGCATGCACCAAATTAACTGGCGTCCTTGAAATTAGCCTCTCTTTTGTTTCATGGTGCAATTTTTCGTTTGAATATCCTCTGTGGAATTTTATTACCTAATCTAGAGGAAAATCTCTTCTTCTTCAAGACTAATACCAGTTTTTGTTTTTTCATAAGTTCCTATACTTAAAAGAAATTCTCTTAATAGTATATTTTACTTTTGCTAAACTTGAATTCAAAAACTCCCAAATAGCTCAAATATATTGGTCTCTTGCCACCACACTCACTAACCAAACAGCCATTGTTATACCATTGAAGTACTCCAAAATGGGCATCAAGCACACACTCCCCATATTCCTCATCTTCGGCCGCTCTCACCATTCACCAACGCAGCCAATTTCAATGTCGTAAACCAGTGCAGTTACACTGTTTGGACCGAGGCTTCACCCGGTGGTGGCCAACGCTTGGACGCAGGCCAGTCGTGGTCCTTCGACATGGCGGCCGGAACGACAGGTGGCCGCGTCTGGGGCCGGACTACTGCAACTTCGATGCCAGCGGGCATGGCAGCTGTGCATCCGGAGACTGCAACGGGCTCCTCCAGTGCAACGGCTACGGGTCACCCCCCAACACCCTGGCCGAATACGGACTAAACCAATTCAATGGAATGGACTTCATCGACATCTCCCTCGTCGAGGGGTTTAACATCCCAATGGACTTTAGCCCCACAAGCGGCAGCTGCAAAGGGATCAAGTGCGCGGATATGAGCATCCTGGACCAGTGTCCGTCCGACTTGAAGGCCTCAGGGGGATGCAACAACCCATGCACAGTCTATAAGACCAACGAATATTGTTGCACTAATGGTCAAGGAACCTGTGGGCCCGCTGATTTGGCCAAATTCTTCAAAACTAGGTGCCCAGATGCTTACAGCTATCCACAGGACGACGCATCTAGCACTTTCACTTGCCCCGGAGGTACTAACTACAGAGTTACTTTCTGCCCTTGAACCTGTTGGAAGTTTTTAGCCACCATGGTTCTTAGTTGGTTCATACTGTAATAATAAGATGTAATAAGTGCTTCCTTTAGAGGCCAAAGGGTTTTGGGTACATGATCTGTCAACGTCCCTTCATAATATTTCGATTGTTAATAGCGATGTATCTCGCATTATATTGTCCTAGTGGAATAAAAAGAAATAACAAGTTTATGGTTATTACAAAGGCTTCTATCGAAACCGCAAAATGTCTCCACCTAAAGGTGTAATGTTGTGGAAGATGTCCAATTGGAATTGGTGTTTACGTGGGAAATGAAGCAGCTTTCAAAAGATTGATGATCTCGTCTATGATTCTGCAATTGATGTTCGCATAAAGACGTCTAATAAGTTGACATTGTTAGCTATATAAGGTTAAGGTCATTTTTGTGCATAAATTTCGGTCAAAGTTAATACATGTCAGAAACGTGTTAATCTGAAAATTTTGATGTTAGCCAAATTTGACTGAATACTTCCCTAAAATTGCTCCAAACCAAGTAAGTTTATCAGGACGTCTGTTCTATTTTGCTTGAATCTCGCATGGCATCGACAATATTAGACTGTAATTCATTTCACAATTACACATGGGAAGTTAGAGTTTTGTACAGTCTAAATTATATGTGAAATTTTTTTCATTTATTGATTGTTTTAAAGTTTTGACGTGGATATTGATAGAAGAGAAAGTTCTACCTGTAAATCACGATCCGGTGATAGCGTCTAATGACATGCAAGACAAGGTGAAGTTCATGCCAACAAGTGATGCAATATAATAAAAATATTGATTCGAATTTTACGATTCATAATTGTATTCGAATTCTTTCTTCGACGAATCAAATATAGTTCAAAATTTTGATAAATTTGAGTTCGTTCAATGTTGTAAGCCGATCATGACAAAAAAAAGTTGTCAGCAAGCATCGTACACACTTTGTGGGGCCCAATGATATTATGTTAGACTGTTCTATTGTATTTGAATGATTAATCTCTCAATAAAATATAACAGTTAAATTTTATAAAAAGCACGAGCTATTCGGTACAATTATTCGTAATATCGTAAAAAATTTTACCCGCCTCCTCTATGGCCATGTCACTTATAAAAAGGTTGGTGCGCAAGATCCAAGGAATTGACCCATCGTTAACTATAATCTCCTTGTTCATTTCGCGACCTTGTAGTGTACACTCGTTTTGTCCAGATCTATTAATTTATATTCTTTGAATTGGGTATGGAACTCTGTCTTTTTTTTGGTAAGTGAACTTTTATTAGGCAAAAATGTTTAGAACATGGAACCAAAACAGGACTAAAACAGTATAAAAAGCTATGCTAAGTTGGTCCTTCCGGATTCAATGAAAAATAAAAGATTCTTATTACATAAGTTCTTAGTTCCCTGGACCAATAAAGCCATTATTTAACCATATTGTTCAAGTTATTCCGCGTAATTAGAAGCAAAGCTTGAACTTATAATATTTTTTTCCATTAGTAAAACTTGAACTAATCCAAATCTATTATCAGTTAGAACAAGTGATCAAGCTATGCGAACTAACACCACAATATAGATAACTAACATAAAAAACCCTAGTGCAGAAAAAACCCTAGCATTCCCTTTTTTTAGGAGTAAAAGTGGCGCGAAGCCTATATAGTAAATGAGTTATAGAACGATAAAGAAAAATACATAGACATAAGACAAGACAACCAAGTAGAAAATGAAAGCCCGTTCGATGATAGTAGGGTGGCACGAGGGGGGAGAGATGGGGCGGTCGAAAAAGTCCGAAGGTCAACAACCGGTGCGGATTTCTGCCAAAATAAACTTCTGCCAATAACCTCAAGACACCGTCAAGAGGGCATCTGAATGCATACAAGATACACTCAAATGAGAGCCAAGGTCGACCTAAATCGACCGAGACAAGGTTCTCCACCGGCAACTACCGAACAGGCAACGAGATCTGAAAGGATCCAGGATTAGAGCAACTCTGATCCAAGCAAAAGCCCATACTACAGCAAAAGCATAAGAAATAAAACACTTAGCCAAAAATCCACTAAATAGAGGTAGATCTGGGCACAATAACAAACAACAACAACAAGAACATAGAAAAAAGATACGACACAAGCAATCAAAAGTAACTACAAGATAAGGAAAATTATATAATAAAACAGAACCAAACCGGGGGGTTGGTCTCAGTGGAGATCGACGAAGGACCGCTATTGGCCCTGTGTCTGGCGGTGCAGAACCATCCAGGGAAGGATGACGGCAGAGTGTCCGGTCGCGAGCGGTGGCTAACAAAAAGGAACGCTGGCAGTGGTCAACTGAGAAACTCCGATCTACTAGAAAGGAGACCAGATCTGAGTAGATCTTAGAGTCGCGGATGATGATTAGGGGTTGAAACCGGCGAGAGTTAGAGAAAACTTGGGAAAACTATAGAGGAGAGGTTGGGAGGTGGGTGGCCGGCGGACAAGAGGGCTTTGAGGTGGTGGAGGTAATGGTTAGGTTGAGACGGTGAAAGGAATGGTGAAAAAAGGAGGCAGATTTTTTAGGTTTTTTGAAAAATCTAGGTAAGGGCTCCAACGAGGGAGAGAGAAAGCTTCCACCGGAAGAGTGGGATATGTCCTGGAAAAACCCTAGTGTTCCTGGAGACCCACTCAAACTTTCGGCCAACCACGTCTCTCCGACCATTGTTATAAGAATGAAAATTGCCTTCAAAGTTATAAGATTTTTTTGTGTGGCCATCATGAATTTGAGATTTATGACTTAGGTAACCGCCATTTATTGACTGTGGTCTATAGAGAGACGTTAATGGTTGTGACTGCTGATTTTTGGACCATGGTTAATAGAAAATTGATGATCATCATTGTTCTTTAATTATTATGAGGTCTCAAAATCTACCTATAAAAGAGACCTCCTCAACCGCTGAGTTGGAGTTACATAGAATATTATACTCTCTTCTCTCCCTCTTAGATTAGCACATACATTCTTGCATAGAGAAGGAGTTCTTCAACTGTTGAGGATTCACAGGTCGGTTAGATTATTGCTTCTCTCAAACTGAGTGATTGGGCGTTGTACCTTGGGAGCTAACTTACTCTTAAGGCGATATAGGTAGATAATTTGAGATTAAGCACGCAGTTTGTTGTGGTCTTGTCCAAGATTAAACTGTCATTATGAGTATTCTTCACTATTCCAATTACATTTTTAAATGCTATTTATTTAGACATATATTCAATTCTTACATGACGATAATAATTAATCTAGATATATTATCCAATAACCTTAAGCTCAAATTAGATTATTATTATTGTCCGGTAAAGTGAATATACAAAGATTGACGCAGATTCATCTTCGTTTCCTATAATTAATTAAATAAACAACGTCGCCCAACCATCTGCTAGTGTTTCGTGTATTTGATGATTGAAGAAAGAGTAAAAGGAAGTCCACGGAGGAAGATTTAGCATTTTTATAACGCAGCTTGAAATATGAGATGGACAAAAGCCTGGTTGGATTTTTTGATGCGTGCTTATTATTACTATTGATGTGTATAATTTTGTAGTTTATGAATTGTTTAAATTCGGAATGTAACTAGGTTAAAAATCTATTTCAAGGCAATTCTACCTTGGGGCGGCGGATTGTTCCACTTCTAATAGGGTAGGTGGATTGTTCCTCCTCATGGTCTCACAAGTCCGCCTACCCGTCCACATGGTTTGAGGCATCCGGAGAGCTCGGCTCATCCGCCTTCTCATCCGCTTGGTCCTTTCTGTTCAGAGAGCTACACCCGTCCGAAGCATTTGATCGATCTGCCTGGAACTGCCCGTCCGAAGAGATTGATTGATCTGCCTGCCAAGCCGTCCGAAGGGATAGACCGGTCCGCCTGCCTAGCCATCCAGATCCGCCTCGGTTGATCCTTCCGAAGGGATTGATGGATCATCGTTTTGTACGCTTGCTTCATTAATTTGCCTACCCCGCCTTCTCGAGCTTATTTGCCCGCCGGCCATGTTTGCCCGGTGACCTCGCTTGTCCATTTTCCTTGTATCGGCTTTCGGATCGTTTAGGACGGGGAGAACTTTATGACGACGTGTCTTGGGCTTAAGTTATAATATTTTGTCTTGAACTTGGGAGGTATGAGGCTCGCTTGGGTTTTTACCTTGGGCCCATCTTTAGGATGTTTTCGTCCCGTTGACATATCACGAACACCATAGTTCGGCCTTGAGTGAGATACCCGATTTACCCGTGCTGTCACCAACATCTTTGCATTCCCAATGTCAAACCTACCCAACACCTTTGACGTGCACGTCCCTTTAGACAACTATAGCAGGGCCTTGCTAAAAATACCTCTGCAAATTCCAACTACACTCAAATCATTCATGACAAGACAAGCTAAAAAAAATTTTAAAAAATAAGTCTAGAAGGTTATGTATATCCCTCCTAATTATAAGAACCTAGAGAAGTTGTTTTGAGAGTCCTCAGCGATGCAGAAATTGGATTTCCCATTTTGCCCGGAATATCAACCTTTAGTATTTTGGTCGTAACGTCCTCTTCCAATCTTTGATTTAGGCGTTCTGTATATCCACGAAAAGAGGAAAGAAAGATCTTCGATTGTCTGTCTAATAGGCGTTCTCTAATTTGACTCCAAAATTGACCAAAGTTCCCTTCCAAGTCAGCTGTCCCTGCTAGACTCCTTCTTCAAGTAAAATTCTTTCCAAATTTATCTCCTTTTCCTACAAATTAGCACAATGAACCCATTAGTCACCAAAAACTAAAAAGATTACTAAAATGATACTAAACTAATGACAAAAGTACAAAAATGACTTTAAATCTTATGTGTTTAATGCATACTTTAGACACACATCACAAGCCTTTTCTCCATCACAAGCCTTTTCTCCATCATATAAATCTTATGGGTCAAGGAGCTCTTCCCCTCTCCATCAGAATCCAAGGATGTGACTCCAACTACAACTGTGCCACCCACTAACATCTAGGTATTTTTTGCATCTCTTTTACCCTTCATCACCACCATAGCATCTTTCTCCACCTCAATGAGCCCGCCTATAACCTTATAGATGTACCCACAATAATCCAAGTTTCCTACTGAGATCAAATTCTTCTCTAACTTTAGAACATGCCTAACCCCACATAATTTTCTCTCAACACCATCCCATATCTTAATCCTTATATCACCTATTCCAGCGATTTTGGATAGCGCTTGTTCCTTTCATATGACACCCAAAAGACACAATCCCACTTTGCTTTCTTTCTCGACACAATCCCAGCACTTTAGCCCGACAAGCGACAGCTGCAAAGGGATCAAGGTCTTAGGGGATAGGTGCCCAGATTCTTCAAAGATAGGTGCCAAGATGCTTACAGCTATCCACAGGACGACGCATCTAGCACTTTCACTTGCCCCGGAGGTACTAACTACAAAGTTACTTTCTGCCCCTGAACTGTTGGGAATTTTTAGCCACCAAGGTGCTTAGTTGGTTCATACCATAATAATAAGATGTAATAAGTGCTTCCTTTAGAGGCCAAAGGGTTTTGGGTACATGATCTGCTAATGTCCCTTCGTAATACTTCGTCCGATAGTGATGATGTATCTGGCATTATATTGTCCTAATGGAATAAAAAGAAATAACAAGTTTAAGGTTATTACAAAGGCTTCTATCGAAACCGCAAAATGTCTCCACCGAAAGGTGTAATGTTGTGGAAGATGTCCAATTGGAATTGGTGTTTTCGTGGGAAATGAAGCAACTTTCAAAAGATTGATGATCTCGTCTATGTTTCTGCAATTGATGTTCGCATAAAGACGTCTAATAAGTTGACATTGTTAGCTATATAAGGGTCAAGGTCATTTTTGGGAATAAATTTCGGTCAAAGTTAATACATGTCACAAACGTGTTAATCTGAAAATTTTGATATTAGCCAAATTTGACTTAATGCTACCCTAAAATTGCTCCTAACCAAATAAGTTTATCAGGACCTCTGTTCTATTAGCTTGAATCTCGCATGGTATCGACAATATTAGACTGTAATCCATTTCACAATTACATATGGGAAGTTAGTGTCATGTACAAGCTAATTTATATGTGAAATTTTTTCATTTATTGATTGTTTTAAAGTTTTGATGTGGATATTGTTGAGTTTGGAGAGGACAAAAGTAAAAGAAAAATTATTTTCTTGTTTTGTTTCGGACTCCTAATTTGACCTAAATAGATTACTTGATGTACAAGGGTTTGTCTCTATATAAAGGCATGTTACCCAAGAGTTTTGTATTACTTTGTGGCTTGGATCCATCAATAAAAGTTCTCCTTTCTCTCCATGGACGTAGGCATTAGGTCGAACCACATTATCTATTGTGCCCGTGTTCTTTGCGCGTATTGTTCTCTAAGTTGCTGAATTCCTAACAAGTGGTATCAAGAGCTAAGGTGGGAGGATATCGGATCACGGCGCGAAGTTTGCTCTTGTGAAGTTCGATGGTTCATCGAATATTGGGTTATGGCAAAGGCGTGTCAAGGATCTCCTCGTGCAACAAGGGATGGTCATCGCGCTCTCGGAGAAGAAGCCCGAGAAGATGGAGGAGCAAGAGTGGAAGGAGATGGAGGCCAAGGCGGTGGCGACAATTCGCTTGTGCTTGGTGATGTACGTAAAATTGTGAATAATTAAACGCACAAGCAAATAGTATAGTGATAAGTAAGGTTCTTAGAACTGAGGGTTAAATACTAAATCAGGGCAAATAATTATGTGAAGCGAGAAAATTAAAGTTTTATAAGGTTGTGAAAGGTTGCAAGTAAACGAACGACATTAGAAATGCAAGTAAAGACGAGTTATAAATCAATGGAGATAAACGAGCACGATACCCTTATGGACTACCCATCTATGTCGAGACTATGATTTTTATGAAGTTCTAACTAGTACCCGGAGTGTTCTAATGCATCTTCCTAACGCTTCTGCTCATTAAGATGATAAAACTAAGCTAGAGTAGTTCATGATTACTAACCAATGCTTCCGCTCATTAATTAGACCAAGAACTAGGCTAAACTCAATTACGAAACTAACTCCTAGTGGGTTATCTCTTAGTATCAAGATTCCTCATTAATACCTTAAGACATGTCAATTGACTCTTCCGTTGATTCTAATGCCTTCCGGTATATTATTATCAACTAGACATCATAATCTAAGTGATCAAGTTAGATTAAGTATTAAGATCATTAATTGACTACTACTACGAGAGATAATCAAACCATAGCTAACATAGACAAGTAATCACATAATTAGGACATCGCACTCACAAGAGAACTAATCGCTAAGTATGTTAACAAAGCAAGATAGATTAATGAAGTACATGATAATAACTAGCATAAAGAGAAGGATAGAGAAAGCTTAGTCGTTCGAGCAAGCCTCGCCAATCTCCTCCACGTAGCTAGCCGAAAACGTGCCTTTATTAATCTCAAAGTAGTCTCAAGGTCCCAGTAGAAAGTATATATAAAACCTAAGAGACTAAGGCCTATATATAGCCAAAATTCTAACACGAAAATAGGAAAACGTAGAGTAGGTTTAACCTAACTAGAAGTCTTGCTAGCCAAGTAATAATATAATTATGGTCCTAGGGCCAAAACAGGAGCCAAAAGTCATAGAAAGCTGAAACAGATTAAAATCTTGTCTAAAAAAGAAGTCTGAAAAAACTGTCCTCGGAGTGCTTGGCGGGCGCCAATGAGTTGGAGCCCACCAACCTTGCATTTTCGTATTTTGCATTTTTTACCCTTTTTTGCTTTGAATTTGGCCTTGACTATAAAAGACAAAATGTAGAACTATCTTTAAGCTTTCCAACGATATCTCATTTGATATAATTGGATACTCGAGCTGAAAGTTGTACATCTTGCAATATGGTCTCTCAAAATTACCCCTTCAACGGCCTTCAATGAGCTTCACTTTCTATCACAAAATACGACAAGGGGTAAAAGTCTACTCCAATACTAATGCATGAAAATGACATAAGACTCAACACAACTAGATGAAAACAATAAAAAATATGACTTAACACAAGCGAAACACGTAACCAATAGGTGAGTGTTTACACACTCATCACACCCCCACACTTATTTCCATGCTTATCTCCAAGTAAGGTGCATCAGACACACTAAAAATTGTTGGTCCCCTAGCAATAGTGAACTATCCCAAGAAAACCTCATATTAGCTCAATTCCACAATTCAAGTCCAGCCCACAAATCAAAGTAGTTCCCCATAATTTTTATCATTTAGAAAATAGTGAAGATTACTAGAAATGTTACCGTAAGAAGCACACGACATGAAGAGATAATTAAGACCACATTGCTCCATCATTTCACCTAGCCTTAAAAAAGTTTCAGATTAACGGTTAGCTTCACTCAGTTGGCATCTTAGGAGTACACTTGTAGACCAGTAGGCAGAGTCCAACACCAACCCCATGGCTCACTTGATTTCCTACAACGATCTCTAAGCTTATCCCGATTAGGCTAGAGTTCACCCCTACCAAGATCCACCTTTCTATTTTTATGAATCTTTTTATACCACCCATTCACATACCACATACCACAATTCGCATATAACATTATACATTCCATACATTCCATAACCACCTTCATCCAATCTTTTTTTCTTTTCATCACTTTTTCCATTTTTTAATTTCTTTTTCTTTTTCTTTTTCAATTTTTTCACATTCCACACACTGTTCTTTTCATTCTTCTCTCGGGTAGGGGCTTTGCTACAATTTATTGACCTAACCACTGCCCTTCACCTAAAAAGTTTTTCAAAAATGGGTTTTTGGCAGCAAACACATTACTCGGATAGACTCACAAGTTAGCTAAAACCTTTTTAATATACAGGTGGGGTTCGGTTACTAAGAGCGTGTTCTCTCAACTACTCATGTGTTCTCTTAGTCTTGTACCTAGGAATCACTTAATCAAATTATGAGATTTTGAAAAGCAAGAACTACTTCTCAATCTGGGCTTAATTCTATCCTTGCTACTCCTGTCTTGACATGAACCTTCCTAAGGATATTCGGTTGCTAGGAAGCCAACTATTTTAGGGTGAAGTTTCATCATCTGCTTATGACACCACATTGGGCTTAAGCACACTCCTACCTCAAACCTAGACTCGATCACATATGCCAAACTAAAATGAAAACACATGTTTGGCACTCCCCCACACTTATTGAACACAGTGTCCTCAATGTGGAGACAAGACACGAATAAACATCACAAGACAGGAACATGAACATCACAGGGCACAGAAATAGGAACATAAATAGACAGATAACATAAACGATAAGAGGAGAGGACTGGTACTGCCCTGACAATCGCAAGAAGGAGGCGGTGGGGAAGGTTGGCAGTGTTTCGCTCTAATGGCCTTTGACACGCAACAAAGTTTATGTATGGACTGGCGAGCTTCGTTTGACAGCCCCTAGTTTTCTCTGTTCTGAACCTCCTGCTAAGACCATTAAAACACTGAATCAAAATAACAATACTGAAGCAAATACAAATATAAAAAAATTAAATACTAAACGTGCTAATTTAGAGTCGTTAGCTTGACTTTGTTACTCCCTGTGGCACTACGGTGGATGGAGGCGCCTATCGATTACTTGGAACGCTATTTCATCTGGGCCTATGCGGAGAAGTAGATTGCCATTATGAATATCTACCATTGCATGAAAAGTGTTGAGGAATGGACGTCCTAGAATTAATGGACAACTTGCATCTACAACGTAGTTCAGCACCACAAAGTCTATGGGTATAAGAGACTTGTCAACTTTGATTAGCACATCTTTCGCGATTCCATGTGGTTTCTTCTTAGTGTGATCTGCAAGCTCTATCATCATAGATGTAGGTTTGGTATCTCCTTAATTGAGTTTCCTGAAAGTAGCCAAAGGCATAAGATTAATATTGGCACCCAAATCACATAAGCAATGGGGAAACTGAACACCGTCAATAGTGCAAGGAATCGTGAAACTCCCTGGATCTTTTAGTTTTGGCGGTATGTCATTTTCTATCAAAGTGGTCGGCTTGCCATCGTTTCGCCTCTTCTTTCTTATGATAATTTTCTTCAGAAACTCAGCATATTGTGGCCTTTTATCTAACATCTCCAAGAAAGAGACATGGCTTTGAATGTCCTCCATTGTCTCTATGAATTCAAGGGCCTTCTCATGCTTTCTTGACTTGTTGAGGTGATAGTGGAGGAACATAAGAATCCTCTTTTTCACGGATATAGGCTGGTGGCTCCATCTTCTTAGTAACTACGTCCTCCTCTATGGCTGGCTTGATTGGTTTGGCACATTCTTTTGAAGAAGATTTATTCTCAAGTGGTGGCTTTCTTCGGAGTCTTTGAGGAAATGGAGGTGGAGGGACATAAGGCGGTGGAGGAATATACGGTTCGTCATCCTCGTCCACACTCCTCAATATGATGGCCATCATTTGTCCTCGTGGGTTGGACTCCGTATTGCTAGGTAGAGAACCTATTTGCCTTTGAGTGTTTGCTACAGCCAAATTTCTGAGTTCGATCTCCATCTTCTTGAGTTGCGTGGCCTGCCCCTTTAAGTATGTCTCAAATTCTTATTGACGTGGTTCGCAACAATCCATCCGCTGTACAATGATACTTTGTTGTTGGATGGATTGCTGGACTACCCCTACCAATTGGTCAATCTTGGAGAAGATGGTGACTTGGTCTCCCACTAATTGATCAATCTTCTAACCAATTTCTTTGGCTTGATCTGCTAAATATGGCTGCCTGAGTTCTTGCTGAGCACCAGTGTTGTTTGCCTGCTGGCCAAATCGAGAGAAATTTGGCTGAGCATTAGTTTGTTTTAAGAAGCCCATTCTTGGTGGTGTTCTATCAGCGATAGCCTGAATCTCCTCCATCATTGGACAGTTAGTTATGGGATGTGCTCCTTTGCAAAGCTGACAAGTGTCTTGCACCACAGCTGCCTGTTCCTTGTCCTTGGTCAAATTGTCAAGTCTTTTGGTAAGTGCTTCTATTTGAGCTTCGAGCTTCATGTTGGCATTCACTTTGAGTACTTCTCGGATTGCTTCCTTACATGGTTGCCTAGCATGTTCTTTTGGCCACATACCATTGACTTGAACCATCTCCTCCATTAAGTGAGCAGCTTCATTAACAGTTTTTCTCAAGAACACCCCTTGAGAAGAGGCATAAATATGATCACGGGATGGGCCATCTAACTCGTTGTAGAAGATTTTCATGAGATTGTCCTGAGTTATGCCATGTTAAGGTAAGGCACTTTGGAGATTGGTGAACCATTTCGAGGCTTCATAGATGCTCTCCCCATCTTCTTGGATAAATGTGTTGATTTCTTGCAACAGTTTGGCTGTCTTGGCCATAGAAAAGAACTTCCGTAGGAAAGCATGGACTAAATCAATCCAACTGCTTATTGTCTCTCCTTTCAACTTGTTGTACCAAACCCGAGCTCGGTCTCTCAAAGAGAAGTGGAAGAGACGCAGCTTCAAGACATCATCATCAATATTTTGAAACTTCATGATGTTGCAGATATCCTCAAATCGGGAGAGATGGTCTTGAGGGTCTTCGCTTGGCAGGCCGCAAAATTGGACCAAGTTTTACAATATTCTGATGGTGGATCCTAGAATATGGAAAGAGGTGGGACCTATAACTGGTTGTTATAACCCATTAGGATTTCCATTTCATGTAGGAACAGATGATTCGAGCAGCATCCGTCTTCGCAAAGCGTCTCCTACAGCTTGGAGTGCTCCATCTTCTCGATTGTGTGCCATTGCTTTGGCCTGATCTCTCTTCTCACGCCTAATTACCCTTTTGAGTACTCCGATGTCAACCTCAAGCACATTGTTTGTGTCAAGGTCTAGTCCTTCACTCCGGGTTCTTGATATGCACTAGAGAATCCTGGAAAAGAAAGCACACAAAATTAGCAAGTTTGCTACACAAAATCAATTCCTTTTGATTTAATATCCTAAAATCTCAGTTCCGTGTCGACGACGCCAATTTGATATACGCAAAATTGCGAACAATTAAACGTACAAGCAAATAGTATAGTGGCAAGTAATGTTCTTAGAACTCAGGGTTGAATACTAAATCAAGGCAAATAATTATGTCAAAGGTTGTGAAAGGTTGCAAGTAAACGAACGAGATTAGAAACGCAAGTAAAGACGAGTTATAAATCAATGGAGATAAACGAGCACAATACCCTTATGGACTACCCATCTATGTCGAGACTATGGTTTTAATGAAGTTCTAACTAGTACCAGGAGTATTCTAATGCATCTCCCTAATGCTTCCGCTCATTCGGATGACAAAACTAAGCTAGAGTAGTTCATGATTACAAATCAATGCTTCCGCTCATTAATTAGACCAAGAACTAGACTAAACTCAATTACGAAGCTAACTCCTAGCGGGTTATCTCTTAGTATCAAGATTCCTCATTAATACCTTAAGACATGTCAATTGACTCTTCTGTTGATTCTAATGCCTTCCGGTCCATTTTTATCAACTAGACATCATAATCTAAGTGATCAAGTTAGATTAAGCATTAAGATCATCAATTGACAACTACTACGAGAGATAATCAAACCATAGCTAACATAGACAAGTAATCACATAATTAGGGCATCGCACTCACAAGAGAACTACTCGCTAAGGATGTTAACAAAGTAAGATAGATTAATGAAGAACATGATAACAACTAGCATAAAGAGAAGGATAGAGAAAGCTTAGTCGTTCGAGCAAACCTCACTAATCTCCTCCACGTAGCTAGTCAGAAGCGTGCCTTCATTAATCTCAAAGTAGTCTCAAGGTCGCAGTAGAAAGTATATATAAAATCTAAGAGACTAAGGCCTATATATAGCCAAAAGTCTAACACAAAAATAGGAAAACCTAGAGGAGGTTTAACCTAAACTAGAAGTCTTGCTAGCCAAGTAATAATATAATTATGGTCCTAGGGCCAAAACAGGAGCCAAAAATCATAGGAAACCGAAACGGGTTGAAATTCCGTCTAAAAAGGAAGTCTAAAAAAATGGTCCTCAGAGTGCCTGAAGGGCGTCAATGAGTTTGAGCCCACAAACCTTACATTTTATAACTCCCTTGACACCGGCCAAAGAGGTGGCGCCCGCCGGGGGCTCGGTCAGCTTCATCGCATCTTTGTATTTTATATTTTTGACCCTTTTCCACTTCGAATTTGGCCTTGACTATCAAAGACAAAATGTAGATCTCTCTTTAAGATTTCCAACGGTATCTCATTTGATATAATTGGACACTCGATCTGAAATTTGTGCCTCTTACAATATGGTCTCTTAAAATCATTCCTTCAACAGCCTTCAATGAGCTTCACTTCCTATCACAAAATACGACAAGGGGTAAAAGTCCACTCCCGAACACTAATGTATGAAAGTGACATAAGACTCAACAAAACTAGATGAAAACAACAAAAAATATGACTTAACACAAGCAAAACACGTAACGAATAGGTGAGTATTTGCAGACTCATCACTTGGCGGACAATGTGATGTATCATGTCATGGATGAGGAGTCACCAGCTGAGGTATGGAAGAAATTGGAGGCAAGGTATATGTCTAAGTCTTTGTCGAATGAGCTTTATCTTAAGCAAAGATTGTACGGGCTCAAGATGGAGGAGGGCACAGATTTGAGCCAACACATTAATATTTTCAGTTAACATGTGAGCGACTTGAGAAAGGTTGATGTGAAGTTCGAGGAAGAAGACAAGGCATTGTTGCTCCTGAATTCCTTACTAGGCTCTTACGAAAATTTGGTTACAACTGTAACTTCGGGGAAGGAGTTTCTGGTGTTGGAAGATATCAAAAGTGCTCTGCTAGGGTTTCATCAAAGAAGAAAAACTGGCAATGAACAAGCGGAAGGGCTGGTTGTGAGGGGTAGCCATAGTGGTCATAGTGAAGATAGAAAAGGATCCAGGTCGAGGTCAATGAGGTTCAAAGGAAATTGCTTCGAGTGTGGAGAAAAATGGCACGTAAAGAAGGATTGTCCGAGAAGAACTCGGGATCGCGATGAAAAAGGATCGGGTTCTGTGAATGTGGCCTCATATTCGGATGGGTCGGATGGTGATCTTCTTTCTGTTTTATCAAGTCCAAAGCATTCTGATTCCTGGATTTTGGATAGCGCTTGTTCCTTTCACATGACGCCCAAAAAAGGGTGGTTCGATACCTACAAGTTCGTTGATTCAGATATAGTGACTATGGGTGAGAGTTCTACTTGTAGAATTGCTGGCATATGAGACTTGAGAATCAAGATATGGGATGGGGTTGAAAGAAAACTGTGTGAGGTTAGGCATGTTCCAAATTTAGAGAGGATTTTGATCTCATTAGGAGCCTTGGATTGTAGCGGGTACAGCTATGAGGTTGTAGGCGGGCTAATTGAGGTGGAGAAGGATGCCGAGGTGGTGATGAAGGGTGAAAGGGATGCTAGGAACACCTACAGGTTAGTGGGGAACACAAATGTACGTGGAGTCACCTCGTTGGGTTCCGATGGAGGAAAAAAAAGCTTTTCTGTGATGGAGTGAAGGCTTGACATGAATGGTTTGAGTGGAGTTGGGATTCGCGGAGACAAAATTAGCAAGTTCTCGCTATGATTGTCTAAAGGAACGTGCACGTCAAAGGTGTTGGGTAGATTTGGCATGGGGAATGCGAAGCCGTTGGTAGCACAACGGGCGAATTGAGTATCTCACTCAAGGTCGAACGGTGGAGTTTGGGACATGTTGAGGGTTCTACTTGGTGGAACAAAAGGTTTTCCGTTGTATGCTATGGCAAGTAGCATTGGTTTGAGGCAAGAAGGTCCAGCGAAAAAGCAGTTCGAGGTTGCGGAGCATGGGATTGACCAGAAAATAGAGAGCGCATCTATTGGTCACAAGTTTTCTTCAGCAGGTGGACTTGCTAGTTGGGGTTTGATAGAGATTAGAGGGAAGAAGCCAAGCAAGCTCGGAAGCTCGAGCTTAGGGGCTGGCTCCAAGTGATTGAACTAAGGTGGTGAGAAAGTTGAGATGGTCTTATTGATGGCGGTATCAATGGTCCGAGATGGAATCGATGGAGTCAAATTGGTCTTGCAAGATCTCATCTCTTCATGGGGTAGTGTTTCATCAATGTGGAGTCTTGTTGAAGTTCGGATGGAGCTTCATGGTTTGTCCACGGGATAATTTCTCATCAATGTGGAGATTGTTGAGTTTGGCGAGGACAAAAGTAAAAGAGGAATTTTTTTTTGTTTCGGACTCCTAATTTGACCTAAATATATTACTTGATGTACA
This sequence comes from Hypericum androsaemum, assembly GCA_963995505.1. NCBI lineage: Eukaryota > Viridiplantae > Streptophyta > Magnoliopsida > Malpighiales > Hypericaceae > Hypericum > Hypericum androsaemum. The sequence goes on from OZ023188.1 coordinate 8,227,951, forward strand.
AGTGTTTGCCTCTATATAAAAGCATGTTACCCAAGGGTTTTGTATTGCTTTGTGGCTTGGATCCATCAATAAAAATTCTCCTTTCTCTCCGTGGACGTAGGCATTAGGCCGAACCACGTTATCTATTGTGCCCGTATTCTTTGCGCGTATTGTTCTCTAAGTTGCTAAATTCCTAACAGATATTGATAGAAGAGAAAGTTCTGCCTATAAAACACAATCTCGTGTTAGTGTTTAATGACATGCGACTAAGTGAAGTTTATTCCAACAAGTGATGCAATATAATAAAAAATATTGATTCAAATTTTACAGTTCATAATTGTATTTGAATTTTTTCTTCGACGAATCAAATATAGTATGAATTTGTGTTCATTCAATGTTGTAAGCCGATCATGACCAAAAAAAGTTGTAATCAAGCATCGTACACACTTTGCGGGGCCCAATGATATTATGTTAGACGGTTTTATGGTATTTGAATGATTCATCTCTCAATAAAATATAACAGTTAAATTTTATAAAAAGCACGAGCTATTCGGTACAATCATTCGTAATATGATATAAAATTTTACCCGCCTCCTCTATGGCCATGTCACTTATAAAAAGGTTGGCGCGCAAGATCCAAGGAATTGACCCATCATTAACTATAATCTCCTTGTTCATTTCACGACCTTGTAGTGTACACTCGTTTTGTCCAGATCTATTAATTTATATTCTTTGAATTGGGCATGGAAGTCTGTCTTTTTTTTGGTAAGTGAACTTTCATTAGGCGAAAATATTTAGAACAATGAACCAAACTAGGACCAAAACAGTATAGAAAGTTATGCTAAGTTGTTCCCTTCTAATTTAATGAAAAGTAAAAGATCTTGATTATATAAATTTTTTGTTGCCCCGGACCAATAAAACCATTTTCTAGCTTGAGGAACAATGTTGTTCATAACCAATATGGAACACTGTCTAAAGTGGTTGAGTAATTACATTTACATGTGCAAGTTATTCCGCGCAGTTAGAAGCAAAGTTTGAACTTATAATATTTTTTTCATTCGTAAAACTTGAACTAATCCAAATTTATTATCAATTGGAACAAGTGATCAAGCTATGCAAACTAACACCACAATATAGATAACTAACATCAAAAACCTTACAGAGAAAAAACCCTAGCGTTCCTGGTGACCCACTCAAACTTCCGGTCAACCACGTCTCTCCGACCATTTCCAGGTGTTTCGCCTGGGCACCGGTCTTGTAGCTCATGCAAGGCTATCGCATAACGTGGATTCTCAGTTGTCACTGGCAGATGGGATGTTGGAGAATTAGATTATTAATCTATCGAGAAAGTTGGTCCAACATATAAATGTATGCTGAGATTGAGTCTTAGAGTTTAATTAGAAAAAAAATTTAATTAAATATAATCCCTTAGAAACTTTGAGCTAATTATATTATAGCTACAATAATTAGTTTTGGATGTCTATGAGATCAATACAAAATTTGTTGACAATAAATAAAAATTGTGAAAAATTAATTCTCTGTGCGAATGAAAATTGGCATCAAAGGTATATGATTTTTTTAGTGGCCGTCATGAATTTGAGATTTATGACCTGTATAATCACCATTTATTGACCGTTGTCTATAGAGAGACGTTAATGGTTGTCAGTGCTAATTTTTGGACCATGATTAATAGGAAAATTAATGATCGTCATTATTCCAAAAATTATATGGGTTCTCAAAACCCACCTATAAAAATGGGCCTCTTCCTCTTATTCGAAACACACACAAAATCTCACATAGAATATTATACTATCTTCTCTCCCCCTTAGATTATTAGCACATATAGAGTTGGAGTTCTTCAACCGCTGAAAATTCACAGGTCGGTCAGATTGTTGCTTCTCTCTAACTGAGTGATTGAGCGTTGTACCTTGCGAGCTTACTTACCCTTAAAGCCTGACACGATATAGGCAGGCAATTTTTTTAAAGGCAAAAGAATCTTCATAAATAAAAGAAAAAAGATTGGGAGGCAGTCTGGGGGCCAAACCATAAGGCAATAGCCAGGTAGAAAGTCGCCTATCCCTGCTAGCCTCGAGCTATCCCGAATAAGGGATTCTCCCACCCACCCACTCGAGGGACGTACACACACATATCCCGCACACTTAGAGTGCACGGTTGCAATCACTGGTCTCATCAAAAATTCTATTGGTGCCACCCGACAGTGAAAAGAGTACACACTCATATCACTGCAAAGTCCTATGAGAAAAGAAAAGTGGTAAACTGCCACATGGCAAAGTTGTCCTAGTCACCCCACGAACATGAAAGACTTACAATCATGAGGAAAAGCGGTAGAACGGCATCAGCATTAGGTCGATATAGGCAGGCAATTTGAGCTTAAGGGCACGCTGTTTGTTGTGGTCTCGTCCAAGATTAAACTGTCATTGTGAGTATTCTCTACTATTTCAATTACAGTTTTAAATGCTATTTTTTTTGGCGGGAAAAGAGAATCACATAAATAAAAGAAAAAGGTACACAGCGAGACAAACACCTACGACCTACCCCTAAGCAGGGGTTGGGGCCCCTGGACCAACAGGTCCAGAGAGAACCCACAAAACTCTAAGTCCTACTCTGCTGAAACCCACAAAATGGGCAGTCGGAGTGACGATCCCAACCAATAGGCTAGGAAGACGTCGCCTATCAACTACCTCAGCTGTACCCACAAATCGGAAGTCTGAGGGCCCTGCAATCAGACAACAGCCCAAAAAATAGGAAACCTAAAAACCTAGCCTCGCGATTATCCCTGCAAGGGACCAACCACCCGTCCACCACGAGGAGGGAACCCGAACACCTAATGTGAACGGTTGCAACCGGGGGCCTCTGTAAAAAAACCCTGCCATCGCCATACGACAGGGAAAAAGAGCACCAAAAACCCGTTAATGCTGCAGAGGCCTATTACAAGAGAGGTAGAGAAATAGAAACAAACCGCATCAGTATTCATGACCGTACGAACCGATAGAAAGGCATCCCAGACAGATCCCGCCCAACGTGCCTCAGGAGTGTATCCGGCATGTTCGGCCAGAAGCCCTCCGCCTGCAACTTGGTCAATGCATCCGCAGCGGAGTTGCCTTCCCTGTAGATGTGGGAGACCTGAAAAGTCATCGAACGAAGCCTATCAAGCACTCGGAGCCAACGATTCCGGAAACACCAAGGCACATCCAACCTGCGAGACTGAAAAAGCCAATCCCCAATTGACTTACAAAGCAGCCCTGGACAAAGCCCCGATGATTCCTAAAGAGCCCCACCGCTGTTGATTCACCAGGAGCCCCCGCCGCACTCCCATCCGTATTACACTTCATCCACCCAAGGGGTGGACAATGCCAAAAAACCTCCTTGATGACCGGTGCACGGCCAGGGCACCAAGACACCCGAAAAGACTCCACAATCCTGTGATCCTCAGGCAAATCATAAGCATGGCCAACCTCAAGAACCTCCATCTCAGCCACCAGATTACGAACAACTATAAATAAAGCCTCCAAAGTCCGGACTGCCCCGTCGAATATACGCTAGTTTTGTTCAATCCAGATGGCCCAAGCGGTCGAGACCACCGCAACCCTCCATAAGGCAAGCACCTGGGGGCTGAAAACAAACTGCATTGCCTGAACCATGAGCTCATTCAAACTAGCAAAAGCCGACCAGCGAACACCAAAAATATCAAAAATTTTCTGCCAGAGCGACCTTGCGTAGCTGCATTGCACCAACAAATGATCCAGACTTTCCTGAGATGCAGAACATAGGAAACATATTGAAGGACCAGTGAACCCTCTGCGGCGGAGAGCCTCCACCCTGGGCAAACAGCCATGAATGGCCCACCAACGCAACATGGAGCGGCGAGGGGGAATGAAATCGGCCCAGATCCAAACCCCCCATCGGACCACTGGAAAAGAGGGGCGCAGATGCTCGTAGGCCGCCTTTGAAGAGATAGCTCCGTCTGAGGAGTGTTTCCAGATCATCCGATCACTGCCTGGAGGGCCAAGCGAGTAGCGTTGAATGTCAGCAGTAATGTCAGGGAAACTCGCTACAAACTCTGGGAGCAGTCTCCACCCCCCATCTACCTAGTATGCAGAGATTGGGAAGCAACAAGAATCACGCACATGATCCGGAATGTCAACCCTGTCCGCAATGACATAACCCATCCAATTATCCAACCAAAAATTCGCATCTGAGTCTTCCCCAACCAAGCAGATAGTGGAATCACTAATATCATCAAAACATTGTCAGAAGCCCCTGAGAACCAAGGAGCGGACGGAGTTCCTAAGAGATTCTGTCACCATGCAGTAAAAACGGTCCCAAAAAATTTGAAAATAATCTTTTCTGCTGTAGAGGATGCCCCAGGACAAACGATGCAGATAAGCCGAGTTCATTTTAGCTAACGAGCAGAGCCCGAGGCGGCCTTCCACCTTCGGGACACATACCTTGTCCCGAGAAACAGTACACGAACCCCTCTTATGAATGTCCCCTGTCCAGACAAAATTCCTGATGCACATATCCACAAGCTCGAGCAAACTCGTTGGCCACCTATAAATCATCATCGAATGCATGAGAGAGTCCTGAATGATAGCTTGAACCAGACAGACACGACCAGCCATGGATAATGAAGAGCCCTTCCAGCGAGAGAACTTAGCAATAACGTCATCCGCCATACTCTGAAGATAACAACGCCGCAGTGGACCATAAAAGAGAGGCACACCAAGATATACAAAAGGGAGAGAGCCCTCTGAAATGCCCAGAGATGACTGTAGGCGATGGCGCATAGAACGCGTCAAGTGAGTGCCGAAGTAAACACGAGACTTACTCGGGTTAAAAAATTGACCCGAGACCCCAGCATATTCTTGCAAAATTCCCAAAAGACAGTGACAATTCAAGGAGATCTCTTTGCAGAAAAAAATAACATCATCAGCGTATAACAAATGCGAGGGGAATGCAGAACTCTGCCTCGCCTTGAAACCCAGCAATTACCCAGACAAAACTGCCTCCTGAAGACGCCTACTAAACACCTCTTCTGCCGCAATAAACAAAAGAAGAGACAGCGGGTCACCCTGACGGACCCCTCGGGAACACCCAAAGTAACCTGCCCGGACTCCCTCCACCAGAAGAGCATTGCAGACCCCAGAATGCCCCTAACCATGGAAACAAATTTGTCATCGAAGCCCCACTGTCGTAGAACCGCAAGCAAAAAGTCCCATCGCAAGGTGTCAAAGGCCTTCCGGATATCTAGTTTAATAGCCATGTTCCCTACACTTCGGCGATGATCCAGACAGTTAATCCCCTCAGAGGCCAAAGCCATGCAGTCATGTATACTGCGACCGGGCACAAAACTAAACTGATGAAAAGACAGCAGCGAAGACAGAATCGGCCCAAAGCGGCTCGCAAGGATCTTTGGAAAAATCTTATAAAGAAAATTCCCCAGCACAATCGGCCTATAATCCTCCACCCTGAGCGCACTTGGAATCTTCGGAATCAGAGTTACAAAGTTCGAATTAAGGCCCCGAGGGAAGAACCCCTGCGCAAAAAATTCTTGAACAGCTCGAACCACATCGCCCCCTATCACCGACCAAGCCGCTTGATAAAAAGAACCACCAAAACCATCAGGACCTGGAGCACTATCCGAGTCCAAACCAAAAACAGAAATTTTTACCTCCTCTCCTGAGGGAATCCGTAGCAGGGACTCATTTTACTCAGCTGTAACAGACAGAGGGATCAGACGAGTAATCAGGGCTGATGCATCCACCCCAGATCCTGAATCTGTAAAGAGAGATTGATAAAAAAAGACTATATGCTCCCGAATCAGAAGCTTGTCCTCCATGACCTGCCCATCGATCAACATCGCAGGAATCCCAGCTTGACTATGCCGAACCTGAACACTCTTGTGGAAGAAAGCAGAATTTCGATCCCCGTGCTTAAGCCACTTAATCTACGCCCGCTGCCTGAGAAAAATGCTATGTTGCTCTAAAGTGACATTATACTCCCGTAAAGCTGACTGTTCCTCCCTGATTAAATCCTCTTCAGGACCCCGATCAGCAATTAAATCCTGGACAACAGAAACTCTAGCAAAAGAAGTGTCCAGGCGTAGGCGAATATCCCCAAAAGTGTCCCTGTTCCAGACTCGCAAAGCACGCCTTAGGTCACAGAATTTTCTCATGATCCCCAAAATTGCACCGTTCCCCTCCTGTGGGGAAGACCAAACCTGTCGAACCACTGCCAAAATGCTTTCATGAGATGTCCACATTGCATGAAAACGGAAAGGACGAGGTCCAGAAATCTCCTGAGTCTCAGCACATTGAATGAGAATCGGCTTGTGATCTGAAACATTCCTGAAAAGAGCCCTGCACTGCACAGAAGGCCAGAGATCAAGAAAAGAGACGGAAGCCAACCCTCTATCCAGACGGGATTCCATATAACCCCCTGTATAACGACGATTAGAATAAGTAAAATGACCCCCCAAAAGGGGAATATCCACCAAGCCACGAGCACTGATAAATGCCTGAAATTCGAAACAACAGCGGCAATTAGGCAAACAAGTACTCCTGGGCCTCATGAGCTCCCAGAATAGCATTGAAGTCGCCAACAATGAGAAGAGGAAGCTCCGGAAGCTCTAATAAGTCATCCCATAGCCGACGATGCCGAGTATGACCAATATGCACATACACAAAAGCAAAAAGGAGTGGCCGTTGGCGCCAGACAAAACGAACCACCACCACTTGAGAAGTAACAAGAAGAACCTCCTCCCCAAAACCAACAGGAAGCCGAGTAAACACCCACAAACTAGGGCACCCATTGCGCCTGTAATTGACACTCACCAAACGGTAACCAAGACCAAGCCAAAACCGTGACAAAACAGACTCAAAGTGTACCATCGGTTCAGCAATGGCAAACCAATGAGGTCGATAACGCAAGCAGTGCTCACGAAGTTGGGTTCGGGAATGTTCATTCCCCAAACCCCGAATGTTCCAGAAGAGCAAATCCATTGTGCCCGACAGGGCCGAATTGAGTTTTTTGGCAAACGCTGCCGCTGGGTGTGACTTCTCGTTAAAACCGAGTACTGCTGCCGCTGTGGAACCGTCAACTCCGCCTAAGCCTGAGAAGAAATAGTAGCCTGAAGCTGCATGGGGGGATCTTCAACGGAATGAGTAAGTAGAGGACTAGAAGTTCCCTGACCCGGGATAGGCAAAGCACCATCAACCATACCTAGTGTCTCATTACATATCTGAACTGTCATCACATCCGAGGCCACCGGACTAGCAAACGCAACCCTCCTTTCCGTGCGCATTTCCTCACAGGCCATTTTGGCAAACTGGTCAGTGGTCGGCGAAGCCAAAGCCGAACTTGGAGAGGCAATAGGGGAGCTGAAAAAGCACCCCACCGGCGGACCCAACCCTGGAATATCAACAACAAGAGATCCCCCTGCAACTGTAACTTGCCCGGAAACATCAGGAACCCCGGAAGTGCGAATGCCAGAAGTAGAAACTACTAAATCTAGTCCTGCCTGACCCACGAGCTCCCTAGAAATAGAGCCCCCTGTCGCTGAGGAGCACTGGACTTTCCCACCCTCAATCACAGAACCCTGAACCGCCATGGAAACGGCAAGCTCACCTTCCTTTTGTAAACAAGCAAAGGCATTAGACGTAGGAACATCCGAAGGTCTATCATCAACCCCTGATAAAGACGGAGCCAAGCCAGGACCAGTCCGCTGTTGCCAAACCCTCCTTGGCCGCCCATGAGGCTGGTCTCTGCCCTCAAGTACATCGGAACCACCAGGGCGTTGATCAATCTCCTGGGCAACCCGCTTACCTGCAGAAATGTCCCGCTGCCGAGCGGACTGATGACCCACATCCGAGGGATGCAAACGCCGACAGAGAGGGGACGTGTGGCCCACCAGCTTACAATGGTCATAAAATTTTGGCAGCTCCTCAAACACAATGTCAAAAGAAGAATTCCCAGCTGCAGATTCAATTAGTAGCTTATCCGGAAAAGTACAAACCATGTCCACCTCGATAAGTACCCGAACACAAATATCATTAACACGGTTAAGAGCCTCCGTGTCAACCCGAATGGGAACCCCAATCGCCTCGGTCATTCCAAAGACAATATCAGAAGCAACATGTTCCATACTTAGCCCAACAAACCTGACCCACACCTTGGCCAGAGACGACGGCGACTTCTTTGGCTTGAAGAAAGGCATCCAAGCTTGCAAAAATAGACGGCCGTATTGAAGCTTCCAAGAAGAGGTCTTCCAGGCTTCCTGTTGCTCAAGTTCAGACTTAAAATAGAAGCCAAAATAACCCATTCCCAGCGGCAACATAGACCACGAAGAAACTGGCCAGAGCTTAGTGAGAGCACCTCGCAATACAGAGAAAGAACACGGCTTAGAACCCCGAGGAGTGATTAACTGCCCAATAAAAGCACGCTTGGCAAAATTCTCGCAAATAGCAGTCCTGGCCGGGCCAAGAACAATAGCAATCTGGTTACCCTTGAGGACAGGTTTGAGGTTCTTACCCGTATAGGTCCACCCCCCGGGCTGGGACCTGGCTAGGGCAGCATAGGATTGTTGCCCAGCAGCCGAAGGGGATTGAGTATCAGCCGAGACCGTCTCAAGCACGGTGGGAGACGGGCCTGCCCGCGGCTGCTCCGGCAAGCTGGCCTGCACTACCGGAGCGATAGGAGTCTCCGAACGATCAGCCTCTGGCAATTGGGACGACGTCATTCGTGCTGTAAAAGCACTAAGAACCTGTGCAAGAACCTCCTGCGGTAAACCCAAGTTAGCACAGGTACGAGCAAAAGCATCCATCGGGGACTGGGCAACAGACTGACCAGGAGTGAGAGAGTCAACTCCCCTGGAACCGGGATCAATCCCAACACCACAAGGCGCTGAAGAGAGAGATCCCTAGACAGGCAGATCACGGACGTCCCCCGTGACTGAGGCATCAACCGAGCAAGCAGCAGTTTTAAATGCTATTTATTTAGACATATATTCAATTCTTACATGACTAAAATAATTAATCTAGATATAATATCCAACAATCTTAAGCTTAAATTAGACTATTATTATTATTGTTCGGTAAAGTGAATATACACAGATTGACGCAGATTCATTTTCGTTTCCAATAATTAATTAAATATACAACGTCGCCCAACCATCTGCTAGTGTTTCGTGTATTTGATGATTGAAGAAACAGAAAAAGAGAGTCTACGGAGGAAGATTTAGCATTTTTATAACGCAGCTTGATATACGAGATGGACAAAAACCTGGTTGGATTTTTTGATGCGTGCTTATTGTTACTATTGATGTGTCTTTTGATCTTCAGCTCACATTTCTAGACTTTGTTGTGTTCTGCTGTGCTAGTTGACTGTGTTTCAACCTTAATGCACATGGAAAGCAATTTCGGTTATGTCTTCCTTATTAATTCCACAGTCAATATAAGCCATGAATTTCATGTGGGAAAGCAAGAGACGTTTTCGTCTAAAGCCAAGCACTTAATTATAATGTCGTTGATTAAGGGATTAGAATTCAAGAATTGGGGAAAGATAGAGGAAACAGAGAAAGAAGGGCATAAAGCACTTAATTGTTTCTTGGAATTGGATGCTTGCGGTTCTCTGGACTCTCTCTTCTCTCTGTGGTGTTGTTTTACATCTTTGGGTGATTTTAATATACTTACGATTCAAAAGAAAAACAGAGAGAAGGAGAGGAAGAAAGGAAAGAAACCTAAATGTTTCTATTGAGAAATTGGTTACAATTGTTCATCATTTTTCTATTTAAACTCCCACTAAGTCGGTTTAACTGGTTTGTTGCAATATAGTTCAAGTATTCTTAATACTTCTCCCTTAAATCCCTGCGTATGAACATTATATTAATTTTTAAAATTATAATTGGCATGGAATTTGGAGTAGTCAAAGATGAACGAAATTCTCATTTACTTGAACAGTAATTGGGATAGTAAACTGTTACTATCTATTTATAATTATCGTACAAAACTGATATCGCAGTATATGTTTTAGTTTGGTGGTAAATCCTGATGAAGTGGAAATGAAAAAAAAAAATCATTTTTGTGGCTGTCAATGTATTTCCTAGAATTTTGTTACGTGCAAAGCTTCATGTTAAAGGCTACAGATGTTCCGTAGATTTGTAAGTCTGCTGCTATTGAGAGTACATGCACAAAACTATAAAGCTTCATGTCAAAGGATACAATGTTTCCCTGTTTATGTGTTGGTCGTGATGTTGTACCTTGCTATCTGCTGCGGAACCTGTTTGGTCGAGCGAAGAGCCTCCTAAGTCAAGCATAAAATATACAGATTCAGCACAGGTGGAGAGAGGAAAATCGTGTTGCTGACGCCCTGTCAGAGCATGCCCTATTGTTGGAGCTAGATTATGTATTGATAAGCATTCCTTTACCTAGTTGTATTGACGTGCATCTAGACGACATCAGAGGGGTTAGTTTGCCTTGTTGTACGCGTACATTTTTGCCAATTTGCGGTTAATAAAAATTAGTGACTAATGTCCCCTCGCACTTTACCCAAAAAAAATTGCATATTGGGCACATCGTGAGTCTAGCTTGATATTTGCTAACGAACAATTGTTGCTCTAACCACATATCTAAGTGGAAAATTGATTAATAAGACTTGGGCTTTCAATTGTGTATGTTTGCCCGAGTCATTATTTGCTATGTCTAGTATAGAAATGAGTGAAATGAATACCAGTCGAACTTTAGTAAATCGGTCACAGATTTTGACTCGGAGGTTGGATGGAGATGACTCACATTTTTGTGAAAAGCCAAGGAGATAATTATCCTAAGGTCCCTAGTGTTCAAGCAAACTCTTCTTTTAGTCCTTATTATTTTCAATAACCTTTCTCGGTCCTTCTAGTTTGAAATATTAGCCCTTTTTAGTCCCTGGCTCCGATACCAAAAAATTTCTCCAGCAAAAAGGCTTCCGGATCTACCCCCGGTGTCACAAATGATGGGTGTCCTCAAGTCAACTAGTTGGCTAGCTCCATGGCTCCCCTTTATGGTCAAGTCCTTCGAGTTTTCACTAGATCATTAGCTAAGTCATAGGCTCTCAATGATTCCCTCCCGGGAGTTTAGAGCTTGGACTAGGGTATAACACTACCACTCTCCTCTTGAGGATTTTTAGGTCTATTTCAACCTAAATCCCACATGACCCAACTAAAAGCATTAAGTTTACCGACTAATACGCATTCAAGGGCAACCAACCCACAAACAACTACTCACACATCCATAAACTCAAACTTAACATCAATTAAGTCAACTATTGTCACAAACATTAAATTAAAGAGAGAAGGTTTAGAAAGCTCAATGAGGTCTTCAAGAACTCCTAGCCCCCTCCTCCTTCTTCAATGCTCCTAGCTAGCTTCCTTGAGAGAGAGAGAGCAAAATGAAAGTGTTTGACTATCCTAAGTGGCCAAACCACACAAATGGCTAGGCAAGTTGAAATGGGGACCTAAAAGGTCTATTTATAGGTCCCCTACAAAAACCTAAAGAGCTAGGGAGTGTACAAGAGAAGCTTGGACATTTTGGGCCAATCTCGGATTTGCTTGTAGGCCTGGTTCGTGGGCCTCCAAAGATGCTCAAATTTGGCCACCTTTTGCTCCGAATTAGACTTCTAAAAAGAAGCATAAAATATAGATCTTCTTCTTAGCTTTCCAATGACGGTACCTCATATGCCTCAATCTGATGTCTGAGCAAGAAGTTATGGCTTTTTAAGTGCGGCATACTCTGTCTGCCCAGACGAATCTGCCGCCCTACGACATTTTCCACCATCCGGTGGCTTTTGGGACCTTGCTTTGGTCTCTCCACCACGAGCTTTCATCCATGTCCACTCCGGTTGGTCCCGAACTACTCCAAATACCTCCAAAAGATCATAAACACAACAAGTTAAACCATTCAAGACTACAAACCTAAAAATGGTGTAAAAGATACTAGACTCAACACATAAAGACTTGAAATTGGGTCTAAATGACCCTAAAATGACGTGGTAAAATGAGCATTTATTACACTCATCAGTCCGCTAAATCTTTTATCGAGTGTTTGATTGGATGTTGTTAGTATTTAGTTAATTAGGCGTTCTTGATGTTCTTGAGTGTGCTCTTGATGTTCTTGAGTGTGTTCTTAGTGTTCTTGATGTGCTAGAGGTTGAAAAAGGTGGGATTTTCTTCTTCTTTTTTTACTAAGGGTCAATTTTGTCCTTTTGCCGTTAGGGTGGAGTGAAGCATCTTAGATTCACCTAAGACCGTCATGAGCCTAAAAGAGACCTAGTTAGGAGGGTTCTGTTCATGTGGTTTTCTTGCCCATTACTTCTATTCTAGGTTACCTAAGTTTGTTTATAGTAGTTTAGGTTGTTAATAGTCTCCCTCTTTTAATCAAACACAACAACCACTTATCTTACATATCGTCCCAAACTAACTAGTGAGTTAAATTGGTGCTCCAAATCCCCACTCCCTGTAGTTTGACATTTTCCTTACTCTCTTTATTGCAGTGGGATGAAAAACCCCCTCATCAAGGACCAACTAAAAATCCCAATCAGATCTCCTTCAAAAACAAAAAAGATTAGAACTTGAAAACAGAAAGTAACGAAGTACTTTCAGTAGCAGGCGTTGGACAGTTGAACCCATCATTAGAGAGGAAGATATTACTGGGCCAGGGCACCTTAGTCAACTGGACCCCAAACTGGGTCCCGACCAATTCAACCTCGACGGATGTCTGGGTTTCATCATCGACAGTCTCGATGGCCATCTTCAGATCGGTTGTTGGGTACCCAGCGAACACCATCCCATTCCAGATGGCGGCAGGGAGGCCAGTCCCGTTGGCGAGGATGGCATTAGAGGCGGAGACCAGGTACTCGTAGTGATTGAATCTGGCGAGGGTTTGTGAGGCGACTAGGTTAGAGGATTAAAGCTAAGCAAGTTGTGTTTTTTGGGTTTTGTGTTTCTTTCTCTTATCTCTTTTCTTGTATGTGTGTGATTCTTAGTTCGTTCGCTAAATCTTTAACTGAGTGTTTGATTGCATGTTGTTAGTATTTAGTTAATTAGGTGTTATTGATATTTTTTAGTGTGTTCTTAGTGTTCGTGAGGTTGAAGAAGGTGAGTTTTTTTTGTTTTTTGACTGAGGGACAATTTTGTCTTTTCAGGTGCCTTTTTTTGGGAGAATTTTTTTGGTACCGGAGCCAGGGACAAAAAAGGTGCATAATTTTAAACTAGAAGGATCGAGAAAGGTTATTGAAAATAGTAAGAATTAAAAGAGATGTTTGCTCAAATACTAGGGACCTTAGAGTAATTATCCCAAAGTCAAGACATAGATCTACAACTTTGTAATTTATGACTTCTTTAAATTCAGTGCGTAACAAGGTCAAAAATCTATTTCAAGACGATTCTACCTTGGAGAGGTGGATTATTCTACCTCCAATGGGGTAGGCAGATTGTTCCTCCTCATGGTCTCGCACGTTTGCGTAACCGTCCACATAGTTAGAGCTATCTGGAGAGTTCGACTCATCCGCAGTTTATAAAATAAAATGCGTATTGGGCACATCGTGGGTCTAGCTTAATATTTGCTAAGGAAGAATTATTGCTCTAAGCACATGTCTAAGTGAAAATTTGATTATTAAGATTTGGGCTTTTAATTGTGCATGTTGGCCCGAGTCATTATTTGCTATATCTGATATAGAAATGAGTGAAATAAATACTAGTCGGGCTTTAGTAATTTGATCACATATTTTGACTCGGAGGTCGGATGGAGACGACTCACATTTTTATCTAAAACCAATACATAGATCTACAACTTTGTAGTTTATGATTTTTTTTCACTCAGAGTGTAACAAGGTCAAAAATCTATTTCAAGACGATTCTACCATAGAGAGGTGGATTGTTCCATCTCAAATGGGGTAGGTGGATTATTTCTCCTCATGGTCTTGCATGTTTTCCTATCCGTCCACATGGTTTGAGCCGTTCGGAGAGCTCGACTCATTCGCACTTTACCCAAAAAAAACTTGTGTATTGGGCACATCGTGGGTCTAGTTTAATATTTGCTAATGAATAATTATTGCTCTAAGCACATATCTAAGTGGAAAATTGATTAATAAGACTTGGGCTTTTAATTGTGCATGTTGACCCGAGTCATTATTTGCTATGTCTAGTACATAAATTAGTGAAATAAATACCATTCGGGCTTTAATAAATCGGTCACAGATTTTGACTCGGGAGGTTGGATGGAGACGACTCACTTTCTGTGCAAAGCCAAGACACAAATCTACAATGTTATAGTTTCTGACTTCTTCATATTAAGAGTGTAACAAGGTCAAAAATCTTTTTCAAGAGGACTCTACCTTGGAGAGGTGGATTATTCCACCACCAAAAGGGTAGCCGGATTGTTCCTCCTTATAGTCTCAGATGTTTGCCTACCCATCCATATGGTTTGAACCATTCAGAGTGCTCAACTCATCCGCCTACTAGTTTGCTTAGTCCTTTCTGTCCGGAGACCTGATTCGAAGGGATTGACTGATCCGCCTGCCTAGCCGTCCGAAGGGATTGACCAATGTGCTTGCCTAGTCGTCCGAGGGAATTGACTGATCCGCCTGCCTAGTCATCTAAATGGATCGACCGATTCGCCTGCCTAACCGTTCAGAGGGCTTAATTGATCTACTTGGGTTGACCCGTCTGAATGGATTGATGGATCATCCTACTATCCGCTTGCTTCATTAATCCACCTACCCTATCTTCTCGGTCTTGCTTGTCCATCGGCCATGTTTGCCCAGTGGCCTCGCTTGTCCATTTATCTAGTATCAGCTTTTGGGTCGTTTAGGCCGAGGAGAACTTTGTGAGGAAGTGTCTTGGGCTTAAGTTATAATAATTTGTCTTGGACTCGGGAGGTCTATAGCTCGCTTAGGTTCTTACCTTGGGCCCATCTTGAGGATGTTTTCAGCCGGTGGAAGTTCATTCGGGTTAGTAGACGAAGTTGGGTAGGATGCGATTGTGTTTTTCCTATTCTAAGCAGGAATGAGATTTTCCTATTTTGGAGTTGGATTCTCTGATATTCAGTCACAAGTTAGGAATTTTCTTGATTAAGCCGAATCTTTCAATATTCGGCCAACGCTTGGAATGTTCTTATTTAGGCCGGGATTGCTTGTTCATCACGGCCTAAGCATCCCTATTCGAGATCGAATTTCTCTATTTTTTTGAATCGGTCCAAGTTTTCCTATACAAGGTGGATCAAATCTCCCTATGTTAGAAACAGCCAAAGTGAAATTATCCTCTACGGAGCAGAGCCTCATTTAAGTGAGATCCATCAACATAACACAACAACCCTACTTTACTTATGTATGTTGCTTTTTCTTTCCATAGACTACAAAACAACATTAGCACTTTTTCCCGCTCTCTGTTAGGCAATCCTTGTGACGACTACTCCGGATCCGCTCGGGTTACTTTAGTTATTATACCCCTTTTCCCCGAACCTACTGAAAAGAGATTTGAATTCAGTGAATGAAGTTTCCAATTCAAACCTTAAGAATATTTTATAAAAAAGATTAAGAATGTAAAAGATATCATTAGGAGAGTCGCCCTCTGACTAAGATTTTTACAATGCTTGACTCTAAATACGTGATAATTAGAAAAAAAGCCTCATTCACCGAAGGCACATTTTTCGATTTATCCTTTTACAAAATTGTTGGTAGGATTTTGTTGGAGACCGAGACTAGGTTAATGTTACCAAACTTGGAGGAAAAATCTCAAGTTTGCTTCCATTTTCGAGACTTGTACAAGTCGTAGTTTAGATGCCATTCATTTCCAACCATCTATCTGTAAACGGGGTTGGATTGGGTACAGAATGCCTAGATTCTAAACCGTTCAGAATGAAGACACGCGGGAATTTTTTTGCAAAATTAATAAAATACGGAGACCAAAATAAAAAAAGCCATGTACAAACACATGCCTGAAACAAATGCCATTATGACATAACTGCGCATGCTACTATCACATAACCGCGCATGCGAGTATCACATAACTAACTGTGCATGCCAGTATGACTTTTTTTGCAAAAATGCTAAAATACAGAGACCAAAATGAAAAAGTCACATGCGCCATTTTCATAAACGGGATATGCCGCTGTCACAAAAACAAATGTCATTATCATATAACTGCGCATGCCAGTATCACATAACTACGCATGCCAGTATCACATAACTGCGCATGCCAGCGTGGTCCCCCCTTCACTCCAAACCGTTCGGAATGATTTCTTCACTCCGTACCAAATCCAAACTCTGTGTAAACAGCTCCCACCTTTTGCTGTCTAGTTCATTATACGCTCATTGCAAAAGTAAAATTGTAACAACTTATACATTTGATATATTTGACGTAGTTTCTTCATTATGTGATGATAGTTTTATCATGTAATTGGTTAATATGGTTTCATTATTATGTTGTAACACATCCGACAAATGGTATTACATATGCTTCATGACCACGATATGTGCAAGGTTGTTAGTACTACCGTGCTGGATCGCATACAAGATCTTAATGTTGAACAGATTGGTAGGATCACCGAGTATAATCATAAGATCGCAAGAATTTTTTCAACTAATTCCATCCATGTTCCTACGAGAGATTTAGTGAATATTTTTGTGTTTCTTTTTTTAAATCATATTTGGTATTTCCTATAAATTTCTTAAATTTTAAAGATATGTGGTATTTTTTTAATAGTTTAAATTAGTGTAACCCTAACCTTAATATTGTGCATTATAAATATAAGGGTTTTAAAGATATGAGTTTGATGAGTAGACTGACTTGAATGCTTTGTTGAATTAAAAATTTTAGATGATGTTTGTGACAATGAGTGTTTATGACTTATGATTAAATTAATAAAAATTTATGTTAAGTTTATTTTTCTTAGTTATTTCTATAATTTTATCTATTTAGTGGGATCTTGCAATCCGTGTTACGATCCTCCGATCTATGAATTTTCTATACCCAAATGATCTTCAGTGGGATCCCGATTTTGACAACCTTGGATATGTGTGATATGTTAGCACTATACATATATCGCACATGATACGTGACACAAAACACAAAGATAAAATAAATTATATACAAAGTTGAAGTCATACAAACAAATATGACGTTGCTGAGATACAAGGATCGAACCAATTAAAAATAGTGAAAAGTAGTTTTTTTTTCATTATGTTACGGTAGGTTCATATATATTGTGGTTGCATCATCATATTATGCGTGAAAGTCTACGTAGACATAAAGATGGATCTATTAAAACAGAAAGATGAAAAAAAAATAGACAAAGAGTAGAAACCATATAGACATAAAAGATAAACACATAATAGAACCATGTAAAAAGACCACAAATTACTCACAAATTGGAACCATTTATATACAAAAATAAAATTACTCGCGGATCCCGATTATCCAAGAATAAATAATTCTTGCTCGACGAAGTTCGGTAACGATAAGATTGAGTGACTATTTTATTGCGTTAGTTTCATTTAATTTGATTGTTCAGCGTGAGAGTTTGCTGCTGCATTCTCAGCAGCCATGGTTATGGACAGTGGCACAATTAGCGGGCAGACTGTTAGATCTCTTGGAATAATTCTCCCAAAGATCCTCTTCACAAAAGTCCACTCGACCAAATTCCTTAATAGTTACAAAACTTTTATCAGTATTTACGGATCCTATTTAAGGTTCGACCTTCCTACAAAATCTCTATCCAACATTTAAGGATCTAAATAATATTTTTTACTCTGTAAAATTTGAGCCAAATTTTTTTTGAAGAGAATCCAATTTTGTTACCACTTAAATCAACAAAACTTTTCTCTAAATTAGAGTTTCTCAAAAAGTCGATCAAATAAATTCAGCATAAAAAATATGCACTTTAGTTAGTTTCCTACCATGACCTTTTTTTTCTTGGCCGATCAAAAGGAAATTATTACTAAAGCGCAAGACCGAACGAGTCATTTTTGGTAAAGAAAGTCACGTGAAGGCACGGTACTATTAAATATTATTACAAGGCCCTCAGAAAAAAATAAACCAAACCAGAAATGGACCCGCGTGAAGAGTTAACAGCCGCATGCACCAAATTGAGAGGCGTCTTTGAAATTATCCCTATTTTTTTTCTTGGTGTAATTTGAATTTATCCTCTGTGGAATTTTCCGTTTGGATATCCTCTGTGGAATTTTATTACCTAATCTTGAGAAAAATCTCTTCTTCTTCAAGACTAGTCCAAGTCTTTAATTTTTTATAATTTCTGTTATTTATATTGTACTATCGGGTTCTGTTTAGGGGTAATTCTCTCCATAATTTTTTTATAAATTGATCAACAAAAATAGTTAATGCAATTGTGGTTTCGCGGTTTTGCGATTTGTAAAAATTAACTCCAACATAAAACCGCTTGTTTGTTTTTGATCTGAAATTGTACCACGAAATCTCATGCGATCAGTTTATTCTTTTTGCGTTCTCATTTTTGTAAAACACTCGCGACTTTGAACGGTTTGATACACATGCCTAATTACTCCAAAATGCTTTAGCGTATTCAAAATAATGCATTTATCAACAAGACTTGTCCGTTGAGTTGTCACGTAAGTCGACCAATAATGCATTAGAACATAGACTTGTCTGTGACTCAATAATGCATTTGTTTAGATGTACTTGCAAAGACTTCTGAATAGACTGTTGACTTGATTGGGTCAAGATGTTAATCATTTAAAAAATTTCAAATTTAAGTTTTATAAATTAATCTGAGCGGAAAAACGTCCTAAATATTTAGTTAGAACATAGTTGGACTCAATTATTTACATTAGTGTCTCCAAATATGTTTGAATATACCAAAATATCACACTTAAAAGAACCTTTTAAATGTGAAGTTGTTGTAGGAATAACTGAACTAGTAACTCGAGATGGATTCGGAGGTCTAACTATGCGAGGCTAGGCTAAACTAAGAATTACGGACTACGAGCTACGGGCTACGCTAGGCTAAGGCTATGGAAAGATAAAGCGAGACTATATAAAAAAGTAGTTTGTTGGTGTGTTGATGATGCCCTCTCATTTGCCCAAGCCGTCCTTATATAGAGAATGTCCTAGCCCAGCCTTGGCTTCGAAAAACTCTAAACTGCCTCCAATATATGCAGATCTCACACAAAATAGGAAAATCTCTAACCGAGATCGAATCCCACTAAATCCGTCTTCACTTGTGGACGTGTTGAGCAAGCAACCGGTCTAAAATGGAAAAGATTAAGCTGACTCAACCTTCTCGAACATTCTCTATAAAGTAGTCACCATGTCAAGCCCAAGTTCCAACCTAGCCGCCATCGTGTAGGCCCAAGCGAGCTTCCATCACCAGTCCCAAAGTAGGAAAGCTGGCCCTTTCGCTTAGAAGCCCCAAAGCGAGCAATAGAATGAAGTGGATCCT
This sequence comes from Hypericum androsaemum, assembly GCA_963995505.1. NCBI lineage: Eukaryota > Viridiplantae > Streptophyta > Magnoliopsida > Malpighiales > Hypericaceae > Hypericum > Hypericum androsaemum. The sequence continues at coordinate 8,247,393 of OZ023188.1, forward strand.
TTTGCTTTGAACCCAAAGTAGATTCCCAAAAACCCGTGGCTAGTTGCTCAATGACTTGGTAGGCTACTCGATAACCAGGTGGGCTATTCGATGCCAAGGTCCTAGGCCGAATGCTCGATGACCAATACCTCAGGCCGAGTACCCGATGACCAAGCCCCGAAGCTGGGTACTCGATGAACCCACAAAGCGGGCTCAAACCCAATCAACTGGCCCAAAGCGGAAGCCTTCCGGTGTGACTCCCAAAGCAGGATCTGTCTTGTTATGAACTTTTGACCTTCTTCCACTTTGAATATAAAGATATCACAAACTACAAAGTTATAGATTTATGTCTTATCTTTATTCAGCAACTTGAATCATCCCGATAGAAAGTTATGAGCATTTTACTGAGGTGTATCAACCAGACGGGTTGGAATCGAATCGAACGCTTTGGCTTTAAAAGTGGCCCCTTCCGCTTTGATAACTGAAGCGGTCTTGGCCTTCCGCTTTTGGATCCAAAGTGGGTCGAGCAGCCAAAACTGGGCTCCCGCTTCCAAATCCAAAGTGGGTTGAGCGGGGCCAATGCAGCGATTGATCAAATCGAACCCCCTTAACTGAGCAACGGTCGTCCTTGGACCCAATCGCCTTTGCCAAAAACCCGAAGTATTATTTTCACACCTCAAAACAAGGATAAACCGAAGTGAACCAATGACAATTATGACAAGGCGATCTCAATGAGGTGCTGGTCTACCAATCAAACTGAGACACCGGTCTGGACATGAACCAACGTCAATCTACAAGGCACCGTATTACCAAATCCAAAGTGGGTTGACCGGGCCAATGCAGCGATTGATCAAATCGAACCCCCTTAACCGAGCAACGGTCGTCCTTGGACCCAGTCGCCTTTGCCAAAAACCTGAAGTATTATTTTCATACCTCAAAACAAGGTGATGTGTGTCTAAAATACACATTAAACGCATAGGATTTTGAGTCATTATTGTATGTTTGTCTTTAGTTTAGCATCGTTTTAGTAAACATTTGAGTTTTGGGTGACTAATAAGTTCTTTGTGCTAAATTGTAGGAAAAGGAGGCAAATTTGGAAAGAATTATTCTTGGAGAAGAAGTCTGGCAGGGACAGCTGACTTGGAAGGGTATTTCGGACAACGTTGGAGCCAAATCAGAGGATGCGTATTTGACAGACAATTGAAGATATTTCTTTCCTCTTTCCGTGCATATAAAGAACGCCTAAATCGGATATCAGAAGAGGAAGTTATGACCAAAATACTGAAGGCTGGTCTGGCAGAATGTTATCAGCGAATATTCGGGACAATATTAGAAATTCGGTTTCTGCATCGCAGAAGACTCTCGAAACGGCTTCTCTAGGTTTTTACACTTAGGAGGGCTTATATATAACCCTCTAGACTTATTTTAGACGACATTATTCATTCCAGAGCTCAAGTCAAGTTTGATTCATCGGCTACCCACCTTCTATGGATGAGCTGGAGAGAATGCCAACATACATCTACAAGGAATTCACATCGCTTGCTTTACTATGAAACAAGCAGGAGTCTCTACAGAATTAGTCAAGCTGATGGCTTTTCCATTCTCTGTTGAAGACAAAGCTAGGGACTGGCTATACAGTCTTGAGCCAGGATCGATAACAACTTGGGCAGAATTGCAAAAGAAATTCTTGGATAGATACTTTCCTGCTTCTACAGTGATATCTAAAAGGAAGGAGATTAGTGGCATCACCCAGCACTCTGGCGAGACATTGTATGAATACTGGGAGAGATTTCAACAATTGTGTTCTAGTTGTCCACAACATCAAATTGCAGAGAATCAGCTCATACAATATTTTTATGAAGGACTCCTCCCTTCAGAAAGGAGCATGCTTGACGCTGCCAGTAGAGGTGACCTCATGGATAATACACCTGCTCAAGCAAAACAGCTGATTGAAAGGATGGCTAAAAATACACGAGGACGTCAAAGTTCAGGAGAGCAGAAAGTCAATAAAGTGGGCACTTCTTACTTAGAAGAGAGATTCAATGAACTAGAAACATTTGTGAAGTCAGCCTTCAAAAATGGCTCAGCCAAGCCAATAGTATGTGGTGTTTGCTCTATTCCAGGGCACCATTCGGAAGCATGTCTTGATGTCGAAGAAGGAGCATATGTTGTGGGCAATAGTGATTATCAGCAAAAGAGGAAGTATGATCCATACTCCAATTACTATAACCCAGGCACAAGAGACCACCCCCATTTCAGATATGGGCCACCTCAAGGACAACTAAATCAAAGGAGACCACCTGCTTATGAAAACTCTAGGCCTGAGCCACCTCAACAACAAGCTGCTAGTTCTTCCCAATCATTGGAAGACCTTATTAAATCTTTGGCCATCAGCACCAACCAGAGTATTCAAAATCTTGTTAACCAAACTAATGCGAGTATCAAGAATGTTGAAAGGCAAGTGTCTCAGATTGCAGCTGATGTGAGAGAAATGAAGAATTCTCAAGGGAGACTACCATCTCAGACAGTGGTAAACCCAAGAGAGAATGCAAGTGCTATCACTTTGCGAAGTGGGAAAACTTTGGAAACAACACCTGTCCTAGAAGAGAATACTCAAGAAGAGAATAAGATAAGTGAAATTGAGAAGGAGGTGGAGAAAGAGAAGGAACCCATTAAATTGAAGCCCACGATAGAGATTCTTCCACCATTTCCTGGAAGATTTACTAAAGCAAAGAAGGACGCTGCCGAGCAAGAAATTTTGGAAACCTTTCGCAAGGTAGAAGTGAATATTCCATTGCTCGATGCCATCAAGCAAATACCGAGGTATGCAAAATTTCTTAAAGATCTTTGCACCAACAAGAAGAAGTTAGGCATGGATGACAAAGTTAGAGTGGGCGAAAATGCTTCAGCGATTATCAAAAGGAAGCTTCCCCAAAAGTGCAAGGATCCAGGTATGTTCACTATTCCATGCACTATTGGAAATACGAGAATTGAAAGAGCAATGCTTGATTTGGGAGCGTCTATTAATATCATACCACTGTCCATTTATAAAGTTTTGAATCTAGGTCCTTTAAAAGATACTAGAATCATAATTCAGTTGGCAGATAGGTCTAATTCTTATCCTAAAGGAGTTCTAGAAGATGTGCTTGTTAAAGTAAATGAATTCATCTTTCCTGTTGATTTTTATGTGATTGTTATGGATGATGATTCTCGCTCTAATTTTTCTCACATCTTGCTTGGACGACCATTCATGAAAACTGCTAGAACCAAAATAGATGTGCATAATGGAACTCTTTCACTCGAATTTGATGGAGAAGTAGTGACCTTTAATATATTTGATGCCATGAAGTACCCTCAAGATTCTGCAACTGCTTTTTCTATTGATGTAATTGACCCGCTTGTCCAAGTTACTTTTGAAAGAGTATGTGTGAAGGACTCTCTAGAATGGGTGATTCAAAATTCTGCCATTGATCAAGATGCAATCATGGAACTCGTGGAGGAAGATCAAGACACTATCATGGCTCTTTACTCACTCACAGAGGCCCCAAGAAGGTACGAGAATTCTATAATTCTTTTACCAGTTACTAACGAACATATTCTCCCTTCTGTTGAACAGGCTCCCAAGTTAGAGTTGAAAAAGTTACCTGAGAATCTTAAGTACATGTATCTCGGCGATAAGGACACCCTACCAGTGATTATCTCCAAGGATCTTGCCATGTTTCAAGAGCAACAATTGATTGAAGTGCTGAGAGAACATAAAACAGCCATTGGTTGGACATTGGCAGATATAAAAGGCATCAGCCCTTCCGTATGCATGCACCGAATTCTCTTAGAAGAAAATGCCAAACCGAAGAGAGATCCACAACGAAAGTTAAACCCAGCCATGAAGGAAGTCGTTATGAAAGAAATCATCAAGCTTCTTGACTTGGGTATCATCTACCCCATCTCTGATAGCCAATGGGTTAGCCCAATTCATGTTGTTCCGAAGAAGACTGGACTTACTTTGGTCGCAAATGAGAAGAATGAACTGATACATATGCGAGTCCAGAATGGGTGGCGTGTTTGCATTGACTATCGCAAACTTAATGCTGCAACAAGGAAAGACCACTTTCCCTAACCTTTTATTGATGAGATGTTGGAGCGACTTGCAGGTAAGCCCTATTTCTGTTTTCTTGATGGTTATTCGGGATACTATCAAATAGTAGTTGATCCAAAAGACCAAGAGAAAACTACATTCACTTGCCCATTTGGTACATTTGCTTATCGTCGTATGCCCTTTGGTTTATGTGACGCTTCTGGTACTTTTCAACGTTGCATGATGAGTATATTTTCTGACATGATAGAGAATTGCATTGAGGTTTTTATGGATGATTTTACAGTGTACGGCGATTCTTTTAACCACTGCTTGCAGAATCTTTCAAAAGTTTTACAACGTTGTATTGAGAAAAGCCTGGTCTTGAACTATGAAAAATGCCATTTCATGGTCACCCAAGGCATTGTCCTCGGACATGTGATTTCTGAAAAAGGGATTGAAGTTGATAAAGCAAAAATTAATTTGGTTTCTAATCCCCCTTATCCAACTAATGTTCGAGAAGTTCGTAGTTTTCTTGGTCATGCAGGGTTCTATCGTCGTTTCATCAAGGATTTCTCCAAGATCGCTCTACCTCTGAGCAATCTTCTCAAAAATGACGTGGAATTCATTTTCAGTAAGGAGTGCAATGAAGATTTTGATAAACTGAAGTTGTTGCTAACCACAGCCCCAATTCTGCAACCACCTAATTTGAATGTTCCGTTTGAGATCATGACCGATGCAAGTGACTATGCCGTAGGAGCTGTACTTGAACAACGAGTTGAGAAGAGCAGTCATGTCATCTATTATGCCTCGAAGACTTTGGATGGAGCCCAACGAAATTACTCCACCACGGAGAAAGAATTACTTGCCATTGTTTTTGCCTTGGATAAATTTCGTTCCTACCTTTTAGGAACAAAATTCATTGTTTATTCTGATCATGCTGCACTCAAATATTTATTGGCAAAGAAAGAGTCTAAACCATGCTTAATTCGATGGATTCTTTTATTGCAGGAATTTCACTTGGAGATTCGAGATAAGAAGGGATCCGAAAATTTAGTAGCAGACAACCTGAGCTGCTTGGAACGTGCTGAGGAACCACTACCCATCTCAGATGATTTTCCTGACGAACAACTATTTGATGTCCAAACCGAAGGACCATGGTATGCAGACCTTGTGAACTTTATTGTAACTGGTAAGACTCCTCCTGGTTTAACGAAAGCAAAAAGGCATAAACTTCGTAGTGATGCGAAATACTTTATTTGGGATGAACCTTTTCTGTGGAAAATTGGCAGTGATCAAGTCATTCGTCGCTGCGTAGTATTACATGAATATGAGTCCATCCTAACTTATTGTCATACGTATGCATGTGGGGGTCACTTTGGTCCTAGGAGAACTGCTAGAAAAGTGCTAGATAATGGATTCTATTGGCCTACTTTATTCCATGATGCCTATGAATTTTGCAAGAGCTGTGACCGTTGTCAGGGAGTAGGAAATATATCTCGTAGAAATGAGATGCCTCAAGTTCCTATACTTTTTTGCGAGGTATTTGATGTGTGGGGAATTGATTTTATGGGACCTTTTCCCAGCTCTTTAGGTAACATCTATATCCTTCTTGCAGTTGATTATGTCTCGAAGTGGGTAGAAGCAAAGGCTACTCGAACTAATGATTCTAAAGTTGTTGCAGGATTTTTAAAATCTAACATCTTTAGCAGGTTTGGCATTCCACGTGCAGTCATCAGCGACCAAGGTACCCATTTCTGCAACCGCACCATAGAAGCATTAATGAAGAAATACGGCGTGCATCATTGTGTTGCTACCACGTATCACCCCCAAACCAATGGACAAGCGGAGACATCCAATCGAGAGGTGAAACAAATATTAGAGAAAACAGTGAACCCCTCACGAAAGGATTGGAGCTTACGTTTAGACGATGCTCTTTGGGCATACCGCACAGCATACAAGACTCCAATCGGTATGTCTCCTTACCGCATAGTATTTGGAAAATTATGTCACTTACCTGTAGAGATCGAGCATAAAGCGTACTGGGCGGTCAAGCGGTGCAACATGGATTTTCAAATGGCTGGCGAAGAACGGAAATTGCAATTGCAAGAATTAGAGGAGATCCGTCTAGAAGCATATGAGAATGCGACGATGTACAAGGAGCATACCAAAATCCTACATGATAAATTGCTCCTTCACAAAATTTTTACTGTGGGTCAAAAGGTACTGTTATTCAATTCTTGATTAAAACTTATGCCTGGTAAGCTTCGATCTCGTTGGACTGGTCCGTTCATTGTGCTTCAAGTATTTCGTAATAGAGTTGTTGAAATTCAAGATTTGCACACTAACAAAATTCTTACAGTTAACGGGCATCGTTTAAAACCTTTTATTGAGAATTTTGTAGCAACTCCAGATGAGACAACACATCTCATGCTACCAATTTATGCCACGGAGTAATTCTGAAGTACCGTCAAGCTATTGACGTTAAACAAGCGCTTAGTGGGAGGCAACCCAATTTAGTTTTTCCCTTCCTAGATCTTAGTAGTTTATTTTTAGAATTTTTCTTTTTCTTTTAGTTTCTAATCGATGTCTTCTAGTTTTGCAGGAAAAAAGAAAAAAATAATAAAAAGACAAGGGTTAAGTCGAGACGAGGAATCCACATCACGAAGTGAACAGAAATATTCGAGAACTTTAGTTTTTCTCGACCCGACAAAACCATCTCGCGCCGACAATCAAAAAAAAAAATACTCACAGCAAGGAAATTAAAATTTTCGGACAACAACCTCGCAGAGACAACAAGATGACGCCACAATGTGAACAGGGAATTCAGCCTCTTCTCGGAGCGACAAAGCTTGCCCGCGACGAAGTCGACAGAGTGTGTTGGTCCCTGACACGAGCCGAGCCACTTAAGCCAAGCCGTAGACACAAGCTTAGCTGCGAGAGATTTTTTCGGAGCCAAGTTGTCAATTTTTTTTTCTTCTCTGTGTCCAAGATCTTCATTCCTAATTGGACTCCTACATATTTGCAACCAAATTTGGACTCTTCCTCTACATTACTCTCTTCGTCAATTATTATATATTTAATACCCTGGATGCTCAATTTAATTCATCGATTCTTTTTACAGGAATAAAAGTCCATCTCAATCCCACAATAATTTACCATGCCTCCAAAGAAGATCAATGTTACTCGGACGACTCTAGGTAAATGGAAGAGAGGAGATGATCCAGCACCAACAATTGATCTTCGCGACACGTACAAGGTTCCGTTCCTTATCCGAGATGACAGCGAGGGTAAATGTTTTCAATCTCTCTCCTCTAGAAAAATTGTGCAAAATAAGTGGTTTGACTTTCACATGATTGAGAGTATTGGATTGAAGACTAGAATCGAAGAATTGAATGAATTTCTTGGATGGAGAAAATTTATTGAAAATCCTTTGGCCACTTATGAAACTCGCACATTGGAATTTTTCTCTACTCTAAAAATTGATAACGATTTGAAATATATCCGATGTCATTTGCATGGCCAAGAATATAAGATCGACTACATCATCATGAATAAAGCTTTTGGATTTCCTATAGATGGTTGTACTGATATTCCTTCAACGTTTTGTGACAAAAAGAGTTGGTGTAAGTTGACTGGCTTAGCGAACTTTTGCATGACAAACCCCTCTAATGGATTTATCACTGACCCTGCATATTTACTTTTACACAAGTTTATGTGTCATGGAATTTATGGAAAGCAGGAGAGCAACAAAGTCTCTGGTCCAGAGTTATTTTTGCTTGCAGGAAAAGAAGCCGGTCAACACCACCTACAAGTTTTTCAGGCACTGCACAACACGTTGACTCGCTCAAATAGTGTCATTGGTCTAGGACATTTTGCCACTGGTCTTGCCAAGTTTTATAATGCGCTCCCTACGACGATCTCTCCACCATTGGCCCTCGGCCACATCACATACGGTATCCTAATTCGCGCAGAGATTATTACCGTCAGTGGGAAACTAATTGATGCAAAGGAAAGGAACTGTTGGCAAGCGTTAACCTCTCCACAGAAGCGTGCCGCATCGAAGGAGAATCGAGTCCCAGTAACCCTATCTACGACCACAGCGGGAGCCATACAAGCTACACTGGCCGTCGAGTCCCAGTAACCCTATCTACGACCACATCGAGTCCCAGTTTTTCACCCTCACCTCCAGGATTCCAAACGCCGACATCTCCTTCGTCTACGACGAGCACGCTGGCCGTCGCCGGCGACGTTCTGGGCCTTCGTCTCTGATGACGTTCCGGGCCTTCGTCTCCGGCGACCTGCCTTCTCTACCACAAACCTTCCTCTGTAAGGCCCCAACCCTTTACCCCTTCTTTTCAATGTTAGGGTTTCAGGGGTTGCATTGAAATGGGTGATTCAATTTTGGGCCATTTATCTTGAGCACTTAATAAAACTTGAGCCTTTGTGTTCGCTTCGCTCCCTTGGAGAATACTTGAAAATGGGTTTTGATCAGAAGAAACGTTTTATAAAGTTTTGTAGCTTTGCATTGATTTTGTTCTAACGAAGAATACTGATAATTGGGTCATTGATATGAAAATTAGGAGATGTTGGAATGACGAAGAATTCTTTTCGAGCTAGATTGGAATGTGAAAATGGAGCTTTGTGATCGGTTTGACTTATGAGGAATTTGAAGAACTTGGTGATTGTGGTCATTGATATTCTCTCTCTTGGTTTATGAATGATTCAGTCTGGGTTTTTTTTATTTGCTGCAAGAACTGTGATCTCTTGCAACTTAAGTTCAATCTTTTTTCCTGGGTTCGAAAGGCGAAAGTCAGTTTCCTATGCTTGGATAAGGTCACTGGGATTCAAGGAGATTCTATATTTGGTCCAACCCAGAATCTTAACCCGAGTAGTATCTCTTCTCATGGTCATTGAACTGATGCCTATATACATGAAGAATCACCAAGCCTATAGATATTTGTGTTTGTGGATGTTCTTCCTCCGGACTTTCGGTGTGTATGCGCGAGGAAAATTAGGTGTAGCATGGTTTCCAAGCACGCTATTGCATACGAAGTTTGAGCCTTTGTGTTTGTTTTGCTCTCCTGAAGAACACTTCGAAATGGGTGTGATTTGTTTTAGTTTTGTTCCCATGGAGAATACTCAGAGAGGATTCCTTGAGCACTATATAAAAGTTGTGGGCTTGTGTTGGATTTGCTCTGTTGGAGAATTCTGCGAGTGGGTTTCATAAAGAAAGTGTAGATGACTACTGGTTTAAGCTCTCTTTTTCTGAATCTTGATATACATCTATGGTGAGTATCTAATTTTATTATTAGCAGTGATGATTTTGCTATCTATTAAAAATTTAGCATCTCATTGCAAGCTTGCTAATAATATTGCCTGAAGAGATTTAATGTTCTCTGTATATTATTGATGTATCTGTACAATATATAAAGCTATTATAGGATAAGTAAATGACTCAAAAGTGTCGTAGTTGTTACAAGATTATCTGGTTGGTACAGAGATTGTTTGAGTTCGTATGCTGCAGCCAACTAATATAAGGTCGTTGCAGCAGCTACTAGGTAGAGGTTGTTGCAGAGTCTGGTACAACAGCTGGATGAGAACAGCCCTGAGATATATGACTCCTTATCATTGCCACCACCAAGTGGAGAGTTAAGAACTTGGGCTAGAACACAGTGGGGGTGTGTTGAAGATCTCCTAGTGAAGAAGTTGTCCCCTGCTTTTGTTGAATGCAGAGTTGGTATTCTGTTGTATGCAGACCTTCCTATCATTGAAGATCATCATTGTTGATGTTGGACATATTGATCATTGATTAAAAATGATCAGCAACGTTCACATATCGTATAGCGAAGTTACTGAACTAATCATTTGTGAAGATCAGGATTTAGACAAGTTATTATCCCTTGGAATGTCCCTATTAATGGCTGTAGCATTTATTAGTAGCAGCTGTTAATAGTTCTACACTTAGTCTGTACATAGGAGTTGATGTATATATAGTCATGATCATTGTATGAAATTGAATAAAGAATTATTCATTTTAACAGTGTGTCGATCCTTAATAATGATTGTTGTATTGTAGTGCTCTCTCTATCTAGTTTTAATCTAGGCTATAGGAGAAAGTAGTTGAATCTTAGTTAAAAGAGTTGTAAAGGGTATTATAAGTAAAATTACCAAATCAATTCTATAGTTTAAGTCATAGGTTCCAAACAAGAAAATAGAAAAGTGATTCCTTTCTCTTTCTATTAAAAATTGAAAATGTGATTCTTTTCCTGATAGAATTGGTTCCAAACAGGTAGGAAATGTTCTCAGGGACGGGGAGGAAGAAGCATTGCTTCTGTTGCTTGCTCTCAAAAGAAAACAAAGTACCCCACTTAAGTTTTTTTATTTCCTCAAGAATAAAACTAATACCCCACCACTTTTATTCATTGGTCACGCATCAGAAGTTACATGTGTTGCAACTTCTATTGAACACATTTTCCTTATTAATTTCTAAGCTATTAGGGAATAGATAAATGTATCAAAATTTTACGAATTTAATTCTATCAATGAGGAATCGAATAATTTTTGAAGAACAAATCTTCAATCTTGTCCTTTTTCCATCATACAATCAATTTGCGGGCCAAAAAATGTCTTATTTGGTCAAGAAGTATCTCTAACCTTGCCGGCCAAGATCTTCTCCTCTTCTTGTACTCTCTTGCTTTGGCTTGAATTTGTTGGGTTCCTTTCGCTCTTGTGCTCCTGCTGTGATGTTGGGGTGTTTGCTCTTGGTCATTCATTTGGCCATGGCATTTCTGCCCAATTGGTTGTAATTTTCATGGAGAAATAAAATTATTTACCAAAAAAAGTACTTACTTGGTTTCTCCAGCAAAATCATCCTGACTCCGTCAGTCGCTGGATCAATTCTTTGGATCTTGGGCTGCACCAACCTTTTTATAAGTGACATGACCAGAGAGGATGCGGGTAAAATTTTATATGATATTATGAATGATTGTACCGAATAGCTAGTACTTTTTATAAGACTAAACTGACATGATTAAAGTGAACTTTTTCCTATATTTTATTGAGATATTGATCATTTAAATACAATAGAACCGTCTAACGTAACATCATTGGGCCCCGCAAACTGTGTACGATGCTTGCTTACAACTTTTTTTTGTCATGATCGCCTTACAACATTGAAATTTAGGTGCGTTGGTGAATTATGAGAGAAGGCACAAGATGAGGAATTTGGGGAGCGTATGCATGGGGCCCATTTTGGAGTACTGACCACGGTTCGAAAGAATTCAAATTTATTAATATGTCGAATCATATTCGATTCGTCAAATAAAAAATTCGAATATAAATTATAAATCGTTGACTTCAAATCAAATTTTTTTTATTTTGCATCACTTGTTGGCATGAACTTCACTTTGTCTCGCATGCTGTAAATCAGTTTCATCAGATCATAATTTATAGGTAAAACTTTCTCTTCTATCATGTTATAGTCCTTATATCCACATCAAAACTTTAAAATAATCAATAAATAATTTTTTTTTCACATATAATTTAGACTGTACAAGACTTTAACTTTCCATGTCAAATTGTGAAATGGATTACAGTCTAATATTGTCGATGCCATGCATGATTCATGCTAATAGAACAAGGTCCTGATGAACTTATCTGGTTTGGAGCAATTTCAGGAAAGTATTCAGTCAAACTTGGCTATCATAAGATTGGAGCTAATAGAAGTACTCCTGATATTTCTTCTGTTTCCTTGAGGAATTGGATCCGGAAACTAAAGATCTTTCCAAAGATCAAGGTATTCGTCTGGTTCACTTGACATACAAATACTCACTGTGTCGACAAATCCATGTTCAAGCTAGATATTGCAATTAAATGGTGGTAAAATTTTTCCAACAAATATTTAATATTATTACATTTTCAAGAGCTCAAACTTGAAAAATCCTACGTGATTCCATGGAAACCCTAGGCGATTGATATTTGCTGCCGGCCAGACCCCGGCGTGAACCCCCCCCCCCCCCCCCCCCCCCCCCCAGCTAACAATCCTCCCATGCACGTTCATCCCTCATCTGCTTTAGCTCTTTCGTAGTCAGCTTTTGCATGCTTTTGCCGCGTTCGTGGATCTGCTGTCCAAGCATCCCATGTCGGCTCTGATTCAAAATCAAGGGACAAGCCATCCGGCTACGATTGATTCATAATCCTGGGATGAGCCAATCGGCTCCCGACCATGCAGAGTCATTGGATGTGTCGCCACCATTGGGGATAATCTGCGCTTTTGCCGACATTGCTGCTTTGGATGTTGTAGGCCCAATGCCTCCTACAACCTTGTCGCAAGTTCTAGCGTGGAGGCTGTAGTGATACCTGAGACCCGCAATTTTGGTGTCTGTACGATCCCTAGTTCTGAAGGGATATCATCGAAGGTTTTCAATAAGGCACCGATCGCAGCCTCAGCCAACAATGTTGACTCGGTAGGCGCTGTTGTTATGGCTCAAGGATCGGAAGTGCCCCAACCTCGACCATCCTACGCCAACTTGGTCTGATCCCAAGCCACAGAATGTTACATGAAATCAAAGGGCATTTAGCCTAACAGCACAAGATATATGTAAGTCCAAGGAGGTCCAAGGTTCAAACGTTGGTAAATATAGTCATGCAGTAAAATATTTACCTTAAAAAAAAGAGTGGCATATGAAAGGTACGCCGCCCACTAAGCCAATCCTTAAGGGTGAACACTTTTCCGTGGTTCTTTATGAAGGGATATTGTCAAAGGATTTCCGTGGTGAACACTTTGTCGAAGGGCGCTAAGCCATGCTCTTTGGCTGAGTTGCGAGGCGCCATCTCGAAGGTGTGGTCGACTTCTTCCTGGAGAATGTTGTCTTGGGATGGAATACTATGGCTTCCATTGTGATTCGGAGAAGGATAAGGATTTGGTGTGGTGCTCTTCAGTGTGGCGATTGCCCAAGACACACTTTATTTTCAGCCTTGATTAAGGGACTTTACTCTCTCCAGGACGGTCTCTTCATTGGCAAAAATTTGGGTCAAGGTTTAAAGTCTAATTGAGGGATCATTCTAGGCCTGGCTATGGCAGTTGGAGATCCAATTCGAGTTGATACTGCTGATTGAAGTAAACTTGACTAAACCGCTTCAGGGCATGGTGAGTATAGCATAAGAGAATTTGCCTAGCTTTTTCTCCCAATGCAAGATCAATGGTCATCAACCTTCAAACTGGCGTAAGTCTTCAACTGGGTTGGAGGCTTAATCGATGCTAACAAGCGGGATATTGATGTGGGCAAACATCCTGAGTAGGTAGTGGGGAAGGAGAGACAAAATATGGGGGCACACCGAAGGACTTGATTGAAAAAGGTGAAGCAGAGATACCTACCCAAGTGGGCTAGAGGACACCTAACGTAGTGAGACTGGGGGGTTGAATCTAGCTGACTATTAGGTGGAGCGTCAATGAGTTGGGAACTAGAAGGATAATAGGTGATGCGTGCACTCTCGTGTGATTGACAACCTATGGTGAGAGGGGAGTGTCCATAAGTTCCACTTGATACCTAGATCTCGACTTTGTGGTGTGACTTGATTGAGAAGCACCATACCAGAGACTCATTTAGGCCCACCACAGACTTAACATACCCAGAAGAGACCAAATTGTGAGGGGTTACTTGATTGGTGTTTGGCCTATTTTTCTCTTATTGTTAAACTCTATAGTTGTCTTGTGTTTGCTTCACCATTTTTCCAAAAACCAAAAAAAATAATAATCAACCTAATCTACTTGCACTTCTTCGGGATTTCTTGAACCCGCTCCTTGTGGTTTGACATTTTCACCCATTATTCCCTTAATTATATTAGGGCATAAAAACCCCCTTGTCATATTCTCCCCATTTTTATTTCCTCTAGGGCTGGTGCTATCGCCCCTAGGTCTGGTCACCCCACTAACTCATCCTTTGCTGCTGCTTTGCTTGGACCGCCCCCTGCGGTCGTTCTTAAGCTTCCTCTTACTGGTTGGCCTCTTGTCAATCCCATGGTACTACCTTCTCCTGGCAAGGATGATTTGCTTCTCTGCAGTCTTATCGTCGAGATGTCTGACCTTAAACTCACTCTGGGCTTAGCCTCTATGCTTGGCAAGATTGGCATTCGTTCAAAGTCTATCAATCTTTTTGGGGGTAAGCACTTTTTGATCTCCTTCACCAATACGGAGGAGAAAGCTAAATGGATTCTAGTGCTTGAGAGCCACTTTCTTAGTGTCTCAGACTAGACTCCTTCCTTTTCCCCCACTTCCTAATTTGCTAGAATCATTTATCACTGTATCCCCCTCAACGCTTAGGCGGTATGAATTTTTGGCATTACTTCTATCTTTATTGGGTTCTTTGGTATAGGTGGTGAGTTGCTCAACTAGTGTGGTCATCGATGAGGTTTGCCTTATCATTGCCACGTGCTTTGCCCAAAGCCTGACCTGCTCAATTCTGGCATGAATCATAGGCTATCCATATGCGTTTCATGTCAGAAAACTAAGGCTGGTTGATTCCTAATGGTCGTTGTCTAATCTTAATTAGGGTGATGGACTGTATGATGAAGATTTGGGAAGATATGGTGATGGGATTTTGCTAGGTGGATTTCTTTTGGAAGGTCTGTAGCCGGCGGTTGGGGGCTGCCCTACAGGTCTGACTACAATTCCTCTTCATCTTTTATGCGTGCAATGAATCTTCCTCGTTTGTGCAATTGTGAAGGATCAGATGAACATCCTTTGGTGTTCCCTATGAGAAAAAAAGCAGTTCAATTAATTCTTGTCAAGTGGTGGGCTCCACTCTTTCCCCTGGGTGTGGATCTTAAATGGGGGGGTTGCAAAAGTACTAGGTCTATTAGTGCCTCCACCCCTCTTGGTGGGCATATCTTTCCTAACCAAATTATGAACTCATGCCAAGTAGCTTTGGGCTCACCTTGAGAGGATCCCGATCCTTATTTGTTGAACATCCCTATTCTTTTCTCAGCCAAACCGATCCCTCCTCTAGGAAGCCTTAGAAAGAAAAAGAGGATTTCATCAAAATCCATCGGTCTCTTGCTAAATAAAGCTATGCCATTCCACAGTATACCCAAGGGTAAGAAGCAACGTGAAAGTCACAGTGATTCCTCCTCCTGGTGGTATGCGAGCAGTTGAAGAAAAACTTTGATGGAGTAGGAGGAGGAGGTCTTGGCCACCCACAAAGTGGCAATACAGGTCAGAGTTCTGGATAATGGAAGGGATAAACATCTCTCAAAGCTTTTGGAAGAGCCATGCCAAGAGACGCTAATGACTTAAGTGTTGAAGCATCCTTTATGTCAGAAGAGATTGACTCAGATAGTGTGGGGTGTATTACGGGTTCTGATCAGCTAGAAACCGCACCTGCTCGAGCTAATTGCTGTCAATTAATTGCTTGTTATGGAACCCTTGGGGCATTAACGCCCTTGCTAGGCAGAGAATTCTCAGAAGTTTGCTCCTGATCCATCGTGTGGATTTTTTGGCACTTAGGGAGACTAAAGATGAGTCTCCCTCCCTTTGCTTGGCCAAGTAGTTGTGGGGGAGGGTGGCCATTGGTTGGGATGTTCTCCCTTAGTTTGGTCGCTCTCTGTAGTTTGGAGGGATGGTTTTGTTATATGTGATACCACTATCAAAGGCCCACATCGGCCATTGTTTGATGGATCTATCTTGGATGGTGATGTGCGGTGCTATATGTTGTTAGTCTATGCCCCAAATTCTCCTTTGGTAGGAGCTGGTCTTATCGGGCCTCAAGGAAAGATTTATGGTTGGTTGTAGGGGACTTTAATACTATTTTGCATTGGAGCAAAAGGAGGGGCTCTTTGAGCAATAGTCTGGCTTCCTCGATGCCTTTTAGAGTATTTGTGAATGATATGAAGCTCGTGAATTTTCCTCTTATGGGTATATGTGGCAAAGTACGATGGCTGCTAGTAGGATTGATCAGTTCATATTTTCCCCTCGCTAGCTTCGCACCTTTCCTAATTGCGTTCAAAAAGTTCTTCAGCATCCTTACTCAGACAATCACCCTGTACTATTTGGGCTTCTCATCCCAACTTCTTTCAAAAACTCTTGAGGTGGTGGGAGGAATTTAATGATGTTACCTTTAGTCTGAACATAATTCTTTTCAAGTTGATGCTTGTTAAGAAGAGGTCGAAGGAGGAAAATTTAATTCTTTTGGAATCTTGCTGACCAAGTTGATTACCTTGAAAGAGAGCTAGATGGGCTTGACGTATTGGATGATGAGGACTTTCTCTCTAACCCTCTCGTTGGCCACGGAGGTCTCCCATTCTTTGTGGAGCAAGCAGAGATTGTTGGACTCTGTGTGGCGTTAACGAAATGGGGGACCGATTGTTGGACTCTGTGTGGCGTTAACGAAATGGGGGACCGAGGTGGACCAGAATACTAAGTATCTTCATTCCATGGCTAAGATAAGGAACTACGCTAATTGCATTATCTTTAGCTGATGTGAAGAGAGCGGTTGTTGCTTTCTTTAATGACTTATTCTCCGAGCCTATCGCTAATAGCCCCATCAGGATAGCTCCATATTCAGGAAAATCGAGCCAAGCATGAAGAATTTTTTGGATCAGGCTCCTTCACACGAGGAAATCAGATCTCCTGTTTGGGCTTTTGACTCTTAAAAAGCCCTGGGCCCTGATGGTTTAAATATGGCTTTCTTCAAAAAGTGTTGGGAAGTAGTGACCCAAGATGTTTTCTCGATTTCAAGAAGGCTTTTGATAGTGTGTCTTGGAACTATCTTGATGACGTTCTTGAAGCAATGGAGTTTGGCCCATGGATGAGGTGGTTGTTTTGGTTTATATAAGGGTGTTTCTTCTTCAGTTCTCACTAATGGGTCCCCCACATGTCTATTTGCTTTGGAGAGGGGGCTTCGCCAAGATGATCCCCTCTCTCCCTACCTTTTACTCATTGTCGCGGAGGGTCTTTATTGCATGATCCCAAAATCTGAGGGTTTTAGTCTTGTTAGGTGCTAGCCTGTCCCTGGTTCGGCTCAAAGTCTACATCTCCTCCAGTATGTGGATGACACAAATTTATTTGCCAATGCCTCCTATGGTGAACTCCGGACTCTTAAGTGCATTCAAATATCCTTTTCTCTGGTCTCGGGTCTTAATCTTAACTTTGAGAAGTGTTCGACTATTGAGATTAAAATGGATATGAATTGGATAAGACCCCATTTGGAGGAGTGGGTATGCAGGTCTTATTCCTTGCCTTTCAAATACCTGGGGATTGGCTCATCTATGAAACGGATATCTCATTGAGAGCCAGTCTTGGAAGCCTTGGATGAGTGCTTGGCTTCGTGTAGAGGTTCCTTGCTCTCCTTGGGAGGGAGGGTTACCATGCTTCGATCAATTTTGTCATGCATTCCTCTATATTTCATGTCTTTATTCAGAATCTCTACTGGTGGCCAGAAGCTTTTGGAGGCAAAGTTGAAGAAGTTTCTCTTGACCGGGGATGCCACCAAGAGATCCTTTTCTTTTGCACCCTAGTCACATGTTTGTCTGCCCAAAGATAGGGGAGGTCCTTGTCTGGTCCGCCTAGATCTCCATAACGAAGCCCTCGTGTTGAAGTGGATATGGCTTTACTTGCAGGAACCTAATACTTTTTGGGCAAGTACTATAGGGTTTTCATGGCGGGCAGGGTGACTCATGGGTAGATCATGCCTTCGACAGATTCAATCAATTTGATATCAGCTTCAAGCCTTCAACCGATTCATCCCTAAGATAGGATCGAAGCAGCGATCCTAATGAAATCAAGGCTGATGATATCAAGTTAGACAAATTGCTCTTCCTGAACGAATTTCTCAGGTTGAAGCCCTCTTATCTTCAGGTTGAAATCCAGTGCAGTTGGTTGCTGATCGCGATCAATCCAAAAATCTGCGGTTGGTTCAGACAAAGGTAAATATTTCCACCGATTGTTGCAACATGGATTGGTGAAGTATTACCACCAAATTTTCTTGTTGTTGTTACAAGTTTATACCGAAGTTCATCCAAGTTCATATTAAAGTTGATTCAAGTTCGTCAAGAACCAAGTTCATTCAAGTTTTATCCACCCATTAAGCTATTTTTACCGGGCCTCGAGTTGTTGGTTTTTCACTGCTCTCGAGTCCGCAACCTGGCAACAAGACGCAATTATTGTCTTGCTCTCCCTGAAGGTATTTCTCAGCAGATCCAGTAAATTTTGATTGATCTGAAGATTTTGGTACTCTTGATTGGAGAAGTATTTCTATCGATTGTCCTGGTTCAGTCGATTCATTAAAGAAGGTCCAAGGTCTCAAGTTTTTCGAGGCCAACTTCAGAGCAACGGTGGGAGTTTTGATATCAGCTTCCACCGATTATGTCCAAGTATTTCTAACAATTAACTAGTAGAATACACGATTGTTTTTTAACTAAGATTGGTGCATTATTTCCACCAATCATCTCTTTTGGTGAAGTATTCCACCAATCATCTCATTTGGTGCATCTGCCGAAAGTGGGTAAGCAGCGCAATGGTCTCTATTACTTCGAAGATGTGCGAAATCGCACCAGTGATGATTCCTACAGTGTGTTCAGGAAAGCTCTAGGTCAAGATCATTTCCAAGAAATTATTCACAAGTTGGACGTTGTTGATCTCCACGCTCCAACTTAAGGGGAGAATATTAAGAATAAAAGTGGTGATCAAGTTATATTCCTAATCAATTACTTACTTGGTGATTAAGTTATATTCTTAATCAACTAATTTCTTGGTGATCAAGTTTGTAAATTCTTATATATATGACCTTATGGCAATAAACAAAATTATCCAGCATATTTCATCTTTCATTAAAACACGTGACAATCTCTTGAGGATTAGTGTCATTCCACCTCTCGAGACTTTGTGCGTCTTCTGCAGCCAAGAGGTTGAATTCTCGGATCCGATTCTGTAACTATTTATTTTACAAGGCGATTAATAAATCTACCTTAAAAAATTGAGTTATTATATTGATGAATTATTATTTCTATGTCCACCTATAATGAAATTCATTTTCGTGGATTATATTCCAACCCAAAGGTCCCAAACACATAGTTCGTGGATTGTTATGGAAATGTTCTAACAAATATTTAGATCAATTAGTAATGAAGATATTTTTTTATCTTAATTAAAAGATCTCGAATTCGAATCCTTAAAACTTAAAATTGTTAAATATTTGTTGGAGAGTTTTTCCAATTTTGCTCCAATATATGAGTGTTATGTTGATGAATGTATCATGAATTCCCGAGATATTTCAATTTTCATTTTCACATTCTAATGATGCTTACAGGGTTTTACCGTTGTAGCGGTTTTATTGAGGTGGTTACGGCTAACGCACGCTACTATAATTTTATTAATAAACCTGAAGTTTGTCCCGCTTAAAGAGTTAAAGATTTAGTCCGAATGATAAGAGACTTAAATTTATTTAAGGAGATTTTAAGTTTAAGTTTCACAAATATTTTATATATAAGTTTTTTACGAATGTAAAACGTATCATTAAGAGAATGGATCTTTAATAAAAATAATGTCGACTCAAAATCTTCATTCACCAAAGTTGTGTCTTTGAATATGGAATTTGTCGGCAGGATATCCTCTGTGGAATTTTGTTACCAAACTTAGAGGAAAATCCACATGTTTGCATTCATTTTCGAGACTTGTACAAGTCGTAGTTTAGATGCCGTTCCTTTCCAACCATCTATCTGTTAACATCTCCCACCTTTTGCTATGTACATCTAATGATTACACTCTACGTATGCCTCATGAATGAATCCGTCAGTTCAGAATGATACGCTCATGTCAAAAGTATATAATGGGATTACCAACATTCCATTATCGGTAACTCAGCATGCCATTATCATAACTGCGCATTATTATCAGTAACTGTACATGCCATTATCAAAACTAGTGCATGCCATTATTATAAACCAGGGCATGCCAGTTATTATAGTTATTTGACAAAAAATTTATGGAAGGCTACGTATTAAATAGCTCGGCCAGAATTGCATCAACTATTTTTATTGATCAATTTATAAGAAAATTATTCTAACTTAATCAATTGATCTCGAGCCATTGAGAAAATATCAATTTATAATCTTTTAATTGTCGGCTCAATTTGAAATCTAGATTAGTGTAAGATGGAGTAGACATATATGTGTTATAAACAAAAAGGAATTGCATTGGCCAAGAATGAAACAGTCACATTTAAAAAAGAGAGAGAATGAAACGGTGGCAGTGAACTATTTGTATGATTTGTCTCGTGGCATTTACGTGATCGACGTTGAGAAACTTTGACTTCTATTACAGGTTCAGTCTCTGATCTATGATTTTAAACGATTTCCGCGTAATTCTTGTGTTAATCCACGATCTAATTAATCTTCATCGAATTCACAATCTTGCATGCCAAATTCATGAAACCTGGGCATCCATAAATAAATCACCTTCAAATGTACATAGTATTGGCGGATGAATGAAAAATTACTAGTGTATTTATTTTCTCAAATTCAATTTCGGATGAATGAAAAATTAATGCCTAAAGTTGTAACTTAAAGTTAGAATTCGAAGGTGGGAGGAGACACCAATCCCACATTGTTTGTGGGAGCAAAAGAACCTCACTTTATGAGGAGGTGTCCCTTGGTAATATAAACATTGAATTAGAATTAATTAAGAACCGAATCTGAATTAATCAACCTGACTTTGAAGGTGATTTCCAATACTAGAAAAATTGAAGCAGCCAGAAAATCTGGGCATCCATAAATAAATCACCTTCAAATGTACATAGTATTGCTGGACCAAAGCAATGGACCAGTGCAATAATTCACTTTGATTTAGAAAACAGCTTGAAGGTAGCAGAATAAGGCACTAATAAGTTTTAAAGATCTTAGAAGAATGAGCAATGTGTGATTCAACATCGTGCTAGACCCAAGTGTTCTAAAACCGTATAAGTCTGAAGACGGGGTGAGAGAAAGAGTCACCATAGCTCGCAACAAGACGTCCACTATGCAAGAACTTCAGCTGCTCCAACTCAAGAAGAGATCGAAACCCCGCCTAACGTCCAAGTGATCTTCAGCCCTGAAATAAGAAAGATCGATCCCAAGAACCATTTAAACAATAGAAAACATGCACGAACCGTTAAACATCGCTGGTAAACTGGGACTGGGACAGTGTAGAGACAGATTTACTCGCACCATCGAGAATGAGACACAAGAAAAGGCAACTGTGTTATAAGAAGGTAGAATAACTCATTAAAATGAAATAACTCAACAATAACCATCTCATATGACAAAGACCGAAACTGGTGCCAATAGGTATTCTTACATTCCCATACATTTTAACATACTATCTCGGATGCCAAAGACACTTAACTTACAGCATAAGCTATAACAATGATTTGACGGGATGCACGGTTCAATCCCTGGTAGGTACAATCTTATTGTAAAAATTTACTTCTAAAAAAATAATCCAAATTTCTCACGCCAAACTCAACTCCAAAACATAACACTATGCGAAGGAAAACAAAGCTAAATGGAATCAAATGAGGCCAAACAAACCCAAATGAAACTAAATAAAACCAAACACACTATACGAAGGGAACAAAGATAAATGAAATTGAATGAAACCAAACAAACCCAAATGAAACTAAATAAAACCAAACAGATCAACGAAAAACAAAAATGATATAAACAGTAATCATGCATAATTAACAAATCGAACACGATTATAATGAAGACAAAATAACCTTACATTGAGTTTCCCAATTCTTAATTTACCTTGCTCTTCTACAAAAAAAAAACCTTTATTATCAAACAAATTACCAACAGTTCCTAGGCCAATCACCAATTCTACTGGTATAGCCTTCTACGAGTAGAGCTCTCCATCGTCTCTTGGACATTCCATTTTGAGATAGGAAAAAAGGACACACACGAAAAAGTAGAATTAGTGGTTTGGCCAAAAATTATATGAACTTGAGATGTGGACAAATTACCCTTTGACTACTAGGTCTATTCTCCCGTTGCATCATCCATGATCTTATTTCTGCACTAAATTTGGACTCTTTTAGTCCAACGTCAGCGTTTGGCCTATTATGTTTTCCCCCAAATTTAGGTTTTGAGGACCCCCTATCTTATCTTGCTGTTCCCTGCTAATAATATATTATTAAGAGGACTGCTATTTTTTTTGGTTAGTTTGAAAAATATTTCTCAGTATTAATTTGTTAAATGCTACTAGTATTTTTGTATTGCTGCTTTTTTTTTTTGAGAGGTAAAAGTGTTGTATTTTATTGCTCCAAATCACTTCTACACAATACGCAGAATACATCATTCGAATTCAATGAACCGCGTCTTAGGAGATTGTCCTTGGTCTTAATTCTTTCCTGAAGTGCCATCCAAAGAAAGCAGCCGACTTTCAATGGAATAAGTGAAGAGAAGTTCTTTCGGAGGACATCCGGAGAGACCAGCGAGAAGCCATTAAACATATGATTATAAAAGCTGTGAACTGAGAACCCAACAGCTTCATCAGGGGCCCATATGAATTTAAGAATAATTATTCTCAGACCCCTGGTATTTAGTATATTCGCCTCTCACCTCTGTCTTACAATAATCGAATAAAAAATCCCCATAGTTTGGTTTATTATACTCTCAGACCCCTCGCTGACGTCAATAAATTTTATTCATTTTTTTGTCATAGAAATGACAAAAATACCCTTAAAAAAATTACCTTCTTCAACTTTTAGATCTCACTATGAACATCAAGAACCAACTTCAACCTAAATCAAGAACACTAAGAGAAAAAAAATCCAAACCACAACTCAATCAAATCTCCTCTTCCACCCACATCATCCTCAAACTCCACCAAATCTCCTATTTGTTTCAAAAATCAAAATACTTGAAATTTTGATCTTATTTAGGTTGATTTTTGGTTGTTGCTGTTCTCGGTGAAAAAGGTAAATTTTTTACTTCTAATTACTATGATCCAGACCCCACTTTAACTTGCCTTGACACTTGCTCCTTCGATGGAAAAATTGAAGCAGCCAATCCATCGTGAGGTTCTTTTGCTCCCACAAACAATGTGGGATTGGTGTCTCCTCCCACCTTCGAATTCTAACTTTAAGTTACAACTTTAGGCATTAATTTTTCATTCATCCGAAATTGAATTTGAGAAAATAAATACACTAGATAGTAATTTTTCATTCATCCGCCAATACTATGTACATTTGAAGGTGATTTATTTATGGATGCCCAGATTTTCTGGCTGCTTCAATTTTTCTAGTATTGGAAATCACCTTCAAAGTCAGGTTGATTAATTCAGATTCGGTTCTTAATTAATTCTAATTCAATTTTTATATTACCAAGGGACACCTCCTCATAAAGTGAGGTTCTTTTGCTCCCACAAACAATGTGGGATTGTTGTCTCCTCCCACCTTCGAATTCTAACTTTAAGTTACAACTTTAGGCATTAATTTTTCATTCATCCGAAATTGAATTTGAGAAAATAAATACACTAGAATGTTATGGAGCTTTTCTACCAAGATTCTTATGAGTAGGACTTTATAGAAATAGTGGAAGTCATTAGGTGACTGAATTATAATAGGGCATATGAACTATAAATAAGGATAAGATGGAAGTTGGGAACCATTCTAGACATTTGATAATCTCAATCTAAAGAAACATATGTTCACTATAACTAAGTATAGTGGTGTAACTAGTGTTGTATAGCCTCTCTAATTAGATTGGTTCATCAAAGGAAAAAGTTTCCACAAAACCACGAGGCATACCTCATGCCGAAAGAAGACTAGCACCTATGGGAGGAATGAGTGGAGATAAGTCTGACTTTGATGAGGACGTAGGCTCCACAAGGAATGTTAGGAGGTTGAGGAATGAACGCCAACCTAGGGAGGCCAGGCGGAGAGGGAATGATAATTTGGGAAGCATCAAGTTAAAAATACCTTCCTTTGCAGGTCGTTCTGATCCGAAAGCTTATCTTGAATGGGAGAAGAAGATTAAATTTTTGTTTGATTGTCACAATTGTTCCGAGGCAAAGAAGGTAAAGCTGGCTGTGACTGAATTTACTGATTATGCTATAACTTGGTGGGATCAATTTATCACAAGCAGGAGACGTAACAGAGAATATACCATAGAGACATGGGAGGAGATGAAAGTTGTGATGAGGAAATGCTTTGTTCCTAGTCATTACTACCGTGATCTTTTTAAAAGGTTACAAGGACTGCGTCAAGGAAGTATGAGTGTGGAAAATTACTATAAGCAGATGGAGATGGCCATGATACGAGCCAACGTAGAGGAGGATCGTGAAGCCACTATGGCTAGGTTCTTGAATGGACTGAATCCTGAAATTCAAGATAAAGTGGAGCTACAACACTACGTCGAATTGGAAGATATGGTTCATATGGCCAACAAGATAGAGAAACAAATGAAGAAAGGGGGAGGAACTATAGCTACATCAAGTACTACTTGGAAGCCGAATTATCCAAAGAAGTTTGATAGGCCACAGGCTGCCAAAGTAGAACACAAGGCCGAGAGTTCTAATACCAGCTCTCAAAAGAAAGTGGAAGCCCCTCCTACAAGAAATCGAGACATTAGGTGCTTTAAATGTCAAGGAAGGGGGCACATAGCAAGTCAATGTCCTAACAAGCAAGTTATGGTGCTTAGAGAGAGCGGGGAGGTCGAGACAGAAGGAGAAGACTCAGACCATGGAAGCATGCCCTCATTAGAAGACCTGTCCGAGGAGGAATTCCAAGCTACTGAAGCACTCACTTTGGTGATAAGAAGGGCTTTGAACTTGCAAGCAAAAGAAGAAGATGATGATGCACAACGAGAGAATATTTTCCACACAAGGTGTTATGTCAAGGGCAAGGTGTGTAGCATCATTATTGATGGAGGAAGCTGTGCTAATGTTGCAAATCTAATTTTGAGATCCTGAGAAGGATGATATGTCCCAGTTCCAGAGTCGGGCGATATATGCTTTTTACTCTTGGAGGTAACTTGCTTCTTATGTACAATCTCGAATGTGGTTGTATAGAGGATAACCAAAGATAAATGTTCAAGTAAAAAAAAGAGGAGAGAGAGTGAGAGAGAAGACATGAAGGGCAGAAGAGTTCGAGAGGATTGCCCTTGAGCAGCCGTTGGGGCATCCGTAAATCGAATCATAGTAAAGTGGTGCTTCAATTTTGAATCACCACTTTTATTAAAATGAAAGTAAAATTTTTGAAACCATAGGTACAATAATTGTACTTTTCCTTTTTTTATTTATAGGAACTTTTGAGTATTTTCCCAAATAGAAAGACTTTCATCCCGTAATTTAGAAGTGTATAAGTAATTTAGAAGTGTATAAGAGATCCTTTTTCTCTAAAATATCTCTCTACAAAACTCTCTTCTAAATAAAAAATAGGTCTTGTCATTACAAATCCCTCCATATGCAAAGGAAGGTACGGGGTTGCGGGAACCCAGCGCCCCGATGGTGATGGTGGCGATGTCCATCGACAATCTTCTGCCACAATGGACAAGTGATGAGCTAAGAAATTTCTTCTCCAAAATGGCAGCTGTGGTGGATGCCTTCATCCCTATGAAAATTTGTATTTATACACTGCAAACGCGTGTTGTATGTAGGGAGTCACTAGTATAATTATGTTTAGAGACATGTTATTCTCTGAGTGTGGGGATGTTTTGTGTGTTTTGTGTGTCGAGTCAACCACCTGCTTAAACTTGCAACCTTGAATTTTTGACCCCTTAGTAACTTAATATCCTTAGGAAAGCTCATGCCAAGATGAAATTAGCAAGGATAGGATAAAGCCCATATTGAGAAGTAGTTTTTGCTTTTCAAAAATCTCATAATTGGATTAAGCGACCACTAGTGTATAAGACTGATATAACACTTGAGAGAATTCGGGTGGCACGGCTGTAGTAACCAACTCCCGCCTGTATCATAAAAATATTTTTGCTAACTTGCGTGAGGATTAACCGAGTGGCGTGTAAGAAAACTTGCTGCCCTTCTAAGTTGTGAAAAAAAAATGTTTGAAAGGAATGGGAAAGGAAGGAAGGAAAATTGAAATGCGGAATGTGGAATGTAGAGGTGGAATGTGAATGAATGCTGGCGGAAGGGCAGTAGTCAGGTAAACAATTGGAGTTGATATTACCTCCGGCCTGACTAGGATGGAGCTTGAAGATCGTTATAGGTGTACAATCGGAGCAATAAAAAGTTGTAACCCGGCCTATTGACATCTAAGAGTGAAGTCCCAAGTGCCATGCAAGTTGAGTGCTAACCATGCTAACCTAAAATGTTTTGGGATGAGGCCAAGCTAAACAGCATTATAAGTGCCTTAATATCCAGTCATGCCTGGTGCTTATTGATGTTGAGTCTCTAGTGGTCTTCACCGCTTTCTGAATGATTAAAATTATGGAGAACTACTTTAATTTGTGGGCTAGACTTGAATTGTGAAATTGACTTGGCATGAGGATTCCTAGGGATAGTTTGTTGTTGATGGTTCATAAGTTCAGTGTGGTTAAAATGCTAGTGCTTGTGTTGACAATATCTATTTGCGTGTTCTATATGAGTCTTTTGAGTCTGTCTTAGTTTAGAGTCTTGCTTGGGGACAATCGAAGTTTAAGTGTGGGGATGTTTGATGTGTGTCTAAAACACACATTAAACGCATAGGATTTCGAGTCATTATTGCATGTTTGTCTTTAGTTTAGCATCGTTTTAGTAAACATTTGAGTTTTGGGTGACTAATAAGTTCTTTGTGCTAAATTGTAGGAAAAGGAGGCAAATTTGGAAAGAATTATACTTGGAGAAGAAGTCTGGCAGGGACAGCTGACTTGGAAGGGTATTTCGGACAACTTTGGAGCCGAATCAGAGGATGCGTATTTGACAGACAATTGAAGATATTTCTTTCCTCTTTCCGTGCATATAAAGAACGCCTAAATCGGATATCAGAAGAGGAAGTTATGACCAAAATACTGAAGGCTGGTCTGGCAGAATGTTATCAGCGAATATTCGGGACAATATTAGAAATTCGGTTTCTGCATCGCGGAAGACTCTCAAAATGGCTTCTCTAGGTTTTTACACTTAGGAGGGCTTATATATAACCCTCTAGACTTATTTTAGATGACATTATTCATTCCAGAGAACAAACCCTATTTTTATTTTGTCTTTGCCAAGACCATGAGGAACTAAACCTCTAGGTTGATTCGAGGGAGGAGACCCAGGTTTTGGTTGTGAGGATCTTGGTTATTCAATTTAATTCAGTAGCATTTACTTATTCCTTGTGCTTATTATTGTTCTTGAATAGTTTTGCGGTTGTGAATTTATTCTAGAACTGATTTGCCATTGATTCTTGATTAGCGATTGCAGTTAGGAATTGAACTAGGAGCAAGGTTAATTCAGCGAGGAACGGTCGTTACCAAACTAATTAACTAGGAATAAGTAGGCTAGTTTGTAGATACCAAGGTTTTGAGTATAATCGCTAGGAGTAGGAACATTTATTCTTAATGCTATTATCTTATAGAATAGAAATCGGTCGATATTCTGTCTATTAGGTGATAAACAACTAGTTAGGCGGTCGTTTGGCTAGTTGATTGTTGGATGTTTGTGGTCTCTTTGCGGTTGCGGGAGATTTACACCTACTTGCTACATGTGTTAGATTATCTTTTGTGATCCAGTGATCAGCCAACTTATCGTGGTACTCCGATCTCGAATCTGCCGCTTTTCTCTTATTGATTTCTCTACTTCTACTCTCTTTTGTGTTTGTTGATTTCGTACTACTTTGAATCCCACAAAACTCCCTTTTTTACTTTTGTGTTATTAGTTAGATTAATTGAGTATTCGACCCTCCTTGGATCCGACTCGGTATTTCCACTTTCTTTCTACTAATTAGTGAGCCGTGAATATCGGTTTATTTTGAGGGGCCTCGACACGCTCGTCACAAGGATAAACTGAAGTGAACCAATGACAATTATGCCAACGTGATCTCAATGAGGTGCTGGTCTACCAATCTAATTGAGACACCGGTCTGGACATGAACCAACGTCAATCTACCAAGGCACCATATTACCAGCTGACGCCAGTCTACCAAGGTACCGTGTTACCAACCGACGCAAGTCTACCAAGGCATCGTGTAACCAATCGAGGCCAGTCTACCGAGGCATCAGTCGTCGGTCCCCCGACACCAGTCTTGTCGAGATGATACTAAGCATCGATCACTCGACACCGGTCTCTTCGAGATGACACCGCTCACTTTGAGAGCACGCCGGTCACCACTCACTGATGTACGAGAAATTGAGAACAATTAAACGTGCAATCAAATAGTATAGTGGATAAGTAAGGTTTGTAACTGAGAGTTGGAACACAAAATCGAAATAATCAATTATGCGAAGCGAAAAAATAAAAGGTTGTAAAAAAGTAAATGAGGTTGTATGTAAATAAACAAAATCAAAGAATTTAAAGAAATGGGTTGCAAATCAATGGAGATAAACGAGCATATACCCCTATAGATTGACTACCTATGTCAAAATTATGGTTCTTGTGAAGTTCTAACTAGTACCCGGAGTGTTCTAGTACATCTTCCTAACGCTTTCACACATTAGGGTGACAAAATCAAGATATAAAAGGCCTAGATTACTAATTAACATTTTTGCTCATCAATTAGACCTAGAACTAGACTAATCTGAATTATGAAGATTCCTTCTAACGAGTTATCCTTACGATATTAAGACGTCTCATCAATAAATAAGAACATGCTAATTGGTTCTTTTCATTAACTCTAGTACCTTTTGGTCCACTCTTGCTAACTCTAATTATAATCTAAGTAGCCAATTTAGATTAAGTATTAAGTATATCAATTAATAACTAATGCCAAAGATATTTGAACCATAATCTAATATAGAAAATTAATCACATAATTAGAGCATCGCACTCACAAGAAAACTTCTCACTAAACATAATCATGAAGAATAAGATAACAATGAAGAATATGGTGTAGAATAACATAAAAGATAGAGAAAGAGAGGGCTTAGTCGTTGGAGCAAGCCATTCCAATCTCCTCCTCTAGCTAGACCTCCACATGCACTTTATTAATATCAAAGAGTAAATCTCAAGGTATGGAATAATTCTCTTAAATCTAAGAGCTAATGGCCTATATATAGCCAAGCATCTAACTATATAATAGAAAAACCTAGAAGAGGTTAACCTAAATAAGAAGTCCTAATGGCCAATGACAAGACGCCAAAAAATACGAAAAAACATATATTCTGAAGTCCTAGGTTCATAACAAGAGGCCAGAGATCGAATCAATTCAAAATGGGCAAGACACCCGACTAAAAAATGAGTCTATGAAAAGCTGAATTTTGGAGCACTTGCGAGTGCCAATGAATTTCCTGTGGCAAGTTGGGAGTCCCAAGCTTCTGTTCCTCCCCCCTTGTAATCGCAAGTTAGCTACCCATCGCTAGTCTCTACATTTTTGCCGTATTTTCTATTTTTGGTCCTCTTCCGCTCCAAATTTGGCCTCGACTATAAAAGACAAAATATAGATCTCTCTTTTAGATTCCAACGGTATCTCATTTGTTGTAATCCGATGCTCGAGCAGAGAGTTATGGCTCTTGCAATATGGTCCCTTGGAATCACTCCTTCATCGGCCTCTACGGAGCTCGAATTTCCTATCATGAAACACGAAAAGGGATAGAAGTCCACTCTGTGACTCAAATACATGAAAATGGCATAAGACTCAATAGAATAAGGCAAAAGTGAACAAAAACAAGACTAATTACACATGAAACACTGAATAAAACATGAATGTTCATACACTCATCATTCACCCAGTCACTTCGAGACCACATCGGTCACCAGTCACCCAATCTCTTCGAGACCTCACCGGGTGACATGAAATATGTTGACAATATCGAGTTTATTTTTGTACCTCAACAATGCCACCCGTACGTTAACACTTTGGTATGGTCAGGCAAGAAGCATTGACCTGGTCCTTGTTAATTTCCTTGACTTGATAAGCTTGTAGTATCCCTACTCAAAGGGTCCCTCAACTCAGCCTTGGCATTGTGTAACTTGCTTGGGATAAGGTGACAATTACTACTCTTGGGTCTAAGCCATCATCCGCAAAGACATATCCGCCAACTCATATGGTGACAAGGCGTAGACCTCTAATCGCTTTGTCACCTTGCCTATTTCCTTATTCTTCATGAGTAAAGTGGAGCACTTACCCGCTGGGTACGGCACTGACTGGTCGTCTGGCAGAAAAGACCCCTAGCTCGACCACACTCGCATACGGGGCAAACTCCAAAAGATAATTGTAGGTAGTCTTAGCATCAATAGTGAAAGACATCATCTCTCGGCTGACACTTTTGATGCCCACTTCAGCTGCCAGTGCCCCAGATGGGAGAGTTCCTTTTCCATCAATGTTGGTCATGACCATGTTAGTCAAACTGACCTCCTCATTTCCCTGTTAAGCTCCCCGACGAGTGACTGAAGAAAGACATTCACCAAAATTTCATTGTCCCCGATGACTCCTCTTATTGGCTTCACAAAGGCATGAGCAATGATACAGAGAGGTTTGCGATGTTTGCATACCTCCAAGATAGGCTTTGCGATGGTGACGCTGCCATCAAAGTCCTCTACCATAGGTATGGCTAAAAAATGGTTGGGTTCTGACTCGAAGCTAGGTACCATATTTATTGCCGACTTACTTAGAAAGTTCCAAAACTTGATGTATCTCGTACCAAGGTCAATCGGGACCTCCTTGCTTTTATGACTGGCCTTGTTCTTCTGAGGAAATCTTCCTTCGGGGGAATCTTGCTCCTCGCCTTAGGCATCCAATTGCGGATTAGCTTCCTGCATAGGTCAGTGGGAGCCTTTGGTTGAACCCCCATGACGTGCTTGAGGTCCTTTTCCTTCTTTGTCTTAGAGACTTTAACCTCTTTGGATTGGCCTAGAGTCGGGGTCGATTAGGGTTTAATGCGTAAGCGAGCTAGGAGCACCTTTTGCTTCTTCAGCTAGACCCTTTGCTCCGTAGTTTCATTTTGAGGTTCTTGATGGTTTACCTACATTTCTGGACCTTCCTCTCAAGGTGACATCTTTGGTCTTAATTAGGACTTCTCGCGTTAGTGGATCAGGGGGAACCATCTTGTCTCTAATCTGGTTGACAATGTATCGGTATGAGTTGAACCCATCTTGAAGGTCTACCTTGATTCGGGGATGGCAAAACCTCCATATCTTGTTGACTTTCCTCGGGCGGTAGAACTTCTAAGTCTTCCATCTTGTCTCTAATCTGGTTGACAATGTATCGGTATGAGTTGAACCCATCTTGAAGGTCTACCTTGATTCGGGGATGGCAAAACCTCCATATCTTGTTGACTTTCCTCGGGCGGTAGAACTTCTAAGTCTTTGGGATACCGCTATCAGATGGTGTCTTACCCCCCGAGTCTTGGGATCGACCTTTACTTCTTTAGGGTTCGATTGTCCTTGCCCCCCACCCCCCCCCCCCCCAAGTCTTGCCCTTTGGGTCTTAGGGTCGGCCTCCCCTTGTTCAAGGCTTTCATCCTTTTTGGCTTCATTGGAAACCAACCATGGCAATAAGAGCAATAAAGCAAGAAATTCCGAGTTGATGGTTGACATCATCCCCATCAAGCTCTCTTTGTCTCAACATCACGAATTGAGGGGTTAGGGCTAGGGTAGGAAAGTTAGGCTCTGGCTTTATTGTCAATCGTCACCATCTCATCGTGCCCAAAGGGACCATCTTGGATCCCCTCGCATGTAGGAGACTCTTGAAACCCCAAGCAATTGAAGGCTTTAACCGATGGTGGTTAGCTAACTAAACTCGTGAACTTTGGGGTCCCGGTGTCACGATAAGGTAAGGATCCCTCCTCAAGTTATTCTGGTATAGGCTCAATGGAGGGTGGTGACCCTATACTGAGACCCAATCAATTGGTAAGACTTTGCTCTTTGATCTCGGGATCGATCACCCTAGATGACTCATCTTGTATTGCTGGGGTTATAGTGTGAGTCAAGGAACCTAGAAGACGCTGAGCATCACCTTGGGCATTTGCTGGGGTGCTTCATCCTCTTGTTGTGCTCTTCGGTTGAGGTCGGGTGTAGGTTACCTATCGGGAAGTTGATGTGTGGTTGAGTCCTCCCCATCCTCGAACTAGGTTCGTTGCTAATCTTGCCTTATGTGGGTCATACCAAAAGTTAGTTATTGATTGACGGGGTGGTGGATGTCTCCCTTATCCAACTTCATCCATCCTTGATGCATGACCTAAGGGACCAGGGTACCATTGGGAACCCTTAAGTCATACAAGGCATTAGTCCAGGTATTCCCACTTCTAAAGGAATTTTGGTCAGCCATAACGTTATATGGGTATAGCCGTTCTTGAGTTGGAGCTAGTTGGTACCAGATCGACCCCGCTTGAACATCTTGAGTTGGAGCTGGTTGGTACCAGCTTAATCCCACTTGTACATTGCTAACGCCCATCCTGACAGACTCAGATTATCCCGAGTAGTTAACTCTATGTGTCCCCATCCCGATGTAAGGAGTTATTTGGTGTGAGGAACTCATAGGGGTTTCGGGCATTGGACCATAGCCGAACACACCCGACGATGATAGAGGTGCAATGAAAAGAATAGGATCGATCCATAATTTCCAGAAGGTTTGTTGGATGGGTACAGTTGGTCTGATGGATACACCCATCTTTTGATGTTGATTGATGACCACATGTGAGAACTCCTCATAGTGCCCACAAGACTCCTTATAGCGCTTCCATAGACGAGTTTCTATCTGGGAGACGGGCTTACAAAAGTCTATCGGGGAGACGTTTGTGTCAAATGGCTCTTTGGAGGAAGCCAAGATAGATGAGTTTCTCCTCCCCTTCAACAGAGAAGCAGAATAGGTCGGCTCCTCAGAGGGAACCGGTGCAATAAAATTCTTGATACCTTTGGCTGGGCAAAGGTGTCAGAATGCCTTCTTAGACGCCCTCCTTAGTCCCACCAGGCGTGCAAAAAATAGGTTTTGGGAAAAAGTGGTATAAGAACGAAAGACTTCCCAAAATGGATCCAGAGTGGTCTTTCCAAGGTCGGCCTAACAGAGGGAGAAAAAAGAACTAAGCTAAGCTAGACTACGATCTAAGGAAAGGAAAAGATAAATAATTGTTGTTGTTTATGTGTTGTTGATGATCTTCTCCTTTGCCCAAACCCTCTTTATATAAACGTCCTAGACCTATCCCTGTCCTCAAGAATCGGAAAACTCACATTAGGTCATTTCCAATTCAAACCTGGCCTAAAATAAGGAAAACTAAACCGTCTTCCCAAAGTGACTTCACATCAGGAACATTGTAACTGTGCAACGCAAGTAATCCCGGCTCCAAATAGGAACATCCCGAATGTGGACTGAATATTAGAGATCCCGCCTAGTTTAGGAAAGTCCTAAACGTAACCAAATCTTGAAGAATCTAGCTTAGAATAAGAAAGACTCCTCCCAGCCTAGTATTGAAAAACCTAAACTGCGTCCCAGCCAACTTTACGTACCATTCCAAACATTAGTCCCAAATAAGCTGAGCAAGCGAGCTGGGGTTACGAAAGCAAAGGGGCTCGAGATCAAAACCAAGCAAGCAAGCAAGCAAGCGGGTGGACCCTCTACAAATGGAATGCTACTTCAAAGTGGGCTTACAACTTGAGCGATCTCAAATAACAACCCGGGCGAGCTCAGACACCCAAGCGATCTCTGGGTCCAAGCGAGCTGAATGAGCCCTGGTGAACTTCTCTCTAGCAGGCTCTTCGACGCAAGCTCTAACCTAAATGGGCCCAAAACGAGGGGAGCCCAACACAACACGAGCGAGCTGGAAACCCAAGCGAGCTCAATACGTCTAAGCCAGCCCTAATGTAAGCGAGCTTCACTAGCCCAATACCAAGGTAAGCCTAGTCAGTCCTAACCCAAAGTAGGCGAGCTCGGGCAACCCAATACTAAAGCAAGCGAGCTTGATCAGCCCAACTCATACACAAGCAAGTGAGTTTGAACAACCCAACTCGGAGGTGGGCGAGCCAAATCTGACGATAAACAGAAGTGAGCAAGCCCATCCTAGGCGAGCCCAATTTGACGACAAGAAGAAGCAAGCGAGCCCAACACAAAGCTAGCCCTATTGGCCAAAAACCAGGGCGAGCTTCGATCCGCCATGATCCAACTAAAGTAGGCGAGCACGATGTGAGAATGGGACCAAGGCAGTCAAGACCAAGGCTGGCATGACATCAAGGTTATCACACGATCATAGCCGTCACGAGACCAAAGTTGGCATGAGACCAAGGTTGTCAAGAAACCAAGGTTGTTACGAAACCAAATCTGTCAAGACCAAGGTGAGCACGAGGAGCAAGCATGCGAGCTAATTGGGTACGACGAGCAAGCGGGCAAGCTAGGTGGGTACGATGAGCAAGTGGACGAGCTAGACAAGCACTGAGAGCAAGTAGGCAAGCTAGGTGAGCATGGAGAGCAAGTAGGCGAGCTAGGCGAGCACGGAGAGCAAGTAGGCGAGCACGAAGAGCAAGTAGGCGAGCGCAGGAGCGAGCACGAAGAGCAAGCAGGCGAGCTCGCCCCCAATCATTCCAAGACGAGCTGCTGGCTCCCAACCAGGCAAGCAACTCGCTTCCAACAACACCAAGGCGAGCTCGCTTGCTCCACCAGGTGAGCTCGTATTCAAATGGATTTTTGATCTATTTCTGCTCCGAATCTAAAGACACCATAAATAAAAAATTTATAGATCTATGTCTTAGCTTTTCGTAGTAATTTGAATCATCAAGCCCTCGTGTTGAAGTGGATATGGCTTTACTTGCAGGAACCTAATACTTTTTGGGCAAGTACTATAGGGTTTTCATGGCGGGCAGGGTGACTCATGGGTAGATCATGCCTTTTCAATCTCGCGAGTCCATTGTAATCCCCATAGGTTGGGAATCTGGGTGGACCTCTGGCATTTGGCAAGCTCAAATGTTCACTCAGCATTGGCTTTTCGTAGCAATGTGAAGCTGGAGGTGGGTTGTGGTGATGAGACGAGGTTTTGGCTAGACCTTTGGATTACGTCGATCCGTCTATCTGGGATCTTTGGGATTGGTCGCTTGATGAAGGAGGTTGGAGGTTATGCTGGCGGAGAGCACTTTTGTGTGGGAAAATGAATGTGTTTTGCAGCTGATGTCTATCCTTTCTGGTTGTAGACCACGCCTTTCGGTTTTCGATTCTTTGGTCTCCTGACCGAAGTGCGGGGTACTCGGTGCATGGCCTCTATGTGCAGCTCTTCAATGGTTTATCTCTTATCTCACCTGGTGTTCTCAAGTCTCAATATGCCCAGCTGCTACCGTTCAAGATCAGTGCTTTTTTTATAGATGCTTTAAATATTAGGAATAGAAGTAGTGATTAAGTTATATTCCTAATCAGTTAGTTACTTAGTGATCAAGTTATATTCTTAATCAGTTAGTTACTTGGTGATCAAATTTGTAAACTTTTATATATATGGCCTCATGGCAATGAATAAAACTAACCAACATATTTCATCATGGTATCAAAGTTAAAAATCTAGATTAGTATTTTATTTCATCCACCACCGATTGTCGTTCAAAATTCATCCTAATTTGAAGGAAGTGGTTAAATCTACACGATTCTCCGAGAAGGACGTAGTCAAATCTCTCTGCTCTTACGAGAACTACTTGTTCCAACGTGGTTCAGAAATCTGTAGCTAATTGCAGGCAGACCTTGATTACTTGTTAAATCACGGCTTGGAATTTGAAAAGCAACTGAAGCTTGTGAGATTTAGGAAAAGCGGTCGCTTCACAGTGAAGCTGCTTCTTTGTCCGATATGGTTCATGGGCGGAGGAAATTTTTCCCTTCGACAGATTCAATCAATTTGATATCAGCTTCAAGCCTTCAACCGATTCATCCCTAAGATAGGAACGAAGCAGCGATCCTAATGAAATCAAGGGTGATGATATCAAGTTAGACAAATTGCTCTTCCTGGACGAATTTCTCAGGTTGAAGCCCTCTTATCTTCAGGTTGAAATCCAGTGCAGTTGGTTGCTGATCGCGATCAATCCAAAAATCTGCGGTTGCTTCAGACAAAGGTAAATATTTCCACCGATTGTTGCAACATGGATTGGTGAAGTATTACCACCAAATTTTCTTGTTGTTGTTACAAGTTTATACCGAAGTTCATCCAAGTTCATATTAAAGTTGATTCAAGTTCGTCAAGAACCAAGTTCATTCAAGTTTTATCCACCCATTAAGCTATTTTTACCGGGCCTCGAGTTGTTGGTTTTTCACTGCTCTCGAGTCCGCAACCTAGCAACAAGACGCGATTATTGTCTTGCTCTCCCTGAAGGTATTTCTCAGCAGATCCAGTAAATTTTGATTGATCTGAAGATTTTGGTACTCTAGATTGGAGAAGTATTTCTATCGATTGTCCTGGTTCAGTCGATTCATTAAAGAAGGTCCAAGGTCTCAAGTTTTTCGAGGCCAACTTCAGAGCAACGGTGGGAGTTTTGATATCAGCTTCCACCGATTATGTCCAAGTATTTCTAACAATTAACTAGTAGAATACACGATTGTTTTTTAACTAAGATTGGTGCATTATTTCCACCAATCATCTCTTTTGGTGAAGTATTCCACCAATCGTCTCATTTGGTGCATCTGCCGAAAGTGGGTAAGCAGCGCAATGGTCTCTATTACTTCGAAGATGTGCGAAATCGCACCAGTGATGATTCCTACAGTGTGTTCAGGAAAGCTCTAGGTCAAGATCATTTCCAAGAAATTATTCACAAGTTGGACGTTGTTGATCTCCACGCTCCAACTTAAGGGGAGAATATTAAAAATAAAAGTGGTGATCAAGTTATATTCCTAATCAGTACTTACTTGGTGATTAAGTTATATTCTTAATCAACTAATTTCTTGGTGATCAAGTTTGTAAATTCTTATATATATGACCTTATGGCAATAAACAAAATTATCCAGCATATTTCATCTTGAAAGGGCAAATTAAAACACGTGACAATCTCTTGAGGATTAGTGTCATTCCACCTCTCGAGACTTTGTGCGTCTTCTGCAGCCAAGAGGTTGAGTTCTCGGATCCGATTCTGTAACTATTTATTTTACAAGGCGATTAATAAATCTACCTTAAAAAATTGAGTTATTATATTGATGAATTATTATTTCTATGTCCACCTATAATGAAATTCATTTTCGTGGATTATATTCCAACCCAAAGGTCCCAAACACATAGTTCGTGGATTGTTATGGAAATGTTCTAACAAATATTTAGATCAATTAGTAATGAAGATATTTTTTTATCTTAATTAAAAGATCTCGAATTCGAATCCTTACAACTTAAAATTGTTAAATATTTGTTGGAGAGTTTTTCCAATTTTGCTCCAATATATGAGTGTTATGTTGATGAATGTATCATGAATTCCCGAGATATTTCAATTTTCATTTTCACATTCTAATGATGCTTACAGGGTTTTACCGCTGTAGCGGTTTTATTGAGGTGGTGACGGCTAACGCACGCTACTATAATTTTATTAATAAACCTGAAGTTTGTCCCGCTTAAAGAGTTAAAGATTTAGTCCGAATGATAAGAGACTTAAATTTATTTAAGGAGATTTTAAGTTTAAGTTTCACAAATATTTTATATATAAGTTTTTTACGAATGTAAAACGTATCATTAAGAGAATGGATCTTTAATAAAAATAATGTCGACTCAAAATCTTCATTCACCAAAGTTGTGTCTTTGAATATGGAATTTGTCGGC
Organism: Hypericum androsaemum; assembly: GCA_963995505.1. Classification (NCBI taxonomy): domain Eukaryota; kingdom Viridiplantae; phylum Streptophyta; class Magnoliopsida; order Malpighiales; family Hypericaceae; genus Hypericum; species Hypericum androsaemum. The sequence continues at coordinate 8,285,245 of OZ023188.1, forward strand.
AGGATATCCTCTGTGGAATTTTGTTACCAAACTTAGAGGAAAATCCACATGTTTGCATTCATTTTCGAGACTTGTACAAGTCGTAGTTTAGATGCCGTTCCCACCTTTTGCTATGTACATCTAATGATTACACTCTCCGTATGCCTCATGAATGAATCCGTCAGTTCAGAATGATACGCTCATGTCAAAAGTATATAATGGGATTACCAACATTCCATTATCGGTAACTCAGCATGCCATTGTCATAACTGCGTATTATTATCAGTAACTGTACATGCCATTATCAAAACTAGTGCATGCCATTATTATAAACCAGGGCATGCCAGTTATTATAGTTATTTGACAAAAAATTTATGGAAGGCTACGTATTAAATAGCTCGGCCAGAATTGCATCAACTATTTTTATTGATCAATTTATAAGAAAATTGTTCTAACTTAATCAAGTGATCTCGAGCCATTGAGAAAATATCAATTTATAATCTTTTAATTGTCGGCTCAATTTGAAATCTAGATTAGTGTAAGTTGGAGTAGACATGTATGTGTTATAAACAAAAAGGAATTGCATTGGCCAAGAATGAAACAGTCACATTTAAAAAAGAGAGAGAATGAAACGGTGGCAGTGAACTATTTGTATGATTTGTCTCGTGGCATTTACGTGATCGACGTTGAGAAACTTTGACTTCTATTACAGGTTCAGTCTCTGATCTATGATTTTAAACGTAACTTATTAACATTTAATTTCAAATCGATAGTGACCGCTGTTTCAAGATTTTGGTCGATTGGACTTTGTCTAATTGCAGAGGACTATTCAGTGGCATCTTACAGCCTGACAGCTCATGTGCTATTATTGACCATAACCACGGCTGCTGATTTCCTCGTAGAAGCAAGCGCAGGAACCTCACACGTTGAACATTCAGATTATTCTTTTTTTTAGATCTGAAACATAGTGTTTGATACCGAAATTTACAGTCACAGCCAGTTTTTGTTGAGTTTTTAGGTGTTGCAGTGGAAAGGGACGAAAGCGTAAAACGAATTCGAGACAAATTCAGAATGGTCGTCGATCCAACGATATGAAAAGACCGTTATACTCTTGAACAGAAAAATCAAAAAAATTTACCTTCTTCAACCTTTAATCAAAAATACCAAGAACAAAAAATTCTTCGTCCCCAGATCCGGCCACGACGATGCCACTCAAATAAACGATCCCATAACTTTATCATCTCGACATCAATGAAATAAAAGATGCAATCTTTTCTCAGACCCACATACCAAGCAACACCGAATATCTTTTCCCAGACACACGAACCAAAACAGCACCAAAGGTTTAATCTTTTCCAAGACCCTGGGAGAGGCAGAAGTTGCAGACACGGAAGTTGTTGTCGTGGAGAAGATTGAGGCAATGGTCGACTAGGGCGATGGTGTCGGAGGAAGAGAGGGCCTGGCGGGAGGACTCCGACAGTCCGAGGAGGAGGACTCCGGAAGTTCACCATCGCACGACTCCTCACGGGGAGCTTCGTCCTCGCCGTGACCTCCAGCCCCGACGACTGCGGCTTCTTCACGGAGAACTAAGGCTCAAGTTCCCCTTGCAATCGGGGCTTTATTTTGGTTTAAAACTTAGATGAAAGCTTTAATTGGGTTCTACTGGTTATGAAACCATCCATTGTGTTCAATTGGGTTCAGCCATGGGAGCGATTTCATGTTCATGAAAGCCTCAATTATAGACCAGGGTATTGATGGTTTCCAAGCATCAATTATGACACACTTGGGCATCTAACTTCAGCCCGTAATCTTAAGTACTACTCTTGGCTGTTAAGATAGAATATGGTATTATTAACTTTTAACTAGGGTGGTGATCGGTATGGTAGGGTTTCTTACCCATACCCTAGTTTGTAGAGTTAAATTCATACCTTACTTTCGACTCTTGACGCTCGATTAATTTTATTATTAGATTCATACCCTTATCCTTAGGGTCCACAAGATCTGCAAGGTCTGACCATTGAATTAAATGCACTACATTTTTGATAATTTTTAAACATAATTAAAATTATAAAATTCAAATAAATCATAATTAATATGCGAAGATTAATCACGAAATATATAGTATATCAATAAAGAAAATTACAATAATATATACATCAAATTTTGGAGTCAATATCATGAAACATATATTTAAAAATTCTATCGTAAATTATAAGTAAAAAATAAAATAAAGGAATTTAATTATGGTCTAATTAGGATAGGGTCCAAAGTATGGTAAAATAGTAAAAGTATGGTAGAAATTCATAAGATTCATACCCTACCTTAGACCCCACCTTTATAAGTGGACACATACCCATACTCATATCCTACCCTAGACCCAATCAAAGTCAACAGACCCTCGACCCACAGGGTAAGAGTAGGGTCTAACCCACAAATATGAGTATTTTTGCAATCCCTACTTTTAACTTTGCGTGGGATGTTACATGATCTTATGAATTACTCGTAATTCATTTAATACAACCTTAATTGCTATCATTCAACCTTAATTGCTAGCGTTTATTTGAGCTTAGTGTACAGATGTAGTATTTTAAATATGTTGATTGGTTGAATCGGGGTCAAATTCAGTGAGGATATGGATAATCCCACTGAAAGGGATCAAAGGGGATTTAATAGCAAGGAGGGACAATATTGGAAATTATTTTTAACTAAATCAAGCTACAAATTAAGGATAATATAGTTATGAAAATATTTCAAAAGGAAAGAAAATCCCAGCCAATTACCCCAAATCAAAATCACTTTAAATATATTAAATTGACAACAAAAAATGTAAAAACCAGGATTATTTCTTCGAATTTAAACATTTGTATTATTTATTTCGTTCTACTGTGATATTGGTATGCACCTAGTTTGATATTGGTATACTTATTCTCTGATATTGGTATACTTCTTCTTTGATATTGGTATACTTCTACTCTGATATTGGTAAACGTCTTCTCTGATATTGGTATACGTCTTCTTTGATATTGTTATACTTATTATATTATATTGGTATACTTATTCTCTGATATTGGTATACTTATTCTCTGATATTGGTTTCATTCTTTACTGATATTGATATCCATCTATTCTGATATTGGTATACTTATTCTTGTGTCCTTCTATTCTGATATTGGTGTCATTCTATTCTGATATTGGTTTCATTTTTCTCCAATATTGGTATAGATATTCTGAACAAACACACAAAGCATACCAATATTATTGCATATATATACCAATAAGATTGTAAATGCATACCAATTACAATACAATCACATATCAATGACAAAAAATATGTGTACCAGTTTCATCTCATGGTACAACCAATAAGAAAGATGAACGCCCAAATTTGACACTGTTGTAACCCGACGAATGCCCACCCTCTAATAATCGTACTTTTCCATGACAAATTTGACACTACTGTAACCCGACGAACGCCCACCCTCTAACCCATCTTCTCACGAATTTCGCCATTAACCAACCTCAACCAGAAACGGGCAAAAAAAATTAAGATGCTAACTTTGAAGAAAAATTGACCACCTTGGCAGGTACTAATAAGAAAGATGCGATCTTGATAATGGCAGAGACCTGAACCACTATTTGTATTCCGTCTCAATTGAATTTCCCTAATTTTAGTATCCTCTCACCTTCTCCTAGAAGCTAAAAAAATAATGGCAGAGACCAAAATGAAGTTGCTATAGGTTTTTAATATTCCATCGTGGGTGGCTGCTAAAAGAGAGGATGGTGGTTTATTTTAGGGTTTGGAGTATTGTGTCAAATACCAAGTTTTTCCTTGTAAGCAAGGTCATTAAATTTGACCATTAGATCTGTAAAATATTTTTTTAAATCACATCTAACGGCCCTAATTTAGTCAATATCATGGGGACAACTTTTATGTAGTCCCCACTGAATCCAAATCCGGTTGAATCGTGTATCAACAGTATTATCGGAGAGCTCATTTTCTGCAGTGATTTTTTCAGTGATTTTTTTCCACTAGATTTTATCACGATAAATTTTTTTTACACCATAGCTAGTACCAGAAGATTCAACACTCATTTCATTTTGTTCTTACTTTATATTTTCCAGCCGTAATGATTTTCCTCGCGTGTTGAAGAGTCTTTGTAGTTTCAATATACGAAGAAGCCTGCGGGATAACGATAAACTCTTATCTTTCTTTCTTTTTTTTCCTTCATAAAATATGATATTACAAAGCGATCCGACATTCGCAACAAATAACTAGAAAGGCACTTATTATGTGCCTAAACACTTTGGCCTCTAAACGACGCACTTATTATTGTTGTTAAGAGGTTGGACCAACTAAGCACCGAGTGGTTCAAGGGCAGAATGTGACTTCGTAGTTGGTACCACTGGGACAATAGAAAGTGCTACTACCGTCATTCTTTGCATAGCTGTACGCATCTGGGCACTTAGTCTTGAAGAATTGGGAATAAGTAGTGGGTCCACAGCTATTAGGATCATTAGTGCAACAATATTTCTCTGTCTTAAAGACCGTGCACGCGCTGTTGCAACCCCCACCTGGGGCCTTCAATTCGGATGGACACTGGTCCAGGATGCTAGTACCGCCGCACTTGATCGCTCTGCATTTATCGCCTGTCGGGGTTGTCGGGCTGAAGTCCATCGGGATGTTAAAACCATCGACGAGAGAGATGTCGAAGGTGTCTCCGTTACTTGTCAGGGTGTACTCGGCGATGGTGAAGGGGGGTTCCCCAGAAGAGCCGGTGCAATCCAGTTTGCTGTTGCAGTCTCCGGTGGCACATTTGTCATGCCCGCTGGAGAAGTTGCAACCAGTCCGGCCCCAGACGCGACCACTTGGCGTTCCGGCCGCCACGTCGAAGGACCATGACCCGCTCGAGTCCAGGCGGACTCCACCACCCGAGGGTGTAGCCGCGGCCCAAACTGTATAAACGCAGTTGTTTACAACATTAAAATTAGCTGCCTTTGTGAATGATGAGAGTAGGCCAAAGATGAGGAATATGGAGAGTGAATAATGCATGAGGCCCATTTGTGTTGGTTAGTGATGGTGGTGGTGGTGGCATAAGGGGAATAGGTTTGAGCTATTTATAGAGGGTTGGACGTGATCGGCATGGCATCTTAACCAAGACTTGTACTAGTAGTCTCTAGGCTTGGCAACAAAATTCCACATATAATATTCTACCGAAAAACAGTAGTCTCTAGGCTTGGTAACAAAATTCCACATATAATATCCTACCGACAAATTGAAAGACCCACCTTTGTGAATTTAATTGGTATACCAGCAGCTTGAAATTTTTTGAATGATTTTTAGTTACATTCATTCTAAATCAGATTAACCCCAATATAAGATTGAAACTGAATTCAAGGTTTTTCAAAATTAGGTTCTTACAAATGTAATGGACTTGTTAATAATTGTGAAATTATAAGTACGAAAAATTTATTTATCAATTGGCTTAAGGTCTTAGGTTGGTTAAAATTCTAACAAAGTACGAGATTAAGTCGATCCAGTTATTTCTTGTTGATCACACGATCTCGGGGTATGACAAGTTAGTAAAGTCAAAACCATAGTAAAAAATAATTTATTTATAATTGTGAAAAAATATTAACTCGTGAGAATTATTTTTTTTAGAGGTCTCGTGAGAATTATTTTATATGCTATAATTTTAATTTGATGGATTTAATTATTCAGATACATTCTACACAATCTTTTTGGTAGGTTTGAAATGGGTTGAGAGAGTCATCTTTTACTACTGTTGGAGGTCAAATATTTTCCGTTCATGGAAGTGAGACTTGATACGAGGTCCACATCTTTGGATATGAGTCTTGGCTCGAGGTTCATGTTCACGAAGACGGTGCCTAGCACAAAGTCAGGGAAGATAACTTTGGCATTTTATTAAGAACATGGTGGGAATAAAGGCAGCCATGTCCATTCTTGGTTAATTTATCGTAACACTCTACCTGTATCTCAGAATAGAGTGATTATTATTTCGATGGAAAGCTAAGAGGTGGACCTCCAATTTATATTTAAAGAGTCTTGCCTAATTATGCATGGAGGAGGGCCAAAACAAGACTTCAAGTTTTGGTGTGGTTGCCTCGCCAAAGACAGTCGCATTTTGGTAGAAAAACTACAGCTTCTGCCTCATACCTTCTATTGAGATAATTCAAATTGCTACAGAAAGCTAAGAAATAGATCTACAAAAATCTATTTTAATACAAGCTCGCCTGGTGGAGCAAGGGAGCTCGCCTTGCCATGGTTGGGAGTGCGCTGCTCGCCTCGGTGTGGTTAGAAGCGAACTGCTCACCTAGTTGGGAGCTAGCTTCTCATCTTGGAGTGATTGGGGGCGAGCTCACCTACTCGCTCACTCGCCTGCTTGATCTTCATGCTCACTCGCTCACTCGCTCACCTACTTGCTCTTCTTGCTCGCCTAGCTCGCCTACTTGCTCTCTATGCTTGCCTAGCTCACCCGCTTGCTCGTCATGCTTGCCTAGCTCGCCTACTTTCTCATCGTAATCAACTAGCTTGCTCGCTTGCTCATCGTAGTCGCCTTGGTCTTGACAGATTTGGTTTCGTAAAAACTTTGGTTTTGTGACAACCGTGGTCTCAAACCGACTTTTGTCTCATGACGGTTGTGATCTCGTGACAACCTCAGTCTTGTGCCGACCTTGGTCTTGATAGCCTTGGTCCCAATCTCACTCATGCCTGCCTACTTTAGTTAGAACATGACGGAGCAGAGCTTGCCCTAGTTTTTGGCTGATAGAGCTCGCTTGGTGTTGGGCTCGCTTGCTTTTTCTTATCGTCAAATTGGGCTCACCCAGGCTGGGCTCACTCATTTATGTTTGTCGTCAAATTGGGCTTGCGTACCTCAGGGTTGGGTTGTTCAAACTCGCTCACTTGTGTATGAGTTAGGCTGATCAAGCTCACTTGCTCTGGTATTGGCTTGCCCGAGCTCGCCTGCTTTGGTGTAGGGCTGACTGGGGTTGCCTTGGTATTGGGATAGTGAAGCTCGCTTACATTGGGGCTCACTTGGACGTATTGAGCTTGCTTGGGTGTCTAGCTCACTCAGGTTGTGTTGGACTCGCCTGGTTTTGGGCCCGTTTGGGTCGGAGCTTGCGTCAAAGAGCCCGCTTGAGAGAAGTTTGCCTGGGCTCGTTCAGCTCGCTTAGGCTCGGAGATCGCTTGGGCATTTGAGCTTACCCTGATTGTTATATTTGAGCCCGCTCAAGTTGTGAGCCTACTTTGAAGTAGTAAAAGGGCCGGGTTCTCCTAGGCTCCTCATGGATTTGAGGCTTATTCCCTTTGTAGAGGGTTGGCCTGCTTGCTTGCTCACTTGGTTTCGATCTCGAGCCCGCTTTGCCTTCGCAAGCCTAGCTCGCTAGCTTAGCTTATTTGGGACTAATGTTCGGAATGGTACGTAAAGTTGGCTGGGATGTGGTTTAGGTTTTCTATACTAGGGCGGGAGGAGTCTTTCTTATTCTAAGTCGGATTCTTCAAGATTTGGTTACGGTTTGAGACTTCCTAAACTAGGCGGGATCTCCAATATTCGGTCCATATTGGGGATGTTCCTATTTGGAGCCGGGATTACTTGCTTTGCACGGTCACAATGTTCCTATTCGGGGACGAATCTCGTTATTTTGGGAAGATAGTTTAGTTTTCCTTATTTTAGGCTGGGTTGAATTGAAAATGGCCTAATGGGAGTTTTCCTATTCTTGAGGCCGGGAATAGGTCAAGATTTTTTATATGAAGAGGGCTTGGGTAAAGGAGAACATTATAAATAACACATCAACAACCACAATTACTTATCTTTTTCTTTCCTTAGCCCGTAGTCTAGCTTAGCTTAGCTCTTTTTTCTCCCTCCATTAGGCCGACCTTGAGACGATTACTCCGGATCCATCTCGGGAAGTCTTTCGTTCTTATACCCCTTTTTCCCACAACATATTTTTGGCACGCCTGGGGGACAAAGGAGGGTGTTTGAGAAGGCAGTCTAACACCTTTGCCCAGCAAAGGGTATCAACAAGTTTGTTACATCGGTTCCCTCTGAGGATCTGACCTATTTTGCTTCTCTATTGAAGGGGAGGAGAAACTCATTTATCTCGGCTCCCTCCAAAGAGTCGTTTGAGACAAACATCTCCCTGATGGAGTTTTATAAACCCATCATCCCGATAGAGACATATGCTATCATTTGTGCTTAGAAGCGCTATGAGGAGTCTTATGGGCACTAGAGTCCTCACATGTGGTCATCAATCAACACCAAAGGATGGGCGTATCCACCAAACCATCTGTACTTGTTCAACCAACCTCGGGCAACTATGGACTGATCCTATTCCTTTCATCACGGCTCTATCATCGCCGGGTGTGTTCGGCTATGGTCCAATGCCCGGAACGCCTATAAGTTTGCATACCAAATAACTCCTTATATGGGGATGGGGACACATGGAGTGAACTACTCGGGATAGTCTAAGTTCGCCAGGATGGGCGTCAGCAATGTCCAAGTGGGATCGATCTGGTACCAACCAGCTCTAACTCAAGATGTCCAAGCGGGATCGATCTGGTACCAACCAGCTCCAACTCAAGAACGGCTATACCCATCTAAGGTTGTGGCCGACCAAAATTCCTTCGAAAGAGGGAATACCTGGATTAATGTCTTGTATGACTTAAGGGTTCCCAATGCTATCCCGATCCCTCAGGTCATGCATCAAGGATGGATGAAGTTAGACAAGGGAGACATCCGCCACACTGTCAATCAAAAACTAGCCTTTGGTGCAACCCATATAAGGCAAGATTGGCAACAAACCCAGTTTGAGGATGGGGAGGACTCAACCCCATATCAACTTCCCACTGGGCAACCTACACCCGACCTCAACCAAGGAGCACAACAAAAGGACGAAGCACCCCAAAAAATGTTCCAAGTTGATGCTTAGTGTCTTCCTGGTTCCTTGACTCACACTATAACCCCGGTAATACAAGATGAATCATCTAGGGTGAACGATCCCTAGATTGAAGAGCAAGGTCTTACTAATAGATTATGTCTCGGTATGGCGTCACCACCCTTCAATGAACCTATACTAAAACAACTCAACGAAGAGTTTTTACCTTACCATACAAAGACTTCAGACTTCATGAATTCACTTAGTTGAGGTGCGAGAGTCCTCTACAAGTGACAAGACCCAAAAAGTTCCATTTGGGCAATATGAGATGGTGACGGCTGATGATGTTGCTAATGTTTCGACCCCGTCGCCACGGTTTATAAGGTGGGAGCAAGAGGAATTGGACGCAAGCTTTCCTACTTATGAGCTGGCTTCTCAGTTCATAATTTTGAGACAAGGAGAGGTCGATGAAGATAGCATCCATCATCACCCGATGTTAGGAACTACCCAATAATAAGGGAAAGAAAGGCAACCCTTATTCTCCCAATTTGAGGGTTTTATCCGCATGAATTCTTGGAGGGTCAGCTGTCGATAGGTCCTCACCCTGTTGGTCATATTTTTATGGTTGGCATTGACTGAAGCCAAAAGGGAAGCTCTAAGCAAGGGAAGGACAGTTCTAAGACAAGGGGGGCAGGACTCAGAGGGCAAAGAAGGCCACCTGATAACGGCATCCCAAGGGCTCAGAAGTCTTTTTGTCTGAGTGGAGCCAATGGCCCTAAGCAAGGGAAGGTCAAATTTAAAACAAAGAGGGCAAGACTCGAGGGGCAAGGATGGCCACCCGATAGTGGCATCCAAATGACTCAGAAGTTCTACCATCTGAGGAAAGTCGACGAGATGTGGAGACTCCACCATCCTCTTATCAAGGTGGACCTTCAAGATAGTCCAACCCATGCTAGTATACCTTCAACCAGCTGGGAGATAAGATAGTCATCCTCAAGCTGCCAACACAAGCCTTCTTAACTAAGACTCAGAGACGTCACCTTAAGAGGAAGGTCTAAAAATGAAAGCAAGTTATCAAGGATTTTGAAAGGCAACTTGTGGAACAAAGGGCTAAGCTGATGGATCAAAATGCCTTTTTAGCTCACTCATGAGTGACACACCGACCGACCGTGACTCGAGACTGGGCCAAGAAGGTTGATGCCTTTAGAACAACAAAGGGAAAGGATCCCAAGCACATCAAGGAGATTCGACCAAAGACATCTGCTAACCGACCCAAAAAGTTGATCCGTAAGTGGGTAACCAAGGTGAGGAGCGAGAACCACCCAAAAGGAGGTCACTCTTAGAAAGACAAGGCCGACGAGAAAGAAGAGGAAGTTCTAGTCAATCTTGGCTTCAAGAACATCAAGTTTGTGGACTTCCCAAGCAAGGCGGCGGCTAACAGCTAGGTGGCGACTGACACAGAGTTCTCCTTATGGCTAGCTTTAGGTCGATATCTAATCAACCAAGTCTCCCAAATAGTGACATAATCAAAGAGGATACTACTGAGTCTCAAGCGGGAGAGAAGTGCTCAGCCATACCTATAATGGAAGCCTTCAATGACAATATAACCATCGTGAGGCTAACCCGAAGGATGGATAAATGCAAAAATCCTCTCTTCATCATGGCTCACATCTTTGGGGAGTCGATCGAGAGGGTACTCATGGATGGCATAGGTATGTCAAACATTTTTATTTGGTTGCTCCTCTGGGAATATCATTCCCACCGGCATAGTCATAACCAACCTTGTCGGGAATGGGCGAGACTTGATTGGCACTGGTCAGGTAATTCCCTCTTTCATCCAATATTGTCTAATCTGGTAGAAGTCAGACGAGAAGGTGGAGATCATGATGGCCGGTGTACGTCATCCAGCCACGTATTACGTTAAAGTGGTCTCATACGACGGGTTTATAGTTCGGTCGAGCGGGAGGTCCTTTTTGTCCAATGACTAGCCAAAGCCGCATCGAGTGTTGTAGCTTGCTGGCCTATGGCAAGTGAAGCCATAGGGATGTTGACAAGGAGAATGGGGTCTACACCTTGTCACCATATGAGTCAGCCAGGTATATCTTTATGAATGACGACTTACAACCCACGGAGTTACCTGAGAGTAGCAACCGTCACCCTACCCTGGGCAAGTTACAAGATGCCAATGCTAAGATGAGGAACCTCATTAGTAGAAGTGCCACGATCTCACAAAGTCATGAAGATTTTTAGGACCATGTCAATGCTTTTCAATTGATCGTATCGAAGCGTTATTATGCGTGGGGCATTGTTAGAGGTCAAATATTTTGCATTCATAGAAGTGAGGCTTGACACGAGGTCCATATATTTGGAGAGAAGCCTTGGTTGGAGGTTCATATTCACGAAGATGGTGTCTAACATAAAGTTAGGGAAGAGAGCTTTAGCGTTTCTATAAGCACATAATGGGTACTAAGACAGCCATATCCATTCTTGAAAAATTGGTCGTAACACTATACCTGACTTTAGAACAGAGTGATTCTTATTGCCATGGAAAGCTAAGAGGTGGATCTCCAACTTATATTTGCAGAGCCTTGCCTAATTATGCATTCAGGAGGGTGAAAATGAGGCTTCAAGTTTTGGTGCTGGTTGTCTAGTTTAGGACCATCGCATTTTGGTAGAAAAACCACATCTTTTTTCTCATACCTCCGATTGAGATGATTCAGTTGCTACAGAAAGCTAAGACATAGATCTACAAATTTGTGATTTATGGTTTATTCAGATTTGAAGCAAAATGGGGTCACAAATCTATTTGAAGATGAGCTCGCTTGGTGGAGCAAGCGAGCTCTCCTTGCCATGGTTGGGAGCGAGCTTCCTACCTTGATGTGGTTGGAAGCGAGTTGGTCACCTGGTTGGGAGCGAGTTGTTCATCTTGGAGTGATTTGGGGCAAGCTCGTACGCTCGCTTGCTCGCTCACTTGCCTACTTGCTCTACGTGTTTGCCCGCTCGCCTACTTGCTCTTCGTGCTCACCCGCTCGCCTACTTTCTCTTCGTGCTCACCCATTCACTCGCTTGCCTACTTGCTGTTCATTCTCGCCTACTTGCTCTTCGTGCTCACCCGCTCGCTCGCTTGCCTACTTGCTATTTATGCTCGCCTACTTGCTCTTTGTGCTTGCCTAGCTAGCCTACTTACTCTCTGTGCTCGCCTAGCTTACCTGCTTGCTCATCGTGCTTGACTAGCTTGCCCACTTGCTCGTCGTGCTCAACTAGCTCATAGGCTTGCTCATCGTGCTCGCCTTGGTCTTGACGGCTTTGGTTTTGTAACAACCTTGGTTTCATGATGACCTTGGTCTCATACTGACTTTGGTCTTATGACTGCTGTGATGTCGTAACAACTCAGTCTTGTGCCGGCATTTGTCTTGACAGCCTTGGTCCTTCTCTCACATTGTACTTGCCTACTTTAGTTGGATCTTGGCTGATCAGAGCTCGCCTTGGTTTTGGACTGATAGAGCTTGCTCTATGCTAAGCTCACTTGCTTCTACTTTTTGTCAAATTAGGCTCACCCGGGGTGGGCTCGCTTGCTTCTATTCATAGTTGAATTGGGCTCGCCCACCTCAGAGTTTGGTTGTTCAAACTCGCTCGCTTATGTATGAGTTGGGCTGATCAAGCTCACTTGCTTTGGTATTGGGTTGCCAAAGCTCGCCTACTTTTGTGTTGGGCTGACTGAGCTTGCCTTGGTGTTGGGCTAGTGAAGCTCACTTACATTGGGCTCGCTTGGACGTATTGAGCTCGCTTGGGTATCCAGCTAGCTCGGTTTGTGTTAGGCTCGCCTTATTTTGGGCCCGCTTGGGTTAGAGCTTACGTCAAAGAGCTTGCTTGAGAGAAGCTTGCCTGGGCTTGTTTAGCTCACTTGGGCCCCGAAGACCGCCTGGGCGTCTTAGCTCATCCGGGTTATTATATTTGATCCCGCTTAGGTTGTGAGCCCGCTCCGAAGTAGTAAAAGGGCCGGGTTCACCTGAGCTCCTGATGGATTTGAGGCTTATTCCATTTGTAAAGGGTTGGCCAACTGGCTTGCTCACTTTGTTTCGATCCCGAGCCCGCTTTGCCTTCGCAAGCCTAGCTCGCTTGCTCAGCTGATTTGGGACTAATGTTCGGAATGGTACGTAATGTTGGTTGGGACACGGTTTAGGTTTTTCCATACTAAGCGGGGACAAGTCTTTCTTATTCTAAGCCGGATTCCTCAAGAGTTGGTTACGGTTTGGGCCTTTCCGAAACTAGGCGGGATATCCAATATTTGGTCCACATTGGGGATGTTCTTATTTGGAGCTGGGATTACTTGCTTGGCACGGTCACAATGTTCCTATTCGGGGATGAATCTCGTTATTTTGGAAAGACAGTTTAGTTTTTCTTATTTTAGGCCGGGTTGAATTGGAAATGTGAATTGAAAATGGCCTAATGTGAGTTTTCCTATTCTTGAGGTCGGGGCTAGGTCGAGGACGTCTATATAAAGAAGGCTTGGGCAAAGGAGAAGATCATCAACCACACATCAACAACAACAATGACATATCTTTTCCTTTCCTTAACCCGTAGTCTAGCTTAGCATAACTCTTTTTTCTCCCTCCGTTAGGCCAACCTTGGAACGACCACTCCGGATCCGTCTCGGAAAATTTTTCGTTCTTGTACTCCTTTTCTCCGCAAGAACTACACATTTAAAAGGTTCTTTTAAGTGTGATATTTTGGTATATTCAACCATATTTGGAGACACTAGTGTATATAATTGAGTCCAACTATGTTCTAACTAAATATTTAGGAGGTTTTTCCGCTCAGATTAATTTATGAAACTTAAATTTGAGATTTTTTAAATGATTAACATCTTGACCCAATCAAGTCAACAGTATATTCAGAAGTCTTTGCCAGTACATCTAAACAAATGCATTATTGAGAGCAACAGACAAGTCTATGTTCTAATGCATTATTGGTCGACTTACGTGACGACTCAACAGACAAGTCTTGTTGATAAATGCATTATTTTGAAAACGCTAAAGCATTTTGGAATAAACTGATCGCATGAGATTTCGTGGTACAATTTCAGATCAAAACCAAACAAGCGGTTTTATGTTGGAGTTAATTTTTACAAATCGCAAAACCGCGAAACCAAAATTGCATTAACTATTTTTGTTGATCAATTTATAAGAAAATTATGGAGAGAATTATCTCTAAATAGAACCGATAGTACAATCTAAATAACAAAAATTATAAAAAATCAAAGACTTGGACTAGTCTTGAAGAAGAAGAGTTTTTTCTCAAGATTAGGTAATAAAATTCCACAGAGGATATCCAACCGGAAAATTCCAGAGGTTAAATTCAAATTACACCAAGAAACAAAAGAGAGGATTATTTCAAAGACGCCTCTTAATTTGGTGCACGCGGGTCCATTTCTGGTTTTTTTTTCTGAGGGGCTTGTAAGAATATTTAATAGTACCTTGCCTTGACGTGACTCTTTCTTTACCAAAAAATGACTCGTTCTGTCTTGCACTTTAGTAATAATCGTTGGAAATTGACCGAAGTTTTTACAATTTTGTACGTAATTTTAGTGAATTTATTTTCTCAAATTTAATTTCAGATGAACGAGAAATTAATGCCAAAAGTTGTAACTTAAAATTTAGAAATTTTCAAAGTGGGATGGGACACCAATCCCACATTGGCTGTGGGAGCAAAAAAATCTCACTTTATAAGGAGGTGTTCTTTTGGTAGCTAGGAATGAGTGGACCACTTGGAAAGGCAACTCGGACATGATGCAAGGATGGTGCTAAGCACCATCCGAGCGCACACGTGCACGTGCGCGCATGGCGCATTGGGCGCTTTGAGATGCCAGGTTGAAGAAATTCATCGTCGGGACATTTCTCGACTTCAAGATGGTAGATTCTAAAAAGGTCATAGAGCAAGTGCGCAACTGATTCTGCATGAGATTCATACCGAAGGAATGCAACTGAGTAAGTCCTTCCAAGTGGCGACACTGATTGAAAAGCTATCACCCCTGTCGAAGGATTTCAAGAACTACCTCAAGCATAAGAGGAAGGATATGGGGCTTGGGGACCTGATCGTGAGACTGAGGATCGAGGAAGACAATCGAAAGTCCGAAGTCAAGAATAGCAGGACTGACTCTAAAGCCAAGGTACATCTCGCTGAAGGAGGTACCGGCAAGAAGAGGAAGAAGTCCGGCAACAAGTAGGAGAAGCAAGAGTCAAAGCAGAAGAAGCCCAAGAAGATCAAGGGCAACTGCTTCAACTGCAACAAAAGCTCGGTCAACATGGCAAAGGATTGTCGTCTACCAAAAAAAGACAATCGTGAGAAATCTAATTTGGCTGAAGACCTGTCTGAGTTAGATCTATCTGCCGTGGTGTTTGAACAAATTTGGTGGATAAACCAAGAGAGTGGTTCGTCGACAAAGGTGCAACCCGCCACATCTGCTCAGACAAGGAGATGTTCTCAACCAATGTTCCGATCACTAGACGAAAATTGTTTATGTATAACTTCACAACTTCTAAAGTAGTCGAATTAGGAAAGGTGGTCGTGAAGCTGACCTCGGACAAAGAGCTAACCCTCAAGGATGTGCTGCATGTCCCAGACATCCGGCTCCCTGTTAAGCAAAGCTGGGCTGAAGCTAGTTTTTGAGACTGATAAGTTTGTATTGACCAAAGCTGGTACATTTGTAAAAAAGGGTTACCTAGATGACGGATTCTTCTAGTTGAATATAATAACTGTACAACGTGCATTTGAGGACCAGAATAAAGTTGTTAATTCTTCTTAATTGGCTGACTATTCTAACTTATGGCATGACAGATTAGGACACGTAAATTTAAGCTCACTAAGAAAGTTGGTAAGTTCAAATTTATTGCCTAAACTAGAGTTTAATCCAAACGATAAATGCGAAGTATGTGTTGAGGCAAAAATGGCCAAAGCACATTTCCATTCAGTTGAAAGAAGTACAACACCTTTAGAGTTAATTCATATCGACGCCTGCGATATGAAACACGTGCAAACTAAAGGTGGGAAAAAGTATTTCATCACATTTATTGATGATTGCACAATATACTGCTACGTATATCTCTTGAAGGGAAAGGACGAAGCCTTCAAAAATTATAAGAATGAGGTTGAAAATCAACTTATCAGTAAAATCAAAATGATTCGAAGTGATAGAGGGGGAGAATATGTAGCTCCGTTTGAGGAATTCTGCCAATAAAATAACATTATTCATCAGACAACTGCACCATACTCACCTCAATCAAATGGCGTAGCTGAACGTAAGAATCAAACTCTCAAGGAGATGATGAATGCTATGTTGATTAGCTCGAGCTTACCCCAGAACATGTGAGGGGAAGCTGTGCTCTCAGCTAACCACATTCTAAATAAATTGCCACACAAGAAAAGGGACAAAACTCCATATGAACTATAGAAAGGGAGAAAGCCTTCCTACAACTACCTTAAAGCGTGTGGGGTGCCTAGCTAAGGAAGAAATACCTCTACATAAAAGGTGAGAATATGACCCAAAATTATTTATTGCATCTTTATCGGATATGCTTACAATAGTAGTGCATATCAATTTCTAGTGCACAAATCTGAAAACCCTAAAGTAAATAAGGGAATGATTATAGAATCAAGGAATGCGATATTCTTTGAGAATACATTTCCTAATAAGGAAAAAAAAGAAGTAAGTTCTAATAAGAGAACTTATAAGGCTGCACAAGGTTCTGATCAAAATGCTTAGGTACTTAGACGTGGTAAGAGGACCAAGGTAGCTAAGTCATTTGGTTCAGATTTCTAACATACATGTTAGAAAATAAACCCAGGATAATCCAAGAGGAATTGTCTAGTCCAGATGCTCCTCACTAGAAAGAAGCTATCAATAGTGAGATTGAGGCCATCATGCAAAATCACACATGGCTCAGTGGATCCTCAAAAATAAATACAAAGTGGATGGCTCAGTCGACAAGTAGAAAGCTTAGTTGGTAGCTAAAGAGTTCAGGCAAAAGGAAGGATATGACTTTTTTGACACACGTATTCACCTGTCACAAGAATCACATCTATTAGGGTGCTCATAGCAATTGGGGCACTCTATAAGCTTGTGATACATCAAATGGATGTAAAAACTGCATTCCTAAATGGGAAACTGGAAGAAGAGATATATATGGAGCAACCTGAAGGGTTTGTCGTGCCTGGACAAGAGAGTAAAGTATGCAAACTCGTTAAGTCACTGTATGGTCTAAAACAGGCACCAAAATAATAGCATGAGAAGTTTGACAGAATAATGCTGGCAAATAATTTTATGATCAATGAGTGTGACAAATGTGTTTACATTAAGGGCACACCCGAGACTTACGTGATTGTATGTCTATATGTGGATGACATGCTAATCACAGAAAGTAATCGTGATATCATCGTGAAAACTAAGAACATGTTGAAGAAAAAATTCGACATGAAAGATATGGGTCTAGCTGAAGTGATACTAGGAATCAAAATCTCTAAGATGACTGATGGAATTGTCATGTCACAATCTCGCTATGTGGAGAATGTGCTCAAAAAATTCGAAGCTTTTGACGATCCTCTTGCTAAGACTCCGGTAGATCTAAGTATACACTTAGTCAAAAATAGAGAAGATCCAGTATCTGAACTGAAATATGCAAGAATCATTGGCAGTTTGATGTACTTAACGAATTGTACACACCCTGACATTGCATACTCAGATAGCAAGCTTAGTCGATTCACGAGCAATTCAGGAAACGATCATTGGCTAGCTCTGCCGAGGCTTCTAATGTACTTAAAAAATACCTTGAACTACAATATACTCTACACAAAATATTCCACTGTACTAGAAGGATACAGTGATGTGAATTGGATATCGGACACTAAAGACTCCAAATCTACTAGTGGTTACAAGTTCACTATAGGTAGAGGAGATGTGTCCTGAAAATCCTCTAAACAAATGTGCATAGCTCGATCCACCATGGAGTCAGAGTTTATAGCACTAGATAAAGCTGAGAAAGAAGCTGAATGGCTCAGAAACTTCCTAGAGGATATTCCTTGTTGGAACAAACTTGTGCTTCTTGTATAGATACATTGTTATAGTATGTCAGCAACCGGGAGAGCACAGAGTACTACGTACAATGGTAAGTCTCGGCACATCTGTAGGAGACAAATCACCGTTAAAAAATTGATCTCTAGTGGTGTAATTACTATTGATTATGTGAAGTCCAAGGACAACATAGCTGATCCTTTAACGAAAGGAATCAACAGAGATTAAATGTATAATGCAATAAGGGGAATGAGGTTAAAATCCACACATTAAAAATATTTATAGCGGTAACTCAACCATGATAAATGGAGATCTCACAAACTTGGTTCAATGAGACAACTAAGTTATGGATGGTTAAGATGATTACTTGGAACTCATCCCATTCTCAGAAGCTAACCAAGTACTAACCTGCAGAGGTGTAGTTAGGTTAAGCATCTACACTTTTAATGATTCCTATATCAGATAAAGGTGGAGTATGGTAAGATACTCCTGATAGGAGACCTATATAAGTGTAAAGTGAGGCCGCTTCAAATGGAAAAATGCTTATGAATCCAAGACAAGGTCCATGGCCAAAACGAAAATAACATGAGAACTAAAGATATTATAAATATTATTGTGTAAATGTTATTATCTTAGTTTACATCAAAAGCTGACCAGTTCAAGACATCGCATTCACTGAGCAGCAAGTAAATCCGATAGCATCTTACTAGAGAAGGTTCAAAGATGTCAGCTACCTATCTCGATGCAATAATAATTTGTCGAAACTTTCTTAAAAGTGTCAGCATGCATTAATCTTCATTCATGTGGGGGATTGTTAGAAATTTTGGAATCTACTTTTCGTATGCGTAATTCTAGTATATTTATTTTCTTAAATTTAATTTTGGATGAATGAAAAATTAATGCTTAAGTTGTAACTTAAATCTTGGAAACTTCTAAAGTGGGATGTGACACCAATCCCACATTGGTTGTGGGAGCAAAAGAATCTCACTTTATAAGGAGGTGTTCTTTTGGTAGCTAGGAATGAGTGGACCACCTGGAAAGGCAACTCGGACACGATGCGAGGATAGTGCGAAGCACCATCTGAACGTGCACGTGACGAGCTTGTGCACGTGCACGTGCGTGTGCGCATGGCGCATTGGGTACTTTGAGGTACACTTTGCACTTCACACATGCGCATCATCGCGAGGAGCTGGAGGAGCCTTAAGATTTTTGCCCGATTCCGGAGAGCTACAGGCTGCCGAAGGGATGCCTCATGAAGGAGTGCGAGTATGTGCTTGTGCAGAATGCCCACCGAAGGGACACGAGCGGACTGCCTGGCCACACTCTTGCGGATGGTTGTCTAGAGGGTTGGTCAGGCCATATTCGAGCCCCCTCGAAAGTGCAGAATACCAATTCGTGCCCTTCGGAATTGGCTGCTTCCAACCGTCCGTAGCCTATAAATAGACTTCTCCCCCTCATTTGTAAGTCATCCCAACAATTCATTGCATAATATTTCTTTAGCAATAGTTGTTCTCTTCTCTCTCTATCTCTCTCAAAAAAGTTTCGAGTATTTCAAAGGTTCGCCGAGGCTTCAAGAGTCGTTGTGCTACGAACTTGAAGTGAGAAAGTCGTTGTATCTTGGGGATGATTGCCGTAGCCCGTAAGCACTTAATACAGGACAATCTCGTCTTACGGAGAAAGAGTTAAACTCTTGCCTCGACTTTAGATCTTAATCAAGTACACCATCCTCCGATAATCAACAATAATTTTCTTTTGATCGACCAAGAAAAAAAAATAGTCATGGTGGGAAACTAACTAAAGTGCATATTTTTTATGCGGGATTTATTTGGTCGACTTTTTGAGAAACTCTGATTTCGAAAAAAGTTTTGTTGATTTAAGTGGTAACGAAATTGGATTCTCTTTAAAAGTTTTTTGGCTCAAATTTTACAAATGAAAAAAATATTATTAAGATCCTTAAATATTGGATAGAGATTTTGTAAGAATGTCGAGCATTAAATAGGATTCATAAATACTGATAAAAGTTTTGTAACTATTAAGGAATTTGGTCGAGTGAACTTTTGTGAAGAGGATCTCTGGGAGAATTATTCCAAGAGATCTAACAGTCTGCCCGATTCTGAGAATGAAGCAGCAGCCTCTCACATTTTTTTTTTGAGAAACAACGACCAAAATATATTAACCATCAAGTAGGAAAGTCTGAATACAAGAGAACATCGAGCTCTCCGGGGGGTACAATCTTCCAGTCCCCAGGAAGAAACCCGAGCCTACACTTTTTACTTAACCAGTCCGCAACCTGGTTAAGCTCACGAGGAGTAAATATCAGCCTACAATTCGGCAAATCACCAAGAAGCAATCTAAGTCTAAAAACAAGCGATTCAACTTGCCAATAAACAAAAGAGGAGTGGTCATTTACAAAATTGTACGCCAAAAGAATATCTGTCTCCACGAGAGTTTGAACGCCTTGATATTTCACTTTGATCAAATTGAGGGCGAGCTCAACAGCTAGAAGTTCCGCTTCCAAGGGCGATAAAGCTACCCTCAAGTCTGTCTGACCTTCTACCACGAGGCCAAGGTGATTCCTAGCAACCGCAGCCAACCCTGCCGAATCCGAGGCATTCGACCAAGAGGCGTCACAGTTGAACTTCACAGCTCCAAATCCTGGAGCACTCCATGAAGTTTGAGGGGCAGCATCCCTACTTTTCAGCTGCAAGAACAAGCCTGACACCTGCAGAAATTCCGCAGACAGGTAAGAAGCATGGTGCAAGGTAGTCATAGGGTCAATGGACACACCGTCATACAAGAAATTATTTTTAGCCAACCAGATGCACCAACAGAGAAAAATCGCAAAAGATTTCAACTCCTGATTCTCGGGAGACTGTGACAAGTCCAGGATAGAAGTGAGCCATGCATCAAAAGTAGGATAAGACGAATCAACAAATCTGAACCCAAAAGGACTTAACAACCACGTAGCTTTGGCATGGGAACAGGAAAAAAGCATGTGAATAACTGAATCCTCCTCAAGAGAACACAACTGGCAAAGCGGAGAATTAGCAAGATGTCTCTTGAATAAAATATTAGCTAAAGGAAGGGCATTTCGAAGGAGTCGCCAGACGAAATTTTGCACTTTAGGAGGGACTCGGAGTTTCCAAATCCGTCTCCAAATCCCGGGATCAAAAGGGCATCCATTAGAATCTACCGCCTGCACATTCAGAGAACCGAAACGGCCAGCCTTAAAAGATATATATCCCCTCTTGACAGAGTACAAACCATCATTACTATATTTCCACAGAAGACGATCAGGTGCCTGCAAACGTCCCAGCACTATATTACGAACCGCCTCCTGTTCAGAGGGAGAAAAAAAGTGATGGATAAGATCGACGTTCCAGGTGCCTGTGGACAGAGAAATGAGGTCAGAAACAGTAGCGGGAGAGGATGGAGCAATAATACGCGTGGCAATCCTAGAGTAAGGTAAGGAAGGGACCCAAGGGTCACGCCAAATATCCACTGAAAGTCCATTGCCAATACGGAAAAAAAGGCCCTCCTTGAGAGCCTCTTTCCCCGCATATAGGCTCGACCAAATCCACGAAGGCTTAGACCCTTTAACAGCAGACAACATATCAGAATCGGGAAAGTATAAGCCCTTCAAAATGCGAAAACATAACGATTCATGGTTGCCAAGTAGCCACCACACCTACTTGGCCAGCAAAGCCAAGTTGAAAAGATGCAAGTCCTTAAAACCGAGGCCACCTTGTGATTTAGAACAAGTTAACTTATCCCAACTCAGCCAGTGGATCTTTCGTTTATCCACATCTCCCGACCACCAGAAGCGCGCCACCAAACCATTCAATTTAGAGCAGAAGGTCACCGGGAAGAGTAGGACCTGCATAAGATAACAAGGTATGGATGACAAAACTGACTTAATGAGGACCTCCCTACCTGACATGGAAAGAAGCTTATGTTTCCAGCATTGGGTCTTCGAGATCATTCTTTCATAGATGGAGCACAAGGCCTCCTTCTTAGATCTACCCCAAACGGCAGGAATTCCCAGATATTTGTCTTCAGGAAGCATCTCCACCATCTCTAAGATATCAGAGATGAGTTTTCGATTCGCAGCCGGCTCCCCTTTAGAAAACAATATACAAGACTTTCGAAAGTTGATGGCCTGTCCAGAAATGTTTGAAAATAAAACCAGCAGATTTTTGAACCTCCTAGCTTCGTGCTCACAAGCTTTGCCAAAAAGCAGTGTGTCATCTGTAAATAAGATATGTTTAAGAGGAGGACAGTTCCTATTCAGGGAAAAACCATGAATATCGCCTTGACGCTTAGCCTGTTCCACAAGATGAGCAAAAGAGTCAGAAATGAAAAGGAACAAGAAAGGGGAAAGGGGATCCCCTTGCCTGATACCTCGAGAAGTTGGGAACCAAGGTAAAGGCTGACCATTATATAACACACTGTAAGAAACAGAGGAAATGCAAGACATAACGCAAGCAATCCACTTAGGAGGAAAGCCTAGCCTAAACATAACAGCCTCCAAAAAGGACCAATTAACCAAATCATCCGCCTTTTTCAAGTCCAATTTAATAGCCATAGAATTCGAAAGCTTACGATTAGATAAATTCAGGCAATGGAAAGCTTCATGAGCTAAAATGATGTTATCCTGAATACACCTATCCTTCACAAAAGCCCCCTGGCATTCAGAGATCAGAGCATTCATGTATGGCCTCAACCTATTAGCAAGCACCTTAGAGTACACCTT
The DNA here is from genome assembly GCA_963995505.1 of Hypericum androsaemum. Classification (NCBI taxonomy): domain Eukaryota; kingdom Viridiplantae; phylum Streptophyta; class Magnoliopsida; order Malpighiales; family Hypericaceae; genus Hypericum; species Hypericum androsaemum. The sequence continues at coordinate 8,307,939 of OZ023188.1, forward strand.
ATACGCAAAATTGCATAAACTAATGGGTCGGAAGCCATGAACGTTCACAGGATTTTTCATTTTGGGAATCAAAACAATAAAGGTCCTATTTAAACTCCTAGGAACATTCGAGGAGTCAAACAAGTGCATCACTAAATCACACAAATCCTTCTTAATAACAAGCCAGAATTTTTGGTAAAAAATCCCAGGAAAACCATCGGGCCCCGGGGACTTAGAACCGCCCATACCAAACACCGCAAGCCTGATTTCCTCTACCGCCAAGGGTTTGATGAGGTCAGCCCCCATCTCAGAGGTAACCAGCCGAGGAATACAATGAAGCACGTACGAGGGGTCGTCAGTATCCGTAACCGAGTAAAGATCACTAAAGTGCTCAAAGAAATGAGACTTAAGCAAACTTTCCTCCTCAGACCAAGTACCATCAGCTAGTTGGAGTTTACATACCTGATTAACTTGCCTTCGCTGAGTGGCCGTGGTATGGAAGAAAGCTGTATTCCGGTCTCCCCAAGACAACCAGTTGATGCGAGACCGTTGATGCCAAAAAACTTCTTCCATCTCATAAAGGGCTGCCAGCTCTTTTTTTAACAAAATTTCTTGAGACTTGCAGCACCTAGCGTGGTCCCTAAGCTGTACCAGCTGAAGTTGCGCGGATAAAGCAGCAATTCGGGCTTTCCGATTGCTATTTAAATTCCTGCTCCACAAAAGAAGATCATTAGAACAAAGGTCAGTCTTATTTACAAAAACAACGGGGGGAATGCCTACAAAAGGGATAGACCAAGAGTGTTCGATAACTTCCCTGCATCCCACCTCCCTTGCCCAAAATGCTTCGAACCTAAAGGGGCGCCGTTTGGCCCGGAGGAAATCAGTATGCAACAACAAAAAGCAATGGTCCGACCCCTCGATAGGGCCATGAATGACCTGGGCATTGGGGAAAGCAGCCCACCATTTAACATTAGCGAGCCCTCGATCTAACCGTTGCAGCTGGTTACCCACTCCAAACTGCGAATTCGACCAGGTGAAAGGATTGCCTTTAAAACCCAGGTCAATGAGTTCCCCAAGATGGATAAACTCATTCAAAAGTGACATCTGCCAAACATCAGGAAAATTTCCCCCTTGCCTCTCATCAGGAGTGGCAATAAGGTTGAGATCACCCACACACAACCAAGGAACAGAGGGATCCTTGCAATTATGCATGAAATTGTTCCAAAATATGCGCTTTTTGGAAGAGTCGGGCTCCCCGTACACAAAAGAGCACAACCATTCCAAATTAGAATTTTCGAACCTACACAAAGTGTCCACACAATTCTTAGAGAAACTAAGAACCTCAATATCGATTTCGGAGGTCCACCACAACGCCAAACCCCCGGACCTTCCCCGGGGATCAACGTAGAAACTGTTATCGAACTTGCAATTTCTTCGAATCTTGTCAATTGTCTTTCTCAGTTGTTTAGTTTCCATGAGAAAGACTAGCTTGGGAGAGTGTTTTCGGACCAGGCCCTTAAGTAGACGAACTGTAGGGAAAGAGCCCAACCCCCTACAGTTCCAAATAAGGCAACTCATTGTGCCTCGGGAGGCAGGAAACCCACCTCCCGGGACAACTTGGGTTCAGACAAACTCTCGCCCGCCATACCCTGTGAAACAGTTAAGGAAGCAGTGGGCCTTTTCACCCCATTACAAGGGTGACCCAAGGACCCCAGAGCCACGCCAGTAGCCAGGAAAACCTGAGGAATAACCAACTTACCAAGGGAGTAAATCTCCAAAGGTGAGGCAGACTCTCCGGATGTGCACCCTACCACTATGTCTTTTAAGTGGACCTCACCCACTCCAGAACACTCAGAAAAACTCTCCACTCTGTCAAGCGGGATCCCGCCCCTACCACTCTGTCTAAGCGGGGTGGAGGGAAGAGAAAGACTAACCTGCTCTTGAGTCAGAAACGGATCCACTTGTGAAACCAAGACCTTGCTGCTTCCCACCCCTACCACTCTGTCTGTCGCAAAAACATTCGCCTTGTCTAGATCGGGAGGGTACACTCCACTACCACTCTGTCTAAGAGGGGAGGAGGGAAAAGAAGGACTAACCTGAGGTCGGGGTGAAGCCAAACCCGGTAGCGAACCCGTCTCCTTGCAACATGCCAACCCAACCTCCGCGACGGAGCCTACCACTCTGTCTCTCACCAAAATAGCCTCTCTGTCTGAAACCAAAGGGTTCACTCCGAGCAGCCTCTCACATTGAACAATCAGATTAAATGAAACTAACGCAATAAAATAGTCAGTCAATCTTATCGTTATCAAACTTCGTCGAGCAAGAATTATTTATTCTTACATAATCGGGATCCGCGAGTAGTTTTATTTTTGTGTATAAATGGTTCCAATTTGTGAGTAATTTGTGGTCTTTTTACATGGTTCTATGATGTGTTTATCTTTTATGTATATATGGTTTCTACTCTTTATCTAATTTTTTTTCCATCTTTCTGTTTTAGTAGATCCATCTTTGTGTCTATGTAGACTTTCACGCATAATATGATGATGTAACCACGTTAAATATATATGAACCTACCGTAACATAATGAAAAAAAACTACTTTTCACTATTTTTAATGGGTTCGATCCTTGTATCTCAGCAACGTCATATTTGTTTATATGACTTCACCTTTGTATATAATTTGTTTTATCTTTGTGTTATGTGTCACGTATCATGTTGCCATATATGTATAGTGCTAACATATCACACATATCCCGTCGTGAACCATATGTAACACCGTTTGTCGGATATGTTACAACATAATAATGAAACCATATAAACCAATTACATGATAAAACTATCATCACATAATGAAGAAACTACGTCAAATATATCAAATGTATAAGTTCTTACAGTTTTACTTTTGCAATGGGCGTATCATTATGAACCGACGGATTCATCCATGAGGCATACAAAGAGTGTATTTAAGAGATCTAGACAGCAAAAAGGTGGGAGCTGTTTTGTAAGAACTGAATAAACTTAAGTGATAAGTTATTAAAACCAGGGGAGCATATGGAAAATTACCACCAAACCCTAGCCGCCTTAGGAGGAAACTAGGGTTTTAGGCTGTAAATCGTCTTTAAATAGAAGCTGGACGTTCTCTTTACTACCTCTCAAAGTTTCTCACGAAATTTCCCCTACTCTGAAGGTGAGGAGGACATCCATACCGAAAAGAGCGTGGTAGAGGCGGACGAGACCTTAAGAGACTCGCTTGGGATAAAGGGTAAGCTCGTACCTCTTTAATCTGATTTGTGTGTATTGATGGGAGACTCACAAATCTGCTATCAAAAGTTGGAGAAAATGATCCAGCAAATAGGAGATCTTCGAGGGAACGAGCCAAGTATTTAGAAATTGGAGGGTAAGTCTCACCATCATCGTTTCTCGTCCCTAAGTGCGTGTCTCTCTCAGGATTAACCCAGTTTTCATATAGGGCTTCGCATAGGACTTTAGGGTGACATCATATTAGAGATCGAGATTAAGGACTGCACGAGGTAAGTGGATTCTGTCTGAATAAGCTTGATGCGGTATCCTGCTGATTTGACTGTATTGATAATTCTATCCAAAATCTGTTATGTTTCATTGATAATCTGTCTGAAATATGTTATATGTACGATTCTGTTCTGACATGCAGGATTGTCCCATAACTATTGGGCCCCGTGGTTTGCATATATCGCTTAAGGGACTACCGGGTAACTCGAGGTATGTGTGATCGAATGGACGGGGAGTATGTGAACTATTTGGACTCGTGCAGGGTATACTCCTCCATCTATTGGGCCCGCCTTGCGAGAACGGGGGTATTTATCTGTGCCCCACGAGGATCCCGATATAATTTTTGTGGACTCCAGAGCTCCGTTCTATTTTTGTTTCTATTGATTCGAGTTGGTTTATGATCGTTTGTGAGTTGTGTTGATTATTTTTTGCTATGATCCTCTTACTGAGTTTATGACTCACCACCAGTGTCTCTGTATGTGTTTTCAGAACGCGGGGCTACGGATTGGGGATAGGAGTCGTAGAAGGGATTGCATGCATCGTAGGGTTTTTCAATAAATGGTCGGAGCCTTATATTTACATTCAGATTTTCTGTCGTATTTAATTTTACGATTATTTACAATCGGATATTGAAAGTTTTCCATATAATAAATCTGGTGCCTTACGAAGTATTTAATCCTCTAGCGTTTGTCACTAGTATCACAGCATTCTTAAAAAATTATAAATCTGGTGACTATTTTCGAGTCGTGACAAATTATAGTATCAGAGCATTCTTAAAAAAAATTAACAAAAATTTCTACGGAACAGTATCTGTGGTTTCATGCACAGGGGGGGGTGCATATCATTTTGAAACCATAGTTTTGGTGTCAAAAAATTTATGATTTAGTGGCCAAAACCACCTAAACGTTGGAAGGCCATAACTTTTGAGTCTCTTAACTAATTTTCTATTATGACCAATTTTTAGAAAGGGAATTTCAGCCAGTTGTAGTTTTGTCAAAAAGTTTAAGTAATTTTTGTCAAAAATTTTGATTTGGTTTCCAAGTTTTCGGGTTCCAGCCAAGTAATAAGTCATGAGGAATCTTAGGAGGAATAGTCTCATGTCATTCAGAGTGAATTACGGTGTACGGCTCATGATTGAGGAATGTTTAGTGCGAATCTATGATTCAAATCTTGTGATTTTGAATTTGTGATCGTGATTTCAAGATGATATGAATTAATGTTGAGATTCTGTGACGTTGATTTCATGATTATGATTTCATGATTCTGTGATTATGTCTGTGAATTAATGTTGAGATTCTGTGACTTTGATTTCGTGATTATGTGATTATGACTGTGATTTAGTGAATTAATGTTGAGATACTGTGATTCGGCGAGTTCGTGATTTTGTGGTCTAGTGATTCTGACTGTGATTATATAGTATGCGATTGAAATTAGATGAGGTTTTAGTATTTCAATGTTACAATTATGAACACGCGTTACATAATGAAATGTCATTAGAGATGTAGCTTAATGTTGTAATGATAACTTATCAGGCAAGAAATCATGGCACCGCATACAAGAAGCCGAGCATCCAGGGGACAATGCTCGGGACATGGGGCACATCTTGAGGAATGGCCAGGGTTGCCTCCGCTTGCTGCCAGGAATGCACAAGTTAATGCACGAGCTACTGCCACTGATGTGCCTGCTGACTCAAACCCGCCTGTTGACTCAAACGTGCATGTTGACTCCAATGTGCATACTAATTTAGATGCGCAATCTGCCACCAATGCGCATGTCAATGGCCCGTCTGGTGTCATTTTTCCACCCCTGAACCCACCGGGGCTAAATGCCGATGGCACGCTTATACATATCATGACCTTGCTGGACCAACAACAGTAAGCAACTACTTTGGCCATGTAGCAACCGATGGTGATGCACCCACAACCAATGGTGGGAAACTCAGGGACGAATTTGGGTGGAGAGGAGAACGGACCAAAAATTTACGGCTGGAAAGCATTCTTGGAAGACTTTAGAGACTGATTTATCCCAGCTCCCAGGTCCAGGTGGAAATTCTGGCAAGAATGCTGACATATGGTACGGGTGGTGTAAGTGTGCAGGACACATACGGGAGCAATGCAGATGGATCATCGGGGCTTGCTTCAAGTGCGAAAAGATGGGACATCAGCTGGCAAACTATCCTGAGCTTCATGCCCGACTAGGTCCTACCAACTGTTCCCACAACCACAGGGGCAAACACGGTAACCAACTTTGCCACCAACCTAACAACTAGAGCTGCAGCGCGAGTCTATGCACTTAATCAGGAGGATGTGGGTCAGAGAGGAGACGTGGTAATAGGTAACCTTTACTTAATTAGTTGGTTTACCATCCTACTTGAACAATAAATTGATTATCGAACCCTATCACTAACAGGCAAGTTCTTAGTAGCTGATTTTACTATGAATACTTTGTTTGACTCTGGAGTTACCTATTCATTTATTGCTGAACACTTTGTAAGAAGACATATGCCACTAAGGAGTAAGAGTGGGGAAGAAATGGAAGTCACAAAACCAATAGGAAAGACTGTCCTAGTAGACCAAGAATGTGGCTGTGACATCAGTATCACCGGTCCTCGACTCCATGGACACTTTTGAACCTTGAGAATGATGGGTTTCGATGTCATCCTAGGTATGGATTGGCTGGCAGAACACCATGCGATTATTGATTGCAGGAGAGAAGCAGTTGTTTTTTGCACTCCTGGATAAGGAGAATTCATGTACGAGGGCGAATGCACTGAAATACCATTGCGTATAATCTCTGCCTTCGAGGTACGGAGACTAGTGCAAAATGGTGTGGTGGCCTATTTGGCCATGATAATGGATACCCGAGTGAGGTCTTATTGGATCAAATCCTCGTAGCTAAAGAGTTTCCAGATGTGTTCCCAGAAGATGTGCAAGGGATACCCCCGGACTGTGAGGTTGAGTTTCAAATTGAGTTGATTCTCGGGGCTAGACCAGTTTCTAAAGCATCATACCGTATGGCCCTAGCAGAGTTAAATTGGTCTTATTTGTCAAAAAGAAAGATGGGACTATGAGAATGCATGTGGATTATCGAGAGCTTAACAAACTTACTATTAAGAACCATTACTCACTACCCATAATTGAAGATCTGTTCGACCAACTAAGAAGAGTTCAAGTCTTCTCTAAAATAGACCTTCGGTCAGACTATCATCAACTAAAGAGTAGAGAGGAGGATGTACATGTAACTGCCTTCCATACAAGATATGGCACTATGAATTTCTAGTCATGCCCTTTGGGTTAACTAATGCTCCGACAAAGTTTATGGACCTCATGAATCGCACATTCAGGCCATATTTGGATAAATGTATTATGGTATTTATTGATGACATTCTAGTGTACTCATCCAACAAAGAGGAGCACGAGGAACATCTGAGAATGGTACAGCCGCTACTACGGAAGGAGCAGTTATATAACAAACTTAAGAAATGTGAGTTTTGGGTCGAGAAGGTCACTTTTCTGGGGTATGTCATATCCGAGGAAGGAGTGTCTGTGGACCCTAGAAAGGTCGAGATTATGGTAAAATGGAGGCAACCAAGTAATGTGGCTGACGTCCGCAGTTTCTTAGGTTTAGCATGTTATTTTCGATGTTCTGTAGAAGGATTCTCTAAGATCGCTACGCCATTAACCAGGTTGACCCAAAAGGGGGTGAAGTTTTTATGGGGAGAGGAGTTCGAATAATGTTTTTAAGAATTGAAGAATAGGTTGGTGTCTGCACCCATACTGGCCCAGCCAAGTGAGGGAAAGGTTTTCATAGTCTACAGCGATGCCTCGAAGAATGTGTTGGGATGTGTTTTAATGCAAGATTACAAGGTGATCGCGTATGCATTTAGGCAGCTCAAGCCATATGAGAAAAATTATCCCACTCATGACTTAGAACTGGCAGCTGTAGTCTATGCTCTTGAGGTATGGAGACACTATTTGTATGGGGTACGTTGTGAAATGTATACAGACCACAAAAGTCTTAAATACATTTTCACTTAGAAGGAATTGAATATGAGACAACGGAGGTGGCTGGAGTTGATCAAAGACTATGATATCAGGATCCACTACCATCCAGGGAAGGGCAATGTGGTAGCTGATGCCTTAAGCAGGAAGGATAAGAATACATGGATTGTATCCACGAATGGTCTGACCACCCAGGAGGAACTGGTATGAGAACTGAGAAGTCTAGGATTGGAGGATGCTAAGAGTTCGGTGGGTATTCTAGCAAGCTTGGAATTAGAACTTACACTACGGACCCAATTGGGCGAAGGACAACGCAGAGATGTTACCCTTACTGCTCTCAGCGCCAAGTTGAATGGGGAGAAGTGGAGGGTTTCCATATAGGGGCTAATGATTACCTGTACTATCAAAATAGGATATGTGTGCCCGTAGCCAAAGAATTGAAGAATAAAGTATTGGAAGAGGTGCATACAGCTCGCTATACAGGACCACCTCAGGGGAACCAAAATATATCAGGACCTCAAACTTAACTTTTGGTGGTTCGGGATGAAGAAGGAGGTAGCAGATTATGTGGCAAGTTGCATGATTTATCAATTGGTCAAAGCAGAACATCAACGGCCGGCTAGACCCGTACAACCTTTAGAGATTCCATAGTGGAAGTGGGAGAGGATTACCATGGACTTTGTGACTGGACTTCTGAGGAATATGCAAGGAAAAGATGCAGTATGGGTAGTAGTGGATCGGCTTACCAAGTTTGCTCTTTTTTTGGCATATAAGACAGGGATGTCAATTGAAAAAATGGCATAACTTTACATAAGAGAGATAGTACAACTGTATGGGGTTCCAATAAGCATCACTTCAGACTGGGACACGATATTTTTGTCCAGATTTTTGGGTAGTATTCAAAAGACTTTGGGAATGAAATTACTATTTAGCACCACCTTTCATCCTCAAACCGATGAAAAATCCGAGAGGACGATACAGACCTTGGGGGATCTGCTAAGAGCTTGTGTATTAGACTTTGAGGAAAACTGGGAAGGACATCTGCCCTTGGTGGAGTTTGTCTATAATAATAGTTTTCACGCGAGCATAGGGATGGCCCCGTATGAGGCTCTTATGGCAGGAAGTGTCGATCGTCCATCAGTTGGAATGAGATAGGAGAAAAGGAGATCCTCAGTCCGAAGATGTTTAGAGAGTTAACTGAGAAGGTGCCAGTGATAAGAAGTCGAATTTAAGCAGCTCAGGATTGACAAAAGAAATTTGCAAACCAACGCCACAGGGAGGTAGAATTCAAGGTCGGAGACCATATATTTTTTAAGGTTTGGCCTACTAGGGGCATTCAGAGGTTTGGAGTCAAAGGAAAATGAAGTCCGCATTATATCAGACCATTTGATATTGTCGAGTAAATAGTGAAATTGGCATACCGATTGATTTGACCTCTAAATCTGGAAGGAATACATGATGTATTTCATGTGTCAATGCTACAGAAGTACATTCCAAGAGAAGGTCAGGTGGTGCAAGAGATCCCAGCAGAGGTTTGTCCGGATGTGAGTTACGAGGAAGTGCCATTGAGGATCGTGGACTTCAAACTGCAACAACTCCAAAAAAGGACAGTTGAATATGTGAAAGTACAGTAGAGTAATCACACGGAGAGAGAGGCCACGTGAGAACTAAGCTCAGAAATGAAGGAGAAATACCTGTACCTCTTCAACCACACAAGTAAGTTTGAGGACAAACTTTATTTAAGGGGGGGGGGAGAATGTAAGAACTAAATAAACCTAAGTGATTAGTTATTAAAACATGGGGAGCATATGGAAAATTACCACCAAACCCTAGCTGCCTTAGGAGGAAACTAGGGTTTTGGGCTGTAAATCATCTTTAAATAGAAGCTGGACGTTCTCTTTACTGCCTCCCAAAGTTTCTCCCAAAATTTCCCCTACTGTGATGGTGAGGAGGACATCCAGGCCGAAAAGAGTGTGGTAGAGGCGGACGAGACCTTAAGAGACTCGCTGGGGATAAAGGGTAAGCTCGCACCTCCTTAATCTGATTTGTGTGTATTGACAGGAGACTCACAAATCTGCTTTCAAAAGGTGGAGAAAATGATCTAGCAAATAGGAGATCTTTGGGGGAACGAGACAAGGATTTAGAAATTGGAGGGTAAGTCTCACCATCATTGTTTCTCGACCCGAAGTGCGTGGCTCTCTCAGGATTAACCTAGTTTTTATATAGGGCTTCGCATAGGACTGTAGGCTGACATCAGATTAGAGATCGAGATTAAGGACTGCATGAGGTAAGTGGATTCTGTCCGAATAAGCTTGATGTGGTATCCTGCTGATTTGACTGTATTAATAATTCTGTCCAAAATCTGTTATGTGTTCAATGATAATTCTGTCCGAAATAAGTTATATGTACGATTCTGTTCTGACATGCTAGATTGTCCCATACCTATTGGGCCCCGTGGTTTGCACATATCGCTTAAGGGGCTACCGGGTAACACGAGGTATGTGTTATCGAATGGACGGGGAGTATGTGGACTATCTGGACTCGTGGAGGAGATACCCCTCCATTTATTGGGCCAGCCTTGCAGGAACGGGCGGTATTTATCTGTGCCCCACGAAGATCCCGACATAATTTCTGGGGACTCCGGAGCTCCGTTCTGTTATCGTTTCTGTTGATTCGTGTTTGGTTTGTGATCTTTTGCGAGTTGTGTTGATTATTTGTTGCTGTGATCCTCTTACTGAGTTTATGACTCACCACTAATATCTCTATATGTGTTTTTAGATCGTGGGGCTACGGATCGGAAGTATAAGTCGTAGAGGGGACTGCATGCATCGTAAGATTTTTTAATAAATGGTCGGAGCCTTGCATTTATATTTGGATTTTCTGTCGTATTTAAATTTACGGTTATTTATATTCAAATATTGAAAGTTTTCCGTATAATAAATCTGGTGTCTTACGAGGTATTTAATCCTCGAGCGTTTGTCATTTCTATTTTTGAGTCGTGAGATGTTTACAGATAGATTGTTGGAAATGAACGGCATCTAAACTACGACTTGTACAAGTCTTGAAAATGGAAGCAAACATGAGATTTTTCCTCCAAGTTTACTAAAGCCCAACTGGCATTCATTTCACTCATTTCTATATTAGACATGGCAAATAATGACTCGTGCCAACATACACAATTAAAAGGCCAAGTCTTATTAATCAATTTTCCACTTAGAGCAACAATTATTTGTTAGCAAATATTAAGCTAGACCACGATATGCCCAATACGCAAGTTTGTTTTTTTATAGTGCGAGAGGACACTAGCCCACTAATGTTTATAAAATGTAAACTGGCAAAAATGTATGCTTTCAACGAGGCCAATTAACCTCTCTAATGTCATCTAGATGCACATCAATACAACTATGCAAAGAAGAGCTCATCAATACATAATCTAACTCCAATGATAGGGCACGTTTCGAAAGGGCGTCAGCAACACGATTTTCCTTTCTCCACTTGTGCTGAATCCGTATATTCCATGCTTGACGCAGGAAGTCCTTCGCTTGACCAATCAAGTTCCGCAACAGATGACAAGGTGCAACATCACGACCAACACATAAACTGGGGAATATTGGTATCCTTTAACATGAAGCTTTATAGTTTTGTACATGTACTCTCAATAGCAGCAGACTTACTAATCTAGGGAACATCGGTATCCTTTAACATGAAGCTTTGCACGTAACAAAATTCTAGGAAATACATTAATATCCACGAAAATGATTTTTTTTTTCATTTCCACTTTATCCGGATGTACCACCAAAACTAAAACATATACTGCGATATCAGTTTTGTACGATAATAATAAATAGATAATAACCGTTTACTATCCCAATTACTGTTCAAGTAAATGAGAATTCCCTCATTTCAACTTCATCTTTGACTACTCCCATGCCAGTAATAATTTTTAAAATAAATGTAATGTTCATACGCTGGGACTTAAGGGAGAAAAATTAGGAATACTTAGACTATATTGCAATAAACCAGTTAAACCGACTTAGTGGGATTATAAATAGAAAAAGGATTAACAGTTGTAACCATTCAGATATTTTACCAATTCTTCAATAGAAACAATTACATTTCTTTCGTTTCTTCCTCTCCTTCTTCTCTCGATTTTTCTTTTGAAAGGTAAGTATATTAAAACTGCCATGGTATGTACATACTTTTTAGTGTGGTATTTCCCTTGCCATGAAAAAAACAGGGTTGCGAGCGTCGGCCTCGTCAAAATTCTACCACCCAAAATCCGTAGGAAAAAAGGGTGATAGGGAAAGAATATTCTGATAGAAACACCTATCTTGACGTTAAAATCGCAAAATCAATACCACACCGTCACCTAAAAAAAACCAAGAAAACAGAAAACCAAAAATAGAAACACCACGACTGCACCCAAAGATGCAAAACAACACCACAGAGAGAAGAGAGACAGTCCAGAGAACCGCAGGCATCCAATTCCAAGAAACAATTAAGTGCTTTATGCCCTTCTTTCTGTTGGAATTTTAGCAGTACGAACCTCTAAGGTCGAAGCAGCGGAAGCTTAAAATTTTCGCCAACACCGAACTTCTGATTTGGCTGTATAACATAAGAATCTGATATAACAAAATTGGTTAGAGAGTTCTTACAAATCTCCGTAGATCAGAGCTCATCGTGGATCGAATCCTCCTCGTTGCTCGAATCCTCTACTATGGTATCCACGTAGCCCTCGTCTACGAATTCTTTGACAGTTGAAATCTCCGGAGAATTCGCTAGGACAATTCTCAACGAAGATTTAACTAGAGAAATTATGTAGCAAGAATTCTCCTACTAATCAATTAATTCAAGCCAAGCCTGAATTAATTTTGGTGTTGGAGTCTGTCTCCAATTTTCTCTGTCAATCGTTGGTTTCCAAACCAACCTTATATATATACAAATGAATGGACTTTAAGGGATAAATGGAGGATTGATTAAATCGTCCATTTCCTTCTAAAGGAAACTAAGTGGGCGGCTGTGCCGCCCCACTCACCCTTCTTTTTTTTTTGAACTCAATCTAATATATATTGATCGAGTCAATATGTCCAACATTTTCAATATATATATATATATATACACCAAATTATTTAATTAAATCTAATTTAATTAAACAATTATAATTATAATTCTATCTAATAAAATTATAATTTATTTCTCTATAAATTAAATATTCTTGATCAAATCAATATTTAATTTAACCAACTTCAATTTGTAACTAAGACTACTGTTGTGTGACCCATAGGCCCTCATATGTCAAGCGATTAGTCAAACTAATGGTCTTAGTTTAACCCTAGACAATAAACCAGACAATCTCAACATATGAGGTACGTTGCGAGGATACTGCAACTACCTGTAATGTGAAGCTCATAGTGGTACGGTCCTTTCATTCACGAATACTCGATTAAGTCTAGAACATGATAATGTGTCTGTTTAAATAACTTAATCATATTATCTCATCAATTAATTGATCATATTGTCATTTTAGAAACCATTCTAAAATGACGTGCATTGGCCAATGACTAACGATCCAATTAATTATGAGAAGACAAGTATTCTCTCCAAGTCTATTAGAGGAATGAATCCTATTCTTGGCTCAACTACCACGCACATATACTTCGCAACGTACTTGACTCATGCCATATCTACCCCGTCAGGAGTGCAAGCGTCGGTCATGATCTAAGTGCATTACTCCGTATATGTCGTGCGTATTGACCTCAAGTCTGAGGACTATTTCACTACTCCACAAACCGATATTACCGTAGACACGTAAATAGAATACACCAAACGGTTTCTCGGTCGGGTATGCCAATACTCTCCAAAGTATCTGTGCATCCATCATGAAATACCTAGTATCTCGTAGTTGTGAGAACCACTACATCCTCTAAGGATATGATCCAGATCGCACACCAATCTCAATCGCATCATCGATATCCCATTCTCGATGATCATTGATTGGGGCTATTTAAGAACTATGTTTATAGTCATTCGAGATCTCACATTCTTAATGACAACATATGTTCATGGGAACACAAACATGAATATACGCAAACAATCAAACATTATATTCATTTTATGTAATGCCAAATATTATTAATCAAAATAATAATATAACTGAATATGATCTAGTACAATGTCCTTATTACGATTGTCTCTAGGACATTAATACTAACAATCTCCCACTTGGCCTAGAGCCAATCACCCATGCGTCTAACACCCAGACTCTCAAAGTGTCTGGCGTGTTGCTGCACACCCAATGGTTTGGTGAAAGGATCAGCTAGGTTATCCTCTGTGGGAACACGTTCTAACTCTATTTCCTTTCTTGCTATGATCTCTCGGATCAAATGATAGTGTCTATGTACATGCTTGTTTCTGTTATTGGATCTTGGTTCATTTTCCTGTGCAACTGCACCAGTGTTATCGCAATACACTTTTATTAGAAAACTGGTACTCGGAACTACCCCTAGTTCTTTCAAGAACTCTGAAATCCAGACAGCCTCCTTCGCGGCTTCTGATGCAGCAATGTACTCAGCCTCGGTCGTTGAATCTGCGGTCGTATTTTGCTTGAAACTATTCCAGCTCACCGTCCCGCCATTGAGCATGAAGGCGTACCCTAACTGTGATTTGAAGTCATAACAGTCAGTCATGAAATTGGCATCGGTAAACCCAGTTACCACAAGTTCTGGCTGTCCACCATAGACTAAGAAACATTCTTTAGTTCGTCTAAAATACTTCAGAATGTTCTTAACATCAACCCAGTGACGTTCACCTGGGTTCTTCTGGTATCTACCAGTGATACTAATAGCGTAGGCCACATCGGGTCTAGTACAAGTCATGGCGTACATGATTGATCCAATCGCAGATGCGTATGGGATACCTTCCATGTACTCGATTTCTGCTTCTTCAGAAGGACAATCTTTCTTTGACAGCTTAATTCCATGATTTGCTGGCAGGTAACCTCTCTTAGAGTCCTCCATTTTAAAACGCTTTAGTACCTTGTCTATGTATGTGGATTGTGACAGCCCCAACATCCTTTTAGATCTATCTCTATAAATCTTTATTCCAAGGATGTAGTAGGCTTCTCCCAAGTCCTTCATCATAAAGGTCTTGGACAGCCAATCTTTCACAGATTGCATTAGCGGGATACTATTTCCCAGAATCAATATGTCATCAACATATATGATAATGAAAACAGTTTTATCCCCTTGACATTTCCGATAAACACATGGATCTTCCGCATTTCTAACGAAGTTAAACGATTTGATAGCTTCGTCAAAACAGATATTCCAACTCCTAGAAGCTTGCTTTAATCCATAAATGGATCTTTGCAGCTTGCATACTAATTGTGAATTTGACTTGGATATAAAACCTTCTGGCTGTGTCATAAACACACGCTCCTCGAGGTTTTCATTAAGGAAAGCCATTTTGACATCCATCTGCCAAATGTCATAATCATAGTATGCAGCTATAGCAAGTAAAATCCGAATGGACTTGATCTTTGCAACTGGTGAAAAGGTTTCGTCATAATCAATGCCTTCGCGTTGCTTATAACCCTTTGCCACCAACCTAGCCTTGTAGGTTTGCACTTTACCTTCTGCATCGATCTTCTTCTTGAAGATCCATTTGCAGCCAATGGGTCTAACCCCTTCAGGCAATTCCACCAAGTCCCAGACTTGATTTGTATACATCGAGTCCATCTCAGATTTCATGGCTTCTAGCCACTTCTCTGAATTGATGTCTGACATCGCTTCAGTATAAGTCTTAGGTTCGTCCTTGTCCGGGATCTCCACATCATCGTGTTCCTCCAAGAGGAAACTGAACTTGATGGGTGGACGACGAATCCTCATAGACTTACGGAGTTGCATTTGTGCAGGCTGTTCATTCTAATCGTGAAGAGGTTCTTCTGCGATGATCTGATCAACGCCAGGAGAATTCTCAGGAGCTACGCTCTCAAGCGTTTCCTGAGTAGGAGTTTGAACAATATCCAAATTGTCCTCATTCAGTCTAATTGGGGTAGCTTGCGTATGCGAGTTATCCCTAATTACGCTCCCACTGGCTGGAAGACTATCACCTAGTGAAAGACTCCCACCATGAGATTCACTGAATGCTCCCACTAATTCTTTATCGTGGTTTTTCGATAAGTCTTCAGCCTCAGCATTACCTTGTGGTTCTTGAATTTCTTCAAGCTCTATCCTTTTACGACCTTGTCCTTTAAAGACATAGTCATTTTCAAGGAATGACGCCTGTCTAGAAACAATAACCTTTTGTTTCTCAGGGAGATAGAAATAATATCCTCTTGTTTCCTTAGGATATCCCACAAAGTAACCTTTTTCACCTTTGGATTCCAACTTATCAGTGAGCATCTTCTTCACATACGCGGGGCAACCCCACGTTTTGATATGTAAGAATGATGGCTTCTTGCCACACCATATCTCATATGGTGTTCTCTCAACTGATTTGGATGGAATCCTATTCAGAATGTAGATTGAGCATTGGAGTGCGTAACCCCAAAGAAATATTGGAAGAGAGGAGAAACTCATCATGGACCTTACCATGTCTAACAGGGTTCGGTTCCTCCTCTCGGACACACCATTCATCTGTGGTGTTCCAGGAGGTGTCCATTGTGATTGGACCCCATGTAACCTCAAATAATCCAGGAATTCTTGGCTAAGGTATTCTCCTCCTCGATCTGATCGAAGAGTCTTAATACTCTTCCCAAGTTGTTTCTCTACTTCTGCCTTATACTCTTGAAACTTCTCAAAAGCCTCAGATTTGTGTTTCATAAGATACACATATCCATACCTAGAGAGGTCATCAGTAAAGGTAATGAAGTATCCGAAACCACCCCTTGCCAGAGTGGGTAATGGTCCACACACGTCGCTGTGAACTAACTCTAACACTTCTTTGGCTCTCACCCCTTTCCCAGAAAAGGGTTTGTTAGTCATTTTACCTTTGAGACAAGATTCACAATTTCCATAAGACTGAAAGTCAAATGGGGTTAAGTAGTCTAATTTTCTTAACCTTGCAATTCTTTTCTCATTGGCATGACCAAGTCTACAATGCCATAAGAAGGTGGGATTTTCTTGATTACTTAATTTGAGCTTCTTGTTCTGCACATTAAGAACATCATGTCCACTATTCAACAAATAAAAACCATTCTCAAGAGAGGCATTTCCATAAATAATACCATTTTTTGAAAAGTAGCAACTACTATTAGAAAAATGGAAGGAAAAACCTTCAATGTCCAACATTGGAATGGAAATAATATTTCTGGTAATAGATGGAACGAAATAACAATTATTAAGTTCCAGTCTATACCCACTGGGTAAGTCTATACTATATTTCCCTACGCGTTCGGCAGCAACTCGTGCTCCATTACCTACGCATAGGGCGACTTCACCCGGTCTAACCACCCTGCTCTCTGTGAGACCTTCCACATTCGTACAAATGTGTAATCCACATGCGGTATCTAATACCCAGCAGTCAGTTCTATTAGTGGACATATTTATCTCAATAACAAACATACCTATTCCGGAGCTAGAGACACCCAGTGCCCTGTTCTCAGCAGCCAGAACTTTACAGTCTCTCTTCCAGTGCCCATTTCTCTTACAGTGGAGGCACACATCCTTATCTACCCACTCTTTCTTTTGAATATTACCCTTAGGTTTAAGGAATTTTGTCTTAGAACTATTCTTAGCATTATTCTTCTGCTTCTTTCTGCCTTTAAGCGCAGAGCTAGAAGAAGAGCCCACCATGAGCACATTCCTTTCCTTTGAAGTAGTACCTTCAAAAGTTTTAAGCATGTTATGTTGGTTAGGCCTAGCCGTTCCAAGCAACATTACATACTGCGCCTGTTTTGCATCATCCTGATGCTTCTTTTGAGCATCTACGTCAAACGTAGCAAGTTCAAAAGAATCAGCCGCAGGGGTAACAGGGATGGTCGTGTCTAACACATACTCAATCCTTTCTTGCCTTAGCATCAAACGCATGTTTCGGTGCCAATCCAGAAAGTTTGGCCTAGCCAACTTGTTTGATTCCAGTATAAATCTCAATGACATGTTCGCTATTTCAACACACCTAAAGAAAATAAGTTAAAACGGGAATTAAACATAATTTCTATGATCATCATTCAGTAATCAAAATAAACACGACCTTTTGCTTTATTTTGTCTCCATTATTTTTACATACTCAACGACCTCATCGGAAGAGTACGAATTTATATCTAATATAAATCTTAATGGACTAGGATCCACATTCCTACTATCACAACCCCTGCTTTGGCTGGTGATTGTAACAGCATAACTGGTAGGTCTCCAAACCAATTGTAGTTCATACAATTCCTAGTTATCGGACCCAGTCCAATCGATGTCCCCTCATTATTTCCTTGCTTGGGCTAGTGAAATAACTTAGGTGGTTTACAACCATCACACGGCGACATTTACATGTCCCTATAAGAGTTCCATAAGGCGTAGTTCCAAGCAAAAGACTTGGGTCTTAAATACTAGAGAACGAAATCTCGGTTTCTCTTAATTATGACGGAAGACATCATTCATTCCAAATGAAAACCATATTGAAGTTTGAGGAACATTTTAACGGGGTATTTAACTTGCTCAAACAAGATCCATTTATTGTCCACATATTATTTCATAAGATCCAACTTAGAAATTAAATGTAAACAGTTATTAGAATCTAATTCATTATTTTCAGTTCAGTCTAGGGACCTAATTGCAATTAGATAATTAATTCAGAGACCAAATAGTAATTTGCCAGCTATTCCGAAAATTCAGAAATATCCGAGGACCAAACTGAAATTTCAAGAAAAGTCCAAGGATCAAACTGTAATTTTCCATACAGGCAAATTTACAAATAAGTCCCTGCAATTAACCGGGGACTAGATTGCAATTTCATGATTAATCCAGGTACCATACCGTAATTAACCATACAGCCGAAATTTCATAAAGGCCCCAAGGGCTTATCTGCAATTTCAGATTTCTCGAATTTGCAAAGAGGCCCCTACAGAATTCCAAATTCTCAACATCAAGTCCCTGGGACAATTGCAGATTAGTCCCTGAGAACCATCGGCCGAACGGCGCAACGCCGCTAGTCACCGGCGGTGCCGTTGTGTAGATCGCGACGCGTGGATCACGCCGGTGGTCCCAAACCACCGGGTTTTCGCGCGTGCACGCCGAAATCGAGCTCCGAAAGCTCGAACTCGTCGGCGAAGCTTCGAAAGCTTGGATCTCCCCATCGGAGCAACTCCGTTTGAAACCGCCGGTACCACGACGCCGCTCACGCCGAGGCGAGCCCGTCGGTGGTAACCGGGCTTCGTGAATCGGCGCGTCGACAACGGTGTCGTTGAGCCGCGGACCGAGTCCGAAAATGGCTCGACGACACCTCGTCGCTCGCGTCGATCCGGCTGTCACCGCTGGCGCCACGACGACGCCCGCGACGAGGCGAGCTTGTCCGTGGTGGTCGTGCGAGGTGGTTCGGCGCGTAGCCGTATAAAATTATAATTATAATTATTTAATTAAATTAGATTTAATTAAATAATTTATATGAATATATATAGTAAAAATGTTGGATAAATTGACTCGGTCAAATAATATAAGATTGGATTCAAAATATAAAAAAAAGGGGGGAGTGGGGCGGCACAACCGCCCACTTGAGGATTTTTTTTTCTAAAGAAATCCTCCACTAATCCATCTTTTGTCAAAATTTTTCCTATAAATATGTTGGTTTTGGAAACCAACGAGAGACAGGGAGATTGGAGACAAACTCCAAAACCAATTATGGCTGTATACATATATCTGTGATAATCGTAATTTTTGGTGATTAATATGTGTACCCATATTTTAATTACCAAAACCTGCGAAAGAAACCCCTGTGATAAACTTGATGTTTGAAAAGTTTTAAGAGTTTATGTTTTGCGTTGGTGACGGAACCAACGAGTTTGAAGCTTTGGAAGCTTGCCAGTAACGTCGACGGGGAAGGAGCTTTGGAACCAACGAGTTTGAGACAGCCGGATATGAGCTCGCAGCGGAGCCGCCTCTAAGGTCGACGACGTGGACATGGCCGAGGCCGTGTCCTGGCTCAAACCCGACCCCGTAGCCTGCGGAGGCTCCGCGGCGGGGTGCCCCGTCAACGGACATGATGAAGCCGAAGCTCCTTCCCCGTCGACGTTACTGGCAAGCTTCCAAAGCTTCAAACTCGTTGGTTCCGTCACCAACGCAAAACATAAACTCTTAAAGCTTTTCAAACATCAAGTTTATCACAGGGGTTTCTTTCGCAGGTTTTGGTAATTAAAATATGGGTACACATATTAATCACCAAAAATTACGATTATCACAGATATATGTATACAGCCATAAATCAGCCTAGTTCTGATACCAATTGTTGGAATTTTAGCAGTACGAACCTCTAAGGTCGAAACAGCGGAAGCTTAAAATTTTCGCCAACACCGAACTTCTGATTTGGCTGTATAACATAAGAATCTGATATAACAAAATTGGTTAGAGAGTTCTTACAAATCTCCGTAGATCAGAGCTCGTCATGGATCGAATCCTCTTCGTTGCTCGAATCCTCTACTATGGTATTCACGTAGCCCTCGTCTACGAATTCTTTGACAGTTGAAATCTCCGGAGAATTCGCTAGGACAATTCTCAACGAAGATTTAACTAGAAAAATTATGTAGGAAGAATTTTCCTACTAATCAATTAATTCAAGCCAAGCCTGAATTAATTTTGGTGTTGGAGTCTGTCTCCAATTTTCTCTGTCAATCGTTGGTTTCCAAATCAACCTTATATATATACAAATGAATGGACTTTAAGGGATAAATGGAGGATTAATTAAATCCTCCATTTCCTTCTAAAGGATCACGCTTCTTTTTTTTTTGAACTCAATCTAATATATATTGATCGAGTCAATATGTCCAACATTTTCAATATATATATATACACTAAATTATTTAATTAAATCTAATTTAATTAAACAATTATAATTATAATTCTATCTAATAAAATTATAATTCATTTCTCTATAAATTAAATATTCTTGATCAAATCAATATTTAATTTAACCAACTACAATTCGTAATTAAGACTACTGTTGTGTGACCCATAGGCCCTCATATGTCAAGCGATTAGTCAAATTAATGGTCTTAGTTTAACCCTAGACAATAAACCAGACAATCTCAACATATGAGGTACGTTGCGAGGATACTGCAACTACCTGTAATGTGAAGCTCATAGTGGTACGGTCCTTTCATTCACGAATACTCGATTAAGTCTAGAACATGATAATGTGTCTGTTCAAATAACTTAATCATATTATCTCATCAATTAATTGATCATATTGTCATTTTAGACACCATTCTAAAATGACGTGCATTGGCCAATGACTAACGATCCAATTAATTATGAGAAGACAAGTATTCTCTCCAAGTCTATTAGAGGAATGAATCCTATTCTTGGCTCAACTACCACGCACATATACTTCGCAACGTACTTGACTCATGCCATATCTACCCCGTCAGGAGTGCAAGCGTCGGTCATGATCTAAGTGCATTACTCCGTATATGTCGTGCGTATTAACCTCAAGTCTGAGGACTATTTCACTACTCCACAAACCGATATTACCGTAGACACGTAAATAGAATACACCAAACGGTTTCTCGGTCGGGTATGCCAATACTCTCCAAAGTATCTGTGCATCTATCATGAAATACCTAGTATCTCGTAGTTGTGAGAACCACTACATCCTCTAAGGATATGATCCAGATCGCACACCAATCTCAATCGCATCATCGATATCCCATTCTCGATGATCATTGATTGGGGCTATTTAAGAACTATGTTTATAGTCATTCGAGATCTCACATTCTTAATGACAACATATGTTCATAGGAACATAAACATGAATATACGCAAACAATCAAACATTATATTCATTTTATGTAATGCCAAATATTATTAATCAAATTAATAATATAACTGAATATGATTTAGTACAATGTCTTTATTACGATTGTCTGTAGGACATTAATACTAACACTTTCTATGTTTCCTCTATCTTTCCCCAATTCTTGAATTCTAATCCCTTAATCAACGACATTATAATTAAGTGCTTGGTTTTAGACGAAAACCTCTCTTTCTTTCCCACATGAAATTCATGGCTTATATTGACTGTGGAGTTAATAAGGAAGACATAACCGAAATTGCTTTCCATGGTGCATTAAGGTTGAAACACATTCAACTAGCACAGCAGAACACAACAAAGTCTAGAAATGTGAGCTAAAGATCAAAAGACACATCAATAGTAACAATAAGCACGCATCAAAAAATCCAACCAGGCTTTTGTCCGTCTCATATTTCAAGCTGCGTTCTAAAAATGCTAAATCTTCCTCCGTGGACTTCCTTTTACTGTTTCTTCAATCATCAAATACACGAAACACTAGCAGATGGTTGGGCGACGTTGTTTATTTAATTAATTATAGGAAACGAAGATGAATATGCGTCAATCTTTGTATATTCACTTTACCGAACATAATAATAATAATCTAATTTGAGCTTAAGATTGTTGGATATTATATCTAGATTAATTATTATCGTCATGTAAGAATTGAATATATGTCTAAATAAATAACATTAAAAAATGCAATTATAATAGTAGAGAATACTCACAATGACAGTTTAATCTTGGATGAGACCACAACAAACCGCATGTCCTTAAGCTCAAATTATCTGCCTATATTGCGTCAGGCCTTAAGGGTAAGTAAACTTCCAAGGCACAACGCCCAATTACTCAGTTAGAGAGAAGCAATAATCTGGTCGACCTGTGAATCCTTAGCGGTTGAAGAACTCCAACTCTATGCAAGAATGTAAGTGCTAATCTAAGGGGGAAAGAAGAGAGTATAATATTCTATGTGAGATTTTGTGTGTGTTTCGAATAAGAAGAAGAGGACCCATTTTATAGGTGGATTTTGAGACCCAATATAATTCTGAAAGAATGACGATCATTAATTTTTTAATTAACCATGGTCCAAAAATCAGCAGTCATAATCATTAACGTCTATCTATAGACCATGATCAATGAATGGCGGTTACACATGTCATAAATCTCAAATTCATGACGGTAACTAAAAAAAGTATATAACTTTGAAGCTAATTTTCATTTGCACCGAGAATTGATTATTCACAATTGTCATTTATTGTCAACGAATTTCGTATTGATCTCATAGATACCGAAAACTAGTTATTGTAGCCACCATATAATTGGCTCAAAGTTCCTAAGAGAATATATTTAATTATAATTTTTTTTCAAATTAAACCCTAAGGCCCAATCCCAGCATACACTTATATGTTGGACGAACTTCCTCGATGGATTAGTAATCTAATTCTCTAACATCCCATCTATTAGAGACAACTGAGAATCCACGTTATGTGATAGCCTTGCATGAGCTAGAGGCCCGGTGCCCAGGCCAAGTACCTCGACATGGTCGGAGTGACTTGGTTGGCTGGAAGTTTGAGTGGGTGCCCCAGGAACGCTAGGGTTTTTTCTCCGCTAAGGTTTCTAATGTTAGTTATCTATATTATGGTGTTAGTTCGCATAGCTTGATCACTTATTCCATCTGATAATAGATTTGGATTAGTTCAAATTTTAATAATGGAAAAATATTATAAGTTCAAACTTTGTTTCTAATTGCGCGGAATAACTTGCACATGTAAATGTAATTACTCAACCACTTTAGACATTGTGCCATATTGGTTGTGAACAACATTGTTCCTCAAGCTAAAGAATGGATTTATTGGTCCGGGGAAACAAAGAACTTATATAATCAGGATCTTTTACTTTTTATTGAATCAAGAATGACCAACTTAGCATAGCTTTCTATACTGTTTTGGTTTGGTTCCATGTTCAAAATATTTTCGCCTAATGAAAGTTCACTTACAAAAAAAGACAGAGTTCCATACCCAATTCAAAGAATATAAATTAATAGATCTGGTCAATTCCTTGGATCTTGCGCGCCAACCTTTTTACAAGTGGCATGGCCATAGAGGAGGCGGGTAAAATTTCATAGGGTAAATTATTCTGAGGTCCCTGGTTTATAATTTTATTACTCATAGGTCTCCAGCTTTCGGAAATAGTGTATGAGATTCCTACTTTAAAAAAAAATATTAGTATGAAGTCCCTAGTCACCGTGAATGATTGTACCGAATAGTTCGTACTTTTTATAAAATTTAACTGTTATATTTTATTCATATATCAATCATTCAAATACAATGGAACCCTCTAACATAATATCATTGGGCCCCGCAAAGTGTGTACAATGCTCGCTTACAACTTTTTTTGGGTCATTTTCGGCTTACAACATTGAACCAACTCAAATTCATCAAAATTTTGAACTATATTTCATTCGTCGAAGAAAAAATTCGAATATAATTATGAACCGTAAAATTCGAATCAATATTTTTTATTATATTGAATCACTTGTTGGCATGAACTTTTTCTTCGTCTTGCATGGCATTAGACACTATCACCAAATCGTGATTTACAGGTAAAACTTTCTCTTCTATCAATATCCACGTCAAAACTTTAAAACAATCAATAAATAAAAAATTTTCATATAATTTAGACTGTACAAGACACTAAATTCCCATGTGCAATTGTGAAATGGGTTACAGTCTAATATTGTCGATGCCATGCGAGATTCAAGCTAATAGAACAGAAGTACTGATAAACTTATTTGGTTAGGAGCAATTTTAGGGAAGAATTCAGTCAAATTTGGCTAACATCAAAATTTTCAGATGAACACTTTGTAACATGAATTAACTTTGACCGAAATTTATTCACAAAAATGACTTGACCCTTATATAGCTAACAATGTCAACTTATTAGACGTCTTTATGCGAACATCAATTGCAGAATCATAGACGAGATCATCAATCTTTTGAAAGTTGCTTCATTTCCCACGTAAACACCAATTCCAATTGGACATCTTCCACAACATTACAACTTTCGGTGGAGACATTTTGCGGTTTCGATAGAAGCCTTTGTAATAACCATAAACTTGTTATTTCTTTTTAATCCATTAGGACAATATAATGCCAGATACATCATCATTATCGAACGAATTACTATGAAGGGACATTGGCAGATCGAGGGAGAGTGGGACTTTGTACCCAAAACCCTTTGGCCTCTAAAGGAAGAATTTATTACGACATTGAAATTTTTGGACATTCCCATCCACCTCAAATCCAGTTGGCCACCACCTGGTGAAGCCGCTGCCCAAACTGTGTAACTGCACTGGTTTACGACATTGAAATTGGCCGCGTTGGTGAATGGTGAGAGCAGGCCGAAGATGAGGAATATGGGGAGTGTGTGCTTGATGCCCATTTTGGAGTACTACAATTGTATAACAATGGTTGTTTGGTTAGTGAGGGTGGTGGCAAGAGACCAATAGGTTTGAGCTATTTATAGAGGGGCGGGCGGGTATTTGGGAGTTCTTGAATTCAAGTTTTGCGAAATAAAATATACTATTAAGAGAGTTAGTTTTAAATATAGGAACTTATAAAAAAAAAGATTTGTATTAGTCTTGAAGAAGAGATTTTCCTCTAGATTAGGTAATAAAATTTCACAGAGGATATCCAAACGAAAAATTCCACCGAGCATAAATTCAAATTGCGCCATGAAACAAAAGAGAGGCTAATTTCAAAGAGGCCAGTTAATTTGGTGCATGCGGTTGTTAACTCTTCACGCAAGACCATTTCTGTTTTTGTATATTTTTTCTTAGTGGCTTGTAATAATATTTAATAGTACCGTGCCTTAACATGACTCTAACTTTACCAAAAATGACTCTTTCGTTCTGTCTTGCAATTTAGTAAAAATTTCTTTTTGATAGGCCAAGGTAAAAGAGAAAAAAAAAAGAGTCATGGCTGGGAAACTAACTAAAGTGAATCTTTTTCATGCGAAATTTACTTGATCAACTTTTTGAGAAAATTTGACTTCGAGAAAAGTTGGCTGATTTAAGTGGTAACGAAATAGGAGTCTCGTTTTTTGGCTCAAATTTTATTAATGAAAAAAATATTATTAGGACCTGTAGGGACTGGATAGAGATTTTGTAAGAGGGTTGATTCTCAAATTTTATTAATGAAAAAAAAATATTATTAGGACCCTGTAAGTGCTCGATAGAAATAACCATTAGGGAATTCGATCGACTGGTGAGGATATTTGGGAGTAGTACTATTCCAATAGATCTAACATTCTGCCCACTTATTGTGTCACTGTCCATAACCATGGCTGCTGGGAATCAAGAAGCAGCTTCTCACGTTGAAAAATCAAATTAAATGAAATTAATGCAATAAAATAGACTCTCAATCTTATCGTTGCCAAACTTCGTTGAGCAAAAATTATTTATTCATAGATAGTCGGGATCAATGAGTAGTTTTATTTTTGTGTATAAATGGTTCCAACTTGTGTGTAATTTGTTGTCTTTTTACATGGTTCTATTATGTGTTTATCTTTTATGTCTATATGGTTTCTACTCTTTGTCTAATTTTTTTCCATCTTTTTGTTGAAGTAGATCCATCTTTAAAAAAAAAAGTAAATATGATATATCTCACCATAGAAAAAGCTGTACAAGAGACACGATTGCATAGAAAACAATCGTATACAGACATGACCAGCTGCATAAACCGAAAACTCCTAGAGAAAAAACAGAGCACACCTAGGAGAATGAACTAAAGCTACGCCATGATGATGTAACCACGTTAGATAAATAATGAAGCTATCGAAACATAATGGAAAAAACTATATTTTCTCTATTTTTAATTGATTTGATCTTCGTATCTAAGCAACTTCGTATTTGTTTATATGATTTCAACTTTGTGTATAATTTGTTTCATCTTTGTGTTATGTGTCACATATCATGTTGCGATACATCTATAGTGCAACATATCACACACATGCCGTCGTGAACCATATGTAACACCGTTTATCGGATATGTTACAACATAATATTGAAACAATATTAACTAAGTGCATGATAGAAATATCATCACATAATGATGAAACTACGTCAAATATATGCTGTTACAATTTTACTTTTGACATGAGCGTATCATTCTGAACCGAAATTAATAATCATCACATTCATCATTTTTTTAAGTGTCCTATTCTTCCTCATGGATTGATCCATGAGGCATACGGAAATGATGTGTATTTATGAGATCTAGACAGCAAAAGGTGGGAGCTGTTTATAGATAGATGACCGGAAAAGAATGACATCTAAACTACGACTTGTACAAGTCTCGAAAATGAAAGCAAACATGAGGATTTTTTACTAAGTTTAGTAACAAAATTCCAGAGAGGATATGCTACCGACAAATTCCATAGAGGATAAACTCAAAACCCCACTTTAGTGAATGTTTTTTTTTATTTTGTAGGTAGAGTCGAGCATTATTCCTATTAAAGAATTATTCTCTTAATGATGTTTTTTATATTCGTGAAAAAAAATTTGTATAAGACAATTATAAGGTTTTGAACCCAAAATCTCTTTAAATAAATACAAGTCTCTTATTATTTGTATTAGGGTTTAACGAGACCGGCGGTTACGAGAGTTTGAGTTCTTCTTCTGACCTCCATTATATTACTTTTGAAAAAAAAAATTCTTATTAACTGTACTAAATTATACCTTTAGCTCTACACGCTGAACAAATTTCAGGTTTACAAATTCCATATTACCGTCTAATGTAATATCATTGGGCCCCGCAAACTGTGTACGACGCTTGCTTACAACATTTTTCTTTTTGTCATAATAGGCTTACAACATTGAAATTTAGCTGTGTTGGTGAATGATGAGAGAAGGCCCAAGATAAAGAATATGTGGAGCGCATGCATGATGCCCATTTTGGAATAGTACAATTACGGGCGACCAGATTTCGAATTCGAATGAATTTAAATTTAACCGTATTCAATTTGCTGAAAGATAAATTTAAATATGAATTATAAATTATCAAATTCAAATATTTTATTTTTATTTTTATTAGCAAACCAAGTACCAAATTGATTAGCTAATAGGCAACTCTTTGGACAATGTACTGCCTGATTCTCATGAACTTCAGGAGCTATTTTGTTTTATTCCAATAATTAATAATAAAATATCTAGTTTTTAACCTTGTGAAATGGATTTTGCCAATGTTGCAGGCTATGGAGTACTTAATATTGCATGTAGCGTCACATATTCTTACCAAAAATTTAATATGATAATTTCGTTATTAGAATAAATTTTCGAACACGGGAAGGGAAGTGATGATCAAATCTCTACTCTTGTTCATACCCACTTACGTCATGCAATGTGTTCTATTTCCTAAAATCTTTTGTGATAAATTGAATGGCATACTTGCTAAACTTTGGTGGTCTGGCGATCTTGATCAAAGGAAAGTTTACTAGCAATCTTGGAAGAAGCTTTCCTTAACAAAATCTTCGGGTGGTTTGGGGTTTAAGGAAATGTTTGACTTTAACATGGCCTTGTTGGGGAAGCAAGCTTGGAAAATCCTTACGAAGCCTGATTTGTTATGTGCAAAATTTTTGAAAGGCTTATATTTCTCACATGTCCCTTTCCTACCGGCACAAGCTGGTTGTCACAGCTCCTGGATGTGGAAGAGCATCCTTGCAGGCAAGGACTTCATCAAGCATGATGTTCTTTGGCGGGTGAGAAATGGCAGGTCTATCGATGTCTGGAACGATCCATGGCTTGACTCTGAAGAGCACCACTTTATCAGCTCTGCTAAACCTGACACCACCAATTGCTCCTGTGTCTTGGACCTAGCTAATCTTGTGTCAGAAGAATGGGATCCATCCTTACTTAACGCACAGTTTGACTTGCAAGAAAGGAATGCTATTTACAGGAACATTGATGATAAAATCATTTGGACCAAGGCCAATTCTAGAGTTTACTCAGTTAAAATTGGATACCTACAATGACATTTGGCTCATAATTTTCACTCTTCTTTCACAGGCATTGATGGTGATCAATATTGGAAGCACATTTGGAAGCTTCAGGTTCTACCCAAGTTACAACACTTCATCTGGCGGCTCTTTACTGGCAGTATTCCAACAACTTCTTCCTTGTTCCGTAGAAATATGGGACAGTCTGTGGAGTACGGGCTTTGTGGCGAACCTGAATCTATAACGCACATGATACTTGCTTGTCCCCACGCCTGTGTTTCTTAGTTTTGCTGCCCTTTAGATTATAAATCAGATTTTGCTACTTTTGATTCTTTTATGGTTTGGTTTTCCCAAACCTACTCTTGGCTGACACTGAATGGAAATAAGGACCTTATACCACTTCTTGTTTTCATGTGTTGGCAGATTTGGAAGTCTCATAACGAGGCTATCTTCCAAGGCGTACAACCATCTCCTCCCGTGACTGTTGATAGGGCTACGAAGGCTTGGTCTGAATGGTGCTTGGACAAAGATCAGGTAACTGAACCTCAACCTGAGAACATGGCACAAAGTCGGGAGAAATCGAGATGGAATCCACCTACTGGACAAGCGATGATCGACGCGGCCTGGTTTTCTATGGATAAGAGTGCGGGAATCGCAGCTGTGGCTAGAAATAATTTAGGCCATATTCTTGATGGTCAGAGCTTCCTTACTCGGGCTTCTTAGGCCCTTGACGCAGAAGTGATGGCGATTCAGCTTGCTGTAGAGCTGGTGAATCAGAACTTCTGCCATATGGAGACACAAATTCACTCGAACTGCAAAGTGGCGGTCGAGTTCATAAATAGACATACAAGTGTCATTGAATGGAAAGTCGAGAATGCGGCTCTCTTGACCAGATTGTCTATTTCTCCATTGCGTCTATGTAAGCTATATTTTTCACCAAGGTCGACTAATGAAGTAGCCAATTAGATTGCGACTCAGACTCGTTTGAACTTAGTCGCATCTAATTGGCCACTAGCACCACCTCCGGAGCTCTGCTCCTTATTGTACTAGGACTGCCCAAGTTAATTTATTATAAGGTGATTCAATTCTTAAAAAAAAATTTCCAATGTTTTAGATGATAATTTTTTTTTGAGGTAAGATGTTATTTTTTATTTTGATAAGTGGTAAGATGTTATCTCACACTTACAAAACATCTCGACCCCGTCAACATCACACCACAACCACAAGCAATAGGTGGTGATCATTACGCCTAATTGATAGACTTCCACAAGAAATGTGAGTCCAAAAGATTTAAAAATTCAATAATGGTCAAATTTTTATCTACTTTCTATATTTTTTTATAAGCTAAAGAGACGGAGGTGAAGAGATTTAATTTTGTTATCTGTTTTTTAAGTGATATTTTTAACCAACACGATTAGTTAAAATTGATCCTATAATCTTGACCTGTACCCTCGTTTATTATTATATTGGACCATCTGAGATTCTCCAATCTAACGGGAAAAGTGTTTATAGCTTAGTTTTTTGCAAAATACATACAGTCGTTCATTTTTTTAATAATAAAGTATCTGCCAGATTCGGTTGTAGTTTTTTGTGGAGTTCTTTCTACAGAACTAAATTTAAATATTTCGGCTTTTTATTTACCTTAAATTCAAGTTATTACAATTATCTTGACAAAACTTTAATTGAAGGCTAGGTATTAAATAACTCCGCCAGAATTCTTTGGCTATGTTTGTTTATCATTGTTCTAGCTTAATTAAGTGATCTCAAGTTTGAATAATTAAGGATACATCTGTATTAAATACATATCGGATAACTTTATCATCTTTCAATGATCAACACAATTCGAATTTAGGTTAATCCACTATAGAGTAAATATGGTATAAACAAAAAGGAATTGCATTGGCCAAGAATGAAACAGTCATCATTTAAAAAAAGAGAGAGAATGAAACGGTCATGGCAGGGAACTATTCGTATGATTTGTCTCGTGGCGTTTGCGTGATCGACGTCGAGAAACTTTGACCTCTATTACAGGTTCAGTCTCGGATCTATGATTTGAAACGTAAGTATTAACAATTAGTTCCAAATCGAGGAGTTTTTTTTTTCTGAATAGTGTTACTATTCACCACTTTTTGTGAAAAAAGCGTCCGATTTGAAAGTATTGCGGGGACGGTGTCCACGTGGAACGGACGCCGAAAAAAGTCAGATCTTGGACCAAGATCCGACTTTTTTTGTCGGATATATCAACCGACTAAAAAAGTCAGATTTTGGTCCAAGATTCGACCGTTTTTGTCGGATGACCAAGATCCGACTTTTTTTGTCAGATCTTGGTCGGTAATCCTATCCGCTATAAAGTGGATTTCCGAAGGATATCGAGATCCAACTATAACAAGATCCAACAAAAAAAGTCGGATTTCGGTCGGTATAAACACCAAAATCCGACTTTTTCTGTCGCTCACACTCACGTCCCCGACATCGCCTTCCCGTCTGTCCCGCTCCCCGCTCCCGCTCGCCGCTCCCGCTCCCGCTCCCGCTCGCCTCGCCGCTCCTTGCTCCCCGCTCCCTGCCCCCGCTCCCCGCCCCCGCTCCCCGCCCCCCGCCCCCGCCCCCCGCTCCCCGCTCCCGCTCGCCGCTCGCCGGCTCGCCCGCCTCTCGGTCAGGCCCCCGACGTCGTATTAGGTAAAATTTTTAATTAGTTAATTAGTTAATTAGTTTAATTGTGAATGTTAGTTAATTGGTAAATTTGTGATGTTAGTTAATTGGTTAATTGTTGATGTTAGTTAATTGGTTAATTGTTGATGTTGGTTAATTGTAATTTGTAGATAATTGGTTAAAAAAAATTTGGTCCGAATGGTGCGACCAAAATTTCGGTCTGACCGGTCTGGCCAAAAAATTGATCAGACCAAATTGACCAATTTATGATCCGACCGGTTTGACCGAAAAATGGTCCGACTAGTTTGACCGAAAGATGGTCTGACCGGTTTGACCAAAAGATGGTCCGACCGGTTTGACCGAAAGATGGTCCGACCGGCCAGTTTGACCAAAATAAGGTCTGAGTGGTTTGATCATTAAACAATGTGACCGTAATATGGTCTGTAATAATGCTATTTTAATTAATTTTTTGATTAATGTTCTAATTGTTCAATGTTTAACATTGTTGGATTTGCTAAGTTTGTTAATATATTGGTAAGTTAATATAATGTTCTAATATGTCTATTGTGTTGTTTAGATATGGATGCACAGCCATACGGGCATCTTCTAGGGAATGGAGGACCCTTAGATACGTCGGTATTAGTGCACCAGGATGTGCACCGTTCTCAGGACGTGTGGAACCGTGAGGTTCGTGAAGGGATTAACGATAATCAGGACATATTGTTGAAGATACACCGACAGAAATGGACGGTGTCTCATGTGCAGAACGAGGCCTTTATAGCCTATATGAAGGAGGCAGATTTCTGGGATGTGTGGTGTATTGGCTGGGTCGTTCTCGAAACAGCATTTGTTACAGCCTTGGTGGAGCGGTGGCGGCCCGAGACCCATACGTTCCATATGCCTGTGGGTGAGATGATAGTTACTCTTCAGGACATTGCTGTGTTGTTCGGGCTTCCTATCGATGGTCACCCAGTAACAGGGTTGCAGACACCTCCTGATTGGCACGAGTTCTGCGTACGCCTATTTGGCAGTAACCCGGCAGATACCCCTGGAATGGTTTGGAAAAACCAAATTGCCCTTAAATGGTTCGAGGACCATTTTGACCCTGCTACTATCCCGATTGATGCTGGTGATGAGGTCGTAAAACGATATGTTCGAGCGAACATATTGCGACTTATCGGATGCATTCTTTTTCCCGAGTCTAGTGATGCGAGGGTGAACACATACCGGTTGCCACTTCTAGAGAATGTAGAGGCAATTGGTTCTTACAGCTGGGGTAGTGCGTGTTTGTCACACACGTACAGCCATTTATGTAGAGCCACAAGCTTGACACGTTCACTTATTGTCGGGGCGATGACGCTAGTATGTATGTGGGCTTGGGAACGGATCATCCCAAATCGTCCGGTTTTGTTAAATTCGGCAGTGCAACAACCTGGGCAAGCACTGGGCATCAGGTACAAATTATTACTTAATGCGCTGTAGCCGCTGATTAACCTTATAGACTTGATGTGATATTTTTATGTCACTGTGCAGGTGGAGTGGAAAATTTAACAGAGCGGCCAGCAAAAAAATAACAACCGTATCTGTTTACAGACGCAGGTTGGATGAGCTTAGAGAATCAGATGTAAGTAATTTTTTTATTAAATTTTAATGAATAGTTTTGACTTAAATCATACTGTGTTGCATACATATAACTATGACCATTTGGACGAGCTACGACTGTGTGCATTTGTTACAGGTTGTATGGATGCCGTATAACGACGAGATTCTTGGCAATCTCCCGACAATATGCCATCGTGATTGTGGCTTATGGTTGGCACGAGTCCCGTTGATATGCTTTTTCCATGTGGAGTGGCATTATCCTGATCGGGTGTTATGACAGTTCGGATTACTCCAGGGTATTCCGGCTAGCCCTGAGATCGATGAGGCGACACATAGTGCGGTGGATGGTCGGGGTCAGGCTGGCCAAAATTGGAATGCTATTTACGAAGGCCATGTGAAGATCTGGGTGGAATTTCGGACAAGATATGTGTATCACGGAGTACCTACATCGCCGTATATCCATTATCATGATGGATTATGGAAGATTACTCGGCGATTCATCAGCCCTGCTAGCGCAATGTTACACATGAGTGTAAGTCAATTTAGCTATGTTAAATAAAGATGTTGTCTATTTTAATTTTAATAGCGATGTTCCACAATGCTAATGATTATAAAATTTTATTTGTAGGCGGATGTTGTTGAGCATATACGCCACAGGTCTTCAGACATTTCAGAAATTCAGAATTTGTCGCAGGTTGCACTTGGGTTCGCCGGCGAGCAAAGACGGTACCTAGGTCTGAGCGACAGCCAGCCACCTGTGGGACTGGCGGAGCACATGACATACGATCTTCCTCAATCAAAGAGGGTATCTGTCGTGAGACGCAAAACTACCCTTTTCAACAAGCGGCAACCAATACCACGGCCTGAGCCCGTACCTGGTTATCAAGTGGAGCCCATGGTCTGGGAAGATTATCGGTCGAGATCGCAGATTCCAGCAAACACAGTGACGTCTCTCAGCAAGGATACCTCCGCCTCTCATCCATTCTCCCAGCACACAGATTTTGGCACACCCGGCTCCGCTTCCCAGCCGTCCCACCAGCACTCGAGTTACGGCCTAGCCCACACTGGGGTGCCGCATTCCCAGCTGTTTACTCCCCTTAGGCAGAGGTATTTGTTTATCTTAATTTGTGGTATTAATTATGAATTTTATTACAATATGTTCAATTGATTTGATTTCATTATTATATAAATTTTTGGGTTTGTTATTAGGGGTGTTCTCATTGGAGACGGTACAACGGCAGCTAGGTCTGTGCAGCCATTTTCTTACGGACTGGGCCCTTCCGGATCGGGTTTCGGCGTCGCCCCCTCCGCTGCTCATCCATTATTTAGGGAAAATATATTTGGTTGGCCCCAAATTGGGCTCATACGTCCGACACGCAGTCCAGTTTTTTTTGACCCGGTCTGGTGTACAGACATCCCAACTATTTGAGACACCTACACAGAGGTTGGTTCTCTACAATTTGGTGTGTGTAAATTATGAATTTTATTTAAAAATTTTGAATTGATTGTATGGCTTTATTGTGTTGATAACATAATTTGTTGATTTTGATAAATTTGTATGATATTTTATAATAGGACTTCGCCACGTGATACTACAACTCATGGTAGTGGTGACTTTTCATTTGACGATCCAACCGATTTTGAGGATGAAGAAATACCTCTGGTCCGGCGTCAGCCTAATCGGGGAGCTAGAGAGGCTGGTGTGCGATGTTTTACAGGAGGACACCTGAATGTGCCTGGAAAGGGAAAGGGGAAGGCGAATGCTCACGCAGATAAGCATCAAAAGGAGAAGCCTCAGAAGAAGAAGAAGTAGTTTATGCTTCTGTACTAGACATTCGTTGGATGCTTTTATGACTGTATTAACTTCACTTTTTTTATGATTTGTGTTTTAGTTCTCGAAACTTTTCAAACGTTATACCTTTCTAGATAAGTATACCGTCAAGATATTAAACAAAGTACGGTATAAGGAAATACGACATGACAAAACTAAGAAGTGCAATACTAAAATAGGATGACAACAATCTGAAATAACAGATAAAAAAATGTCTTTATGTTTCTCAACACGTTGTCACAATTGTCATCAGAATTCCCGGTAGGGACATATTTGCCACTATTCCTTGAAAACTCGTTTAACATTCTCGTGATCAACACTGAAATGTATTCAATTTTCTTCATACGAAACATAAATCTATTCAAAAAATACTTAATTAGGTCAATGATTATATTAAAATAATTTACTGACGACGATGTAATGATAATATAAGCTTACATCTTTCACTAGCAACACACATCCATCACAGTAGGTACTCTCAATGTCTTGTAAACTCCCCGTGATTTCGCCAGTAGGATCCTTCATAAATTTATAGATATGAAGTCTTTGATAATTAAAAAATATGATTAAGAAACAAATAATACATTATATTATAATACCTGAAAAACTGCTCGGAAACTATTGCCATATACATGTTTCTTCTTTTTCACGTACAGAACCATCTGCAAGTCTCTTAGTTAACAATAACATTACTTGCAAATTGCAAAATTTTCATATATGTACAAATGTTACTTGTGGAATTGTGATGCTTTCAGAGATTATTTTTACATCCTCAATAGATACTCCATCAACGTTAGCTCCATACATCAAACCTAAAAAATTTAAAAATTAGATACTCCATAAATGTAAGTAACAAGTATGTATAAGTATTTTCGTAATACCGTGAGATAGAACAAATTCAATAGCTGTTGTCCATGGTTCATTGTTGAAAATGTCATTGGCTTTGCGGTCTGCTTCAGCTCGTATGGCTTTCCTTCGAAGGGCTGATTTAGCTTCAGCTTCCTTTTTATGCAGCTCTAACCTCTTTTGTTCTTGGAGCCACTCAAAGGCCTCTGAGCCATATAGTGCCTTCAAATCGGCACCACGTCCCTCAGGATATGGTGCTGGAGGATAAGGACGACGACCATCATAGGATGGTGCTGGACGAGTTTGTTCTTGGGAATCTTCATCAGATTCTCTATTTTTCTTGAACACTTTGACCACGTTCTTATCAGTAATGCTAAATAATTTATTGTTCGGGTATGGGGACGAGTCAACTTTTACTTGTTGAAGAACCATAAAATCAGTAAACAACTATCTGGGACTATTGAGAAAAAAAAGGATATGCTCACATTTTTAAGATACAACTCACATCCAGCTTCAACAAGACCGGTAGAGTCATTTATGGTACCAGTAATACTGCCTGTAGAATCCTGTAATATATTAAAAGTTTAAAAAATTTCTCACATAACATAAATATGTAAGAATAAATAAAATTCTTTTAATTGTACCTTTAATGTCGCAAGTGCGCCAATTCTGACACGCTGAAAACGGGTCACCTCTACAACCATCTACAAGCAAATACAAAATACTTGTTATAAAATTGACTATGATGCTAACTCAAATTAAAGGATAATGTAAAATTTCTTACCGACATAACTGTAGTACCACTATAGGTATTTTTGAAGCTCTGAATACTTGTCCCTTTAAAACAGGTTCCTATCATCATCCCTGTAAAATAAATTAAAATTTAATAAAAATATTATGTGATCCAATATAGAAATACGGAATACCTTCAACTGTCAGAAAGTCCATGGCTCTACTCCACGGTTCTGGATCTCGCTTGACAAGCTTGTAATAACAGTTGCTTTTGGTAGGTTTCTGAGGAGGGACTTCTGATCTATCGTTGGATGGCCTCTGTAATCGTTTGAAAATATACCCAAACTTAGAACCACATAGAGCATTCCAATCGATTTGAGGATGCTCCGGCTCTTCGTCATCATGTGCGATTGGATCTTTGCCACTTCTCCTCATCGGCACACCTGAACAATTATGACAATAAACATATACATAAAATGTGTAATGCGTCATTATTCTGCTAAGATAGAGTAACTTAAACTTCAGACTGTTACAAAGAAACTCAACACAACCCACATAGAGTTTCACAAAATATTACAAAGTACAATCCTTTCAGTTCAAAATTAATTACAATTCAACGTCCACGACGGCGTCTACTCGTACTTGCCCCTACGGATACAGCTGCCGCTTTAGCTGCTTTAGCCGCTCTTGCCGCCGCAACTGCTCTTATATTAGTACAATTGGCTTTTGTGTGACCCCTTGTTTTACAGAGTGTACAGCGGACGAAAGGCACTGTATCCATTTCATTATGTATGCGCTTCCGTGGCTGTCCTCTACCCCTCGCTAATCTTTCATCTGGAATGAGCCTTACAACCGTTGGATCTTCAGGATACGGCCAATATTTAGGATTGCCCAGAGGAACAAACTTCAGTTGGTAGCAAGCTTGCGTGGTTTCCAGGCGATAATACTTATCCACAAATATCTTGTAATCAATGCCAAGTTCAGTACAACACGCCATCACATGTGAGCACGGATAGTGGTAAGCCTGGAATTTGCCGCAGCCACAAAATCCTGTGGAAAGATTAACTGAATGCTTTCTGTCCCCCTTTTGTCTTCTCATATCGTACCTAATGCGAACTTCGTACGATCCAACTGTACTGTCAGAAACTCGCACTCTATGTCCATTGGCCTTTCCCTCCCACCGCTCCAACCTGTTTAGGAGCTTCTGTGACATCAATATTTTGCCAGTACAGCTCTCTTTCATACACTTAGTTGATCTCTCTTCAAAATATTCAGTTAGCTTGTTAAATGTCTCTGCCACCAAGGTCTTCACCGGTAAACGACGAACGTTTTTTAAGATCATATTTACGCACTCGGTAAAATTTGTCGTCATGTTACCATATCGGCGTCCACCATCCCACGCTAAGCTCCACTTGGGCAATTCCTGTTCATACATCCAGTTGAAGACCTCCTGGTCGACATTCCATATTTCTCGCATGTTAGCTTCCAACTTCCACAGTTGAGCTTGCATTCCTACAGCCAACATAGTAAAAATATTAAATGTGGAGTAACAACTTGTAAAATAGTTTTAGACTACAAAACATTTGTGCATGTCACCTGTAATCTTCATGACATTCATGGCGTCATTTTTGAAGTGTTTGTTAAGATTGCTTGCTACGTGTCGAAGACAATATCGATGGGCGGTATCACTATCTTCTCCCCAACCATACTCCGTATCCATTGCCTTTAATATGCCAGCATGTCAATCAGAAATAACACATATTCCATGTCGGCCAGGCGTGACGTGCTTCCGGACTTGTTTCATGAACCACGGCCAACTATCTGTGTTC
The DNA here is from genome assembly GCA_963995505.1 of Hypericum androsaemum. NCBI lineage: Eukaryota > Viridiplantae > Streptophyta > Magnoliopsida > Malpighiales > Hypericaceae > Hypericum > Hypericum androsaemum. Next base: position 8,345,917 of record OZ023188.1, read on the forward strand.
TCACCCTCTACCAGAGCAAATGCTATTGGAATTATAGCATTATTACCATCAATTGCAGTGGCGATCAGGAGGACATGCTTGTATTTTCCATACAAGAACGTTCCATCAATCTCCAAGACAGGCATGCAATGTTTGAAAGCTTCAATGCAAGCCTTGAGGCTCCAAAAAACTCGCTTAAAGATCTTTGTTCCAGGCATCAGTGCTTCCACGTAATGGTCGCAACCAGGGAGGGTGTGATAATATTCCCATTCAACAACAGTTCCAGGATTATTTGCCTTGCATGCTGCAAACCATTGCGGAAGGCGATTGTAAGATTCTTGCCAATCCCCCCATAAATCTTGAAACGCCTTCTCTTTTGCCCACCAAGTCTTCGTATACGAGGGTCTAAACTTCATATGGTCGTGGATCTCTGACCTTAAAGTGGCCACACGAATTTCTGGTTGTTCCTCTACTCGTTTCTTAATAATTTGTGCAATGAAAGCAGAAGTGAGTTGTTTATGATCCTGCGACTTTCGTAGGCGACCACAGGTATGGGGGTAGGTATTTTTCACGATTTTCCATGGACTGAAAAGTGTGCCCCTTCTTTCCTGTGAGACACAGATCTCCCATTTGCAATCATCCGTCTCCCATTTTTTACACTTCACAGAAAAAGTTTCTGGCCTTGTTTCTTTTCGGACAAACTCACGCCCATCATTCATTACGAACGCCTCGATCTCCCTCTTTGCATCAAATTTGCTCTTCCAAATCGTACCCTCTTTCAACAAACCAAAACAACTTCCATCTATTGCTCGGTCGCAATCCCATTCTTCACCATAAACAGTCATCGATGATTGTTCACCGGGATCAGTTAGAGCGAGTTCACCGTATTGTTGTTCTCGGTATTGTTGTTCCTCTTCTTCTACTACTTCTTCTTCATCTTCGTCTTCTTCTGCTTCATTTTCGTCTTCTTATGCTTCGTCTTCGTCTTCGTCTTCGTCTTCTACTTCTTCTGCTTCGTTTTCACGATCAAAATTGTATGTGGCATATGGACCCGTCTCTCTAGGATCATTTTCAAACCAATCAAATATTGGTTCATGAGCAACATCCATCCCCGTTGACGTACCAGCTTCAACGACAAACGGGTTGTAATTATTAACCCTCTTTTCCACAATGATTGTAAGCTTAATCTCCTTCACCATTGGTCCAAAGAAGTTAATCATGGTCTCCAGCATTATCCTAACATCTTCATCGTCGTTAATAAACATTGGACCAAATTGTCCTCTTCCAAATGGACATCTAAATATCAATGGCCCAAATTCTTCATTTGGACCTATTGGGATCTTTTCGTTAACTTTTTTCCGCAAGATATTGTATCTAACAAATGCTGCATGAAACTTCAACTTCTCTTTCCCACCACCTTGGTAATCAAAACCGGTTTCATTGTTGTTGAAAATTACTCCATCGTATTTCAACTTTATTCTTATAACCCGGTTAGCCATTATGAATACTACAACAAAAGAAAACAGTATGCAATTCTATATTAGCAAAACAAAACATAATTTATATTAACGAAAATATCATATAAACATACATTCTTCTCCATCAATTTTTTGGTCCGAGACCACCTTAAGAACCAGATGAAATTTAATCGCACTGGCAGGGTGGTCACTTTTTGTACTCGACCATCCGAAATTTACCAAGAAAAAATTCACAATCTGACCGGTCGTTCCAGTCGGATTGGTCAGACTAACCAGACCGGTCCGACTGACCAGACCAGTCCGATTGACCCGACCGGTCTGACAGACCTGACCGGTCTGACTTATTAAACCGGTCTGGCCATTGGGGTTGGTCAGTTTATAAAATCCGCACACCCACAAAATTTTAAACAATCAGATATCACACTCAAAAAATAGAAGGAATTAATAATTTCAAAGCTAAAATATACTAATTATTTTTAATTAATGAACAAACTCTACATATATACACCCACAAAATTTTAAACAATCAGATATCACACTCAAAAAATAGAAGGAATTAATAATTTCAAAGCTAAAATATACTAATTATTTTTAATTAATGAACAAACTCTACATATATACCAAAATATTAAAGTAAATTAATTTACCTGATTTTGGGCAGGGTCTTCTAAGGTATGCAGGACGTCTTCGTATGGATGACAAAAGACCTCTGCGAGGTATCCATTATATAGGCCATATGATCGACCAAGATCCGACCAAAAAAGTCGGATCTTGGACCAATATGATATATTCGACAAAAAATGTCGGATCTTGGTCATATCCGAAATCTCCTGTTCAGATTTCGGATATGGCTTATCGACCAAGATCCGACTTTTCTTGTCGGATCTTGGACCAAGATCCGACTTTTTTAGTCGGATGATATATCCGACTAAAAAAGTCGGATCTTGGTCATCCGACAAAAAAAGTCGGATCTTGGTCCAAGATCCGACTTTTTTCGGCGTCCGTGCCACGTGGACACCGTCCCCGCAATACTTTCAAATCGGACGATTTTTTCACAAAAAGTGGTGAATAGTAACACCATTCAGAAAAAAAACCGCTTTTTCAAGATTTTGGTCGACCGGACTTTGTTGGGTTTTTTTCCTGAATAGGCTGAAAATATATATTTTTTTAAATAGGCAAAAATTTAATATATTTTCAAAATAGACAAAAATTTAATTAAAAATTTAAAAAAAATTAGGGAGACGATCCATAAGCGGGTCGACTCCATTTGTTTGCCACTAATTAAAATAATGCACAAGTGGAGGCACCTATAACTAGGTCGCCTCCCATCCAATTTTTTTTATTTTTTTAATTTTGGTCGATTGAACTCGATTGGCTTTTGACTTTAAATGAATTTTTGAAATCGTTACACTCCGTATTTGGAAAAATAACAAACTATAAAGTTGTAGATATACGTCTCAGCTTTGCACAATAACTTGAATCAACTCAATTAAAATCCAGAGTAAAAATTTGTATTTCCCAACCGAAATTAGTCGATCGAACTCGATCGACTTTTGACTTCAAATTTATTTTTGACATCTTTACACTTTGAATTTAGAAAATTTATAAACTACAAAGTAGTAGATATATATCTCAGCTTTGCACAGAAACTTGAATCATCTCAATCGGACTCCGGAGTAAGAAGTTACAAAAATTACTTTTTCAATCGAAGTACAAGAGAAGAAAAAAAGTAATTTTTGCAACTTGTTACTCCGGGAGTCCGATTGAGTTGATTCAAATTTTTATGCAAAGCTGAGACATATATCTACAACTTTGTAGTTTATAACTTTTCTAAATACAGAGTGTAACGATGTCCAAAAATATAAGTCCATCGAGTTCGATCGACTAAAAATATAAAATTAAAAAAATTGAATGGGAGGCGACCTATAAGCAGGTCGCCTCCAATATTTTATTTTATTAAAAAAAATTGTCAGGGAGGCGATCTGCACATGGGTCGTCTCTATATTTTTTAAATTTTGAATTAAATTTTTGCTTATTTTGAGAATTTATTAAATTTTTGTCTACTTAAGGAATATATCTAAATTTTTTATCTATTTTAGAAAAAAATCCGACTTTGTCTAATTGCAGAGGACTATTTAGCGACATCTTACTGTTGGGAAAGTTGGCGAAAAGTAACAAAGCAAGTGTAAATTGGGTGGTGGGTTTAGGTCAAACACAGCAGTTTGCCTGGTAGGTCCAACGCAGCAGTTTTCCTGTTTTGTATCAGATTCTTGATTCAAACTTTTAATTCGACCTAGATAAGTTATTTGAACTACAAGGGTTTGTCTTTATTTAAAAACATGTTATCCTAAGGTTATTTATGACTTTGTGCCAACTCATCAATAAAATTTCTCCTTTCTTCCATGGACGTAAGCATTAAGTCGAACTACGTAACTCTTGTGTCTGTATTCTTTACACGCTATCGTACTGTTGTGGACGAAATTTCTAACACTTACAGCCTGACAGCTCATTGTGCTATTGACCATAACCACGACTGCTGATTTCCTCGTAGAAGCAAGCACAGCAGCCTCACACGTTGAACTTTCAGATTATTCTTCCTTTTCTCTGGAACATGGTGTTTGATATCGAAATTTACATAGTCAACAATGATTTTTTGTAAAGCTTTTAGGTTTGGTGAAAGATAATATTGTTGAAAAATTGTTTAAAATCTGGTGACTAGTGCCCGCCAAGTATACTGGCGAATGGAAGGGGGCTGGCGCTTTAACCCTAGGGATGTACTCACAACATAGTTCATCAATAAGATATTTCTCTCTTCTTAAGCAATTCACTGAACTACGTAAATCTATTTTTTTAAAGATAAAATTATACCATGATACTATCACAGTTTGAACCCTGTGCCTCATAGATATTTACAACGTCTTATACTATCTGGCTACATGTCATTTGGCACACTGTTATATTCTTGTTTTCTTGCTTATGCCGTAATTATTTCCGCTACACATTTACACCTCAAAGGAGGTTATTTTCCGAAATAATTATTTATGTCAGAATAGATATAGAAAAGAGGGGTAATATCGAATTACGTGATTCATTCAAATAATTTGCTTTCACGGGACCCGATGCATTATGGAACAGAGTGGTGCAAGATATTCATGGTGGATCTGGTCCTGGCTTGTCTCAAGTATTATCTAGAGTCCCATGTCGCAGCCGTCTCTCTGGTCTTTGGCACTCTATCTGGCGGCTGGCTTCCTCGAATACTTCTACGGCTTCCATTTTCAGACGAAGTATCCATTTTAAGCTAGGCAGTGCTGATCAAATTTGCTTTTGGGAGGATGTTTGGTGTGCATATACTCCTCTCTCAGTTTTATACCCAAGGCTCTACCTTCTACAAAGAGGTGCTCCTGTGAAGTCATTTTGTACAAGTGTTGAGAATCTTTGATGTTGGTCTCCCTCATGGAGACGTGCATTACGTGATTGAGAAGAGACTTCTCTTCAATCTTTTCTTGCAATTCTACCTTCTCATTCTTTGCAGGCGAGTGATGATCGGATTACCTGGACTCCTGACCCAGGCGCGGGCTTCTCGGTCAAAAGCTTGTACAGTCTGTGCTCCTCCCAGTTTGTGTAATGTATATAATTGACCAATACTCTATCTAACAAAGCATATATGGAAGCTCAATTCTTGAAATTTAAACTCAATTTTTTTACAAATAAATATTATCTGGACTCGATTAGGTCAAAAGTCAATTCAGAAGTCTTTGCAACGACATCGTACCACATTAATACATTAGTTAATTAATGTGACGACCCAAAAGAGTCTTGTTGGGTAAATCATAAACGCATGGAGCTTAGAACATCTAGCAAGCTTTATTTGATGAAGACGCTAAGGCATTTTGGGGACTAATAGAGGACGACCCAAAATTGTCCGAAGTTTTTATTCACGAGACATGAGGATGTGCAGGAATGGTTGCCCCACTATTCAGAAATTTATATAGATGACTTAAAAGTAATATTTAATCAAATTAAAGGCTAATATGGAACAAAATTATTTTTAAAATAATATGTACGACATCATTAATAAATGTATACACCAGAGGTCTTTCAAGAAAATTTATCCTAAAATAATGTTCTAAAAAGGATAACATTCCAAGGAATCAGAATTATGAAATATATAAAGTATGAAGATTTTAGAATCCTCAACGCGTATTATCAAAATGAAATAGAAGTCAGGTAAGTAGACTTCAAAGCGTATTCCTATCACTCTGAAGTACAAGTCCTCATTGATAGATGAGAGGAGAGTCCAACTATACTCAAATATGTCTTCGCTGATCAAACAGGTCAGACAGTCAGAGAGACACTCCCAGCGAACAGGCCAAGAGGCATCACCTACAAACCGATAGTCTAGAAGCGCGAAGAAGATATATACTTAATAAAGGCAAAAACTTAGTCATCCAAAAGGTAAAATCCTCTCTCTAAAAACTTCTTTCAAAAACTATCTCCCAAAAGTTAAGAAACCAGAAGTTCGGGAACCAAAAAACAAATTTCAAAGTTGTTCGAGAGGAGGCACAATTTGTTTTTGTGTTGGAATTTTATATGTTTACTTCCAATTTTTGTGTGTGTGTTGGAATTGCGATATATGTATAGTGCTAACATATCACACATATCCCGTCGTGAACATATGTAACACCGTTTATCGGATATGTTACAACATAATAATGAAACCATATTAACTAATTACATGATAATAGGGGTGAGCAAATAAACTGAAAACTGTTAAACCAAACCAAAACAGGCCAAAAAAATAGACCAGATCGTACCAAAAAGGAAAACGGTCCGGTCCGGTCCAGATAATATAAAAAATTTGATTTTCGGGTAGGTCTAGTCCGATCTGGAACTCATTGTTTGTATACTTTTTGGGTACTCCGGTCTGGTTATAGGTCGAACCAGACCAGACTGGAGTGGGTCCAGTCCAGTCCGGTTTATAATATATCTAAAAATCCAGTTCCAATTTTTTTCGTTCCAGTCCGATTCGGCCAACTTGCTCAGCCCTATATGATATAACTATATCACATAATGACGAAATTACGTCAAATATATCATATATATGTTGTTACAATTATACTTTTGACAACATCTAAAAAAAAACTTTTGATATGAGCATATCATTCTGAACCGACGGATTCATTCTCTTAATAATATATTTTATATTCGCAAAAAAACTTTTATATGACATCTGTAAAATTTGAACTCACAAAATTTTTAAATAAATTTGTCTCTTATCATTCGGACTAAATCTTCAACTCTTAATGCTGGAAAAATTTCAGGTTTACTAATAAAATTTAATACTAGCGTGCCTTAACCTTCATCACCCACCTCAATAAAACTTCTACAACGGTAAAACCCTACAAGCATCATTGGAATGTGAAAGACGAAATTGAAATATTTCGGGAATTCATGATATATTCATAAACATAATACTCATATATTGGAGAAAAATTGGAAAAACTCTCTAACAAATATTTAACACTTTTAAGTTCTAAGGACTCGAACTCAAAACCTTTTAAATAAAATAAAAAATATTCTCATTACTAATTGATCTAAGTATTTGTTTTCCATAACAAAACTATGTGTTTGGGTTGGAATATAATCCACAAAAATGAATTTCATTATAGGTGGACATAGAAATAATAATTCATTAATATTATGGATATGCATTTCTTATTTGTTTTTGATTCACATTTATGATATCAGTAGTTTTTTTTAAGGTAGATTTATTGATCGCCTGGTAAAATAAATAGGTACAGAAGTTTTACATCGCCAAGGGCCAAATTAAAGCCCAACTGCCCAAAAACAAAGTACCAAGTTACAAGGAGTAAGAGGGGGGTGGATTTGGTGGGGACTGGGGTAGTCTCCAAATATGGGGACTAACTCAAACCAATATCACTACACATGTAAACCAATATCACTTCACATGTAAACCAATATCACTTCATAAGTAAACCAGCGTCTTCTAAACCAATATCACTTCACATGCAAACCAATATCACTTCACATGCAAACCAATAACACCTGATAGATTATTGACCATTAGATTTAAAGATAATCAAATCTGACGGCCCAAACTGTAGTCCCCACCTATGGACAAATTATCTTTAGTCCCCACTCAATCCGGTCTCGGAGTTGTGTTTAAGAAGGTACGATTACAGTCCAACTAACAAACAGAAGATTCAAAAGAAAATAAGAGAAGAAGCAACACCATCTCACACTGCTAAATGATGCAACAAGCAGATCGCCAAGTTGAAAGGTGGAGACGTACCCAAGATCTCGCCATGGAGCATCCGGAGGTTTGCCTTATCATCGCCTAACGAACATACCCAGTCACCTGTCATTACGAAGAGAGTTGAGCGCCACAAACAAGTTTTGAAAATGAACCTCAGCTGCCAATCCGGACCAAAAGAACCATTCCTAAAAACATCTCAATACCGACAGCAGCATGTTATCAAGGCAAGGTCGCTGGTGATCGATGATATAACTATTTCTTGCATTCCACACACACCAACAACATGCCCCAAATAGAGTATACCAACACCTTCTCATAAAACTCCCACTAACCAAGCCCATCCATTCCTCCATGAGATTAATTAAGGAAGTCTCAGCGCACCATTGCAAGCCAGCAGTCTTAAGGATAGCATTCCAGGTTTTCGAAGTGAACCCACAATGAATGAAGAGGTGGTCCGAGGATTCAACCTCTTGGATGCAGAAGATGCACAAAGACTCGAGAGGCTGAATGACAGCAATCCTCAAGAGATTGCCATCCACAAAAAACACTGATCTTGAACGGTAGCAGCTTCGCATATTGAGACTTGAGAACACCAAGTGAGATGACAGAGAAACCATTGAAGAGCTGCACATAGAGGCCATGCACCAACTACCCTGCACTTCGGTCAAGCGACCAGAGAACTTTATCCGAAACTGAAAGGTGTGGTCTAAAACCAATGAATTTCATGTGGCAAGTTGGGAGTCCCAAGCTTCTGTTCCTCCCCCCTTGCAATCGCAAGTTAGCTACCCATCGCTAGTCTCTACATTTTTGCCGTATTTTCTATTTTTGGTCCTCTTCCGCTCCAAATTTGGCCTCGACTATAAAAGACAAAATATAGATCTCTCTTTTAGTTTCCAACGGTATCTCATTTGTTGTAATCCGATGCTCGAGCAGAGAGTTATGGCTCTTGCAATATGGTCCCTTGGAATCACTCCTTCATCGGCCTCTACGGAGCTCGAATTTCCTATCATGAAACACGAAAAGGGATAGAAGTCCACTCTGTGATTCAAATACATGAAAATGTCATAAGACTCAATAGAATAAGCCAAAAGTGAACAAAAACAAGACTAATTACACATGAAACACTTAACAAAACATGAATGTTCACACACTCATCATTCACCTAGTCACTTCGAGACCACACCAGTCACCAGTCACCCAATCTCTTCGAGACCACACCGGGTGACATGAAATATGTTGACAATATCTAGTTTATTTTTGTACCTCAACAATGCCGCCCGTACGTTAACACTTCGGTACGGTCAGGCGAGAAGCATTGACCTGGTCTTTGTTAATTTCCTTGACTTGATAAGCTTGTAGTATCCCTACTCGAAGGGTCCCTCAACTCAGCCTTGGCGTTGTGTAACTTGCTTGGGATAAGGTGACAATTACTACTCTTGGGTCTAAGCCATCATCCGCAAAGACATATCTGCCAACTCATATGGTGGCAAGGCAAAGACCTCTAATCGCTTTGTCACCTTACCTATTTCCTTATTCTTCATAAGTAAAGTAGAGCACTTACTCGCTGGGTATGGCACTAACTAGTCGTCTGGCAGAAAAGACCCCTAGCTCGACCACACTCGCATACGGGGCAAACTCTAAAAGATGATTTTAGGTAGTCTTAGCATCAATAGTGAAAGATATCATCTCTCGGCTGACACTTTTGATGCCCACTTCAGCTGCCAGTGCCCCAGATGGGAGAGTTCCTTTTCCATCAATGTTGATCATGACTATGTTAGTCAAACTGACCTCCTCATTTCCCTGTTAAGCACCCCGATGAGTGACTGAAGAAAGACATTCACCATAATCTCATTGTCCCCGATGACTCCTCTTATTGGCTTCACAAAGGCGTGAGCAATGATACAGAGAGGTTTGCGATGTTTGCATACCTCCAAGATAGGCTTTGCGATGGTGACGCTGCCATCAAAGTCCTCTACCATAGGTATGGCTCAAAAATGGTTGGGTTGTGACCCGAAGCTAGCCGGTGCCATATTTATTTTCGACTTACTTAGAAAGTTCCAAAACTTGATGTATCTCGTACCAAGGTCAATCGGGACCTCCTTGCTTTTACTGCTGGCCTTGTTCTTCTGAGGAAATCTTCCTTCAGGCGAATCTTGCTCGTCGCCTTAGGCACCCAATTGCGGATTAGCTTCCTACATAGGTCAGTGGGAGCCTTTGATCGAACCTCCATGACGTGCTTGAGGTCCTTTTCCTTCTTTGTCTTAGAGACTTTAACCTCTTTGGATTGGCCTAGAGTTGGGGCCGATTAGGGTTTAATGCGTAAGCGAGCTAGGAGCACCTTTTGCTTCTTCAGCTAGACCCTTTGCTCCGTGAGTTTCATTTTGAGGTTCTTGATGGTTTACCTACATTTCTGGACCTTCCTCTCAAGGTGACATCTTTGGTCTTAATTAGGACTTCTCGCGTTAGTGGATCAGGGGGAGCCATATTATCTCTAATCTGGTTGATAATGTATCGGTATGAGTTAAACCCATCTTGAAGATCTACCTTGATTCGGGGATGGCAGAACCTCCATATCTTGTCAACTTTCCTCAGACGGTAGAACTTCTAAGTCTTTGGGATGCCGCTATCAGATGGTCGCCCTTGCCCCCCCGAGTCTTGCCCCCCGGGTCTTGGGATTGACCTTTACTTCTTTAGGGTTCGATTGTCCTTGCCCGCCGAGTCTTGCCCTTTGGGTCTTAGGGTCGGCCTACCCTTGTTCAAGGCTTTCATCCTTTTTGGCTTCATTGGAAGCCAACCATGGCAATAAGAGCAATAAAGCAAGAAATGTCGAGTTTATGGTTGACATCATCCCCATCAAGCTCTCTTTGTCTCAACATCACGAATTGAAGGGTTGGGGCTGGGGTAGGAAAGTTAGGCTCTGGCTTTATTGTCAATCATCACCATCTCATCGTGCCCAAAGGGACCATCTTGGATCCCCTAGCATGTAGTAGACTCTTGCAACCCTAAGCAATTAAAGGCTTTAACCGATGGTGATTAGCTAACTAAGCTCGTGAACTTTGGTGTCCCGGTGTCACGATAAGGTAAGGATCCATTTTCAAGTTATTCTGGTATAGGCTCAACGGAGGGTGGTGACCCCATACCGAGACCCAATCAATTGGTAAGACTTTGCTCTTTGATCTCGGGATCGATCACCCTAGATGACTCATCTTATATTGCTGGGGTTATAGTGTGAGTCAAGGAACCTAGAAGATGTTGAGCATCACCTTGGGACATGCTTCATCCTCTTATTGTGCTCCTTGGTTGAAGTCGGGTGTAGGTTACCCATCGGGAAGTTGATGTGTGGTTGAGTCCTCCCCATCCTCGAACTAGGTTTGTTGCCAATGTTGCCTTATGTGGGTCGTACCAAAAGTTAGTTATTGATTGACAGGGTGGCGGATGTCTCCCTTGCCCAACTTCATGCATCCTTGATGCATGACCTAAGGGACGAGGGTACCATTGGGAAACCTTAAGTCATACAAGGCATTAGTCCAGGTATTCACACTTCCGAAGGAATTTTGGTCAGCCATAACCTTAGATGGGTATAGCCGTTCTTGAGTTGGAGCTTGTTGGTACCAGATCGACCCCGCTTGAACATCTTGAGTTGGAGCTGGTTGGTACCAGCTTAATCCCACTTGTACATTGCTAACGCCCATCCTGGTAGACTCAGATTATCTCGAGTAGTTCACTCTATGTGTCCCCATCCCGATGTAAGGAGTTGTTTGGTGTGAGGAACTCATAGGGGTTTTGGGCATTGGACCATAGCCGAACACACCCGATGATGATAGAGGTACAATGAAAAGAATAGGACCGATCCATAGTTTCCTGAAGGTTTGTTGGATGGGTATAGTTGGTCTGATGGATACGCCCATCTTTTGATGTTGATTGATGACCACATGTGAGAACTCCTCATAGTGCCCACAAGACTCCTTATAGCACTTTCATAGACGAGTTTCGATCTGGGAGACGGGCTTACAAAACTCTATCGGGGAGACGTTTGTCTCAAATGGCTCTTTGGAGGAAGCCAAGATAGACGAGTTTCTCCTCCCCTTCAACAGAGAAGCAGAATAGGTCGGCTCCTCAGAGGGAACCAGTGCAATAAAATTCTTGATACCTTTGGCTGGGCAAAGGTGTCAGAATGCCTTCTTAGACGCCATCCTTAGTCCCACCAGGCGTGCCAAAAATATGTTTTGGGAAAAAGTGGTAGAAGAACGAAAGACTTCCCGAAATGGATCCAGAGTGGTCTTTCTAAGGTCGGCCTAACAGAGGGAGAAAAAAGAACTAAGCTAGGCTAGACTACGATCTAAGGAAAGGAAAAGATAAGTAATTGTTGTTGTTTATGTGTTATTGATGATCTTCTCCTTTGCCCAAACCCTCTTTATATAAACGTCCTAGACCTATCCCTATCATCAAGAATCGGAAAACTCACATTAGGCCATTCTAATTCAAACCCGGCCTAAAATATAAGGAAAACTAAACCGTCTTCCTAAACTGACTTCACATCAGGAACATTGTAACTGTCAAAGCAAGTAATCCCGGCTCCAAATAGGAACATCCTGAATGTGGACTGAATATTAGAGATCCCGCCTAGTTTAGGAAAGTCCTAAACATAACCAAATCTTGAAGAATCTAGCTTAGAATAAGAAAGACTCCTCCCAGCCTAGTATTGAAAAACCTAAACTGCGTCCCAGCCAACTTTACGTACCATTCCAAACATTAGTCCCAAATAAGCTGAGCAAATGAGCTGGGGTTACGAAAGCAAAGGGGCTCGAGATCAAAACCAAGCAAGCAAGCAAGCGGGTGGACCCTCTACAAATGGAATGCTACTTCAAAGTGGGCTTACAACTTAAGCGAACTCAAATAACAACCCAGGCGAGCTCAGACACCCAAGCGATCTCTGGGCCCAAGCGAGCTGAATGAGCCCTATTGAACTTCTCTCTAGCAGGCTCTTCGACGTAAGCTCTAACCCAAATGGGCCCAAAACTAGGGGAGCCCAACATAACCCGAGCGAGCTGGACACCCAAGCGAGCTCAATACGTCTAAGCCAGCCCCAATGTAAGCGAGCTTCACTAGCCCAATACCAAGGTAAGCCTAGTCAGCCCTACACCAAAGCAGGCGAGCTCAGGCAACCCAATACTAAGGCAAGCGAGCTTGATCAGCCCAACTCATACACAAGCAAGTGAGTTTGAACAACCCAACTCAGAGGTGGGCGAGCCAAATCTGACGATGAACAGAAGTGAGCAAGCCCATCCTAGGCGAGCCCAATTTGACAACAAGAAGAAGCAAGCGAGCCCAACACAAAGCTAGCCCTATCGGCCAAAAACCAGGGTGAGCTCCGATCCGCAAAGATCTAACTAAAGTAGGCGAGCACGATGTGAGAATGGGACCAAGGCAGTCAAAACCAAGGTTGGCATGACATCACGTTTATCACACGATCATAGCCGTCATGAGACCAAAGTTGGCATGAGACCAAGGTCGTCAAGAAACCAAGGTTGTTACAAAACCAAATCCATCAAGACCAAGGCGAGCACGAGGAGCAAGCATGCGAGCTAATTGGGTACGACGAGCAAGTGGGCAAGCTAGGTGGGCATGATGAGCAAGCGGGCAAGCTATGTGGGCATGATGAGCAAGTGGGCGAGCTAGGCAAGCACGGAGAGCAAGTAGGCGAGCTAGGTGAGCACTGAGAGCAAGTAGGTAAGCTAAGCGAGCACGGAGAGCAAGTAGGCGAGTGCACGAGCGGCCGAGCACGAAGAGCAAGCAGGCGAGTGAGTGAGCAGCCGAGTTTGCCCCCAATCATTCCAAGATGAGTGGCTGGCTCCCAACCAGGCGAGCAGCTCGCTTCCAACAACACCAAGGCGAGCTCGCTTCCTCCACCAGGTGAGCTCGTATTCAAATGGATTTTTGATCTAATTCCGCTTTGAATCTAAAGACACCATAAATAAAAAATTTATAGATCTATGTCTTAACTTTTCGTAGCAATTTGAATCATCTCGATCGAATATTTGAGGCAGAAGCTATGGTTTTTCTACCAAAATGTGACAATCCTTGACGAGGCAACCAACACTGAAACTTGAAACCTCGTGTTGACCCTGCTCCATTCATAATTAGGCAAGAGTTTTAAGTTGGAGGTCCACCTCTCAGCTTTCTATGGCAATAATAATCACTCTATTCTGAGGTCCGGGTAGAGCGCTACGGCAAATTAACCGAGAATGGACGTGGCTGCCTTAGTACCCACCATGTTCTTGTGGAAACGTCAAAGCTCTCTTCCCTAATTTCATGCTAGGCACTGTCTTCGTGAACATGAACCTCGAGCTAAGGCTCGTCTCCAAAGATGTGGACATTGTGTCAAGCATCACTTCCATGAACGCAAAATATTTTACATAGACGATTCTCTCGACCCATTTCAAACCTACCACAAATGTGGGGTCTTTCAATTTGTCGGTAGGATATTATATGTGGAATTTTGTTACCAAGCCTAGAGACTACTTGTACAAGTCTTGGTTAAGATGCCATGCCGATCACGTCCAACCCTCTATAAATAGCTCAAACCTATTCCCCTTAAGCCACCACCACCACCATCACTAACCAACACAACCATTTTTATACTCTAAAATGGGCCTCGTGCATTATTCAGTCTCCATATTCCTCATCTTTGGCCAGCTCTCATCATTCACAAACGCAGCTAATTTTAATGTTGTAAACAACTGCGGTTATATAGTTTGGGCCGCTGCTACACCCGGTGGTGGCGTCCGCCTGGACCCGAGCGGGTCATGGTCCTTCGATGTGGCGGCCGGAACGCCAAGTGGTCGCGTCTGGGGCCGGAGTGGTTGCAACTTCGACGCCAGCGGGAATGGCAAATGTGCCACCGGAGACTGCAACAGTAAACTGGATTGCAGCGGCTCTTCTGGGGAACCCCCCTTCACCATCGCCGAGTATACCCTGAGCAGTAACGGAGACACCTTCGACATCTCTCTCGTCGATGGTTTTAACATCCCGATGGAGTTCAGCCCGACAACCCCGACAGGCGATAAATGCAGAGCGATCGAGTGCGCCGGTACTAGCATCCTGGACCAGTGTCCATCCGAATTGAAGGCCCCAGGTGGGGGTTGCAACAGCGCGTGCACGGTCTTTAAGACAGTTGAATATTGTTGCACTAATGATCCTAATAGCTGTGAGCCCACTACTTATTCCCAATTCTTCAAGACTAAATGCCCAGATGCGTACACCTATGCAAAGAATGACGGTAGTAGCACTTTCTATTGTCCCGGAGGTAACAACTACAAAGTCACATTCTGCCCTTGACCACTCGGTGTTTAAATGCCAAATTGTTTAGGCACATGATATGGTATTGTGCCTTTCTAGTTATTTGTTGCAAATGTCGGGTCTCGCTTTGTAATATCATAATGTAAGGAAAAAATATATAAAGAACGTGTTTATCGTTATCACACTTGCTTCTTCGCATATTGAAACTACAAACACTCTTCACTACGCGAGGAAAATCATTACGGAGGGAAAAGCAACTTAAACGGGCGAAGATTAATTAAATGCTGGCTACCGATATCAAAGTTTGAGTACAAAAGTGTGAATGTTATTTAGATTGCATTTACTGTTGGTTTGAGATAAGAATGTTGGAAAGAGAAGCATACCACTAACATGGATGTTTACTACAGTTTGAAACAATAAATGACCCGATTGAGATGGGGTGACCTTAGAACATTCTAATGTACTTTATTTACGGGCTTTACTACTTTGGGTCTATATGTTCTTACAAGAAGTATGGGATAATTATCCTAAGATTCCTTGTATTTGAGCAAACCCCTTTTTTAGTCCTTACTATTTCAATAACCTTTTTCGGTCTTTCTAGTTCGAAATAATGCACTTTTTTGGTCCCTGACTCCGGTACCGAAAAATTTCTCCGGCAAAAAGGCACTTGAATGGATGAAATTGCCCCTGAATCAAAAAAAAAAGAAGAAAAATCCAAACATCAAGAACAGTAGAAACACACACAAGAACACTAAAAACACACACAAGAACACCAAGAACACAATCAGAAATATCAAGAACATCTAGTTTACTAAACACTAAAGCCATTCAATCAAATACTAAATAAACCATTTACCCCAACCTCATCCAATTTGGTCATGAAACAAAATCATGAGACCCCAGGTCCTCACATTCTCTCCTCTCAAATCCAGAAACACACAAACCTAAATAATAACATATGAAGCACCTCACTCACCACTCTCCATCCACCCCTTCATGGCCTCTCATCTCCCACACCACCAGTACCACCGGGCTCCCTTCCTCTATCCCACCATCGCCATCTCCCATCGGTCCCTCCTCCTCTCCTCCACTGCCCTCCCCTTATCCCACAAACCTCCTTCCCCTCCCAACACCACCATCACCGATCGTGTCTTTCTCAACTTCTCCATCAGCCCCAACCACCTCTGCCCCAATCACTCTCTCCCCAACACAGTCTCCTCCATCTGCTATGGCAACTCTGACCCCCCTCGGTTGCATTATCCTCGACCTCTAGGGCCGCCTCGTCCCCCTCACCCCGATGGCGAGATGCCGCTCCTCAACCGATGAGTGTGAAAATACTAATCTTTTGTTTATTATTTAGAGTTTATATTGAATTATTTCAAGTATTTTTTATTGATATGTATTGATGTAGTGTCTTATATTATGCATATTTTATTTTAGTATCATCATGTTATTTATTGTATTTCTTTTATGTTTTTGCAGGAGCGACATTGTATTTTTTATTGCTCCACTTGCAGAATTTTTCTATAGATGTTCAATCAAGTTCTCCACTACACCAAGTTTTTGAAGGAACTCATCACAAAGAAGAGGAAGTAGATAGATGGAGAGACGGTAGTCCTCACGATGAAGTGTAGCTCTCTCATCTCCAAGGATCTCCCGATAAAGTTAAAAGACCTAAGAAATTTAACTATTCCTTATTTTGTTGGTGATGTTGAGTTTTCCAAGTGTTTATGTGATTTAGGCGCTAGCATTAACTTGATGCCTTTTTCTATTTTTAGAAGACTCAGCTTGTGTGAGGTGCAAGTTAAAGTTCTAATTAATCGTAGTATAGAGGAGTTCCATGTTCTTGCTTTGTTTGGTTTGTTTAATTAATTAGATGTTATTTGGTGTTTGATTGGATGTTGTTAGTATTTAGTTTATTAGGTGTTCTTGATGTTCTTGATGTTCTTGAGTGTGTTCTTGGTATTCTTGAGTGTGTTCTTAGTGTTCTTGATGTTTTAGAGATTGAAGAAGGTGGGTTTTTCTTCTTTTTTTTGACCCAGGGGCAATTTTGTCCTTTCAGTTACCTTTTTGACGGAGTAATTTTTATGTACCGGATCCAGAGACTAAAAAGTGCTATTATTTTAAACTAGAAGGATCGAGAAAGGTTATTGAAAATAGTAAGGACTAAAAAGGAGGCTTGCTCAAACACCAGGAACCTTAGAGTAATTATCCCAAAAAGTATTGTACTTCTTAATTACCGGAAAAGGCTCATATCTAACCAATCAATATTGGTTAGTTAAACATGTTCAACTAGTATAAAGTAAGAAAAAATGAAATGAGTTTTGAATCCTATGGTACTGATAGTATTAGATTGCAACCGTGGTTTAAGTAAAATTCTAACATAGTAAAATCCAATTGGAACAAACCTCGACGGAGAAAGAGCACTCTGTTGATACACGGTTCAACCGGGGGCAGATTTGGTGGGGACTGGGGTAGTCCTCACCCATGGAGACTGGGGTAGTCCCCACCCATGGGGACTAACTCAAATCAATATCACTACACATGCAAACCAATATCACTTCACATGCAAACCAATATCACTTTATATGTAAACCCGCGTCTTGCAAACCAATATCACTTCACATGCAAACCAATATCATCTGATAGGTTATTGACCATCAGATTTAAAGATAATCAAATCTGACGTCTCAAAATGTAGTCCCCACCTGTGGATAAATTTTCTTTAGTCCCCACTCAATCCGGTCTCGGTTCAACCACTCCAAAAACTTAAAAATTTACATCTGTGCACTAAGCTCAAATAAATGCTAGCAATTAAGACTGTATTAAATGACTAACGAGTAATTCATAATGATCATGTAAGATCCCATGTTAAGTTAAAAATTGATCATACCATATTATATCTTGACAGCCAGAAGTAGTACTTATGATATCTTTTTTTTGGTGAATTACTCAGTACTTATGATATCAGTGCACAAACTAGGGACGTTAAGATGATTTTGCCCTTTAATTTATTATCATTTTTTATTTTTTCCAAATAACTCGTATATACTTGTAATTTTTTTTTGAAAGGTAATCTCATCTCTAGCTGATGTGAAGGGGGCGGCTGTTGCTTTCTTTAAAGACTTGTTCTTCGAGCCTATTGTTGATAGGCCCTGTCTAGATAGCTCCATATTCAGGAAGATCGAACCGAACATGAGGAATTGGTTGGATTAGGTCTCTTCAAACGAGAAAATCAGGTCTGCGGTTTGGGGTTTTTGACTCAGAAAAAGCCTCAAACCCTAATAGTTTCAATATGGATTTCTTCAAAAAGTGTTGGGAAGTAGTAGCCCAGGATGTCTTCTCCTTTGTTAATCACTTATTCGAGATTGGTGTTCTTCTTCCCCAGGTGAAATCGTCATTTGTCGCTCTCATCCCTAAAGAGCATTGTGCGAGGTGCTTCTCAGATTTTTTGTCCCATCTCCTTGATTGGTAGTTTGCAGAAGATCATCTAAAAAATCCTTGCTAATAGGATCCGTTCGGCTGTGGATATAGTGATTAGTGAGGAGCAGTCTGCCTTCCTTACCGGTAGGCAAATCTTGGATGGAGTTCTAATTTGTAGCAAGATGATAAACTATTTTAGGAGATCGGGACGCAGGGGTGTCTTGATGAAGCTTGATTTTAAGAAGGATTTTGATAGTATGTCTTGGAACTATCTTGATGATGTTCTTGAAGCAATGGCGTTTTGGCCACTGATGAAGCGGTGGTTGGTTTGCTATTATAGGAGTGTTTCTTCTTCACTTCTCATTAATGGGAATGCGACCTGTTTTAGAGAAGTGGGGATGCAGGTCTTCTTTCTTGCCTTTCAAATACCTGGGGAAACCAATTGGCGTATCTATGAAGCAGATATCTCATTGGGAGCCAGTCTTAGAAGTCTTTGATAAGCGCTTGGCTTTGTGGAGGGGTTCCTTGCTCTCTTTGGGAGGGAGGATTACCGGCATTGGTCGCTTGATGAAGGAGGTTGGAGGTTATGCTAGCGTAGAGAACTTTTTGTGTGGGAAAATGAATGTGTTTCGCAGCTGCTGTATGTCCTTTCTGGTTTTAGACCACACCTTTCAGTTTCGGATAAAGTTCTCTGGTCGCTTGACCGAAGTGCAGGGTAGTTGGTGCATGGCCTCTATGTGCAGCTCTTCAATGGTTTCTCTGTCATCTCACTTGGTGTTCTCAAGTCTCAATATGCGAAGCTGCTACCATTCAAGATCAGTGTTTTTTGTGGATGGTAATCTCTTGAGGATTGCTGTCATTCAGCCTCTCGAGTCTTTGTGCATCTTCTGCAGCCAAGAGGTTGAATCCTCGGACCACCTCTTCATTCATTGTGGGTTCACTTCGAAAACCTGGAATGCTATCCTTAAGACTGCTGGCTTGCAATGGTGCGCTGAGACTTCCTTAATTAATCTCATGGAGGAATGGATGGGCTTGTTTAGTGGGAGTTTTATGAGAAGGTGTTGGTATACTCTATTTGGGGCATGTTGTTGGTGTGTGTGGAATGCAAGAAATAGTTATATCATCGATCACCAGCGACCTGGCCTTGATAACGTGCTGCTGTCGGTATTGAGATGTTTTTAGGAATGGTTCTTTTGGTCCGGATTGGCAGCTGAGGTTCATTTTCAAAACTTGTTTGTGGCGCTCAACTCTCTTCGTAATGACAGGTGACTGGGTATGTTCGTTAGGCGATGATAAGGCAAACCTCCGGATGCTCCATGGCGAGATCTTGGGTACGTCTCCACCTTTCAACTTGGCGATCTGCTTGTTGCAGCATTTAGCAGTGTGAGATGGTGTTGCTTCTTCTCTTATTTTCTTTTGAATCTTCTGTTTGTTAGTTGGACTGTAATCGTACCTTCTTACTCCGAGACCGGATTAAGTGGGGACTAAAGAAAATTTGTCCATAGGTGGGGACTACAGTTTGGGCCGTCAGATTTGATTATCTTTAAATCTAATGGTCAATAACCTATCATGTGTTATTGGTTTGCATGTGAAGTGATATTGGTTTGCATGTGAAGTGATATTGGTTTAGAAGACGCTGGTTTACTTATGAAGTGATATTGGTTTACATGTGAAGTGATATTGGTTTACATGTGTAGTGATATTGGTTTGAGTTAGTCCCCATATTTGGGGACTACCCCAGTCCCCACCAAATCCACCCCCGAACCGAGACCGGATTGAGTGGGGACTTAAGAAAATTTATCCACAGTTGGGGACTACATTTTGGGCCGTCAGATTTGATTATCTTTAAATCTGATGGTCAATAACCTATCAGATGATATTGGTTTGCATGTGAAGTGATATTGGTTTGCAAGACGCTGGTTTACATATGAAGTGATATTGGTTTGCATGTGAAGTGATATTGGTTTGCATGTGTAGTGATATTGATTTGAGTTAGTCCCCATGGGTGGGGACTACCCCAGTCCCCATGGGTGAGGACTACCCCAGTCCCCACCAAATCTGCCCCCGGTTGAACCGTGTATCAACAGAGTGCTCTTTCTCCGTCGAGGTTTGTTCCAATTGGATTTTACTACGTTAGAATTTTACTTAAACCACGGTTGCAATCTAATACTATCGGTACCATAGGATTCAAAACTCATTTCATTTTTTCTTACTTTATACTAGTTGAACATGTTTAACTAACCAATATTGTTTGGTTAGATATGAGCCTTTTCCGGTAATTAAGAAGTACAATACTTTCTGGGATAATTACTCTAAGGTTCCTGGTGTTTGAGCAAACCTCCTTTTTAGTCCTTACTATTTTCAATAACCTTTCTCGATCCTTCTAGTTTAAAATAATAGCACTTTTTAGTCTCTGGATCCGATACATAAAAATTACTCCGGCAAAAAGGTAACTGAAAGGACAAAATTGCCCCTGGGTCAAAAAAAAGAAGAAAAACCCACCTTCTTCAATCTCTAAAACATCAAGAACACTAAGAATACACTCAAGAATACCAAGAACACACACAAGAACATCAAGAACATCAAGAACACCTAATAAACTAAATACTAACAACATCCAATCAAACACCAAATAACATCTAATTAATTAAACAAACCAAACAAAGCAAGAACATGGAACTCCTCTATACTACGATTAATTAGAACTTTAACTTGCACCTCACACAAGCTGAGTCTTCTAAAAATAGAAAAAGGCATCAAGTTAATGCTAGCGCCTAAATCACATAAACACTTGGAAAACTCAACATCACCAACAAAATAAGGAATAGTTAAATTTCTTAGGTCTTTTAACTTTATCGGGAGATCCTTGGAGATGAGAGAGCTACACTTCATCGTGAGGACTACCGTCTCTCCATCTATCTACTTCCTCTTCTTTGTGATGAGTTCCTTCAAAAACTTGGTGTAGTGGAGAACTTGATTGAACATCTATAGAAAAATTCTGCAAGTGGAGCAATAAAAAATACAATGTCGCTCCTGCAAAAACATAAAAGAAATACAATAAATAACATGATGATACTAAAATAAAATATGCATAATATAAGACACTACATCAATACATATCAATAAAAAATACTTGAAATAATTCAATATAAACTCTAAATAATAAACAAAAGATTAGTATTTTCACACTCATCGGTTGAGGAGCGGCATCTCGCCATCGGGGTGAGGGGGATGAGGCGGCCCTAGAGGTCGAGGATAATGCAACCGAGGGGGGTCAGAGTTGCCATAGCAGATGGAGGAGACTGTGTTGGGGAGAGAGTGATTGGGGCAGAGGTGGTTGGGGCTGATGGAGAAGTTGAGAAAGACACGATCGGTGATGGTGGTGTTGGGAGGGGAAGGAGGTTTGTGGGATAAGGGGAGGGCAGTGGAGGAGAGGAGGAGGGACCGATGGGAGATGGCGATGGTGGGATAGAGGAAGGGAGCCCGGTGGTACTGGTGGTGTGGGAGATGAGAGGCCATGAAGGGGTGGATGGAGAGTGGTGAGTGAGGTGCTTCATATGTTATTATTTAGGTTTGTGTGTTTCTGGATTTGAGAGGAGAGAATGTGAGGACGTGGGGTCTCATGATTTTGTTTCATGACCAAATTGGATGAGGTTGGGGTAAATGGTTTATTTAATATTTGATTGAATGTTGTTAGTGTTTAGTAAACTAGGTGTTCTTGATGTTTCTTATTGTGTTCTTGGTGTTCTTGTGTGTGTTTTTAGTGTTCTTGTGTGTGTTTCTAGTGTTCTTGATGTTTGGATTTTTCTTCTTTTTTTTTTGACTCAGGGGCAATTTCATCCATTCAAGTGCCTTTTTGCCGGAGAAATTTTCCAGTACCGGAGTCAGGAACCAAAAAAGTGCATTATTTCGAACTAGAAGGACCGAAAAAGGTTATTGAAATAGTAAGGACTAAAAAAGGGGTTTGCTCAAATACAAGGAATCTTAGGATAATTATCCCATACTTCTTGTAAGAACATATAGACCCAAAGTAGTAAAGCCCGTAAATAAAGTACATTAGAATGTTCTAAGGTCACCCCATCTCAATCGGGTCATTTTTTTGTTTCAAACTGTAGTAAACATCCATGTTAGTGGTATGCTTCTCTTTCCAACATTCTTATCTCAAACCAACAGTAAATGCAATCTAAATAACATTCACACTTTTGTACTCAAACTTTGATATCGGTAGCCAGCATTTAATTAATCTTCGCCCGTTTAAGTTGCTTTTCCCTCCGTAATGATTTTCCTCGCGTAGTGAAGAGTGTTTGTAGTTTCAATATGCGAAGAAGCAAGTGTGATAACGATAAACACGTTCTTTATATTTTTTTTTCCTTACATTATGATATTACAAAGCGAGACCCGACATTTGAAACAAATAACTAGAAAGGCACAATACCATATCATGTGCCTAAACAATTTGGCATTTAAACACCGAGTGGTCAAGGGCAGAATGTGACTTTGTAGTTGTTACCTCCGGGACAATAGAAAGTGCTACTACCGTCATTCTTTGCATAGGTGTACGCATCTGGGCATTTAGTCTTGAAGAATTGGGAATAAGTAGTGGGCTCACAGCTATTAGGATCATTAGTGCAACAATATTCAACTGTCTTAAAGACCGTGCACGCGCTGTTGCAACCCCCACCTGGGGCCTTCAATTCGGATGGACACTGGTCCAGGATGCTAGTACCGGCGCACTCGATCGCTCTGCATTTATCGCCTGTCGGGGTTGTCGGGCTGAACTCCATCGGGATGTTAAAACCATCGACGAGAGAGATGTCGATGGTGTCTCCGTTACTGCTCAGGGTGTACTCGGCGATGGTGAAGGGGGGTTCCCCAGAAGAGCCGCTGCAATCCAGTTTACTGTTGCAGTCTCCGGTGGCACATTTGCCATTCCCGCTGGCGTCGAAGTTGCAACCACTCCGGCCCCAGACGCGACCACTTGGCGTTCCGGCCGCCACATCGAAGGACCATGACCCGCTCGGGTCCAGGCGGACGCCACCACCGGGTGTAGCAGCGGCCCAAACTATATAACCGCAGTTGTTTACAACATTAAAATTAGCTGCGTTTGTGAATGATGAGAGCTGGCCAAAGATGAGGAATATGGAGACTGAATAATGCACGAGGCCCATTTTAGAGTATAAAAATGGTTGTGTTGGTTAGTGATGGTGGTGGTGGTGGCTTAAGGGGAATAGGTTTGAGCTATTTATAGAGGGTTGGACGTGATCGGCATGGCATCTTAACCAAGACTTGTACAAGTATTCTCTAGGCTTGGTAACAAAATTCCACATATAATATCCTACCGACAAATTAAAAGACCCCACATTTGTGAATTTAATTGGTGGAATACCAGCAGCTTGAAAATTTTCGAATGATTTTTAGTTACATTCATTCTAAATCAGATTAACCCCAATATAAGATTCAAACTGAATTTAAGTTTCTTCAAAATTACTGGATCGGTTGCTACAAATGTATGGACTTGTTAATAATTACAATGGCTTAAGGTCTTAGGTTGGTTGAAATTCTAATAAAGTATGAGATTAGGTCGATGTTGAACGTACGATCTCGTGGTATGACAAGTTTGTAAAGTCAAAGTCATTGCAAGCAAAGATTTATTTATAATTGTGAAAAAAAATTAACTCGTGAGAATTATCTTTTTTTAGAGGTCTCGTGAGAGTTATCTTATATGCTATAATTTTAATTTGATGGATTTTATTATTCCGGTACATTCAACACAGTCTTTTTGGTAGGTTTGAAATGGGTCGAGAGAATCGTCTAGGTAAAATATTTTGCGTTCATGGAAGTGATGCTTGACACAATGTCCACATCTTTGGAGACGAGCCTTAGCTCGAGGTTCATGTTCACGAAGACAGTGCCTAGCATGAAATTAGGGAAGAGAGCTTTGACGTTTCCACAAGAACATGGTGGGTACTAAGGCAGCCACGTCCATTCTCGGTTAATTTGCCGTAGCGCTCTACCCGGACCTCAGAATAGAGTGATTATTATTGCCATAGAAAGCTGAGAGGTGGACCTCCAACTTAAAACTCTTGCCTAATTATGAATGGAGCACGGTCAACACGAGGTTTCAAGTTTCAGTGTTGGTTGCCTCGTCAAAGATTGTCACATTTTGGTAGAAAAACCATAGCTTCCGCCTCAAATATTCGATCGAGATGATTCAAATTGCTACAAAAAGTTAAGACATAGATCTATAAATTTTTTATTTATGGTGTCTTTAGATTCAAAGCGGAATTAGATCAAAAATCCATTTGAATACGAGCAAACCTGGTGGAGGAAGCGAGCTCGCCTTGGTGTTGTTGGAAGCGAGCTGCTCGCCTGGTTGGGAGCCAGCCGCTCGTCTTGGAATTATTGGGGGCAAACTCGCCTGCTCACTCACTCGCTTGCTTTCTCTTCATGCTCGCCCGCTCGTGCACTCGCCTACTTGCTCTCCGTGCTCGCCTAGCTCACCTACTTGCTCTCCGTGCTCACCTACCTCGCCTACTTGCTTTCCGTGCTTGCCTAGCTCGCCCACTTGCTCATCATGCCCACATAGCTTGCCCGCTTGCTCATCATGCCCACCTAGCTTGCCCGCTGGCTCGTCGTACCTAATTAGCTCGCATGCTTGCTCCTCGTGCTCGCCTTGGTCTTGACGGATTTGGTTTCGTAACAACCTTGGTTTCTTGACGACCTTGGTCTCATGCCAACTTTGGTCTCGTGACGGCTATGATCGTGTGATAAACTTGATGTCATGCCAACCTTGGTTTTGACTGCCTTGGTCCCGTTCTCACATCGTGCTCGCCTACTTTAGTTAGATCTTTGCGGATCAGAGCTCACCCTAGTTTTTGGCTGATAGGGCTAGCTTTGTGTTGGGCTCGCTTGCTTCTTCTTGTCGTCAAATTGGGCTCGCCTAGGATGGGCTTGCTCACTTCTGTTCATCGTCAGATTTGGCTCGCCCACCTCTGAGTTGGGTTGTTCAAACTCACTTGCTTGTGTATAAGTTGGGCTGATCAAGCTCGCTTGCTTTAGTATTGGGTTGCCTGAGCTCGCCTGCTTTGGTGTAGGGCTGACTAGGCTTACCTTGGTATTGGGCTAGTGAAGCTCGCTTACATTGGGGCTGGCTTAGACGTATTGAGCTCGCTTGGGTGTCCAGCTCACTCGGGTTATGTTGGGCTCCCCTAGTTTTGGGCCCATTTGGGTTAGAGCTTACGTCGAAGAGCCTGCTAGAGAGAAGTTCAATAGGGCTCATTCAGCTCGCTTGGGCCCAGAGATCGCTTGGGTGTCTGAGCTCGCCTGGGTTGTTATTTGAGATCGCTCAAGTTGTAAGCCCACTTGGAAGTAGCATTCCATATGTAGAGGGTCCACCCGCTTGCTTGCTTGCTTGGTTTTGATCTCGAGCCCCTTTGCTTTCGTAACCCCAGCTCGTTTGCTCAGCTTATTTGGGACTAATGTTTGGAATGGTACGTAAAGTTGGCTGGGATGCAGTTTAGGTTTTTCAATACTAGGCTGGGAGGAGTCTTTCTTATTCTAAGCTAGATTCTTCAAGATTTGGTTATGTTTAGGACTTTCCTAAACTAGGCGGGATCTCTAATATTCAGTCCACATTTAAGATGTTCCTATTTGGAGCCGGGATTACTTGCTTTGCACAGTTACAATGTTCCTGATGTGAAGTCAGTTTGGGAAGACGGTTTAGTTTTCCTTATATTTTAGGCCGGGTTTGAATTAGAATGGCCTAATGTGAGTTTTCCGATTCTTGATGATAGGGATAGGTCTAGGACGTTTATATAAAGAGGGTTTGGGCAAAGGAGAAGATCATCAATAACACATAAACAACAACAATTACTTATCTTTTCCTTTCCTTAGATCGTAGTCTAGCCTAGCTTAGTTCTTTTTTCTCCCTCTGTTAGGCCGACCTTGGAAAGACCACTCTGGATCCATTTCGGGAAGTCTTTCGTTCTTGTACCACTTTTTCCCAAAACATATTTTTGGCAAGCCTGGTGGGACTAAGGATGGCGTCTAAGAAGGCATTCTGACACCTTTGCCCAGCCAAAGGTATCAAGAATTTTATTGCACAGGTTCCCTCTGAGGAGCCGACCTATTCTACTTCTCTGTTGAAGGGGAGGAGAAACTCGTCTATCTTGGCTTCCTCCAAAGAGCCATTTGAGACAAACGTCTCCCCGATAGAGTTTTGTAAGCCCATCTCCCAGATCGAAACTCGTCTATGGAAGTGCTATAAGGAGTCTTGTGGGCACTATGAGGAGTTCTCACATGTGGTCATCAATCAACATCAAAAGATGGGCGTATCCATCAGACCAACTATACCCATCCAACAAACCTTCTGGAAACTATGGATCGGTCCTATTCTTTTCATTGCACCTCTATCATCGTCGGGTGTGTTCGGCTATGGTCCAATGCCCAAAACCCCTATCAGTTCCTCACATTAAACAACTCCTTACATTGGGATGGGGACACATAGAGTGAACTACTCGGGATAATCTGAGTCTGCCAGGATGGGCGTTAGCAATGTACAAGTGGGATTAAGCTGGTACCAACCAGCTCCAACTCAAGATGTTCAAGCGGGGTCGATCTGGTACCAACAAGCTCCAACTCAAGAACGGCTAATGCCTTTGGAAGTGTGAATACCTGGACTAATGCCTTGTATGACTTAAGGGTTCCCAATGGTACCCTGGTCCCTTAGGTCATGCATCAAGGATGGATGAAGTTGGACAAGGGAGACATCCGCCACCCCGTCAATCAATAACTAACTTTTGGTACGACCCACATAAGGCAACATTGGCAACAAACCTAGTTCGAGGATGGGGAGGACTCAACCACACATCAACTTCCCGATGGGTAACCTACACCCGACTTCAACCAAGGAGCACAATAAGAGGATGAAGCATGTCCCAAGGTAATGCTCAGCATCTTCTAGGTTCCTTGACTCACACTATAACCCCAGCAATATAAGATGAGTCATCTAGGGTGATCGATCCCGAGATCAAAGAGCAAATTCTTACCAATTGATTGGGTCTCGGTATGGGGTCACCACCCTCCGTTGAGCCTATACCAGAATAACTTGAAAATGGATCCTTACCTTATCGTGACACCGGGACACCAAAGTTCACGAGCTTAGTTAGCTAATCACCATCGGTTAAAGCCTTTAATTGCTTGGGGTTGCAAGAGTCTCCTACATGCTAGGGGATCCAAGATGGTCCCTTTGGGCACGATGAGATGGTGACGATTGACAATAAAGCCAGAGCCTAACTTTCCTACCCCAGCCCCAACCCTTCAATTCGTGATGTTGAGACAAAGAGAGCTTGATGGGGATGATGTCAACCATAAACTCGGCATTTCTTGCTTTATTGCTCTTGTTGCCATGGTTGGCTTCCAATGAAGCCAAAAAGGATGAAAGCCTTGAACAAGGGTAGGCCGACCCTAAGACCCAAAGGGCAAGACTCGGGGGGCAAGGACAATCGAACCCTAAAGAAGTAAAGGTCGATCCCAAGACCCGGGGGGCAAGACTCGGGGGGCCAAGGGCGACCATCTGATAGCGGCATCCCAAAGACTTAGAAGTTCTACCATCCGAGGAAAGTCGACAAGATATGGAGGTTCTGCCATCCCCGAATCAAGGTAGATCTTCAAGATGGGTTCAACTCATACCGATACATTATCAACCAGATTAGAGATAATATGGCTCCCCCTGATCCACTAACGCGAGAAGTCCTAATTAAGACCAAAGATGTCACCTTGAGAGGAAGGTCCAGAAATGTAGGTAAACCATCAAGAACCTCAAAATGAAACTCACAGAGCAAAGGGTCTAGCTGAAGAAGCAAAAGGTGCTCCTAGCTCGCTTACGCATTAAACCCTAATCGGCCCCAACTCTAGGCCAATCCAAAGAGGTTAAAGTCTTTAAGACAAAGAAGGAAAAGGACCTCAAGCACGTCATGGAGGTTAGACCAAAGGCTCCCACTGACCTATGTAGGAAGCTAATCTGCAATTGGGTGCCTAAGGCGATGAGCAAGATTCGTCTGAAGGAAGATTTCCTCAAAAGAACAAGGCCAGAAGTAAAAGCAAGGAGGTCCCGATTGACCTTGGTACGAGATACATCAAGTTTTGGAACTTTCTAAGTAAGTCGAAAATAAATATGGCACCGGCTAGCTTTGGGTCACAACCCAACCATTTTTGAGCCATACCTATGGTAGAGGACTTTGATGGCAGCGTCACCATCGCAAAGCCTATCTTGGAGGTATGCAAACATCGCAAACCTCTCTGTATCATTGCTCACGCCTTTGTGAAGCCAATAAGAGGAGTCATCGGGGACAATGAGATTATGGTGAATGTCTTTCTTCACTCACTCATCGGGGTGCTTAACAGGGAAATGAGGAGGTCAGTTTGACTAACATAGTCATGATCAACATTGATGGAAAAGGAACTCTCCCATCTGGGGCACTGGCAGCTGAAGTGGGCATCAAAAGTGTCAGCCGAGAGATGATATCTTTCACTATTGATGCTAAGACTACCTAAAATCATCTTTTAGAGTTTGCCCCGTATGCGAGTGTGGTCGAGCTAGGGGTCTTTTCTGCCAGACGACTAGTTAGTGCCATACCCAGCGAGTAAGTGCTCTACTTTACTCTTGAAGAATAAGGAAATAGGTAAGGTGACAAAGCGATTAGAGGTCTTTGCCTTACCACCATATGAGTTGGCAGATATGTCTTTGCGAATGATGGCTTAGACCCAAGAGTAGTAATTGTCACCTTATCCCAAGCAAGTTACACAATGCCAAGGCTGAGTTGAGGGACCCTTCGAGTAGGGATACTACAAGCTTATCAAGTCAAGGAAATTAACAAAGACCAGGTCAATGCTTCTCGCCTGACCGTACCGAAGTGTTAACGTACGGGCGGCATTGTTGAGGTACAAAAATAAACTAGATATTGTCAACATATTTCATGTCACCCGGTGTGGTCTCGAAGAGATTGGGTGACTGGTGACCGGTGTGGTCTCGAAGTGACTAGGTGAATGATGAGTGTGTGAACATTCATGTTTTGTTATGTGTTTCATGTGTAATTAGTCTTGTTTTTGTTCACTTTTGTCTTATTCTATTGAGTCTTATGACATTTTCATGTATTTGAGTCACAGAGTGGACTTCTATCCCCTTTCGTGTTTCATGATAGGAAATTCGAGCTCCGTAGAGGCCAATGAAGGAGTGATTCCAAGGGACCATATTGCAAGAGCCATAACTCTCTGCTCGAGCATCGGATTACAACAAATGAGATACCGTTGGAAACTAAAAGAGAGATCTATATTTTGTCTTTTATAGTCGAGGCCAAATTCGGAGCGGAAGAGGACAAAAAATAGAAAATACGGCAAAAATGTAGAGACTAGCGATGGGTAGCTAACTTGCGATTGCAAGGGGGGAGGAACAGAAGCTTGGGACTCCCAACTTGCCACATGAAATTCATTGGTACTCGCAAGTGCTCCAAAATTCTGCTTTTTATAGACTCATTTTTTAGTCGGGTGTCTTGACCATTTTGAATTGATTCGATCTCTGGCCTCTTGTTAAGAACCTAGGACTTCAGAATATATGTTTTTTCGTATTTTTTGGCGTCTTGTCACTGGCCATTAGGACTTCTATTTTAGGTTAACCTCTTCTAGGTTTTTCTATTATATAGTTAGATGCTTGGCTATATATAGGCCATTAGCTCTTTGGTTTAAGAGAATTATTCCATACCTTAAGATTTACTCTTTGATATTAATAAAGCGCATGTGGAAGTCTAGCTGGAGGAGGAGATTGGAATGGCTTGCTCCAATGACTAAGCCCTCTCTTTCTCTATCTTTTATTCTATTCTACACCATGTTCTTCATTGTTATCTTATTTTTCATGATTATATTTAGTGAGAAGCTTTCTTGTGAGTGTGATGCCCTAATTATGTGATTGATTTTCTATATTAGATTGTGGTTCAAATATCTTTGGCATTAGTTATTAATTGATATACTTAATGCTTAATCTAAATTGGTCACTTACATTATAATTAGAGTTAGCAAGAGTGGACCGAAAGGTACTAGAGTTAATGAAAAGAACCAATTAGCATGTTCTTATTTATTGATGAGACGTCTTAATATCGTAAGGATAACTCGTTAGAAGGAATCTTCATAATTCAAATTAGTCTAGTTCTAAGTCTAATTGATGAGCGAAAGCGTTAATTAGTAATCTAGGCCTTTTATATCTTGATTTAGTCACCCTAATGAGCGAAAGCGTTAGGAAGACGCACTAGAACACTCCGGGTACTAGTTAGAACTTTACAAGAACCATAATGTTGACATAGGTAGTCAATCTATAGGGATATCATGCTCGTTTGTCTCCATTGATTTGCAACCCATTTCTTTACATTCTTTGATTTTGTTTATTTACTTACAATCTCATTTACTTCTTTACAACCTTTTATTCTCCAGACCGGTGTCTTAGTTAGATTGGTAGACCAGCACCTCATTGAGATCGCCTTGGCATAATTGTCATTGGTTCACTTTGGTTTATCCTTGTTTTGAGGTATAAAAATAATACTTCGGGTTTTTGGCAAAGGCGACTGGGTCCAAGGACGACCGTTGCTTGGTTAAGGGGGTTCGATTTAATCAATCGCTGCATTGGCCCCGCTCAACCCACTTTGGATTTGGTAATAAGGTGCCTTGGTAGATTGATGTTGGTTTATGTCCAGACCGGTGTCTCAGTTAGATTGGTAGACCAGCACCTCATTGAGATCGCCTTGGCATAATTGTCATTGGTTCACTTCGGTTTATCCTTGTTTTGAGGTATGAAAATAATACTTCAGGTTTTTGGCAAAGGTGACTGGGTCCAAGGACGACCGTTGCTCGGTTAAGGGGGTTCGATTTGATCAATCACTGCATTGGCCCCGCTCAACCCACTTTGGATTTGGAAGAGGGAGCCCAGTTTTGGCTGCTTGACCCACTTTGGATCTAGAAGCGGAAGGCCAAGACCGCTTCGGTTATCAAAGTGGAAGGGGCCACTTTTAAAGCCAAAGTGATCGATTCGATTCTAACCCGTTTGGGTGATACACCTCGGTAAAATACTCATAACTTTCTATCGAGATGATTCAAGTTGCTGAATAAAGATAAGACATAAATTTATAACTTTGTAGTTTGTGATATCTTTATATTCAAAGTGGAAGAAGGTCAAAAGTTCATAACAAGACAGAGCCCGCTTTGGGAGGCACACCGGAAGGCTTCCGCTTTGGGCCAGTTGATTGGGTTTGAGCCCGCTTTGTGGGTTCATCGAGTACCCAGCTTCGGGGCTTGGTCATTGGGTACTCGGCCTGAGGTATTGGTCATTGAGCATTTGGCCTAGGACCTTGGCATCGAATAGCCCACCTGGTTATCGAGTAGCCAACCTAGTTATTGAACAACTAGCCACTGGTATTTGGGAATCTACTTTGGGTTCAAAGCAAAAGTATCCACTTCGTTCTATTGCCCGCTTTGGGGCTTCTAAGCGAAAGGGCCAGCTTTCCTGCTTTGGGACGGGTGATGGAAGCTCGCTTGGGCCTACACGATGGCGGCTAGGTTGGAATTTGGGCTTGACATGGTGACTACTTTATAGAGAATGTTCGAGAAGGTTGAGTCAGCTTAATCTTTCCATTTTAGACCGGTTGCTTGCTCAACACGTCCACAAAGTTAAGACGGATTTAGTGAGATTCGATCTCGGTTAGAGATTTTCCTATTTTGTGTGAGATCTGCATACATTGGAGGCGGTTTAGAGTTTCTCGAAGCCGAGGCTGGGCTAGGACATTCTCTATATAAGGACGGCTTGGGCAAAAGAGAGGGCATCATCAACACACCAACAAACTACTTTTTCTATAATGTTTCGCTTTATCTTTCCATAGCCTTAGCCTAGCGTAGCCCGTAGTCCGTAATTCTTAGTTTAGCCTAGCCTCGCATAGTTAGACCTCTGGATCCATCTCGAGTTACTTGTTCAGTTATTCCCGCAACAACTACACATTTAAAAGGTTCTTTTAAGTGTGATATTTTGGTATATTCAAACATATTTGGAGACACTAATGTAAATAATTGAGTCCAACTATGTTCTAACTAAATATTTAGGAGGTTTTTCCGCTCAGATTAATATATAAAACTTAAATTCGAAATTTTTTAAATGATTAACATCTTGACCCAATCAAGTCAACAGTCTATTCAGAAGTCTTTGCAAGTACATCTAAATAAATGCATTATTGAGTCACAGACAAGTCTATGTTCTAATGCATTATTGGTCGACTTACGTGACAACTCAACGGACAAGTCTTGTTGATAAATGCATTATTTTGAATACGCTAAAGCATTTTGGAGTAATTAGGCATGTGTATCAAACCGTTCAAAGTCGCGAATGTTTTACAAAATTAAGAACGCAAAAAGAATAAACTGATCGGATGAGGTTTCGTGGTACAATTTCAGATAAAAAACAAACAAGCGGTTTTATGTTGGAGGTTACAAATCGCAAAACCGCGAAACCACAATTGCATTAACTATTTTTGTTGATCAATTTATAAGAAAATTATGGAGAAAATTACCCCTAAATAGAACCCGATAGTATAATATAAATAACAGAAATTATAAAAAATCAAAGACTTGGACTAGTCTTGAAGAAGAAGAGATTTTTCTCAAGATTAGGTAATAAAATTCCACAGAGGATATCCAAACGGAAAATTCCACAGAGGATAAATTCAAATTATACCAAGAAACAAAAGAGGGATAATTTCAAAGACGCCTCTCAATTTGGTGCATGCGGCTGTTAACTCTTCACGCGGGTCCATTTCTGGTTTGGTTTATTTTTTTCTGAGGGGCTTGTAATAATATTTAATAGTACCGTGCCTTCACGTGACTTTCTTTGCCAAAAATGACTCGTTCGGTCTTGCGCTTTAGTAATAATTTCCTTTTGATCGGCCAAGAAAAAAAAAGTCATGGTGGGAAACTAACTAAAGTGCATATTTTTTATGCTGAATTTATTTGATCGACTTTTTGAGAAACTCTAATTTCGAGAAAAGCTTTGTTGATTTAAGTGGTAACAAAATTGGATTCTCTTCAAAAGTTTTTTGGCTCAAATTTTAGAGAGTAAAAAAATATTATTTAGATCCTTAAATGTTGGATAGAGATTTTGTAAGAAGGTCGAGCCTAAATAGGATCCATACATACTGATAAAAGTTTTGTAACTATTAAGGAATTTGGTCGAGTGGACTTTTGTGAAGAGGATCTTTGGGAGAATTATTCCAAGAGATCTAACAGTCTGCCCGCTAATTGTGCCACTGTCCATAACCATGGCTGCTGAGAATGCAGCAGCAAACTCTCACGTTGAACAATCAAATTAAATGAAACTAACGCAATAAAATAGTCACTCAATCTTATCGTTACCAAACTTCATCAAGCAAGAATTATTTATTCTTGGATAATCGGGATCCGCGAGTAATTTTATTTTTGTATATAAATGGTTCCAATTTGTGAGTAATTTGTGGTCTTTTTACATGGTTCTATTATGTGTTTATCTACTATGTCTATATGGTTTCTACTCTGTCTTATTTTGTTTTCCATCTTTCTGTTTTAATAGATCCATCTTTATGTCTACGTAGACTTTCACGCATAATATGATGATGCAACCACGTTAAATATATATGAACCTACCGTAACATAATGAAAAAAAACTACTTTTCACTATTTTTAATTGGTTCGATCCTTGTATCTCAGCAACGTCATATTTGTTTGTATGACTTCAACTTTGTATATAATTTATTTTATCTTTATGTTATGTGTCACGTATCATGTTGCGATATATGTATAGTGCTAACATATCACACATGACATATCCCGTCTTGAACCATATGTAACACCATTTGTCGGATGTGTTACAACATAATAATGAAACCATATTAACTAATTACATGATAAAATTATCATCACATAATGAAGAAACTACGTCAAATATATCAAATGTATAAGTTGTTACAATTTTACTTTTGCAATGAGCGTATCATTATGAACCGACGGATTCATCCATACAAAGAGTGTATTTATGAGAACTAGACAGCAAAAGGTGGGAGATGTTTACAGAGGGTTTGGATTGGGTACGGAGTAAATAAATCATTCCAAACGGTTTGAAGTGAAGGGGGGACCGGGATGGCAAGCACAGTTATGTCTGGAATGCACAGTTATGTGATACTGGCATGCACAGTTATGTGATAATGGCATTTATTTTTGTGACAGTGGCATATCCCGTTTATGAAAATGGCGCTTGTGGCTTTTTTCGTTTTGGTCCTCATATTTTAGCATTTTTATAAAAAAGTCATACTGGCATGCGCAGTTAGTTATGTGATACTGGCATGTGCAATTAATTGATACTAGCATGCGCAGTTATGTCATAATGGCATTTGTTTCAGGCCTGTGTTTGCACATGGCTTTTTTTATTTTTATGATCCTATCCTCTTATGAGATGGCATCTGGACAAAAGGTGAATCTTTAAAAAAATAGTACCACGTTCAGCCGCAATATTTCAGCAGGTGATCAGGAGGTACAAAGGTGGATAATTATTTGGGGCTTCCAATAGTGGTGGGTCGATCGAAGAAAAGGGGTGTTTGAAATGTGGAGGACAGGGTTGGTGCCAAGATGGGGATATAAAAGGAGTGATTCCTGACGCATGGTGGGAGGGAGACTTCGATCCATTCGACGCTGCTTTCTATCCCCACATATTTAATGAGTTATTTTTGGATCCGAGGAGTGATAGGAGGAGGATGCACTGGCAAAGCTGGCCCAGGTTTTGTTGGTCGAAGCCAAAAGGGGCCCTTAAATTTCACAAGTTGGTCAATTATAATCGAGTCTTGTTAGCCAAGTAAGCATAGAGACTAATGTACAATCCGACCTCATTGGTTGCATGAGTTTTGAAGACATGACACCTTTCAAGATGTGACTTGTTGGAAGATTCAATAAGATATAACCCTAGTTACACATGGAGGAGCATAATGGAGGGCTTATCTATTTGGAGTGGAGGGTTAGAAATGGTGAGAGGATTAGGATATGGGAGGATAATTGGTTGGCAGGTACAACGACGGGTATCCCACGCTATATGTTCCCGAGTTTTGATGGGTTTTAGATCGTCGCAGATTTGATGGTTGATGGCGAGCAGAGGTGGAATAAAGACTTGTTGGCTGAGCCGTTTGATGAGGATGATGTCAGGTGTATTACATCTATTAATCTGTCTAGGAGAGATGAGCCAGACCTTGAAAAGTAAAGACATACGCAGAATACTATGTGGATTTTAAGGACTGGTGGGAGATATTTGATTATATGAGCCTTATTGGTCTGGACAAGAAAGTTTGGAAATGTGTTGGAGTGTAGCGTGTCCTCCTCGTATCCGCTCCTTCTTTTTGTGGTTACTAGATGATGTCTTCCACTGAGATCTACATTGTGCAAGATGGGTATTGAAGTGGACTATTGCCCACTTTGTGGAAGTTTTTAGGAGATGACGGTACATGTGTTTTTCTCTTGTGCAGTATCGTAGGGTCTCTAGAGGTAGGCGGGTGTGAACCCTTCGGACCTGGTAGTGGGGTACTTGGCAGAGACCTGTATGCAGATGTGGAGGGCGGTGGAGGAGGAGGGCGACGATTTTTAAGGGCCTATGACAACTACGGACGGGTCGACGGCGAGGATGCCAGAAGTAATAGGCGAGGAAATCAAACTTTGGCAGGACTTTCTTGTGGCTAACCCTAAAGTTTCGATTGGCAGGGAAAGCAGGCAGGTGAGCTGGAGTGCACTGAAGGAGGGGTGGATTAAGATTAATACATATATTGGGTTGGTTTAGATGGGAATGGCTAGGTCGGGGTGGTGCATAGAGATTATGTTGGAGAGTTGGTATAGGGGCTGGTTCAGGTGGTTTCAGATGTAGTACATCCGTTGCTCTCCTGGAGACGCATGGTCTTTTGACTGGTGTGGAGTTGGCGATGGCTAAAGGCTTTTTGCTTGTGGTGTTTGAGACTAACTCTTTACCAATCGTACATGCTCTGTCTTAGACCATGCCAGATAGGAGTGACTTTGGGTTGGTGGTAGAGGATTGCAGGGTGGCGATGGTGAGGTTGCCTATGGAGCAGATCAGGTTTGCTTATCGGGAGGTGAATAGAGTTGCAGATGGGTTGGCGAAGATGAGCTTAGAGGTGGGTGTAAGAAGTTAGAGCTTTCAGTCGACGCCCTCGTCCCTGGCTAGTTTTCTTGATTGTGATATTAATCAGATGGGGATGGGTTAATAGGTTGGGTATGGAGTTTACATGGTATGGGGTGTTGGGTGTAAAAGGGGGTGAATGCTTAGTGGTCATATTTTAGTGGTGTTATCACTATGTACTCTTTCTTTATTCCGATTTTATCTGGTGGGGACTAGTTTCCTGGAGGACATTTTAGCGAGGCCAATAGCTACAATTTTGTACTTTGTACAAGGGGAGGGACAGATCTCTTTGTGGGTAGCACATGATGTTAGATGGGTAGAACTCATGCCTTGGTTGCTTTTTGTTTTCTGCCAGTAGCTATACCATTGATACTGTATTGAACTGTGTTGCTTTTGATGATGCTGAATGAAATGTAGTATTTTCTCCTTTAAAAAAAGTCAACACATGCCACGGGCTCCAGGCCCGCAAGGGTGCAAGCGCCAGATTCTTGTTTCATTTTCAGGTCCATCATGGACCATGATACCGGGACTTCTGATTTTTAAATTTTTTAAAATTTTATTATCTTTGTCTCTCTATGTTTTCCTGGGATACTTTGTTGTCCAAGGAATGAATTAGTAACTGCTTCGAATGCAGATGAGAGAAAACGAACAATGATGTGGCCTACGATCCCTCCTATGAATTTGTAATCCAAGAAACCGCTGAACCGCTTGGGACCTCGTCGTTTGGACACACAATTCTGCAGGAGCAACCGCTTCTTTAGGTTTTCAAACTAATTCGATCGAGACCATCACCAGCATCGTCCTTCGTAGTGTAACCGTCGACATCAAGCAAGCAAAACACACTATTGTCTACAAGTCTGAAGAGCTGGTTTCAATTCTGGGTCTTACCAGGACCACAATTGGCCGCGACGTTTTCCATGGACAACTGCAACTCTCATGTTACAATCTTCATATCTAACCTTAACCCAAGATCTTAAAGTGATGGGTTGGTGAATTTTCCACACTTATAAATTTGTCCCCCACACTTGCTCTAAGCAATATGGGATTCTCATCACACCTCTTCAAACTAGACCCATCGGGTCAAAAATTACACAGACTTTGGTTTTGCCAATGTACGAGAAATGGCGGTCGTGTGCGCACAATAACGGGCAGAGATCAATCCGCTATGATACCATGTTAAAATCTCTATATCCAGCCCAAAATCTTAATGCAGTGGGTTGGTTTCCGCGAGACGAAGCCTTGGCGACATCCTGCTTGTCCGTCGTGAACTTCAACGATTTCGTCAACGGTCGTCGCTCTCTACCACTTGTCCTCCATTCGACGTCTACCAGTCACCGGTCTTCATCGGTCACGATTCGCTGGCGAGATAGAAATTTGGGGGAGAACCCTCCCAAATTTGGAAATTTGGATGAGATTAGAGAATCAAATGTAAGTAATTTATTTATTAAAATTTAATGAATAGTTTTGACTTAAATCATACTGTGTTGCATACATATCACCATCACCATTTGGACGAGTTACGAGTGTGTGCATTTATTGCAGGTTGTATGGAAGCCGTATAACGACGAGATCATTGGCAATCTCCCGACAATATGCCATCGTGATTGTGGCTTATGGTTGGCAAGAGTCCCGTTGATATGCTTTTTGCATGTGAAGTGGCATTATCCTGATCGGGTGTTACGACAGTTCGAATTACTCCAGGGTATTCTGGCTAGACCAGAGATCGATGAGGCGACACATAGTGCAGTGGATGGTCGGGGTCAGGCTGGCCAAAATTGGAATGCTATTTACGAAGGCCATGTGAAGATCTGTGTGGAATTTCAGACAAGATATGTGTATCACGGAGTATCAGCCCTGCTATCGCAATGTTACATATGAGTGTAAGTCAATTTAGCTATGTTAAATAAAGATATTGTCTATTTTAATTTTTATAGCGATGTTCCACAATGCTAATAATAATATGATTTTATTTGTAGGCGGATGCTGTTGAGCATATACGCCACAGGTCTTCAGACATTTCAGAAATTCAGAATTTGTCTCAGGTTGCACTTGGGTTTGCCGGCGAGCAGAGACGGTATCTAGGTCTCCCCGACAGCCAGCCACCTGTGGTATCGGCGGAGCACATGACATATGATCTTCCTCAATCAGAGAGGGTATCTTTCGTCAGATACAAAACCACCCTTTTCAACAAGCGGCAGCCAATACCCCGGTCTAAGCCCGTACATGGTTATCAAGTGGAGCCCATGGTCTAGGAAGATTATCGGTCGAGGTCGCAGATTCCAGCAAACACAGCGACGTCTCTCAGCATGGATACCTCCACCTCTCATCTATTCTCCTAGCACACGAATTTTGGCATCCCCGGCTCTGCTTCCCAGCCGTCCCACCATCACTCGAGTTATGGCCTGGCCCACACTAGGGTGCAACATTCCCTGCTGTTTACTTCCCCTATGCAGAGGTATTTGTTTCTTTTAATTTGTGGTGTTAATTATGAATTTTATTACAACATGTTCAATTGATTTAATTTCATTATTATCTAAAAATTTTTATTTTGTTATTAGGGGTGTTTTCATTGGAGACGGTACAACGGCAGCTAGGTCTATTCGCCCCCTCCGCAGCTCATCCATTATTCCAGGAAAATATATTTGGTTGGGCCCAAACTGGGTCTCATAGGTCTCGAACGCTGTCCGGTTTTGCTTTAGCACAAACTGGAGCTCATACGTCCGACACGCAGTCCAATTTCGGTTTAGCCCAATCTGGTATACAGGCATCTCAACTGTTTGCGACACCTACACTGATGTGAGACCATCCAACAACGAGCATGGAGCATTGCGTGTTCCAATTGGGCCGATTACAAGAGCACGGGCCAAGAAGCTTCAAGCTGAACTGAATGGATTTATTGAAGGCATTCGGACTCAAGTTGAATCAAGCAAGCCCAAGGACGACCTAGAAGGCCATGTTAAGCCCATACACGTTATTGGTGCTATTTTAGAAGCCTAGCATGCGCAAGATTCTTTTGGATGCATGCAAACATAATTTCAGCTTATCTTGGACATGCATCCCTAAATTTTAGGAACTTCTTTTCCTATGTTTTAGGACGTGATATTTACTAGATATTCTAGTATCTATCTTAGTTTAGTTTGTTTTTCCTACTTAGTGAATAATTACGCCAGAATCCCTTTTATTTAGGAAGGTGAGTTTTGGCCAGCTTTGAACTCCTTATTTGGAGTTAGTTTTTGTTTAGGAATGTTTGAGACTTTTGGGGCCTATATAAAGGGACTCCTAGCAATAAAAACGTGGACAACCTTTTATTCATTCAGAATATACTTAGCTATTGCTAGTTTGTGAGTTTTGATACTCATTGTGTGTTCTTGGTTAGGCTAGTGCGTCGCTTAGCTAGGGCAACGTATTTCACTTATCAAACAGATTATCCACCTCTGTTTGTGGCGTGATTCGACTTAAGGACTTGGGTTCTTGACTTCCATTGTTCGGGTTGCGGTGGGACATCACCAAGGTTCGTGCATTGCGTAGTTGGAGTTGGAGTCTTTCTCATCCATCAAGTAGCAGCGGTCCGTTCGTGTGGAATTCCCAGCGAGTTTTACATCATTTGGTATCAGAGCTACGGCTTGCTACTACCTTTAATTTCGTTTTACTAAGTTCAGCTTACAATTCGTCTTTGTTTTGTTGCCGAACTTGAGTAGAGTTTGTTTGGTTGCATTCGGTTGAGACAAGGGAGAAAAGAAAGAGAGCGAATACAATCAAAAAAAAAAAAAAAGAAAAGAAAAGAAAGAAAAGGGAAAAGAAAAGAAAGGAAAGAAAGAAAAGAGAGAGTACGCACCAAACAGGAATTGCAAGACTAAATAGGCAGTCGCAAGAAAGAGGAAGCGCCTAGGGCAAGGAGAAACGTGCAAGACCAAAGAGGGAGACCAAGTAGAGCCTTCTAAATGCAAGAAAACAAGCGGATAACATTCTGTGTGTTTGGTGAAATTTGTAGTTCAAGCAAAGGCGGTGCTAGCTTTAGTAAGAACATACAAGTATCACGAGTGGAAAAAGGCAAGAGTGTGTGAGCTCATTAGAGAGAAAAGCCAAATATTTGAGCGCAAACACGAGGGAACTTGAGTGCACCTTACATTGAGAGAAACACGTAAGGGAGTGAACTTGTGAGGCCATATTTTTTTTACTAACCAAGTTTTCTTGCAGCATGTCTCACGAAGGCGAGGGAGAAAAGGAGGGAACCTTGGCCCAAGTTGACATTAAGTTGCTCACGGAGGCTCTAACAAGGAATTTCCAACGCATGATGCAAGCTGAAATTGAGCCTATACGCGAACAAATGAGTGCAATGGAGCAAGCTAGCACACGTCATGCACCAAGAAGGAGAGCACCAAAAGAGTCAAGTGGAGAAGATTCTGACCATGAAGAAGATGCAAGATCCATAAGGAACTATAGGAGGCCGAGAGTTGAACAACCCATACGAGGCGAAATTCATGCACGTAGAGGGAGAGCGCCTATAGAAGCATGTGGAGAAGAATCTGACCATGACGAAGATGCAAGATCCACAAGGAACTATAGGAGGCCGAGAGTTGAACGCCATCCTAGGGAGGCAAGGCGAAGAGAGGATGACAACATAGGAAGCATTAAACTAAAAATACCTACCTTTGCTGGTCGTTCTGATCCGGAAGCTTACTTGGAGTGGGAGAAGAAAATTGAATTTGTGTTTGATTGCCACAATCATTCCGAAGCAAAGAAGGTAAAACTTGCCATCACTGAGTTTACTGATTATGCTATAACTTGGTGGGATCAACTTGTGACAAGCAGGAGGCGTAATGGAGAGCGCCCTATAGCTACTTGGGAGGGAATGAAAGTGGTGATGCGGAAGAGGTTTGTTCCAAGTCATTACTATAGGGAGCTATACAAGAAGTTACAAGGCATGAGGCAAGGGAACTTGAGTGTGGAGGAATTTTACAAGCAAATGGAGCTAGCCATGATAAGAGCTGATGTTGAGGAAGATAGAGAAGCTACCATGGCAAGATTTCTGAATGGACTCAATTCTGAGATCCAAGACAAAGTAGAGTTGCAACACTATGTGGAGTTGGAGGACATGGTGCACATGGCCACCAAGATTGAGAAGCAACTAAAGAGAGGAGGAGGAACAAGAGCTACATCAGGTTCTAATTGGAAGCCGAGTTATCCAAGGAAGTTTGACAAACCACAGGCTACCAAAGAAGGGCAAAAATCCGAGAGTTCCAACACCAACTCTCAGAAGAAGGTGGAGGCCCCTCCCGCAAGAAACCGTGACATTAAGTGCTTTAAGTGTCAAGGAAGGGGTCATATATCTAGTCAATGCCCCAACAAGCAGATCATGGTGATTAGAGAAAATGGGGAGATTGAAACTGAAGGAGAGGAGTCGGAGCATGAAAGCCTACCCTCATTGGAGGATCTGTCCGAGGAGGAGTATCACGCACCCGGGGGACTTACCCTAGTCAGTAGGCGAGCCTTGAACTCCCAAGCCAAAGAAGAAGATGATGCAGCCCAAAGAGAAAACATCTTTCACACAAGGTGTTATGTTAAAGACAAAGTGTGTAGTGTCATCATTGATGGAGGGAGTTGTGCTAATGTAGCAAGTACCACTATGGTTGAGAAGCTAGGGTTGCGCACTGAAAAACACCCTAAACCATACAAGCTACAATGGCTGAATGATAGTGGAGAAGTGAGAGTGGTGAAGCAAGTGTTAGTGGCCTTTCGCATTGGCAATTATGAAGATGAGGTGTTATGTGACGTGGTACCAATGCAAGCGGGTCACCTACTGTTGGGAAGGCCATGGCAGTTTGATAGAAGAGTAACTCATAATGGCTACACCAACAAGTACTTGTTCATACTCAAGAAGCGGTTGATCACCTTAGCACCCTTGGCACCATCACAAGTCTGTGAGGATCAAAGGAAGTTGCAAATTGAATGTGATGAAAAGAAAAGGAGTGATCAAAAGAAAAAGATTGAGAGGAGAGAAGAAGCCGAAAAACAGAAAGAAAAAATGGCCAAAAGAGAGGAAATACTTGAGAGAACAAAAGAAGCCGGAAAAACAGAAATAAAGTCGGCCATTGAGAGAAAATCCGAGGGATGGAAAAGAAACTACTATGTGAGAGCAAGTGAGATTAAGCAAGCTTGTTTTGAAAAATAGTCTATGATCTTACTTCGGTATAGGGAGACACTTTTGGTTGCTAACGAGCTTGAGCCACATTTGCCAAGCATGGTTAAATCTCTTTTACAGGATTTTGAGGATGTATTCCCCAATGAGCTACCACCAGGTTTGCCACCAATAAGGGGAATTGAACATCAGATTGACTTCGTTCCGGGAGCATCAATTCCAAACCGACCAGCTTATAGAAGCAATCCGGAGGAGACGAAAGAACTTGAGAAGCAACTCAATGAACTTTTGGAGAAAGGGTACGTGAGAGAGAGCATGAGTCCATGCGCTGTTCCGGTCTTACTTGTGCCAAAGAAAGATGGATCATGGAGGATGTGTGTTGATTGTCGCGCTGTCAACAACATTACGGTAAAATATCGTCACCCTATTCCTCGTTTAGATGACATGTTGGATGAGTTGTATGGTTCTTGCATGTTTTCAAAGATTGATTTGAAAAGTGGTTATCATCAGATTCGCATGAAAGAAGGTGATGAATGGAAAACAGCGTTTAAAACGAAGTATGGTTTGTATGAATGGATGGTCATGCCTTTTGGATTATCTAATGCACCTAGTACATTCATGCGCCTTATGAATCATGTTTTACGTCCATTCATTGGCAAATTTGTAGTTGTTTACTTTGATGATATACTCATTTATAGCAAGAGCATTGAGGAGCACGTAGAGCACTTGAAATCTGTTTTGATTGCACTTAGGGAGGATCAATTATTTGCTAACTTGAAGAAATGCACCTTTTGCACAGATAAGCTTGTATTCTTGGGTTTTGTTGTTAGTGCTGAAGGAATACAGGTTGATGAAGAAAAGATAAAGGCAATTAGGGATTGGCCGACCCCCACAAACATTGCACATGTTCGAAGCTTCCATGGACTAGCAAGCTTCTACCGAAGATTTGTGAAAGATTTTAGCACCATAGCCGCACCACTCACCGAAGTCATTAAGAAGAGCGTTGGATTCAGCTGGGGAGAAGCGCAAGAGAAAGCATTTCAATTACTCAAAGAGAAGTTGACGAATGCTCCTTTATTAGCTTTACCTAATTTTTCTAAAACGTTTGAAGTTGAGTGTGATGCTTCAGGTGTAGGAATTGGCGCTGTACTCATGCAAGATCGACGGCCAATTGCCTATTTCAGCGAGAAATTAAGCGGAGCACCTCTAAACTATCCGACCTATGACAAAGAGTTGTATGCTTTAATTCGGACATTGGAGACATGGCATCACTATTTGTGGCCCAAGGAATTCGTGATACACACTGATCATGAATCGTTGAAGCACTTGAAAGGGCAACACAAGCTGAATAAGAGGCATGCACGCTGGGTAGAATTCATTGAGACATTTCCTTATGTCATTCGCTACAAGCAAGGTAAGGAAAATGTGGTTG
Organism: Hypericum androsaemum; assembly: GCA_963995505.1. Lineage (NCBI taxonomy): Eukaryota > Viridiplantae > Streptophyta > Magnoliopsida > Malpighiales > Hypericaceae > Hypericum > Hypericum androsaemum. Next base: position 8,390,173 of record OZ023188.1, read on the forward strand.
CCGATGCACTATCACGGAGGTATGCCTTGATCTCAACTCTTGATGCTAAGTTACTTGGTTTTGAACACATCAAAGAGTTGTATGCTGAAGATATTGATTTTGGTGATCTATTCCGAGCTACGGAGAAGGGTGCGAGTAATAAATTCTTTCGGAATGAAGGTTACCTATTTCGTGAAAACAAACTTTGTGTGCCTAATTGTTCTATGCGAGAATTGCTTATGCAGGAGGCACATGGAGGAGGATTGATGGGGCACTTTGGAATCGCAAAGACCTTGGCAATGCTACAAGATCATTTCTTTTGGCCGCACATGAAGAGGGATGTTGAAAGAGTTTGTGGCCGTTGCATCACTTGCAAGCAAGCCAAGTCAAAGGTAAAACCCCATGGTTTGTATACTCCACTACCTATACCTGGTGAGCCTTGGATTGATATTTCTATGGACTTTGTGTTAGGACTTCCTAGGACTAAGCGTGGACGAGATTCTATCTTTGTGGTAGTGGATAGATTTTCTAAGATGGCACATTTTATTCCATGTCATAAAACTGATGATGCTTCTAATGTTGCTGATTTGTTCTTTAGAGAAATTGTTAGATTGCATGGCATGCCTAGGACAATTATTTCTGATAGAGATGCTAAATTCTTGAGCTATTTTTGGAATACCTTGTGGTGCAAGTTAGGTACTAAGTTGTTATTCTCTACTACTTGTCATCCACAAACTGATGGTCAAACTGAAGTTGTGAATAGAACTCTATCTACACTCTTAAGAGCACTTATTAAGCATAACATTAAGAATTGGGAGGAATGTTTGCCACATGTTGAATTTGCTTACAATCGATCAGTTCATTCTGCTACTCAATTCTCACCATTTGAGCTTGTTTATGGATTTAATCCTTTGACTCCATTGGATTTGTCACCTTTACCTTTGAGTGAGCATGTTAATTTAGATGGCAAGAAGAAGGCAGAATTTGTCAAGCAATTACATGAAAAGGCAAGGCTGAATATTGAGAAGAGAACGGAGCACTATGCAAGGCAAGCCAACAAAGGACGGCACAAAGTTGTCTTTGAGCCTGGTGAATGGGTTTGGTTGCATATGCGAAAGGAGCGTTTTCCCGTTCAACGTCGCTCCAAGTTACTACCTCGTGGAGATGGTCCATTCCAAGTTTTAGAGCGCATTAATGACAATGCCTACAAGCTTGATCTACCTGGTGAGTATAATGTAAGTGCTACATTTAATGTTGCTGACTTAAGCCCTTTTGATGCAGGTGAAGATTTGAGGGAAAATCCTTTTCAAGAGAGGGGGAATGATGTGAGACCATCCAACAACGAGCATGGAGCATTGCGTGTTCCAATTGGGCCGATTACAAGAGCACGGGCCAAGAAGCTTCAAGCTGAACTGAATGGATTTATTGAAGGCATTCGGACTCAAGTTGAATCAAGCAAGCCCAAGGACGACCTAGAAGGCCATGTTAAGCCCATACACGTTATTGGTGCTATTTTAGAAGCCTAGCATGCGCAAGATTCTTTTGGATGCATGCAAACATAATTTCAGCTTATCTTGGACATGCATCCCTAAATTTTAGGAACTTCTTTTCCTATGTTTTAGGACGTGATATTTACTAGATATTCTAGTATCTATCTTAGTTTAGTTTGTTTTTCCTACTTAGTGAATAATTACGCCAGAATCCCTTTTATTTAGGAAGGTGAGTTTTGGCCAGCTTTGAACTCCTTATTTGGAGTTAGTTTTTGTTTAGGAATGTTTGAGACTTTTGGGGCCTATATAAAGGGACTCCTAGCAATAAAAACGTGGACAACCTTTTATTCATTCAGAATATACTTAGCTATTGCTAGTTTGTGAGTTTTGATACTCATTGTGTGTTCTTGGTTAGGCTAGTGCGTCGCTTAGCTAGGGCAACGTATTTCACTTATCAAACAGATTATCCACCTCTGTTTGTGGCGTGATTCGACTTAAGGACTTGGGTTCTTGACTTCCATTGTTCGGGTTGCGGTGGGACATCACCAAGGTTCGTGCATTGCGTAGTTGGAGTTGGAGTCTTTCTCATCCATCAAGTAGCAGCGGTCCGTTCGTGTGGAATTCCCAGCGAGTTTTACATCAGAGGTTGGTTCTCTTTAATTTGGTGTGTGTTAATTATGAATTTTATTTATAAATTTTGAATTGATTGTATGGCTTTATTGTGTTGATAACATAATTTGTTGATTTTAATAAATTTGTATGACATTTTATAATAGGACTTTGCCACGTGCTACTTCAACTCATGGTAGTGGTGACTCTTAATTTGACGATCCAACCGATTTGGAGGAAGAAGAAATATCTCTGGTCCGGCGTCAGCCTAATCGGGGAGCTAGAGAGGCTGGTGTGCGATGTTTTATAGGAGGACACCTGAATGTGCCTGGAAAGGGGAAGGCGAAGGCTCACCCAGAGAAGCATCAAAAGGAGAAGCCTCAGAAGAAGAAGATGTAGTTTATTCTTCTGTACTAGACATTCGTTGGATGCTTTTATGACTGTATTAAATTCACCTTTTTTTTTATGATTTGTGTTTTAGTTTTCGAAAATTTTCAAACCTTATACCTTTCTAGATAAGTATGTCGTCAAGACATTAAACAAAGTACGGTATAAGGACAAACGACATGACAAAACTAAGAAGTGCAATACTAAAATAGGATGTCAACAATCTGAAATAACAGATAAAAATAAAATATCTTAATGTTTCTCAACATGTTGCCACAATTCTCATCAGAATCTCCGGTAGGGACATATTTGCCACTATTTCTTGAAAATTCGTTTAACATTCTCGTGATCAACACTGAAATGTATTCGATTTTCTTTATACAAGACATAAATCTGTTCAAAAAATACTTAATTAGGTCAATGATTATATTAAAATAATTTACTGACATAGTGTAATGATAATATATGCTTACATCTTTCACTAGCAACACACATCCATCACAGTAGGTACGCTCAATATCTTGTAAACTCCCCGTGATTTTGCTAGTAGGATCCTTCATAAATTTACATATATGAAGTCTTTGATAATTAAAAAATATGATTAAGAAACAAATAATACATTATATTATAATACCTCAAAAACTGCTCGGAAACTATTACCGTATACATGTTCCTTCTTTTTCATGTACAGAACCATCTACAAGTCTCATAGTTAACAATAACATTACTTGCAAATTCTAAAATTTTTATATATGTACAAATGTTACATGCGGAATTGTGATGCTATCAGAGATTTGTTTTACATCCTCAATAGATACTCCATCAACGTTAGCTCCATACATCAAACCTAAAAAATTTAAAAATTAGATACATTATATTGTAAGCAACAAGTATAAGTATTTTCATAATACCGTGAGATAGAACAAATTCAATAGCTGTTGTCCACGGTTCATTGTTAAAAATGTCATTGGCTTTGCGGTCTGCTTTAGCTCGTATGGCTTTCCTTCGAAGGGCTGATTTAGCTTCAACTTCCTTTTTACGCAGCTCTAACCTCTTTTGTTATTGGAGCCACTCAAAGGCCTCTGAGCCATATAGTGCCTTCAAATCGGCACCACAGCCCTCAGGATATGGTGCTGGAGGAGGAGGATGACGAGCATCAGAGGATGGTGCTGGACGAGTTTGTTTTTGGGAATCTTCATCAGATTTCCCATTTTTGTTGAACACTTTGACCACGTTCTCATCAGTAATGCTAAATAATTTGTTGTTCGGGTATGGGGACGAGTCAACTTTTACCTGTTGAAAAACAAGAAAATCAGTAAATAACTATCCGGGACTATTGAGTAAAAAAAATAAATAATAGGATATGCTCACATTTTTAAGATACAACACACATCTAGCCTCAACAACATCGGTAGAGTCATTTATGGTACCAGTAATACTGCCGGTAGAATATTGCAATATATTAAAAGTTTAAGAAATTTCTTACATAACACAAATATTTAAGAATTAATAAAATTCTTTTAATTGTACCTTTAATGTCGCAAGTGCACCGATTCTGACACACTGAAAATGGGTCACCTCTACAACCATCTACAAGCAAATACTTAATACTTGTTATAAAATTGACTATGATGCTAACTCAAATTAAAAGATAATATAAAATTTATTACCGGCAGAACTATAGTACCAATATAGGTATTTTTGAAGCTCTGAATACTTGTCCCTTTAAAACAGGTTCTTATCATCATCCCTGTAAAATAAATTAAAAATATTATGTGATCCAAGTTAGAAACACGGAATACCTTCAACTGCCAGAAAGTCCATGGCTCTACTCCATGGTTCTGGATCTCGCTTGACAAGCTTGTAATAACAGTTGCTTTTGGTAGGTTTATGAGGAGGGACTTCTGATCTATCGTTGGATGGCCTCTGTAATCGTTTGAAAATATACCCAAACTTAGAGCCACATAGAGCATTCCAATCGATTTGAGGACGCTCCGGCTCTTCGTCATCATGTGCGATTGGCTCTTTACCACTTCTCCTCATCGGCACACCTGAAAAATTATGACAATAAACATATACATAAAACGTGTTAAGGAAATATAGTTGTGTGGGTGGTATCAAAATAAAAAGAAGACAAAACACCCGTGACTAAATGAAAATCCTTGCCGAAATTTACATCTCAGATAACGATAGCATAAAATTAACTTTTCATATAGGGTTATCAGAAGAAGAAGATAGAACACCCAATAATGTCGTTGCACTATGACCAACATATGACATGATAGCACTATGCAAATACCTGTGAGTGGGTGAAGTCTGAATAGTACACCCGTGACTAATACTGCCACATCTGACATAAAAGTACAATGACCAACACCTGTGAGTGGATGTAGTCTAAATAGTACACCCGTGACTAATGTGTTATCTGAAAAGTACATCGATGCGCATTATGGCTTTAAATAAGAGGTTGAATGTGCAGTTATTATATGCAATCCAAAGAGAAAAATATTGATATGAATCGCAGGGACGAAGAGAGGTGGAAGGTACATGTCTTAATTGTCTTCATCTGACATTTCAATATCCGATTCAAATTCATTTTCGTAATCTGATGTACCATGTTGTAGCATATATATCTACTGTCGTGCTTCCTGATGTTCACCTAATTGCATCATCTCTTTAATCCGATGTTTCCACCAATATGTGTTGATACGTTGTTGAATACAATTATTTTCTTCCCTTATTCGAAAAAGAGCTCTCTGTAAACATTCAGCATCAAAGCGTGGCATGTTAATGGCTTTTGCTCTAACAACCTTAAGACCAACTCTCTGCGTCTCCGAGCGTAACGTAATTGATTGACCAATACGATAAGTCCATTCGTTCACCATTGTTCGACCAACATCACGCGTGTACATCATCAATGGATCCATTGGATAATTAAACTCGTCTTCTAAAAACAATTTCTGACCCATCAGCTTGAATACGTTGCCAGGAGTGTAATGCATCATTATTCTGCTAAGATAGAGTAACTTAAACTTCAGACTGTTATAAAGAAAGTTTTAGAGTTGAATACATAATACTCAACACAACTCACATAGAGTTTCATAAAATATTACAAAGTACAATCCTTTCAGTTCAAAATTTATTACAATTCAATGTCCACGACGGCGTCTACTCGTACTAGCCCCTTCAGATACAGCTGTCGCTTTAGATGCTTTAGCCGCTCTTACCGCTCTTACCGTCGCAACTGCTCTTATATCAGTACAATTGGCTTTTGTGTGACCCCTTGCTTTACAGAGCGTACGTCAGACGAAAGGCACCGTATCCATTTCATTATGTATGCGCTTCCGTGGCGGTCCTCTACCCCTCGCTAATCTTTCATCTGGAATGCCAGAGGAACAAACTTCAGTTGGTAGCAAACTTGCGTGGTTTCCAGGCGATAATACTTATCCACAAATATCTTGTAATCGAGGCCAAGTTCAGTACAACATGCCATCACATGTGAGCACGGATAATGGTAAGCCTGGAATTTGCCGCAGCCACAAAATCCTGTGGAAAGATTAACTGAATACTTTCTGTCCCCCTTTTGTCTTCTCATATCGTACCCAGTGCGAACTTCGTACGATCCAACTATACTCAGAAACCCGCACTCTGTGTCCATTGGCCTTTCCCTCCCACCGCTCCAACCTGTTTAGGAGCTTCTGTGATATCAGTATTTTGCCAGTACCGCTCTTTTTCATGACATTAGTTGACCTCTCTTCAAAATATTCGGTTAGCTTGTTAAATGTCTCTGCCACCAAGGCCATCACCGATAAATGACAAACTTTTTTGAAGATCGTATTTACGCACTCGGCAATATTTGTCGTCATGTTACCATATCTTCGTCTGCCATCCCACGCTAAGCTCCACTTGGGCAATTCCTGTTCATACATCCAGTTGAACACCTCCTGGTCGACATTCCATATTTCTCGCATATTAGCTTCCAACTTCCACAATTGATCTTGCATTCCTCCAACCAATATAGTAAAAATATTAAATCTGGAGTAACAACTTGTAAAATAGTTTTAGACTACAAAACATTTGTGCATGTCACCTGCAATCTTCATGACATTCCTCATAGCGTCGTTCTTGAAGTGTTTGTTAAGATTGCTTGCTACGTGTCGAAGACAATATCGATGGGCGGTATCACTGTCTTCTCCCCAACCATACTCTGTATCCATTGCCTTTAATATGCCAGCATGTCGATCAGAAATAACACATATTCCATGTCGGCCAGGCGTGACGTGCTTCCAGACTTATTTCATGAACCATGGCCAACTATCCATGTTCTCACCCTCTACAAGAGCAAATGCTATTGGAATTATAGAATTATTACCATCAATTGCAGTGGCGATCAGGAGGACTTGCTTGTATTTTCCATACAAGAACGTTCCATCAATCTCCAAGACATGCATGCAATGTTTGAAAGCTTTAATGCAAGGCTTGAAGCTCCAGAAAACTTGCTTGAAGCTCCAGAAAACTTGCTTAAAGATCTTTGTTCCAAGCATCAGCGCTTCCGCGTAATGGTCGCAACCAGGGAGGGTGTGATAATATTCCCATTCAACAACAGTTCCAGGATTATTTGCCTTGCATGCCGCAACCCATTGCGGAAGGTGATTGTAAGATTCTTGCCAATCCCCCCCATAAATCTTGAAACGCCTTCTCTTTTGCCCACCAAGTCTTCATATACGAGGGTCTAAACTTCATATGGTCGTGGATCTCTGACCTTAAAGTGGCCACACGAATTTCTGGTTGTTCCTCTACTCTTTGTTAATAATTTGTGCAATGAAAGCAGAAGAAAGTTGTTTATGATCCAGTGACTTCCGTAGGCGACTACAGGTATGGGGGTAGGTGTGTTTCACGATTTTCCAAGGGCTGAAAAGTGTGCCCCTTCTTTCCTATGAGACACGGATCTTTCATTTGTAATCATCTGTCTCCCATTTTTTACACTTCACAGAGAAAGTTTCTGGCCTTGTTTCTTTTCGGACAAACTCACGCCCATCTTTCATTACGAACACCTCAATCTCCCTCTTTGCATCAAATTTGCTCTTCCAAAACATACCCTCTTTCAACAAACTAGAACAACTTCCATCTATTGCTCGGTCGCAATCCCATTCTTCAGCATAAACAGTCATCGATGATTGTTCACCGGGATCAGTTAGAGCGAGTTCACCGTATTATTGTTCTCCGTATTGTTGTTCCTCTTCTTCTACTTCTACTTCTTCCTCTTCGTCTTCTTCTGCTTCGTCTTCTACTTCTTTTGCTTCGTCTTCATCTTCTGCTCCGTCTTCACGATCAAAATTGTATGTGGCATATGGACCCGTCTCTCTAGGATCATTTTCAAACCAATCAAATATTGGTTCATGAGCAACAGCCATCCCCGTGGACGTACCAGCTTCATAGTAATTATCACCACCACTCAAGAACTGACTCTCTTCAACGACAAACGAGTTGTAATAACCCCCCTTTCCACAATGATTATAAGCTTAATCTCCTTCACCATTGGTCCAAAAAAGTTAATCATGGTCTGCAGCATTATCCTAACATCTTCATCATCATTAATAACCATTGGACCAAATTGACCTCTTCCAAATGGACATCTAAATATCAATGGCCCAAATTCTTCATTTGGACCTATTGGGATCTTTTCGTTTAATTTTTTCTGCAAGATATTGTATCTAACAAATGCTGCATGAAACTTCAACTTCTCTTTCCCACCACCTTGGTAATCAAAACCGGTTTCATTGTTGTTGAAAATTACTCCATCGTATTTCAACTTTATTCTTATAACCCGGTTAGCCATTATAAAGACTACAACAAAAGAAAACAGTATGCAATTCTATATTAGCAGATCAAAACATAATTTATATTAACGAAAATATCATATAAACATACATTCTTCTCCATCAATTTTTTGGTTTGAAACCACCTTAAGAACTAGATGAAATTTAGTCGGACTGGAAGGGTCGTCACTTTTTGTACTCGACCATCCAGAATTTACCAAGAAAAAAATCACAATCTGACCGGTCGTCCTGGTCGGATTGGTCAGACTAATCAGACCGGTCGGACCAATTAGAATTTACCCAGAAAATACACTCGTACTCTGACCAGTTTGACTATGTTGACCGGTCCAACAGATCAGATCGGTTTGACTAATTGAATAGGTCAGACCACTGGAGTTGGTCAGTTTATTAAACCCGCCCACCCACAAAATTTTAACCAATCAGATTACACACTCAAAAAATATGCCAAGGTCGGCCACCAATGTTCTTCTCAACATTAAAAAAATATTTCGAGAAAAGTTGATAAACAACGATGATTTTTGTATAAATTTAGTATATCTAAAACATCCACTAAAAATAGACAAAATATTTTCAATATTCTCTTACATTATGTACATCGTATGAGCTAAAATATACTAATTATTCTTAATTAATGAACAAACTCTACACATATTTTTGTAGATACAATTAAATTATTAATAATGAAATAATCGAATTGCTTGCAGGTAAGATATGTAGGCATATCTATATTTTAACAAATAATATTTTCTTAGTAGAACGATTATTAATGGCCATGCTGAAAAATAAGAGGAATTATTAATTTCAAAGCTAAAATATACTAATTATTTTTAATTAATGAACAAACTCTACGCATATATCAAAATATTTAAGTAAATTAATTTACCTGATTTTGGGCAGAGTCTTCTTGAGATGATGGCAGGACAAATGAATGAAAAAAATCCTCTACGAAGTATCCATTATATAGGCCATATGCGAAATCTACTTTAGTCGGATATAGCTTATCGACCAAGAACCGACCAAAAAAGTCTGATCTTGGATCAAGATCCGACATATTTAGTCGGATGACCAAGATCTGACTTTTTTAGTCAGATCTTAAATCCGACTTAAAAAGTCGGATCTTGGTCCAATATCTGACTTTTTTTTTCGTCCGGGCCACTTGGACACCACTCTTGCAATACTTTAAATTCAGACGCTTTTTTCACAAAATGTGATGAATAGTAACACCAAACAGACAAAATACCCCCAATTTCACCCCAAAAAATGTCACTTATAAAAAGGTTGGCGCAGCGCAAGATCCAAGGAATTGACCCATCATTAACTATAATCCACTTGTTTATTTCACGACCTCGTAGTGTATCACTCGTTTTGTCTAGATCTATTAATTTATATTCTGTGAATTGGACAGGGAACTCTGCCTTTTTTTTGGTAAGTGAACTTTTATTAGGCAAAAAATTTAGAACATCAACCAAAAGACGATAAAAACAGTATAGAAAACTATGTCAAGTTAGTCTTTTCCGATTCAATGAAAAAAAAATTCTAATTTTATTGTTCTGGACCAATAAAGTCATTCTCTAGTTTGACGAAGAATGTTGTTCACAACCAATATGAAACTCTGTCAAAAGTGGTTGAGTAATTACATTAACATGTGCAAGTTATTCTGCATAATTAAAAGCAAAGCTTGAACTTATAATTTTTTTTATTCGTAAACTTTGAACTAATCCAAATCCAAGTGATCAAGCTATGCAAACTAACACCACAATATAGATAACTAACATCAAAAACCCTAGTGAAGAAAAAACCTAGCGTTCCTGGCGACCCACTCAAACTTGTGGCCAACCACGTCTCTCCGACCATGTCCAGCTGGTTGGCCTCGGCACTGGGCCTCTAGATCATGCAAGGCTATAGCATATTGTGGATTCTCAGTTGTCGTCGATGGATATGGAGAATTGGATTATTAATCCATCGAGGAAGTTAACTTAACATATAAGTGTATGTTGGGATTGCGCCCAAAGATTTAATTAGAAAGAGAATTCTAATTAAATATAATCTCTTAGGAACTTTGAGCTAATTATATTGTGATTATAATAATTAGTTTTGGGTGTCTATGAGATCAATACATAATTCGTTGACAATAAATGACACATGGAAAAATTGCAAATAAATATTGATTTCAAAGTGATATAATTTTTTTACTCGTTGTCATGAATGTAAGAATTATATCATGTGTAATCGCTCATTTATTGATGGTGATTTATAGAGAGATGTTAACGGTTGTGACTACTAATTTTTGGATCATGGTTAATAGAAAAAATTAATGATCGTCATTATTCCAGAATTATATGGGGTCTCAAAACACATCTATAAAAGGGGGCCTCCTCCTCTCATTTGAAATACACACAAAACCTCACATAAAGTTTTATACTATCCTCGCTCTCCCTTAGATTAGCACATACATTCTGTATAGAATTGGAGTTCTGCAACCGCTGAGGATTCGTAGGTCGGTCAGATTGTTGCTTCCATCTAACTGAGTGATTGGGCGTTGTACTTTGGGAGCTTAGGCAGAGAATTTGAGCTTAAGGGCACGCAATTTGCTGTGGTCTCGTCCAAGATAAAATCTGAATATTCAAAGAGGAGGACTTATCCTGAAAACGCGATCTCGAAGTAGGCGGTACTTTGAGAGTTTGCTCAAATTGTCATTATGAGTATTCTCTACTTTTTCAATAATAGTTTACCATCTCTAACCGATCCGAAAGTTCATGCTGTGGGAGCACTCTGTTGATATCATTGTTTTAAAATACGGGTTTTGGTACGGGTCAGATTTTGTCTGTTTTTCGGCCCGACCGGTCAGACTGCTGGTTAGACCAGACTTTTTTAATTAAAATTTTAATAATTTTCAAATATTATGTAGACTAAATAGTCGAAATATAGGTTTCAAAAATCTACATTTTAGAAATATCAACCAATTTATAACATATAAAGTCCATTTTTCTTTACTGATTAAGAAAGAGTTTGCTAAATGCCTTTGTGACCTTGGTGCCAGTATTAACCTCATACCTTTTACTTTTTTCAGGCACATCGAACTTGGAGACCTCAAGCCAACTGAGATGCATCTTCAACTTGCAGACCAAACGGTCATGAAGCCACATGGAATCACGGAAGATGTGATAGTCAAGTTTGAGCAATTCTATATTCGAGCAGATTTTGTGATCTTGGATTTTGACCCTGAGAAGAATTGCCCTCTCCTTCTCGGGAGGCCATTCCTCAACACCAGCCATGCCCTGATTGATGTCAATGGAGAAAAGTTGACTCTACGTGTTGGTGATGAAACAGTCGAGTATCAAATGGCCAAGGTGATGCAGCACCACCAAGAGGATGAAGCTTGCATGCGCATCGACTTGATGTCCATTGAAACTTTTGGTGTTGAAGAACAATAGAGCTCGAATACTATAGAGACAGAAGATGAGGCATGTCTTGAACAAGCGCACCAAGTTGAAAAGGTTGAAGAAGATGAAGCAGTAGACAAGGAGGAGGCCAAATTGGATCTCGAATGCTACATGGGGACACCCACACCACCCCATCATTAAGGCCCCCACTTTAGAGCTGAAGGAGTTGCCTCCTCACTTGCGATACGCCTTCTTGAAAAAAGGAGGAAGGCTGCCCATCATCATCTCTAGCAAGCTTACTCAAGTGCAAGAAGAGCAAGTCCTCACCTTGGTGAATACGAGGATCAAAGCCATAGGATGGTACATTTTTGATATTCAAGGCATCAGTTCTGATATTGTGATGCACCAGATCAACATGGAGATTCGTTCGAGGGATACCTTTAAAACTTGGATATAGTGCTCAAAAGATGCAAAGAGAAGAGACTTGTGCTTAATTGGGAGAAGTGTCACTTTATGGTGGAAGAAGGCATCATTTTGGGTCACAAGATCTCCAAGGCGGGCATTGAAGTTGATCGTGCCAAGACCGAAGCAATCAAAAAGATGCAACTACCCATAATAGTTAAAGGCATCCACGCCTTCTTTGAGCATGCCAAGTTTTATCGTCACTTTATTAAAGATTTTTCTTCTATTGCAAAACCCTTGATGTTCCTTTTAAGTTTGATGATTCTTGTTTAAGTGCTTTTAGGAAACTTCAAGAGGCATTAGTCACCGCCCCAATCATCACTTCACCATCTTGAGACCTACCATTCAAGCTCAAGTGTGATGCAAGTAATGATGCCTTGGGTCGTGTCCTAGGACAAAAAAAAGAAGGGCGTCTGCAAGTCGTGTCCTCGCCGGAACTTAGCTCAACTACACTACTACGAAAAAAGAGTTGCTCGCAGTGGTGTATGCCTGTGACAAGTTTAGGCCTTACCTACTAGGCTCTAAAGTCATAGTCTACACCGACCACACCACTTTGAGGTATCTCTTTGCTAAACAAGATGCAAAACCCTGGCTTATTTGTTGGATTTTACTTTTGCAGGAATTCAATTTGGTTATCAAGGATAAGAAGGGTACAAAGAATGTGGTAGCAGATCACCTGTCCCACTTAGAGAATAGTGATGGCATGGATAAGAAGGGTACAAAGAATGTGGTAGCAGATCACCTGTCCCAATTTGGTAAGACCCCTTTGGTACGCAAACTTTGCCAACTACTTGGTGATTGAAGTTATGCCTGAAAACTTGAGCTACTCCCAGAAGAAGAAGTTCTTCAGTGATGTTTATTTTTATGTGTGGGTTGAGCCATACCTCTTCCGTCGATGTGCTGATGGCCTACTAAGGCAATGTGTTCTGGATGAGGAGATACCAGCTATTCTCCAGGAATGTCATGGGTTGGCTTATGCAAGTCACTTTGGAGCGACAAGGATAGCTGCAAGGGTGCTTGAGTGTGGCTTCTATTGCCCAACTATTTTCAGGGATGCAGGGAAGTTTGCGGAGTGCTGTGATCATTGTCAAAGAACTAGAAATATCTCCCGAAGGGATGAAATGCCTCAGTCAAGCATCTTGGAGGTTGAGCTCTTTGATGTGTGGGGGATCGACTTCATGGGCCCCTTCCCTCCATCTAAAGGCAACAAGTACATAATTATTGAAGTCGACTATATCTCCAAGTGGATGGAGGAATGGACTACCCCAACCAATGATGCCAAGGTGGTCCTACGCTTCCTCAAGAAGCTCTTTGCCCAATTTGGTATTCCTCGCGCGATTATCAGTGATGGCGGTTTGCACTTCTGCAACCCACTTTTTGCCACACTTCTCAAGCACTATAATGTAACTCACAAGGTAGCCACTCCATATCATCCTCAAACTAGTGGCCAAGTTGAAGTTTCGAATAGGGAGTGGAAGAGGATTCTCGAGAAGCAGGTGAGTTCAGCCCGAAAAGATTGGTGTTTGAAGCTAGATGATGCACTATAGGCCTACCATACCACTTTCAAGACCCCTATTGGCACAACACCTTATCAGTTGGTCTATGGCAAAGCATGCCACCTACCAGTGGAGCTTGAACATCGAGCATTTTTTGCTATCAAGGCGTTAAACTATGACTACAAGCTCGCTGGCGAACGCCAAATCCTACAACTCCAAGAACTTGAGGAAAGTCATGCCGGTGCCTTCGAAAGTTCAAGTCTTTATAAGGAGACCTTGAAGAAAAGGCACGATGCTTATATTGGGAACAAGGACTTTCGGGTTGGCCAACAAGTACTTCTCTACAATTCTCGCTTAAAGTTGTTCCCTGGGAAGTTGAAGTAAGGTGGAGCGGACCATTCGAGATCGTCGATGTTGCGCCTCATGGTGCCATTGAAATCAAGAATTTAGAGGGGCTGACATTCAAAGTCAATGGCCAGCAGTGCAAGCTATACCTTGGAAATGATGTGGAACACGCTCATGCCATGCACACTTTGCTTCCACCATCCACATCTTAACCTCAGGGAGTCTCAGTCAAGCTAATGACTATAAATTAGCACGTTAAGCATTTTTAGTTCCATATTATTTTATTTTATATAGTTTTGCTTTAGTAATATAGTCTAATTATATGTAATTTTCTTGTACAAAAATTATAAAAAAAGGGACGAGCTTGGCGCCCGCCAGCCTATTGGCGGACACCAATTAGTGGTCGGGTGGTTTAAAAGGTATCCTTCACCCCTTATATTCTCTTCTTTCTTTCCTCCACCACCAAAGAAGATAGCACACCACAAGAAAGCAAGGAGCGACCACCACGGGCCAACGTCTAGCTGACCAAAGCTCCTCGTGACTGACCCACCTCCTGTCTACCGCCACCCAGCCCCTCCGACTAGCTACCACCATCGGCAAAGTTCTCCTTGGCCAAAAATGGGTAAAACCCTAAATTTTCTACTTGATTCGATTGTCGACAAATGAAGCTTCTACGCCACGAGTCATTTTGAGCATTATTGACCCCCACAACGAGGCCTACATCCTGATCCCACCGGCTCCAACCGCTGCCATCGACCACCGCTCGCCTGAGCTTCACCAGAACATTGACCTCGCCAGAATTTTGCTCGACATTCCATTGTCACCACCATGGTCAGGGGAGCAAGTTTGAGCAAAGCTGGAAACAAATGCGGTCGCAACAAGTCACCAACACCTTCGCCTCCACCATCGCCACCACGGAACATTGTTGCCAGGTATGGATCCCTTTTGGCAATCTACCATGATTGGGAGGGGAAGTGGTACACTCGATTTTCTCAACTTGATGACATTGGTCATTTTATGATTAATTGGCGTGATATGTGCATATTGGGGATAGAGGAGGATTTACGCCATGCTTTGTAACACTTCAGCTTGGAGTACTTTGCTAGTCATCCAGGGTCTGCTAAGGAAGCTTTGATAATTGAATTCTATTGCACACTGACCATAGCCGAAAACAATGCATTTGCACGTTTATTTGATTGTCTGTTTGACGTGGATGAGCCAACATTGAGTACCATTCTCGACATTCGTACGGGCAGTGGTCCTTTGGATTTTTAGCCCATCGAGTTGGCCCATCGGGAATGGTATGACATAATGGGTTTTGACAAATATGAGTCAGGCAAGGCTCCCAGTGCCCTTATTAAGGAACACTACATTGGCATTCTGCTTCGGTTCATGACTCTTACATTTAGCGGCTAATATCAAGAAAATAATGTGTTTCATTCTCATCTATATGATATTCATTGCATGCGCCATAAGTAGCCATTCAGTACATTTGCACTCATTCTTGACGTGTTTTGTCACACTATCAATGAAAAGCCTGCTCGGTTGTGCTTAGGTCATATTATCTCACTTCTCACGGAGCATTTTTTCCTTGACAAGTATATAGGTTATAAGGGTCCCACCGACACCCTGGTCGCCATTGACATCGGAAGGCTTTACCATTGCAACCTCATCACCAAGACTAATCACAATGGCTGGGAGGTGGTAACTTTCAAGGCTTGGGAGGAACGCAAAGTGGTCAAATACCGTCTTAAGGAGGATGCCCCTCTCCGGATTCCGGCCCACCAAGTTACGCTGAATGAGCTTAAACAATATTTTGACGGTATGCAACTTTAGCTACTAGAGTTGGCCACTACTTCCGAGGCCCATCGGCAGCGGCAACACGAGTACAATGCTCAAATGGAGGCCTACTGAAAGGAAGGATTTTCGCTGCTCTTGCAATAATGAGTAAGTACGGGATTGTCGTCCCACAAGGACTAAGCTAGGCCGCAAATTTGACTTTACCACTAGTTTAGGACTAAAAGAAATGGAGGTGTCAATTCAAAATACAAATTGGTTACTACAACGACTAGATAACGAGAAGATTTAAACAATTAAGGGAAGAGTGGGCTTGGTGCCAATGACAACTAAATAACCAAATGGCATGTGGGGTTTATTAAGTTCGTGTTATGGTCCGGATGTTCCTTAAGCAACTAATCAACGCTCCCGCGATAAATTAGTCTAAATCGATAGTTAATTAGGCTTAGTCGAACCAACCGCGCTCCCGCGACTAATTAGCCAACTAATCCAACTAACTACCGATTATCACCATCATCCTTTGGACAACTAACAACCTAAAGAGATCCCTCTTCAATAGGCAACTAGTTAACTAGTTAAATGGTCCGTTAATCGTAACCCCTCCCGGCGATTAGTATTAACTTAGTTCATAATCAAGGTGATCAATCAAGATCAAGCATTAAACACATCAACTAGTTCATAAACCTTAACATATTAACCCCACAAAATCATAGGCTAGTTAGATGCCATCAAGGCACCTAACCCACAAATAAACTACTCACTCATGTTCATCATACAACTCAACTCATCCATTGAACAAAGCAAGCAAAACAAGAACATTAAAAGATAGAGTAAGAGAAAGCTCAAAATGGTCTTCAAGCTTCCAATATTCTTCCTTCAAGTTCCCTTCACAAGCTTCAACAATGGCTTCCTCTCCTAGCTTCTTCTTGGCCACGTTTTTCTCTTCTTCTCCTCTTCAATGGTGATCCACGTTTTTGGTCCAAGGGGGAGAGCTTGGCAGCCCCATTTTTCTGGTTCTCAAGGGAGAGCAGCCACAGATTTTTTGTTGGTTGGGAGAAGAGGAAGAGAGAATGGTTCAATGTGGAGAATTGTGTTGGTGGAGTATATAAGAGTGGAGTGGGAGATAGTGGGAGACAAAAGAAGGTAGTGGGAGACAATAGAAGGTAGTGAAGTATGGAGAGTTTGTTAGTGGAATTCCAGCCAAAAGGTGGTGGGATGGCAGCCAAGAAAACATCCTGGCAAATTCCGGAATGGTCCCAGAATTTTAGCCGATTTCGGTCAGGCGAGTCCTCAGATTTAGAGCTTGACTTCATGCGCATTTTTGACCCTCTTAGACTTCGAATTTGAAGGCAACCAAAAAGACAAAGTTGTAGTCCAGATGTCTTCTTTCCAGAACCGCCTCACTCGTCTCTATTCGACTTCATATGCAAAAGTTATCTTCATTTAAGTCTCTCGAGGTCAATTCGCCCAATGTCGTCACCTTCCCGATCGTGCACCAATCCGCAAGGCTGATCCGATCGCCTTTGATGCGCTCCAAAGTAGACCAATATCGTCCCCGCATCACCACTAAGCCTCCCTGAAATAAACAAGAACAAAACTTAATGAAAATCACAAAACCTACACTAAAACGTTCAAAGAACAATAAATAACGATATGACGATATAAAACACACAAAAATACTAGAAACAATAGAAAATCAACACTAAAACATACATAGATGATAGAGTGTTTTGACACTCATCACACCCCCACACTTGAATCATTGCTTGTCCTCAAGCAATGCTCATACAAACACAATCACAATCATAAAAGAAAGAAAACATGATAAGGACAAGACAAGGCATGATAAATTCACAAATTGACTCCCCACAAAATCTCAAACTCACATCAAAAATATCATCACACAACCTAGCTAGTACATCAAATCAAACACAAAGAGTAAGAACCGGTAGACACCTCACCACTCGATAGTTTAACCAAGTGTTATCACTATGTAAAAGATACTAGAGGGTTAACCACTCAGAGGTTCGGAAATTTTTAGCTCACGATTTGTAAGTAGCCAACTTCCTATCTCTCGCATACGTGATCGATGTCTTTCAAAATATCGTACGTCCTACTCAACAGTGTCTCAAAGTCGTGTAGTTGCTCGTGAACCGGGGGCTTTCAATCGGGTTATAATGGGGCTAAGGTAAGGGTGAGGAAATATGTATGGATAGTAGTTAAACTACCCAATCCGAGGACATGTTACAAAAGTACTCTAGTCACTCGTCTATTCTAAACATCTTCACCATAAATTGCTAAAGCACACTCCCAAAATTCACCCATTTCCTAAGACCATGTATCACGAGTTATGCCAATTATTAATGCCTTATTCAACATTCACTTTTTCTTTTTCTTTCTCTTTTCTTTTCTTTTTTTTTCTTTTTACAAACACAAACTTGGCATTTTCTAGGCAAAAACTCGGCTTCTTTGTATGGCCTCTCAATTACCCAAATTCTCAATGAATTAACCCATAAGAACACTAAGCTACCAACTAAACCCAATACATATCGTCTCCCAAAATATGTAAACTTATGTGTCCTCGGATCGGATGACCAAAGGTCGGGAAGATGGTGGATATAAGGCTTAGAGTTGGTGTACATATAATATGATCAAAGAATGGCTAGGCTCAATGGGTTAAAGCAATGGATATGAAGGTTCTTGGCTCTAAAGCTCTAGGCTCAATTTCAAAGGATTAGTCCCCATCATTCACTAACGCCACACAACCAAGACCATATCAAGTACTAGTAGGATACCTCGATCACCCGAACTCATGTAGGCACCTCATGAATAAATGAAGACGGTTGTCTCCTCCTTCGGCTCAAAGTTCCTCACAAGGTCACTCATCAACCCTCTAGTCTAATCTACATAGTGAGACTACTAGTCTAAACAACCGAGGGTGAAGTTTCTACAAGTTCTTAGGCCTTGTGCTCGAGTTCATTTCCTAACTAGGTATGTGGTAACCTTCTAACAAAAGTTAAAGAATTTTGAAGGGGGTCAAATTTTGAAAATTCATGCCAAATCATTGCCTAATCAAGACAAACTAGATCTAAACACACAAAGGATTCCTAAGTGGAACCACACCCCCACACTTGAAGAACACCTTGTCCTCAAGGTGTAGGGAGCACATATACATCTAAACAATTGAACTATACTAACAAATGCAGTAAGAAGCACGCATGGACATCAAACAATCAAGACATAAAGAACAAGACATCACAAAGACATGAAAATAACTAAAGAAAAATAAAGTGCTAGGAAACTCCCCTTAGTCCTGAGGTGGAGAAGGTGGTGGTGGCGGGATGTTGTATCCGGATCGTTCCATCGGTCATTTGCGTGGATTGGGAGGATTTAGGAGGTAGGATTCTAATAGGTTTAGTTGGCAAATATTTGAGACCCCTTCCACCCTGAACTCGAAGAAGTCATAAAGTACAAAGTTGTCGGCCTATCTCTTAGCTTTCCGCAGCAACAAGAATCACCTCAATCCGAGTCTCGAGCACCAAGATATGGCCGATTTACTAATGATAGCGCCAGGCTGGGTCATGACCGTGGCCTTTGATGATGAGCCACGATCGTGGCATGTTTCGGCTTGGCTGAGCCACGACCGTGGCCTCTGCGTTTTTCCTCTATGCTGACTTACAGAGAGTTTGCCACGACCGTGGCCTTGATGTGACCTTGATGGGCACGACCGTGGCCTTCAGATTTTTTCAAGTAGTGGACTTACAGAGATTTTTCAAGACAGTGGCCTTTATATTCCTTCGATTTGAGACTCCTCCGACATGTATCATGACCCTCATTGAGCATCCAGAAGTCCAAGACAAGTCCGAAATTCTTGAGATCACCTTCAAAATGCAAGAGAACCCATAAGCATGAACTAACACTTCAAAAACATACCGGAATAAGAAAAATACATAAAAAGATAAAACACATATAAAGACTTATGGAAATAAAAAGACAATACGAAATCATGCTTAAGTTATAGTCGTTAGCTTGACTTTACTCCCCTTTTTCATTCATTGGAGGGTGAAGCCACGGGTTGCACCTCCGAACTTCGTTCAATATCGCCACCAAGGTAAATCTTGCACCTTTGGCCATTCACTTTGAAGACTCCTCCATTACTTCTTTCTAATTTGAGGGTTCCAAATGAAAAAACCTTTACCACCTTGAAAGGTCCACTCCACTTGGACTTGTGTTTTCCCGGAAAAAGTTTCAAATGGGAGTTGTAGAGTAGCACTTGATCACTTTCCTTGAACTCCTTCTTCCCGATGTGGGCATCATGTTTCTTTTTCTTATCCTCCTTCTTAAGCCTTTCCACCTCCTGCTTGGCTTGCTCCTTAGAGAGCTTGTTGGAGATGATGATGGGGAGTCTTCCTTCATCCTTAAAGAATGCATATTGTGAATGGGAGGGTAACTCTTTCAACTCCAACTTTGGAGCCTTAACTACAGATGGTGGAGTGCGATACTTCAAGTTAGCCTTCAAATCCTCATGGACACTTTTCTTTCCATCTTCATCCTCAATACTTGCCATGATCTCCTTGCCCAAATCATGGATGCATTCCTCCACCAGATCAATCTTCATGCACGTGCCCTCTTTGCCCAACATGAGGACACCATCATCAACCATATCAAGCTTCATGCACACGCCTTCATCAAGAGGGTGGTGCATTGCATTGGACATCTTGAACTCAACTTTCTCCTCTCCTATTCGGAGGACCAATCTTCCTTCATGTACGTCCACCAAGGCACGTGCCGTGTTGAGAAACGGTCGGCCAAGAATTAGTGGACAGCTCTTGTCCTCTTCGAAATCCAACACCACAAAGTCCACGGGGAAGATAAACTTATCAATCTTCAACAATACATCCTCCACAACCCCGAATGGCTTCTTCATGGTTTGGTCCGCCAATTGGAGACGCATCGAAGTTGGTTTCACCTCACACAAACCAAGTCTCCTCATAGTAGACAAAGGCATCAAGTTAATGCTAGCGCCTAAATCACATAAGCACTTGGGAAACTCAACATCAACAACTCTACCAGGAATAGTGAAACTCCTCGGATCTTTTAACTTTGTCGGGAGATCTTTGGAGATGAGAGAGCTACACTTCTCCATGAGGGCTACCGTCTCTCCATCTTTCCACTTCCTCTTCTTAGTGATTAGTTCCTTGAGAAACTTTGAGTATTGCAGCAATTGATCCAACATCTGAAGAAAAGAAACACTGATCTGGATGTTCTTCATCTTCTCCATAAAGCCAATAAACTTGTCATCCATCACATTCTTCTTCTTCACTCTTTGAGGGAATGGTAGTCGAGGAGCTTTAGGTGGTGGTGGCACGTAGACTTCTTCTTCAGCAATCTCAACCGGTGGACTTCTCTTTCCCTTTGCCTCTTTGTTCTCCTTGGCATTCCTCTCTTTCTCATTTCCCTCCTCGTAGTTGTCTCGTGATTTTGGGCTCGTCTCTTGACAAATGGTTTCCTTGCCACTCCTCAAGGTAATTGCACACACATTTCCTCGAGGATTCACTTCTGTGGAGCTAGGAAGAGAACCGGATGCTCTGTGGGCACTTGCATTTGCTATTTGCCCAAGTTGCCTCTCCATATTATGCATGGCAGTTGCTTGACCCTTGAGGATTTGTTCAAGGTTATCTTGCCTTGATGCTTGTTGTTGTATGGTTGCCAAAATTTGGCCTTGTTGGCTAACCACCCCTCCAACTTCTTGCATAAACTTTTCCATCTTGTCAAACCTCTCCTCAATATTTCCCATTCGATCCATCAAGGAGAAACGTGGTTGGAAACCCGGAGGAGGTCCTTGTTGTGCAGTACGAAGAGGAGGTCCTTTATCAGGGACCATCGCCATATTCTCGCCACTATTTCCTCCCTTCCAAGAGAAGTTTGGGTGATTTCTCCACCCCGGATTGTAAGTGGAGGAATAGGGGTTATTTCCCATCCTATTTGGCCCTTGCCCTTGGCCACCCACAAAATTTACTTGCTCTATAGAAGAGCACAACATGGCACATTCATTCATCTCATGGCCAACATTGCCACAAACTTCACAAGTCGTCCTTACGGCTGCCACATTGGTTTCGTTCAAGCTAATATCATTCACTTTTCTTGCCAACAATGCCAATTGGGCTTGAATAGAGGAGGCAACATCAACATCAATCACTCCCTTTTGCTGGTCAATAGGTTGTCTTCCTCTCTCATTTGCCATAAGGATGTTTGTAGCTTCTAATTCTTCCACGATGTGGTAGGCATCATCCCTCTCTCTTCTCAAAAAGGATCCATTAGAGGCAGCATCAACCGTCCCCCTTGTAGAGGGTCCAAGACCAAAGTAAAAAGTTTGGAGTAAAGACTCCTCTGATATATTGTGGTGTGGACAACTCCTTTGTAATCCCTTGAATCTCCCCCAAGCTTCACTCAACGACTCATTCTCGAATTATTGGAAGTTGTTAATCTCCTTTATGAGTCTATTTGTTTTGGAGAAGGGAAAATACTTGTCAAGGAAGGCATTAGCTAGCTCTTCCCATGTCGTAATTGTTGTCCCAACCAGATTCTTATACCATATCTTTGCTTGGTCCATCAATGTAAATGGGAACAACCTAAGCTTCACAGCATCATCGGTAGCTCCATTGTGCTTGAAGGTGTCGGCTATCTCTAGAAAATTAGCAATATGGTCATTGGGATCTTCATTCGGCAATCCATAGAATTGGACCAAAGCTTGGAGCATGTGAATCACCGCTGGCTTGATCTCGAAGGTGTTAGCTTGAATAGCAGGCCTAGGAACTCCAGACATTGCCCCTTTCAAGGTGGGCCTAGCATAATCCATGAGAGACCTTCGAGGAACTCCAAAACCTTCCGCATCGCCTTGCGGAGCTCCTTGTGGAGCTTCTTGCACATGAGGTTGTTGATTCATCCTTGCTTGTGTCCTTCTCTCTTGTCGCAATACCCTTTCCAAGTATCCAATGTCAACGTCTACTCCGATCGGAATGTTGTTCGTTGAGCGAGTTGAGCGCATGCGACAAATCAGTACCTTGTAAGACAAACAACAAAGGCACTAAGTAACCAAGTAACCAGGTAAACAGAAAAATAAATATCCCAATCCAAGTTCGTAAGCCAAATTAAGCGTCTAGTACTTAATCCCCGGCAACGCCGCCAATTGAAAGGAAGGATTTTCACCCCTCTTGCAATAATGAGTAAGTACGGGATTGTCGTCCCACAAGGACTAAGCTAGGCCACAAATTTGACTTTACCACTAGTTTAGGGCTAAAAGAAATGGAGGTGTCAATTCAAAATACGAATTGGTTACTACAACGACTAGATAACGAGAAGATTTAATCAATTAAGGGAAGAGTGGGCTTGGTGCCAATGACAACTAAATAACCAAATGGCATGTGGGGTTTATTAAGTTCGTGTTATGGTCCGGATGTTCCTTAAGCAATTAATCAACGCTCCTGCGACAAATTAGTCTAAATTAATAGTTAATTAGGCTTAGTCGAACCAACCGCGCTCCCGCGACTAATTAGCCAACTAATCCAACTAACTACCGATTATCACCATCATCCTTTGGACAACTAACCACCTAAAGAGATCCCTCTTCAATAGGCAACTAGTTAACTAGTTAAATGGTCCGTTAATCGTAACCCCTCCCGACGATTAGTATTAACTTAGTTCATAATCTAGGTGATCAATCAAGATCAAGCATTAAACACATCAACTAGTTCATAAACCTTAACATATTAACCCCACAAAACCATAGGCTAGTTAGATGCCATCAAGGCACCTAACCCACAAATAAACTACTCACTCATGTTCATCATACAACTCAACTCATCCATTGAACAAAGCAAGCAAAACAAGAACATTAAAAGATAGAGTAAGAAAAAGCTCAAAATGGTCTTCAAGCTTCCAATATTCTTCCTTCAAGTTCCCTTCACAAGCTTCAACAATGGCTTCCTCTCCTAGCTTCTTCTTGGCCACGTTTTTCTCTTCTTCTCCTCTTCAATGGTGATCCACGTTTTTGGTCCAAGGGGGAGGGCTTGGCAGCCCCGTTTTTCTGGTTCTTCAAGGGAGAGCAGCCACGGATTTTTTGTTTGTTGGGAGAAGAGGAAGAGAGAATGGTTCAATGTGGAGAATTGTGTTGGTGGAGTATATAAGAGTGGAGTGGGAGATAGTGGGAGACAAAAGAAGGTAGTGGGAGACAATAGAAGGTAGTGGAGTATGGAGAGTTTGTTAGTGGAATTCCAGCCAAAAGGTGGTGGGATGGCAGCCAAGAAAATGTCCTGGCAAATTCCGGAATGGTCCCAGAATTTTAGCCAATTTTGGTCAGGCGAGTCCTCAGATTTAGAGCTTGACTTCATGCGCATTTTTGACCCTCTTAGACTTCGAATTTGAAGGCGACCATAAAGACAAAGTTGTAGCTCCGGATGTCTTCTTTCCAGAACCACCTCACTCGTCTCTATTGGACTTCATATGCAAAAGTTATCTTCATTTAAGTCTCTCGAGGTCAATTCGCCCAATGTCGTCACCTTCCCGATCGTGCACCAATCTGCAAGGCTGATCCGATCGCCTTTGACGCGCTCCAAAGTAGACCAATATCCTCCCTGCATCACCACAAAGCCTCCCTGAAATAAACAAGAACAAAACTTAATGAAAATCACAAAAACTACACTAAAACGTTCAAAGAACAATAAATAACGATATGACGATATAAAACACACAAAAATACTAGAAACAATAGAAAATCAACACTAAAACATACATAGATGATAGAGTGTTTTGACACTCATCACCTACCAAGCCCAATTTGCCGCCCAGCAAGAGTTTAACACACGAATGGAAGCAGCTCAGCAAGCTCAGCTCAAGTGGATGCGCGTTAATTTCCCCTTTCCACCACCTCTGCCTCAAGATTGACAGGGCGGTACCAGTCTTCTTCCCTTTCTTGTTGTCTTTTCCTTTGGTGTCTGTTATGTCCTCATCCTTGGTGTTCCTGTGATGTTATGTTTGTGTGTGTCTTGTCCCCATATTGACGGGACTGTGTTCAATAAGTGTAGGGGTGTCAACATGCATTTGTGTTTCCTTTGTGGTGTGTGATCGAGTCTAGGTCTGAATTTAGGAGTGTGTTTGTGTGTAGTTGTGATTGAATTGTCTAAAGTAGATGATGAACCTCCCCTCCTCAAATTTTGAAGTTTTGTTCGAAGCTAAACCCCATGCCTTGTTAAGAATTTAGCCTGAGTACGATGAGTAGGAACATGTAGGAACAAACCCTTGGTTGTTTAGGTTAGTGGTTGTGCTTGGTAGATCAAACTAGAAGGATTGGTGAATGACCTTGTGAGATTTTAGAGCCGAAGGAAGTGACAACTGTCTCGGCATAGCATGAGGTGCCTACATTGCTCCTGTCATCGAGTTTCATGCCATCACTTGGTACCGCTTTGGTGGTGTGGGTGTAAGTGGGAGGACATGGGCCATTTTTTATATTGACCCTCGAACCTTAGAGCCAGAAACCCTTTATATCCCTTGTTTAAACCTGTTGAGCTTAAGCCTTTTTCGTTGAAATATTATATGTAAGCCAATGTAAGTCTTATATCCACAATCTTATCCACCTTTGATCACTTTGGCCTAAGGATGCATTAGGTCTTTATCTTAGGGGTATGATTGTAAGGGTTCACTTGGTAAAATAGCTCGGGAATGAACAATGGGGAAAATGGGTAGAATTGAGGCCAACAATGGAGCCTAGATCGTTGCATTAGATGTGTTCCATGATTTCTGATATAATGTATGGATGAGGATGGTGGAAAAGAGATAACAAAAAAGAGAAAAATGAAAAAAGGGGGAAAAGTACGGGAAGTGAAAGAAAGGGAAAGGAAAAATGTGAAAAACCAAAGAAAAAAAAAGAAAGACAAAGGGAAGTGGAAAGATTGAGAAGTGGTTCTGAATGAGGAAGTGAATAGAAGGGCACAGTTACGCGATCAATAGGATGTGGTTGTAATCTTGGGATGAGTGCAACTTAGATATAGTGTGAGGTGTTTAGAATAAACGAGAGCTAGAACATTTTTGTGAGCTCCTCAGCCGGGTGATTAAGCTACTTCCCACATATATTATCCTCGCCTGACCTTAATCCTATTACAGTCCAATGAAAAGTCCCTTTGATCATGAGCCCCACATTTATCGAGGCACCACTAGGTGAGACGTATGAAACTTTGAGACTCCGAACGTGTACGCGAGTGATAGGTAGTTGACTACTCGTATATGTGAGCTTAAATTTCCAAACCACATAGTGGTCAACCTTCTAGTGTGGTCTACTTGGTGTGAAAACTGGGTTAAACCATCAAGGATGCGGTGTCTACATGTTCTTTCTCCTTGTGCTCAAGTACGTGAACTACTAGGTTGTGGGGTGGTCGTTAATAAAAGTTTGAGATTTTGGGGTGTGTCTGATGCGCCTTCCTTGGGGACAAGCAAGGAAATAAGTGTGGGGGGTGTGATGAGCGTGTAAATGCTAGTGTTTTGTCATTAGGTTTATAAGTGTTTAATCGTGTTCGTGTTCATTTTTGTCATGTCCAATAGAGTTTTATGTCATTTATGTGTATTTGAGTCATGGAATAGACTTCTACCGCATGTTGCGTGTCTTTGTAGGTTGCCGGACTGGGCGTGAGCAATTGGAGCGAATATGGGACGATAAGGAGCAATGGATTGGAGTTGAATGAAGCCTAGCGGGCACCAAGCTTAGAGTAAGCCAGCGACTTTGTGGATGCCAAGGCCAGGCAGTAGCTAAACAGTAGCTGCCAGCCTCTTGGCGAACGCCAGGCCTCCTAGATCCGAAAAATTTAGACTTCCTTTTTGGACTAGATTTTGACCCATTTCAGATTCTATGACTTTGAGGCCGGAAACATTATATTTTAGCTATTTTTTATATATGGCCACTTGTTATTGGCCTAAGAACTTCTAGTTTAGGTGAACTCTCCTAGGTTTTCCTATTTTCTAGTTAGTTGGCTTGGCTATATAAAGCCATAGTCTCTTAGGTTTTCAACATACTTTTTCTACTGTGACTTTGAGATGGCCCTTGGAACTTAATAAAGTCAGAATTTTGTTCAGCTCAGTGGAGGAGATTGGCAAGGCTTGCTCGAAGGACTAAGCCTTCTCTTTCCCTATAATTATGCTTTTCATTTTGATGTCTTTTATCAATATCCTTTGCTTTGTTTCCATGCTTAGCTAGTAGATTTCTTTAGAGTGCGATGCCCTAATATGTGATTAGTTGTTAATTGGTAAACTTAATGCTTAATCTAACTTGATCACTTAGGTTATGATTAGAATTGACGAAAGTGGACCAAGAGGTACTCGAATTAATAGAAAAACTAATTAACATGTTCTTAGGTACTAATGAGACATCTTGATATTGTCAGAATAACCCGCTAGGAGCAATCTTCATAATTGGGATTAATATAGTTTTAAGTCTAATTGATGAGCAAAAGCGTTAATTAGTAGCTTAGGTCTTTGCTATCTTGGTTTTATCTTTTTAATGAGTAAAAACGTTAGGAAGGTGCATTAGAACACTCCGGGTACTAGTTAGAGCTTCATAAGAACCATAATCTCACCATAGGTAATCAACCCACATGGTATCTTGGTTGTTTATCTCCAATTGATCCACAACTCTTTATTTACATTTTTTATTTCGCTTATTTATTTGCAGACTTTCACAACTTTATAATCTTTAACTCTCTCGCCTAGCATAATTGATTGTTGAGATTTTGTGTTCACCCTCAGTTCGATAACCTTACTTTCTACTATACTATTTGATTGTGTGTTTAATTATTCGTAATTTCTCGTACATCACTACTCTTCAACCAAACTCCCGCTTTTTATTACACCAATAAAAGTATAAGAGCAAATCACAAGTTTTCACGGCTCACTTGCAACCTTACAACCACTAGCTGTAACTGACTCCAGCTAGCTACCAACCTCTAGATTTCCAGGCTATCTAGAAATTTTTTCAATCATTACTTATACAACTATACTTTTCAGTACTTCTCTCTTTGAATCATGATGACTTGTTGTACACTTTTTTTTAACTTTGTCTTCTATTTATAGGATCGCCTTGGTCCTGGCTTGAACTTGCTCTTAAAGAAAAACATCAATCTCCTTTCATCTTTGTCGAATATAACTGTTATAACATTTGGAGGAGAAGCTTTCATTAGCTACCAGTGTAGCCAAAACTTTTCTTCCTAGGTTGACTTGAGTTGACTTTGACTTAGGCTTGATGTGATCCATAAAAATAGCTATTACAATAAGACAAACAAAGCTTCCGAAACCTCTTTTATATCGGGTTATGTTAGTTTTAAAAAATCAAAATTTAATCAATTGTTCCTTAGAGAAAAGAGTGAGTTGTCCTGGGCAGAAATCCATCTTACATGGATTGCCAAGAAAATTATAAAACTCTCCCAAAAGTTAATCAAACTTTGACACATATGCACTTAATCCAACTATTATGCCTAGCCTATTTCGACTGATATTTGCCATATTCTGATATGCTCTTAATCAAAACTATTAAGGCATTTTCAGGCTTCTTGGTGAAAGCTCTGTTTGATGAGTTCTTTCCAACGACTTGTTGAGAGTAAGATGGTGTCGCCTCCTTGGAGGTGACCTGAGCAACAAAGTTCTTGGTCATTTTGATTGAGCAAAGGTTAGACCACCTTCTCAGGTATCCTCCTTAGTCCCACTAAGCGTACCAATAATATATTGTGTGGAAAAGGTTAGAAGAACGTCAAGAAGATCAAGGATGGATCCAAAGTAGTCGTCCCAACAGAAATGGGAAAAATAGTGCTAAGTTAGGCTACACTAGGCTAAGGAAATAAAAAGCAATATAAGAAATAGGTTTGTTGTATGGTGTGTTGATGATGATCCATTTCTTTTCCCAAGCCCTCCTTATATGGCACAACCTTAACCTAGTCCCAGCCTCCAATGTAGTGCCAATATAGGAACATCCCGAACAGTGGCAGAATCACATAAAATATGGCTCAATATAGAAAAATCTTAAGCCGTGATCGAATGACGGAGAATCTGGCTCTATTTTGGAAATTCCAAGCCATGTTGAACAAGTTACCTCGGCATAAAATAGAAACATCTAGGCCGTCCCCCAACTTAGGAAACCCTGCTCGATGTAGGGAACCCTAAATCGTATCATAAATCGGCCCGAGTGTCTGTCCTTGCACTCTTGGTGAGCCGAGAGTGTCTTCGAGACGGACCAACTCCCTCAAAGCCCGAGTATAACCCTTGCACCTTTCGGGAGAGGAGTTAGTAGGCACACCCAATGCACCTTTGCTGACCGAGACAACTAGCGCATGCAATGAGCAAGGCAACTTGGCCCACTCCCCGGGTAAGGGAACTAGGCAAACACCCCGAGAAATGGAACTAGGCACACCCCCGGGCAAGGCAACTTGGCGCACCCACTGAGCAAGACCCATGCGAGATATCCCAAGTCGAGACCTAACGCGAGACATCCAAAATCGAGACGCACGGCGAGATATCCCAAGTCGAGACCGTCATGTGCATTGTCCATGCCAAGGCATAACATGTGTCTTGTTCCTAAACTTGGGCAAGGGTGGCCAACAACATCCCAACGCCTTTGCCGTGCCTTGATATTTTTGTACCTCAATAATTTGAAGGAACAATTTTCTCAAAGATATATCTTACCACAACTCGAGCATCTAACTTTAGCCCCTAGTAATAAATTATGCTTTCTTTAACGAGGAAATCGACGTCCCGTGGTTGTGAACAATAGTACAATGAGCTATCTGACTGTCAAATGCGACGGAGGCGGGTCGACAGCTAGGAAAAATAAAAAAACGAACGAGGAGAAATACGTTTGATTTTCAGATTTTTTTTTTGGTAATCTTGAGGGAAATTAAGTGTGTGAAATTTTTTTTGAGGGGTCTTTTTAAGTGTGTGAAATTCGAATGACTTTCTTTTAAAAAAGAAAATGAATCGAATGACGTTGTCCTATGATATAGAACGATGACGATAGATTTGTCAGCGGTTGAAGCCGAGACATGAAATAAGGTACGCTGATACAGGTGGTGACCAACAATTAATTCAAGGTAATAATGAATTTTATTAATAAACTTGAAATTTATTCGGCTTCAGGGGCAGTCACCAGTATTAAAAAATATTGGAAAAGTACAAATTAGAATCCTGTGGTTTAATGTATTCTGTATTAGGCCATGTTGTTTAAAATTTCTAATTTGGTCCCTGTGGTTGTCTTTGTTTGGGTAGGTCTCAATCTCGGGCAGCCCGAGCAACTGCCTGGCCATTTGGCCGTCCATGTGAGTTGCACATTCTCCAAAATGACGTCGTTTGACATACTACGTGGATGTCTTATTGGTTAAGTTGACCAGGACCCTCGCATCACTTTACAAGATCAATTGAAAGAAGTAAATTCTATTTTTTTGTATGAATTTGTCAATCCAACTAGGTTAACGGAGCGGTCTTCTCGGCAGGTGATTCTCGACTGTTCTCATGCCATACCATGTGTTGGTTAGGATGTCGCACGCTACCACCGACTTCGAAGTTCGAACTTCATTCACCGAGCACAAAGAGCTCCTTATACGCGACTAGTAGATACAAATCTAGCACAATTGAAGAGAGAAAAACTGTGTTGTTGATGTCTGCACTTGTGCTGTCTTTTGATTTTGTTTTGTCGAATGTCCCCTTGGCGTCTTGTCTAGATATACGCTTGGATGACCTGAATGGGTGAGTTTGCCCTATTATTCTTAGAAGTTAATGAATAAACGTTAGAGGGTTCTTTATCTTTCGTTTCTTACCCCAAGGTAAAATTAATTAATATTGTAACTCAATCTTAATAATTAATTAATTTTACTTTTTTGGTAAGAAAGTTACAATCCAGAGAACTAAAGAGCTTTTCGCGACTTCAATCCATTTTGGATATCTAACATACTTCTTAATCAAACGAAAATCTTTGTCGAGGAGTTTTTAGTTGGATTTTACGAATGTCATATATATGCTAAACAATATTAAATTTGAGTTGGTTGGAGGACGACTCAAAAATATAGTGGACGACTTGATTGTTTCTTTCTTTCCAACTACGAAGTTCATCGTGGTGATGCAGATAGTGGAAGGGTCCCATTCTGGAATTAAGGCAAGCATCATGGATTTAAGATGACCACCAAGAGACGTTTCCTTTGGTTAAGTCTTCCACCATTTTTTGGTCGTTAAAGTCGTAGAGTTTTTATATTTAAAAATATTTTATTGATTAGTAAGATCCGAAATACAATTAGGGTTTTAAAAAATGTTGTACGCAGACGCAGTCGGGATCAACTTGAGTTATTTTTCCACCTATACACAATCGGTGGTAAACAAACAATCCGTTAACCTAGTTGGATTGGCAGATTCATACAAAAATTAGAATATACTTCTTTCAATTGATCTTGTAAAGTGATGTGGGGCCAGTGACGTGAGATTGTGTGGTATTTGTCACCGCAACGTTAGTGACAACTTAACCAACGAGACGCTCATGTAAGACGTTAAACAACGTCATTTTTGGGTGATGTGGAGTCCAAGTGGACAGCCAAATGGCTGGCTGCCTGAGCTATCGGGAAAGATCTGTCCGAACAAAAACAACCACATGGACCAAATCTGAAACTTTAAACTATATGGTCTAAACACAAAATATGTCAAACTACAAGATACTAATGTGTACTTTTCCCAAAAATATTTAGGATTACTTAACATTTTAATACTAAATATATTCAAGGGTTATTATGTTTGGAGTGTATGGTTAAATAAACGAAATGGTCCATTATTTTCCAAAATGCATGTAACCGTCACCACTATTTGGTTATATTATATTCTTCGATCCCTCACTGATTTCATCAATCATATAATTTTATCTTGAGAATAAGCCCCTAAATTTTGATGTAATTAAACTTTAGGGACTAAAAACTTAGTAAAAGACATTTTAGTACATAACATCAAACATTAGAGATTTATGAGTTTTTCCCCTTTTATCTTTGAAATTACTTTATACCCTTACTGTGAGAGATGTCGAGAAATTGAAAAGGAAACGATTTGTGAACTTGTTTCCTATTCTATTTGGACTAGGTTTTGGACTCCTAATTTGACCTAGATAGCTTACTTGATGTACAAGGATTTGTCTTTATATAAAGGCATATTACCCTAAGGTTTTGTATGACTTTGTGGCTCGGAAACTCATCGATAAAAGTTCTCCTTTCTCTCCGTGGATGTAGGCATTAGGCCGAACCACGTAAACTCTTGCGTTCGTGTTCTTTGCGCATTTTATTCTCTAGTTGCTAAATTTCTAACAATTGGTATCAAGAGCTAAGGTTGGAGGATGTCGGACGGTGCAAAGTTTGCTCTTGTGAAGTTCGATGGTTCATCGAATTTTAGGTTATGGAAAAGGCGTGTCAAGGATCTCCTCGTGCAACAAGGGATGGTCATCGTGCTCTCAAGGAAAAAGCCTGAGAAAATGGAGGAGCAAGATTGGGAAGAGTTAGAGGCCAAGGCGGTAGCGAAGATTTTCTTGTGCTTGGCGGATGATGAGGAGCCACCAGCTGGGTTGTGGAAGAGGATCCAGGTCAGAGTCAAAGAAGTTCGATGAAAGTGGCTTCAAGTGCAGAGAAGGGCACATGAAAGGGACTATCCAGGACGAACTAGGAATCAAGACAACGAGGAGGGATCGGCATCCACAACTATGGCCACATGTTCAGACGGGTCCGATGGTGACTGGCTTTCTGTCTCATCAAGTCCAATGCATCCTGGTAATCTATTTTCGTTAGGGACCTTAGGTTATAACACTGATAGTTATAAAGGTAGGCTAATAAAGGTGGAGAAAGATGCAATGGTAGGGATGAAGGGTGAAAGCGAATACCTATTGGTTAGTGAGGCACATTATTGTAGGTGGAGTCACATCAATGGGTCTGAAGGAGTTGGCAAAATCTCAGGTCATACGAGGTTGGTTCGTATGAGGGAGCAAAGGCTTGACATGGATGGTTTGAGTGCAGTTGGAATTCGCGGAGATATGGATAGCATGCTATGGTTATTTCGTGGAGGCATAGTTGGTAAGGAGCCATGGTTGTCTCGGAGAAGTATTGTTAGCTGAGCCCTGCTATGGTTTTCTAAAGAGACGTGTACGTCAAAGGTGTTGGGTAGGTTTTGCATGGTGAATGCGAAGCTGTTGGTAGCACCATGGGCGAATCGGGTATCTCACTCAAGGCCGAACGGTAGAGTTCGTGGCATGTCTAGGGTTCTACTTGGTAGAACAAAAGGTTGCCCATTGTATGCTATAGCAAGTAGCATTGGTTTGAGGTAAGAAGGTCCAACGGAGAAGCAGTTCGAGGTTCCGGAGCATGGGGCTGACCAGAAAATAGAGGGCGCGTCTATTGGTCGCAAGGTTGCTTCAGCAGGTAGACTTGCTAGTTGGAGTTCAATAAAGTTTGGAGGAAATACGCCAAGCAAGACCGGGAGATGCTCAGGCTTGGGGCTGGCTCCAAGTGATTGAACGAAAAAAGAAGAGAGAAAGTTGAGATGGTATTATTGATGGCGGTGTATCTATGGTCAATGTGGAGGTGGTAGAGTCGGTTTGGTTTCTCAAGTTCTCATGGTTCTTCATGAGACGGTATTTTATCAAAGTGGAGTTTGTTGAAGTTTGGATGGAATTTCATGGTTCGTCCACAAGATGATTTCTCGCCAAGGTAGAGATTGTTAGAGATGTCGAGAAATTGAAGAGGAAACGATTTGTGGACTTGTTTCCTATTCTATTTGGACTAGGTTTTGGACTCCTAATTTGACATAGATAGCTTACTTGATGTACAAGGATTTGCCTCTATATAAAGGCATGTTACCCTAAGGTTTTGTATGACATTGTGGCTCGGAAACTCATCGATAAAAATTCTCCTTTCTCTCCGTGGATGTAAGCATTAAGCCGAACCACATAAACTCTTGCGTCTGTATTCTTTGAGCGTTTTGTTCTCTAATTGCTGAATTCCTAACACTTACTTACCCACAAATTCTATTTCCAACTCCCTCGAACTATGAGCTCTTCAAGTTCTTGTTTAGGCCACCGGAACTCCAGAGAGGTCAACGGCGATGCCACCGAAGGCCGAGACAGTTTCGATTGATTTCGTAGGCGTTGACTTATGCATCCACTCGCCGGTTAGGTCCTTCCCTGACGAACACTTCTCCGGCGCCTTCGACGGCCACGACGAGTTCGGCGCACAGTGCTCCTAGTTTGTCCGACGCCTCCAAGCGAGAACCTCCTCCAATTTTAGTCAAGAGAGGAAATTGATTTGAGAGATTTTCATTTCCAATATGCGATGGTGGTGTTGTTTAACTTCAGTATATGAACCAGAGATGAGGAGCCGTGACTTGGTCACCATAACACCCCCTCACGCAGAACCCAACAAGTGTTACCCCACCGGGAGGATGCGGTCGGAGATAGGAGGGGAAAGAACCAAGTTTCTTGTCACCGTCGATTAACAAATCTATTTATTATTAATTTGCTTAAGAATATATAAGTAATTTACATCAGAAAAAATATTGATGATATCAGTTTGGGACACGAGAATAATAAAATCAAACAAAGAGTACATTTTTATACATTTTGGAAAAATTATTTAACTACATTATCTATTTAACCATACACAAAAAACCCAAACATAATTTATTTTATATTAAATAATAAAGCTATTCTCACTCAAGAGTTAAAAGCCATTTTTACTGAAGTGGCGTCTTTCAATTAGTCGGTAAAAAATTCTATGTGGAATTTTGTTACCAAGCAAGCCTAGAAAAATGTCCTCATGTTGCTCTCTTCCTAGATGCCAAGATGAACACGTTCATCCCTCTATAAATAGCTCAAACCTATCCCCCTCTAGTCACCACCATCACTAACCAACACAATCATTGTAATACTCTCAAATGGGCCTCATGCATTATTCACTCTCCATGTTCCTCATCTCTGGCCTGCTTTCATCTTTCGCCAATGCAGCTAATTTCAATGTTGTAAACCAGTGCAGTTATACAGTTTGGGCCGCGGCTTCACCCGGTGGGGGCGTCCGCCTGGACCCGGGCAGGTCATGGTCCTTCAACGTGCCGGCTGGGACAAAAGGTGGTCGTGTCTGGGGCCGGACTGGTTGCAACTTCGACCCCAGTGGGCATGGCAGCTGTGCCACCGGAGGCTGCAACGGGGTTCGAGCATGCAACGGCTACGGGTCGCCTCCAAACACCCTCGCCGAGTACTCACTGAACCAATACCAAAACCGGGACTTCTTCGACATCTCTCTCGTCGATGGGTTTAACATCCCGATGGACTTCAGCCCGACAAGTGGTGGCTGCAGAGGGATCAGGTGCGCCGGTACGAGCATCCTGGACCAGTGTCCCTCCCAGTTGAGGGCCCCAGGTGGGGGATGCAACAACCCATGCACGGTCTATAAGACCAACCAATATTGTTGCACTCAAGGTCAAGGAACCTGTGGGCCCACTGATTTGTCCAGATTCTTCAAGACTAGGTGCCCAAATGCTTACAGCTATCCACAGGACGACCCAAGTAGCACTTTCACTTGCCCCGGAGGTACCAACTACAAAGTTACGTTCTGCCCTTGAACCACACCACTTGGTGCTTAGGTTGTCCAAACTCTAATAATAATATGTAATAAGTGCGTCGTTTAGAGGCCAAAGAGTTTAGGCACATGATATGGCATTATGGCTTTCTAATAATTTGTTCCGAATGTCGGATCTCGCTTTGTAATATCATAATGTAAGAAAAAAAAAATAAAGAACGAGTTTATCGTTATCACAGGTTCCGCAGTATATCGAAACGACAAACTCTCTTCACTACGCGAGGAAAATCATTATGGCGGGAAACCTAGAATTTAGGTCATGAACTTTATTGAATCGTTGACAGCTATATATATAGTTTATAAGAGGAGCACTAGAAATAGAACTCTAAATTACTGCTCCTACAAATTAGGAAGCGAATTACATAGAATATGCAAACAGAATAAACTAATGACTTGGTCTCCAAGTCATTCACGTCATCTCCAACACTCTTCCTCAAGTTGGCGCATGGAGGTTTGTAATGTCCAACTTGCCAAGAAGGTAGTGAAACCGCTGACGTCCCAACACCTTAGTAAAAATATCAGCGAGCTGGCCTGCACTGGCGATCTTGCGAGGAGAAACCTCATTGGACTTAACGCGTTCGCGGACAAAATAACAGTTCATTTCCACGTGCTTAGTGTGTTCGTGGTACACCGGATTGGCAGCAATGCAGAGGGCTGCCTAATTATCGTAGAACAACGTAGTAGGTGCGACTTGAGGGGCCTGCAACTCCTTGAACAACCAATAAATCCAAATGAGTTCACTGACAGTAGCTGCCATGGCTCGATACTTGGCTTCGGTAGAAGATCATGCAACAACTGACTGCTTTTTTTTACGCCAGGAAACAGGCGCACCGCCAAACGTGATAAAGTCGGGTCATAGGACAACCACCCCATTCGGCATCGCAGTAAGCTGTAAACACAAGCTAGCCTTGCGATTGCAAAAAAATCCCTTGACCATGCGTTTGTTTCAGATAGTGAAGGACTCGATCAGCTGCATCAATATGAGCTTGCTGAGGATTAGTGACGAACTAGCTCAGAATGCTCACCACATAAGTGATATCCGGATGAGTGACCGTGAGGTATAAGAGACGCCCAACCAATCATCTATATCGACCGCCATCAACAGGGCTTGTACCCGTGGTCATTGTCAAGTGGTGATTCTGTTCGATCGGAAAGGAAGTAGGCTTGCCCCATAACTTCTTACTATCCTTGAGTATATCAAGAGTATATTTGCGCTGACTTAAGACTAAACCATCGGTGGATCGGGCTGCCTCAATGCCCAAAAAGTACATTAAAGCCCCTAAATCCTTAATGCCAAATTTTGCATCCAAGTAGGCCGTCACTTCCTTAATTTTTGCTTAAGCATTAACGGCCAAGATAACACCGTCCGCATAAATGAGAGCAAAGACTAATATGTGTCCTTCACAGAACTGAAACAAGGAAGTGTCCGAGTGACACTGGGCAAACCCAACGTGCAAGAGCGACTGAGTGAACTTGTGGTACCAATTACGCGATGCTTGACGAAGCCAATAAAGTGACTTTCTCAAGCAACAGAGGGATTCGAATATCTGAGGGGCAATTTTATGTAAACTGCTTCATCAAGATTGCCGTGCAGGAATACATTATTGACATCAAGCTGCGTAATGAACTAATTTTTCTGGACTACCACAGCTAGGAGACAGCGAACAGTGACTAGCTTTGCCATTGGTGCAAAGGTGTCATGGAAGTCGATACCCTCTATCTGGGTGTACCCTTTTGCCAATAAATGCGCCTTATAGTGTTCAACTTCGCCACTGGGCTTGTACTTAATTTTGTACACCCACTTTAAATCAATTGCCCTTTTTCTCGACGGTAAGGGTTCAAGGGTCCAAGTGCCATTGGCCTCGAGAGCTTGCAACTCGCGCACCATCGTCTCGCTCCAATGCTCACTTTTGACAGCTTGAAAATATGTATTTGGCTCATCACGATGTGTGATGGCCGCTAGGAAAACTTTGTGACTGTCAAAAAATTTTGAGTACGCGACAAAATGAGTAAGAGGATATACCACGAAGTTCCAGGATGAAGGGGCAGGCCGTGGGTGGTCGATGGAGGGTGGTATGCATGTTTCATAATCATCCAGTCATCGAGGAGCTTGCTTTGGCCGTGTGCTTCACCGAGCAATGGGCAAGGCCTGATCAGTTTCTACATTTTCTAAAACGTAGTCCACCTCTGTGTCCGGATCTATTGCTTTCAGATTCGTACCAGCTTTGGGTTGCATTGGCGTCGGCTCCAAGACTGTCTTTGGGTCACCAATACTAATTGGGTCAACAATTATCTTGGCCTACCGTGTCTCTACTGCTTTTGATGTGTCCCCTTTGAAAGCATGTGTGTGCTCCATAAAGGTGACATCCCTCGCGTTATAAATGCGCCTGTCCTCAAGATCATAAACTCGATAACCTTTCTGACCTTCAGGGTACCCGACGAACACACATTTTCTACTTCTCTCTTGAAACTTATCTCTATGAGGGACAAATACATAAGCATAAACAAGACAGCCAAAAGGGCGAAGGTCATCAACTTGGCATTTTACCAAAAAGTACCTCGTAGGGTATTTTATTGTTTGTGGCCCTCGTAGGTAGACGATTAATCAAATACACCGCTGTGAGAACACTCTCTCCCCAGAAGTAAGTCCGCATTTGTGAATGGAAGAGCAGAGTCCTTGCTGTTTCCAGAATATATCGGTGCTTGCACTCTACCACACCATTTTATTGTGGCGTACACGAGCACGATGTCTGAAGTAGTACCCCGTTCTCCCTGTAAAAATCCATCATAATGTTGGACTGGAACTCCATTCCATTGTCCCTCCTCACTTGCTTAATTCTCTTTCCTAATTATGTTTTAACCATATTATAGAACATGATCAAGAAGTGTGTGACCTGCGACTTGCTCTGCATAAGGTAGACCCAAACATATCTGCTGTGATCGTCCACAATGGTAAGAAAGTAATGTGCCCCAGAGAACGAGGCAGTCTTGTAAGGGCCCCAAATATCATAGTGAATCAAAGCAAAACATAAATCACTCTTTATTTCACTATTTGAAAAAGAAGGTCTAGTCTGCTTAGCCCGTAAACATGCATCACATAAAAACTGCTTGCCTAGTGGAAAGTGAGTACATAATAACTGCAAGTGCCCTAATTTCTCAACTGAAGGATGCCCAAGCCTTTCATGCCTCGTAGAAGCCTCTTTCCTAATATGCATGACCACCCCCGTCTGTAAAGTGGGGTCCACCAGGTACAAACCACCACGACTCCTAACCACTCCAATCAGGGTCCTCGAAGATAGGTCTCGCAATACACATAAGTCGGCAACAAAAGTTACTGAGCAGTTTAGATCTTTTGTCAATCGATGAACAGAAATCAGATTGCATCGAATGGCAGGGATATATAAAACATCTTTTAGCTCTATCCCATTCGGTAGCTTGACATCAACAATTCCCTCTACTAGAACATCGTCACCAGTAGGCATTTTTACCAGTGTATTTTTTGTTTGCTTCATAGAACTTTTAAATAGGTTAGCATCACAAGATATGTGTTCTGTTACCCCTGAATCTATGATCCAAGAGCATTGCACCAGTGTCATACTGGCCATATGTATTTCTGCTACCGAGTTGCAAGAGGCCGATGCGCCACCTTCTCCCCTTGACTTCAACACTTCAAGGAGCCGTGTGTACTAGTCCGAGTTGAGCCCCAGAATTGGACTTGCCTCGACCTGTGCAACACGCGGCTGTTGCCTACGAACACTTGTGGTCGTAAGTTATTCTTTCTTCGCGCCGTCCTTAGGGTCTTCTCCTTTCCACCAATAGGAATAATCGATCAATTTGAAACATTGGTCCTTGACGTGTCCTATCTTCTGACAGTGATTGCACCTCATCCTCATCCTCTCCTTTTCTTTCTTTCTGATCCTTCGCTGTATCGGCTCATCACTGCATTTATGATGAGTGTATAAATGCTCATCTATTTATTATGGGATTTGTATGTTTGATCATCATTTCGTTCATTTTTTAGTCTTGTTCTGTTAAGTCCTTCGTTATGTTGATGCATTCGTAGTGGGGAATAGACTTCTACCATTTGTGCGTATTTTTATAGGAATTTGGAGCAGTTCGTGGACATTTGGATCAAGGATCGAGCGATGGAACGACTCGTGAAGGACTTGCGGCCGCTACTCAACTGGCGATCGCCAGTTCAACTTGTGGAGACTCCCCGTGGCTAGCCAACTAGTGGCCGCTAGTAGGCAGACACAGAAGATTTATTGAAAACCCAACTAGCGGCCGCAAGTCAACTAGCGGCCGCAAGTCGCCCGATGCCGGTTTATTTTTAGATTCCATATTTAGTTGGAAATTCGACTCGTTTAGGGAGTATTCGACTTTTGGCCTCCTGTCTGGGCTTTGTGACCTTTATTATGTTAATTATTTCATTACTTGGCTAGCAAGATTTCGAGATTTTCCTATTTATTAGTTAGGACTTTGGCTATATATAGGCCACAAGTATTTAGGTTTAAGAGGGGAGACTTTTAGCAAAGGAGACATTGAGACGTTACTACTGCAATATTGTGAGACAACCTTTGGAGGTTAATAAAGTCACAATCTCAGTTAGCTACGAGGAAAGGATTGGCAAGGCTTGATCATCACAACTAAGCTTTCTCTATCTCTACCTTTATGTTAATTGCTATCATATTCTTCGTTAATCTATTGTGCTTTGTTAATATGCTTAGCGAGTAGTTCTCTTGTGAGTACGATGTCCTAATTATGTGATTACTTGTCTATGTTAGCTATGGCTTGATTATCTTTCGTAGTAGTTGTCAATTGATGATCTTAATGCTTAATCTAACTTGATCACTTAGATTATGATGTCTAGTTGATAATAATGGACCGGAAGGCATTAGAACCCACAGAAGAGTCAATTGACATATCTTAAGGTATTAATGAAGAATCTTGATACTAAGGGATAACCCGCTAGGAGTTAACGTCATAATTGAGTCTAGTTTAGTTCTCGGTCTCATTAATGAGCGAAAGCATTGGTGAGTATTTGTGAACTACCCTAGCTTAGTTTTATCCTCCTAATGAGCGAAAGCGTTAGGGAGATGCACTAGAATACTTCGGGTACTAGTTAGAACTTCATAAAAACCATAGTCTCAACATAGATAGGTAATTCGTAAGGGTATCATGCTCGTTTATCTCCATTGATTTACAACTCATCTTTTATTTGCATTTCCGATCTCATTTATTTACTTGCAATCTTTCATAACCTAATAACTCTTTAATTTTCTCGCTTCTCATAATTAATTGTTTAGATTTCGTGTTCCAACCCTCACTTCGAAACCCTACTTACTCACTATACTATTTGCTTGTGCATATAATTGTTTTCAATTTACATCAAATTGGCGCCGTTGCCGGTGAACTGAGATTTTAGGACATAAAATCAAAAGTAATTAGTTTTGTGTAGCAAACTTGCTGATTTCGTGTGCTTTCTTTTTCAGGATTCTCTAGTGCATGCCAAGAACCCGGAGTGAAGGACTAGACCTTGACACAAACACTGTGCTTGAGGTTGACATCGGAGTACTCGAAAGGATAATTAGGCGTGAGAAGAGAGACCAAGACAAAGCTGTAGGGGACGCTCCACGAAGAAGGACGCTGTTGGAATCATCTGTTCCTACATGGAATGGGAACCCTAATGGTCTACAACAACCACCTGTAGGTCCCCACTCTTTCCAGATTCTAGCAGCGATTGTCGGACTACTGCAAAACTCGATCCAATTTGGCAGCTTGCCAAGCGAAGATCCTCAAGACCATCTATCTCGATTTGAAGATATCTGCAACATCATAAAATTCCAAAATATCGATGATGATGTCTTGAAGCTGCGTCTCTTCCACTTTTCTTTGAAAGATCGAGCTCGTACTTGGTACAACAAGTTGAAAGGAGAGATGATTCAGAGTTGGAATGATCTGGCTCATGCTTTTCTTCGGAAGTTCTTTTCTATGGCTAAGACAGCCAAACTTTTGCAAGAAATCAACACATTCATCCAAGGAGATGGAGAAAGTATCTATGAAGCTGTGGAACGGTTCAGG
The DNA here is from genome assembly GCA_963995505.1 of Hypericum androsaemum. Classification (NCBI taxonomy): domain Eukaryota; kingdom Viridiplantae; phylum Streptophyta; class Magnoliopsida; order Malpighiales; family Hypericaceae; genus Hypericum; species Hypericum androsaemum. The sequence continues at coordinate 8,431,715 of OZ023188.1, forward strand.
ATCTCCAAAGTACTTTTCCTCAACACGGCATAACCCAGGAGAACCTCATGAAGATTTTTTACAATGGGTTGGACGGCCCATCCCTTGACCATATTGACGCCTCATCTCAAGGGGTATTTTTGAGGAAGACTACTGATGAAGCCGAGGGATTCTTTTAGTAGATGCCAATATGAAGCTTGAAGCTAAAGTGGAGGTACTTACCAAAAGACTTGAAGAATTGACCAAGGGCAAGGAAAGTGCACAGTGATGCTTTATTGTTAGATAGATTGCTGGACTTCTCCCACTAATTTATCAATCTTGTCACCCATTTCCTTGACTTGCTCGCCGAATATGGCTTCCTTGGTTCTTGCTGGGCACCATTGTTATTTGTCTGCTGACCAAATCGAGAGAAGTTAGGCTGCGTATTACTTTGTCTCGAGTAGCCCAGACCTGGTGGTTGTCTATTAGCGATAGCCTGAATTTCCTCCAACATTGGACAGTCACTGGTATGATGTGATTCAAACTGGCTGGATCATGATGGAAAGAATTTTGCTAAGAGAGAAGATTTTTTATCGATCATATTCTAGAAGCTTCGTGGTTCACTAGCCGACCTATTATGTTGAGAGCAACATAGTAGGGAACATGAATAGATTATTTTAGAAATCACATGTATAAACAATAAATTTGAGATAAGCTAGCAGTACTGAGTCACACTTCCAAAACATGTTTAGGATCTTAAGGGTAGATTTCTGGAAACCATAATTTTTGGACACTAGGGAAAATTAATTTCCCATCCAAAAGTCGTAAAGCACACATGACACAATCCATGTGTTATGGTGTTTGTCCTTGTAAAAAAGAGCGCATGTCTTACATAAATAATACCACACAAGAGTATCAACCTCAATATTTATGAATAATGCCTTTAGTCTACCCAAATACTACTCCAGGCTATCATGACAAAATTATGTTAAGTTGTACTTACTTCTTACCATTGGCTTCCACATAATCTTATAATTTTTGAAAACTTATTTAATGCAGCCTTTATTGTGTGCACCATTAATAATCTTGCGCTTTAACAAGATCATTCTTGTAGTTAAGCATGACATCATTCATATTTTAGAACTGGCACTCGATATTTAACAATATTCTAAGATTGCCTCATCTCAATCAAGAATCAACTCATTGATTCCCACTATGGTAAATACATGTGTGAGTGGGCTACTTCTCTCTCTAATATGCATTATAGTAAACGTTACTCAAATTAACACTTGCATTTGTATTGCTAAAATAGCATCAAGTTTTATTGAATAACAAATTCAATTATCTCCATATGAACAAAAAATAATACCTCTGCAAATTCTTGGACCTGACATATTTCTCAAACACATCTCTAGGTACACTTTTAGCTATTGGGTTTGCTATCATATCTCTTATAGATATGTGTTTCATGCTCAATTCCTTAGACATAACCTTATCGCAAATTATGGTCATTAATTCTTCTGAGGTGGTTAAGGATAAATAATTTAAGTATCTCTTTAACCATATTTCTTCTTGCACAGTAGCCACATAAGCTACATACTCAACTTCTGTACATGACAAGGAGAAAGACACAAGTTTGTTTCTTGCTATGCCATGAAATAACACCTCCTGCTACCAAGAATCACATATCCCAATATGAATTTTTATTGGTCCATATCCCATGTCCAATAGTTATGAGCATAACCTCTCAATATCAGATCTTTATCTTCAAAACTCAATGAGTATTTTGCAATCGTATTCATGTACTTCATAATTTATTTAATGCTTGTAAATGTGCTATGTTTGGATGGAGACAATCCATACCATTTCTGTAAAAGACATTCATTATATCCTTTATGTACTGAGGTATTTTTAGAAATAAATCTTTATTAAGAATGAACTTTTGACAATTTAGGTATATTTGAGATTGTTGTCATCACATTTAAATCGTTGAACTCAAAGATTCCTCAAAATCTCAACTCTGAGTATGTAATCAGCCTCTCTCATATATTTCATTTCAAAGTTAGACATAAACTGAACTTTGAGCTCATTAAGATATCCCAACTCCTTCAGCTATCAGTATGTCAACTACATGCAATGTATAATGATAATTTTTTTATAGAGCATTTAAAATAGATGTCATGGTCCTCGTCAATCATTTTAAAATCATACGACATGATATCATTATTACAAAACGAATATACTATTGTCTTGAAGACTATTTAAGGCCATAAATTGAACTTAATATTTTTTTAGACTAATTAAAAATCAGCCCAAAATTTTTATCGCGTATTCAAATAAGTCCGGGGTTCACTAAAGTTATCCGCATGCAGCAATTACATTTTAGCACCTAGACCTTTCATTCTTATTCATGCAAGGACAACAAAGTGCTTTTCTTCGAGAACAGTTTTGTCAGAAAATGATTTTTGAAAGAAGAATCACTTAAAACCAATTTTCTTTTCTAATTAATCTTAAACCAGAAAATAACTTTATCAAGCTCCTATACGAATGACGAATTTCATGCATTCATAATCATAATCATAAACACAAGAATCTTAAAGCCAATATTAAAATACTTATTTTTTGAAGCGTAGATTATTTTCATAGTGTTCTTCAGAGAATCGTAACAGAAGTTATCATTGGTTGTCCTGGCTCATGTACTCGAAAGAGAATTATTTTCAGTGCCTTAATGCCCGAAGGTCGTAGAGAGCATTTGTCTCAGAAAAGGAATATCTCTTTCTTTCTTTTTTCAATATATCATATATGTGTCCATTTTTTCATCTGTATCCTCTTCAGATCTTTCTCCTTATAAAGACTCTAAGCGACATGAGATCTTCAAATGATGTGAGTTTTCAAAGTGATGCGAGTATCCAAGTAGATAATCATGAGTGCATTGGAAGTATACATATAAAATTCGAACACAAAAAAAAATTGTGCCTCCTCTCGAACAACTTTGAAATTTGTTCTTTGGTTCCCGAACTTTATGGTTTCTTTACTTTTGGGCGATAGTTTTTGAAAGATCGTTTTAGAGAGAGGCTTTTACCTTTTGGATGACTAAGTTTTTGCTTTAAGTATATATCTTCTTCGGGTCCCCAGACTACCGGTTTGTAGATACAGTTGGAATGGATGATATCTAATGCCTCCTAGCCTGTTGGCTAGGTGTATCCTTCTGACTGCCTGACCTGTTCGATCAGCAGAGTCGTATTTGAGTATAACTGGACTCTCCTCTGGTCTAATAATGAGGACTTGTACTTCAAAAAGATAGGAATACGCTTTGAAGTCTACTTCTATTGCATTTTGATAATACGCTTTACGGATTCTAAAATCTTCATACTTTATATATTTCGAAATTCTGATTCCTTGGAATGTTATACTTTTTAGAATATTAATTTAGGACAAATTTTCTTGAAAGACCTCTGGTGTATACATTTATTAATGATGTCGTACATATTATTTTAAAAATAATTTTGTTCCTTATTAGGCTTTAATTTGATTAAATATTACTCTTAAGTAATCTATATAAATTTCTGAGTAGTGGTGCAACCATTCCTGCACATCCTTATGTCTCGTTAATAAAAACTTTGGACAATTTTGGGTCGTCCTCTATTAGTCCCCAAAATGCCTTAGCGTCTGAATCAAATAAAGCTTGCTAGAGGTTGGGTATTAATTTTGAATCTAGTCCTATTACCTGCTTTAAAGCTTGGTATTAGAGATTTCTCATGATCTTTTGATTAGAAATGGAATAGATTTGCTCTCACTAGCGGTCTTTATTTGTTGGTAGGTGTGAAAAGCTAAGAATGATGCAATCTTTGATGGTGATCTTCCTTCCCCTGCCGAGACAGTTCAGAAAGCTCTCCATGGCTGGCGGGAATGGCTATCTTCGAAGATTCAACCTGGTGAGCTCACTGTTAGTGAACCCCGTGATGCGAAGTGGCTTCCTCCTGTGCCACAAGAATACGTCATCAACTGCGACGCGTCATGGTTCCATGAAGACCTTTCTACAGGACTGGCAGTAGTTGTTCGCAACCATTTAGACCATGTTAAAGATGGTTAGGATTTTAGAACACTAGCATTTTCGTCTTTGGAAGCGGAGTTAATGGCCATCCAAATGGGTGTCAAGCTTGTGCCCTCTAGTTATTTGAGTACCCTGATCCTTATTCTATCGAATTGCAAAGTGACTATTGATTATATCAGTGGTCTATCTAGGCCTATAGATTGGCGGGTGAAAATTTTAGCTACTTTGATTATTAGGGCTATTATGGATGCCCCTTTGTGTACCTTCGGTTACACTCTGCGGAGGGCAAATGAAGTGATCAATCTGGTTGCAACTCGGTCTAGGGAGAGACTTAGTTCGCCCAATTGGGTACGACATCCGCCCTCACAGTTACAAGTCTTTTTATGTAATGGCTTTCTGACCCAGTATCGATTAATATATAATGTGTCGTTTCTTCTATTAAAAAAATAAAGCTTGCTAGATGTTCTAAGCTCCATGCATTTATGATTTACCCAACAAGACTCTTTTGGGTCGTCACATTAATTAACTAGTCATATGTTTCTCTAGGTATTGTTTCCGTGTGGGAGTCCTGTTGATTTTGTAAACTCCCTACTGATGTTGGCAAATTGCTTCGTGGGCAATTGTCTTCCACTGTGTAAAACTTCTTGGTGATTTATACATCTACTTAAAAAAAAAAATTAGGGCCCGTATAGCATGTGGTACGATGTCGTTGGAAAGACTTCTGAATTGACTTTTGACTTAATCGAGTGCAGATGATATTTATTTATTAAAAAAACTTCAGTTTAAATTTCAAGAATTGAGCTTCCATATATGTTTTATTAGAAAGAGTATTGTTCAATTATATACATTACACACATGAATAAAACCCGAGAATTTCAATCATGCTTCTATTCATCAATGTAGGATTTGGGTTTAAGCTTTCCATTGTCCCGTTTCATCAATGGTCTCTTGATATATATGAAGAAGTGAAACCCGTTCGGAAGAAAAACTTACCTCTTTATCTATTTTTGAGAGGCTTGGATTTTTCAAAACTCCATGAACATACAGAAGACAAATGATATTCCCGGTGAATTATGGTTGAATATACCAAAATGTCACACGTAAAAGAATCCTTAAATTGTATAATAAAAGACAATTCTCTTAATCCATTTCATACGTACCAAAACGAATATGTTAAGTGTATCAGAAATGTTAGATCAATCAACAATTAAATCATTATAATTTAAATTCTTAACAGCTAGTATTCGATTTCATCTTTTATTTTGGTTATTGTGATATTTAAGGTATCTAAAAATCAAACGAAAAATACCAAGCTACTAGTTTTCTATGAATAAACTTCCAGGCCACGTGTTTGCGGAAAAAAAAAGTATGAAACAGCAAGGGAAATACAAATTTCAAAAGATATTGTTTAGAATGGAAATTCATTTTGGAGAGGTACAAGAATTCACTGATATCATAAATGTGAATGAAAGACATCCAAGAAATGCATATCTATAATATTAAGTAATCATTATGTCTATGTCCACCTATAATGAATTCGTGGATTGTATTCTTAACCAAACACATATGGATTGTTAATGTTCTATCTTAACTAACGTCCCAAGTACTTAGGTTATTTGATGATAGGAATATGCTATTATAATTAAGAAGTCTTGAGAATAAATATATTAAATACTTGTTGGAGAATTTTTTCACTTTTCGAATTTCGCTCCAATATATGAGTATTATGTTTATGAACATATTCATGAATTCCCGAGATATATCAATTTTCATCCTCAACATTCTAATGATGCTTTATTACTTCGTAATACAAATTTACAAATGAGATAATATATCTTTTATTCCCATCTTAACAAATTATGAGATACATTTTTAATTCAAACTTATTTCTTTTCTAATCTACTTCTTTTCTAATCTGATTCATTTCTTCTTCCGACATCTCGACTTAAACTAAATGCGCCTCTCGGTTACTCCTTTGTAATAAAAATTTCGATTGCTCTCGGTTACTTAGCCCTATGGCCAATTTCTTAGCGTCAATTCAGGTGGGTGACGGTTAAGGCACGGTACTTTTGAATTTTATTAGTAAACCTAAAATTTGTCCCGCGTGAAGAGTTAAACCTACTAATTGTTAAGAGATTTAAAATTCATTTAATGGGTCTAGGTTTCATACCTTATGAATATTTTATCAAAAGAAAGTATTATGAATGTAAAAAATACCATTAAAAGAGTCGTCCTCTGAATAAAACTCTGACAATGCTCGACTCTGAATACATGATAATTAGAAAAGAGCCTCATTCACCAAAGTTGGGTCTTTATTTTATCCTGCGATGGACTTTGTCGGTAGGATATCCTCTGTGGAATTTTGTTGCCAAACTTAGAGGAAAGTCATTTTGGAGACCTCTACAAGTCGTAGTTTAGATGCCATTCCTTTCCAACCATCTATCTACAAACAGCTCCCACCTTTTGCAGTCTCGATCTCATGAATACACTCTCCATATGCATCATTATGTGAAAACTTATGGTTCAGAATGGTACGCTCATGTCAAAAGTAAAATTGTAACAACATATATTCGACGCGGTTTCATCATTATGTGATGATAGTTATATCTTGTAATTAGTTAATATGGTTTCATCTTTATGTTGTAACATAAAAGTCCGTGGAACCATATCCAATAAACGGTGTTACATATGGTTCACGACGGGATATGTATGATATGATTGCACTATACATATATCAAAACATGATATATGACACGTAACACAACGATAAAACAAATTATAAACAAAGTAGATATCATATAAACAAATATGACGTTGCTTAGATACAAGGAACGAACCAATTAAAAATAGAGAAATCATAGTTTTTTTCATTGTGTTACGGTAGTTCCATTATTTATTTAACGTGGTTACATCATCATATTATGCTTAAAAGTCTACACAGACACAAAGATCAGCCTACTTAAACAGAAAGATGAAAAAAAATTAGACAAAGAGTAGAAACCATATAGAACCATGTAGAAAGACAACAAATTACACACAAATTGGAACCATTTATACACAAAAATAAAACTACTCACTGATCCCGACTATCTATGAACAAATAATTCTTGGGAAAATTACAATTAGGTCTCTCGTCTATAGCATATTTACTAGTAGAGTCCCTGGCTTTTCAAAACTAATTTTGCCGTCCATACTGTCATGGGCTAAAACTCTCTCTTGTAAGCTAACTCGTGCGGCACTCAAGCTCCTCGCATAAGTCAGGCTCACTCGCTCCAACACTCTCTACTCAACCCTTCGGGAGGGACAACACTACCCAAGTGTGCTAAGAAGATGGGAGGCAACACTTGTATTGCTTTCCAACTGTTGGATGATTTACAAATGAGGGGAACACCCCCTTGTATACAAGTTTTGGAAGGCCTAGCATTAGATGCCACCTCCTTACTTCCAACTACCACCTACCTTCATAAATGCTAGCTTCCACACACCATAATAAATGCTAGCTACTAACTACTCGCATTAAATGCATCGGGAAGCATCTCGGAAGCTTTCTGGATTAACCTTGGGTCGTTCGGGCCCTCAATGGCCATGTCGAGCATTTTGCAAAGTTAACTCGTGACAATTCTCCCCCACCTAATCTCGCAACATCCTCATTGCGCCTTCAAACTCGGCAATCTTCGTCTTGAATTGCCATAACACATCTTCACGTTCCCAACTAGCATCACTATCCGGGTGTCCTCTCCATCGCACCAAGTACTCATTATATCCCGGGATAGCTCCTCTTCTTCGAATCACTCGCTTGGACACAATCGACTCAATCTCCCTGTCGAATTGCGAATGTATATTGGTTGTGGTGCATTGTGACTCGCCGCGGCCTGGATCATCCTTATCTGTATGATAGGGCTTCAAAAGGCTCACATGGAAAATCGGGTGGAACTGCAAGTTGTCCGGCAATTTCAGCCTATAAGCCACCTTCCCAACTCGCTCTACTATCATAAATGGCCCTTCTCAGCGCCGAATCAAACTCTTGTTCAAACTTTGCGATGTCTTCGATTGATGGACGAGGTGCTTGACTAACACAAGGTCCCCGTATAGCCCGTCATAATCGTAGAAGGGGTAAGTGGCTAAGTATGTCCTTGCCATCTCTGTCTTCCTTTGGAAAATTGATAGGCAGTCGGACTTGCCCCCGTATAGCCCGTCATAATCGTAGAAGGGGTAAGTGGCTACTGTCCCATTGCAATCTCAAAAGCGCTTACATTCGTAGACTCACTCCGATATAGGTTCTAGGAGAACTGAGCCACGTCTAACAGCTTCGCCCAATCTTGCTTGTTGGCACTCACGTAGTGCCGTAAATATATCTCTAATAGGCCATTAACTCTCTTCATATGTCCATGGTTTGTGGATGCACGGCCGAGGAGAAATTCAAATTTGACCCCATGTCTTGAATAACTCCTTCCAAAATTGGCCTGTGCAGCGAGTGTCATGATCACTCACGATCATCTTTGGTACTCCCCAATACTTCACCACATGCTTGAAGAAGAGTTTTGCCGTTTCCTCTGCGGTGCAATCTTTGGATACGACAATGAAAACTCCGTACTTAGAGAATCAATCAACTACCACTATAATAGTGCCGCAACCCTTGGATTTTGGCAAGGCCACTATGAAATCCATTGAGATACTTTCCCAAGGTCTCTCGGGAGTTGGCAACGGCTCCAGTAATCCTCTGGGGAGAGCTTGCAAATTCTTATCTTGTTGGCACCCAAGACAAGTCTTCACGTAGAGGTCCACATCATCACACATGCTCGGCCAATAGTATGACTCCTCTACTATGGTTTGTGTATGATTCGACCTTGGATGTCCTGCCTAGTTGGAGTTGTGACACTCCTTGATGATGTTCTTCCGAAGTCCATCCCACCTTGGCATGAACACTCGATTGCCCATGGTATGAAGCAACCCCTCCTCGACCCAAAAGTAGTGAGTCTTCCCTTCACTCACTTGCGCCACTAATTGTGCTTCTAATGGGTCGTGCTTTATACCTTCTTTGATCTTGTTACAGAGAGTGGTTGTTGCCAAACTTACCGCAGTCAGTTTGGTCTCTTCGGTTGGCTTGTCCTCCACCGATTCCTCCCCCACTTGCATTGCCGAGAGTCCTCTCGAGGGAACCTTCCCCTCTCTCACAATTGGCACCGTGCAAGTGGTTTCACTAACAATAACCATAGAGTTACTAAACGGAATGGGAAAAGTTTGAACCTCATCCATGAACTCAATGTCGAGGATCATAGGGTAGTCATCCATTGTGACCCCCGAGAAATCCACTTCTCTGTGACAATCACCAAGTCATACCTTGACACCCTTTGCCACTATAAATATTAGAATAGGGTTGGCATTCACCGTCTTTAACCAACCCTTCTCCTTCTTTTACGCAATCCCTAGCCATGATGCTTTTTAAATTCTAGGAAGTTGTGGGAAGCCCCGGTGTCGAGAAGCGCCTTAGTTTCTCGAGTGTTGAATTATACCGTGACATACATTTGCCCCATCCTCTCCGACTTGGGCATCTCAGTCTTGGCGTTGATGGTGCTGAGGAGTCGTAGCGCTCCTACTCTCGCCTCTTCTTCTTCACGTACTTCCATCGCGGAGAACTTCAGCTTCTTTGGGCAATCATTAGCTCGATGAGGCCCTTCGCAAATGTAGCACCCTCTTGGCCTCTCATACCACTTCTTGCTCCTTTTTCCCCTCTCATAGTGCAAATTGGTGCGATACTCTCGTTCTTTGTTCTGCAACTTTGTGTGCTCTGCCCTACCTTTGCCCTTGTCATCCTTTCTCCCCTTCTTAAGAGACTCGGACCTTTGGAACTCGATGAGGGACTCAGCAATTGCAATGGTTGACGAGAGATCTTGCACACCTCGCTGCTATAACTCAGTCTTTGCCCATAGTTGTAAGCTATCCACAAGGGTAAATAGAGACTCCTTCTCGCTCATGTCGGGAATCTCTAAGACCAACTCCTAAAAAGCTTTCACATACTCATGCACTCCACCCTTGTGCACAAGCCCTTGAAGATGTGCCGGCGCCTCGTGCTCCACGTTCTCAAAGTAAAATTGCTTCTTGATCTCCCTCCAAAAATCATCATATGAAGCCATCATGCAAGTGCCCCACTCTATCTTGCCATCCTTCCTCTCCCACCATAGCATCGCGATGTCGGTGAGAGAGAGCGATGTGGTTTGGATCTTGACCGCACCATCCTCAATGCGCCTTACCTTAAAGTATTGCTCGAGCCCCCAAAGCAAGTTGTCGAGCTCCTTCACATTCCTCATGCCACTGAAACTCTTAGGCTTCGAAACATCTCCAAGCCCCATCGAAGGTGCCGCTACTCCTCCATTCGTGACCGCCTTCATTCACAACAACACTTGCTCTTTGATAATTCTATACTCAGCCAGTATAGTCGACCTTACCTCCTCGATTTGTGCTTGCAAGTTGATTGTTGCAGCATCGTACACCTCTTACCTCTTTCCATCGAGTTCGTTGAGCGTGCCTTACATCCTCCCCTCGAGCGTGGCACCTTTGTGCTCTAGCTCTTCGATGCGTAGCGTCAAGTCCTCCAACTTGTCTTCACTCACCGATATTCTGAATCGCAACCTTCCAAGCTCCTTCTCTAAGGAATCCAAACCATCACGAGGCACTGACTTATCCTTGCACCTATTTTTCTTCACTACGGCAGTGGGCCTCTCTAGCTCCCTACCGATATGCTCAGCTACGGAAGCATCGTCAACTGTCGCCATCGTAACCTGGCTCTAATACCAACTGTCACGGTCTAAAACTCTTCCCTGTAAGCTAACCCGTGTGACACTCAAGCTCCTCGCTTATGTGAGCCTCACCCGCTCCAACACTCTCTACTCAACCCTTCGAGAAGGAGAACTCTACCCAAGTACGCTAAGAAGATGGGAGGGAACACTCGTATATTGCTCTCCAATTGTTGGATGATTTACAAATGAGGGGAGCACCCCCTTTATATATAAGTTTTGGAAGGCCTAGCATTAAATGTCACCTCCTAACTTCCAACTACCATCTACCTTCATAAATGCTAGCTTCCACCCACCATAATAAATGCTAGCTACAAACTACTCGCATTAAATGCATTGGGAAGAATCTTGGAAGCTTCCTGGATTAACCTTGGGTTGTTTGGGACCTCAATAGCCGTGTCGGGCCTTCCGCAAAGTTAGCCCATGACAATACTCTTTGATTTAATGTTGGTCTCGGGTCCCTCTTTGATGTCAGTAGTCATTTTTTCATTTTTTTCATGAAAGTAACCAAAATATCCTTAAAAAAATAAAAAAATTACCTTTTTCAACTTACACAAACTATAAACAACAAGAAGGACAACCCAGAAACTAAAACCAGATTTAACAAAATCAAAACCCAACCCCAACCCTAACCCCAACCAAAACCCATCGCCAACCCCAATCATATCAACCATCGCTTGTCATCGTCGACATCTTCAGGTGAGCGACCAACTATCCTCAAAGTGCGATGTGGAAATCTGCAAGGTGCTTGGTCAAAAAGGAGTGGGCCAGAAAAAGGCTGATAGAGGGATGCTGGATGGCGAGGTTGAGGGAGAGGAGGAGTGCGGTGGCGAAGGGAGGTGTGAAAGGAGGGATCAGGATGGGTGGGAAACAATGAGGTAGTGAAGGGGGAGGGTCAAGAGAAGTAGGTGGTAGAGGTGGCAGCAAGGGAGGGGGCCTTTGGGAGGGCGGGGGAGGGAGGGTGTGGGGAGATGGGAGGAGCGGGGCGGTGCTTATTAGGGGTGGAAGGTAGGTCATGCGGGGGTGAGTGAATGACGATCTGGGGGAAGAGGAGGAGATGGTTGAAATAGGAAGAGACGCCAACGCTTTCAGTTCCGATTTGAGATTCTGATTTCTGGGTTGGTGTCGTAGTTGCTCTTGTTGTTCATAGTGTTCTATAGGTGGAAGAAATTAAATAAGAGCTGACGTCAACCGGAGGCCGAGATCAACATTAACAAAAAGAGCACTGACGGCAAAATTAGTTTTGAAAATACAAGGACCTATTAAAACATATGGGGTCTAGGCCTTATAATTCTTAGGGTCTACACAATCCTCCTTTTCCTCCATACTTTCCTCCACACTTTCCTCCATGTTTTCCTCCATGTTTTCCTCCACACTTTTCTCCATGTTTTCCTCCACACTTTATTTCTCTTTTCATAAGTTGATACATATATATAAATAGACCTTTGTAGGAAATTGTAAACAAGAAGAAGAGATAATTTACATTGGAAGAAGATTTCATTCATTCATCTCTCTCTCATTGCTTCTTCATCTTTCTCCTAAACTTCTAAATTTCTGAAACAAATATATCCAAATTTAATTCTTTTTATGGTATCAGAGCGGTAGCTCACTTCTTGCTTCAGCTAAAATAACCTTGTACTCCTTCTCCAAAATCTCTCTTGGTACTCATTAAGAATGGCAACTTCACCATATGTCGTGGAGAACCCAGAAACTATAACTCCAGAATCTACAACTCTGTGACTTAGCCAACATTTTTAGAACATGGGAGGAGAAGTTCAGGTGCCTCCTCTCTATCTCCACCCAAGTGACAACCCAGCCGTGGTGTTGGTTACTCCCCTGCTCGAAGGAAGCAGTAATTTCCATGCATGGAGCCGAGATATGAGGTTTGCTCTTCGATCCAAAAATAAGTTGGGCTTTATTGATGGTACTACTCTTGTCCCTGCTCTTGATAATCCTCAGTATGCTAATTGGGAGCGTTGCAACACCATGATTGTTAGCTAGATCTTGAGATCTGTAGATCCAAAAATTTACCAAAGTCTTCTATATTTTGAGAATGTATCTGATTTTTGGCATGATCTGTGTGAACGATTTGGTCATGGAGATGTTGTTAGAGTCGCTAGTATTCAGCGAGAGGTTCATTCTTCGAACCAAGGTGCTCATACTGTCAATATTTATTTAACTAACTTCAAAAATTTGTGGGATCAACTGATCCAGTTTCGTCCTCTACCACGTTGTAAGTGCAATCTGGTGATTGACTGCAATAATTATCAACTCTAGCGGGTGGTCACCCAGTATAGAGAGAATGATCAAATCATAATATTTTTACAAGGTTTGAACGAGAGTTACGCTGGTACTAGACAACAAATTCTCTTGATGGATCCGATGCCATCTATCTCCAAGGTGTTATTTTTGGTTCAGCAACAAGAGAGACAGATCTCTATTGACTCTATAGGGACTAATCATATTGCTTCTATACCTCGTGTTGCTAACCATGTTGAGTTTACAAGCCAGCTTCCAGAATAGGGCATACTTGCAGCTCAAGTTTCAGGTTACAAGAAGCCTTGGGATAACAGCAAGAAGCCTCAGTGCACCTATTGCAATGTTCTAGGCCACACTATAGAAAAATGCTTCAAGAAGCATGGATATCTACCTAATTGGAAGTTTAGGAATCAGTCTGGGAATCAGGGATAATTTCATTCTGGCAATTCCTATTCTGGAAATGGAGGATTATTTTCTTCTGGACAGAATATTGTCAGACGTCCTTCTACACCGCCTACTCATAAAGCTCATTCTATTGAGTCTAAGAACTTGGCAGAGGAATTGAATAAACTATGTTTGTCTTCTGACCAATACAATTGTCTTCTGGCTATAGTTCAGCATGCTGGACCCAACAAATTTCATGTTTCTCCTGCTACTAACCTTGCTTCTACAGTGGCCCATAACAATTTCAATCCTTCATCTTTTCCTAACCACTCTTTTAATATGTCAGGTAAAAATATTTTGCCTATTGCTTTTTCTTCTTTCTCAGTGTTCCATGGTAAATGGATCCTGGATTCTGGAGCCACTGATCATATATCATGCTCTTTGAAGTCTTTTATCTCACATTCTCCCCTGTCAGATGTTGTCATAGGATTACCTAATGGTCATTATGCTAAGGCAACCCATATAGGAAGAGTTAAGCTCACACCTCACTTACTACTGATTGATGTGCTCTATGTTCCAACTTTTAGTTTTAATTTGATTTCTGTAAGTAAACTCCTAAAATAATCTCATTTGTCACTTACTTTTGAATCCTCTTCTTGTTATATACAGGACCCTCTGACATCGAGAATGATTGGTAATGCCAATGAAGAAAATGGGTTGTATATAATTGAGGAAGGGCATCAGAATGCATCCGTGCTTGGACCACATCCCTCAGTTAATACCTTTAATCTCATCCATAACCAATTTGACTTGTGGCATACTAGGTTAGGGCATCTTCCATCCCCTAAGCTATAGATTCTGCAGTCCATCCTTCCTTCCATTTCTTCTACTGTGGACAAACACTGTGAGATTTGTCACCTATCTAGACATAAACGATTATCTTTTCCTCTCAGTTCTTCTATGGCTGATGAACCTTTTGATTTAATACATGCTGATGTTTGGGGTAAATTTCACCTTCCTTCTTATGATAATTTCCAATATTTTCTTACTTTGCTTGATGATTATTCTAGAACTACATGGGTATTCTTGATGAAGTCAAAGTCTGAGGTTGCATCTATCCTCACATACTTTTCTGAGTTCATCTTGACACAATTTAACAAAAGGATTAAAGCCATTCGCACTGATCAGGGCACTGAATTTTTCATGAAAGAGTTTTTCCATCAGAAGAGAATCATACATGAGACTAGTTGCATATACACGCCTCAACAAAATGGTAGGGTCGAAAGAAAGCATAAACATTTGCTTAGTATAGCTAGAGCACTACTCATACATGCACATTTACCCCTTTGCTCCTGGAGTGATTGTATTCTCCATGCTACCTATTTGATAAGTCATTTTCCATCATCTGTTTTGAAAAATAAAACACCACATGAAGTTTTATTCAAAAGAGCACCTAGATTGGATCACTTACGGGTCTTTGGTTGCTTGTGTTATACATCCACAGTTATGCACAACATGACCAAATTTGATCCAAGAGCAAACAAATATGTCTTTCTAGGCATACCTTTTGGGATAAAAGGTTACAAACTTTATGATCTTCAACTTCATAGAGTCATTTTATCTAGAGATGTTGTGTTTCATGAAGATATTTTTCCTTTTCAGAATAGCCACATGTATGATCCAACTTATTATATTCCTTATGATCCTTCTATCACTTCACTACCTCTTACAACCCCTCTTACAGATGATCCAACCGAGTCCTTTCCATCTAATCTTCGAAGTCATTTTCCCTCACCTTCTCCTCCTGTAGTACAACCTGTTGCTAGTCCCTCATCTGGTATCATAGTATCTTTCCCTAGTTCTTTCTCTAGCTCCCCCTCTGGTCCAAGTACTCAGAGACCACTTACTGTTTCTGATGCTCCTCCTCAAACTTCACGGGTTAGAAGGGCCCCTACGTACCTTGCAAATTACATCTGTAATCTAATACCCGGGCATATCAATCATTCTCCATATGTTAACAGGTCTAGTCCTTATGCCTTATCTTTATTTTTGACTCTTGATAATATTTATGTTTCACATAAGGCTTTTAGTACTGTACTTCTTAAAGGACATGAACCTACTAGTTACCATGAAGCCTCCAAACATGAAATTTGGGTCCAAGCTATGAACTCAGAGTTACAAGCTCTACAAGACAACAACATATAGAACTTAGTTCCTTTGCCAAGGGACAAGACTACAGTTAGATGCAAGTGGGTATTTAAGATTAAATACCATGCTATGGTTCCATTGACAGATATAAAGCTCGTTTGGTAGCTAAAGGGTACACCCAGTCTTATGGAATTGACTTCATTGATACATTCTCACGAGTGGCAAAACTCACCACTGTGAGGGTTTTGCTTGCACTTGCAGTACAACATAATTGGTGGTTATTTCAGCTTGATGTGAACAATGCATTTCTAAATGGTGATTTAGAGGAAGATGTTTATATGGTCCTACCTCCCGGTCTACCAGTTTCCTCTCCTGTTGTTGGTAAAGTCTAAAAATTGAAGAAATCTCTTTATGGGTTGAAACAAGCCAGTCGACAGTGGTTCTCCAAGCTGACACATGCTCTCCTTCAAGCTGGTTTCCTGCAATCTGTCAATGATCATTCTCTCTTCACTAAAGTTACAGGACAATCTTTTACAGCAATCCTTGTTTATGTTGATAATATTATCTTAATAGGCAAATGACTCATCTGCAATTACTAATGTTAAAGCTTATCTACATAAGCAATTCAATCTCAAAGATCTTGGCAATTTAAAATACTTTCTGGGCTTGGAAATCGCTCGTCAGGCGGATGGAATACATCTTAGTCAGCAGAAGTACACATTGGAACTCTTGAAAGATGCTGGCTATTTAGAGTGTAAGCCATCTGATACACCTATGGATTCAAATTGCAAAATCACTAATGTATCTGGCACTCTACTTGATGATAATCCAGAGATCAAAGAAGATGATGACTTCCAAATCTCTTCCGATCAACCAGTGACATCCACTGCTTATCGACAACTAGTTGGCAAGCTTCTTTATCTCACCACAACAAGACCAGATATCTGCTATCCCGTACAGCAGTTGAGTCAATTCATGTCTCGTCCAACTGATTGTCATCTGAAAGCTGCATTCAGAGTTCTTCGTTACCTTAAAGGTAATCCAGGCTATGGTTTAATGTTCTCTGCTATTCCTGATCTTAAGCTTAAGGCTTACTATGATAGCGATTACGGAAGATGCGAGGATAGCAGATGATCTATTACAAGCTATGCTATTTTTCTTGGTAATTCCTTGGTCTCTTGGCAATCTAAGAAGCAACCGACAGTTTCTAGATCATCTTCTGAAGCAGAATATCGGGCCTTATCTTCTGTCATCTGTGAATTACAGTGGTTGCAATATCTCTTGGCAGATTTATGTGTCTCAACCTCGGGACCAAGTCTCATCTTTTGTGATAGCAAGCCAGCAATCTATATCACAGAGATTCCGGTGTTCCATGAACGCATCAAACATATTGAAATAGAGGCATTTTCCGCCTCTTTCATATTCCTACGGAGCACCAACCTGCAGATTTATTTACTAAGCCTTTGCTCAAACAACGGCATTACTACTTGGTGTCCAAGTTGGGAATGTGCAGCCTACACATTCCAACTTGCGGGGGCGTATTAAAATATATGGGGACTAGGCCTTATAATTCTTAGGGTCTACACACTCCTCCTTTTCCTCCATACTTTCCTCCATGTTTTCC
This sequence comes from Hypericum androsaemum, assembly GCA_963995505.1. NCBI lineage: Eukaryota > Viridiplantae > Streptophyta > Magnoliopsida > Malpighiales > Hypericaceae > Hypericum > Hypericum androsaemum. The sequence continues at coordinate 8,448,936 of OZ023188.1, forward strand.
TCCACACTTTCTTCCATGTTTTCCTCCATGTTTTCCTCCACACTTTTCTCCATGTTTTCCTCCACACTTTATTTCTCTTTTCATAAGTTGATACATATATATAAATAGACCTTTGTAGGCAACTGTAAACAAGAAGAAGAGATAATTTACATTGGAAGAAGATTTCATTCCTTCATCTCTCTCTCATTGCTTCTTCATCTTTCTCCTTAACTTCTAAATTTCTGAAATAAATATATCCAAATTTAATTTTTTTCAGGACCCGACTAATAATTATGCTAGGGACCTTAGGGTAATTTGTGCATAATTCTTTGTCGACGAAATTTGATAACGATAAGATTGAGTGACTATTTTATTGCATTAATTTCATTTAATCTGATTGTTCAACGTGAGAGGCCGCTGCTTGATTCTCAGCCGCCATTGTTATGGAAAGTAGCACAATTAGCGGGCAGAATAGTTCACCCAAAGATCCTCTTCACAAGAGTCCAGTCGACTGAATTCCTTAATGGTATATCAAGCACTTACAAAATCGACCCTCTTACAGAATCTCTATCCAGCACTTAAGGGTATTAATAATATTTTTTTATTAATAAAATTTGAGAAAAAACGAGAATCCAATTTTTGTTACCGCTTAAATCAACGAAACCTTCCTCGAAGTTAGAGTTACCCAAAAATTCGATCAAGTAAATCCCGCATGAAAAATATACACCTTAGTTAGTTTCCCAGCCACGGCTTTATTTTCTTTCTTGGTCGATCAAAAGAAAATTATTACTAAATTGCAAGACAGCACGAAAGAGTCATTTTTGGTACTATTAAATATTATCACAAGCCACTCGAAAAAATATTCAAAACCAGAAATGGTCCTGCGTGAAGTTAACAGCCAAATTAAGTGGCGTCTTTGAAATAATCCTCTTTTTGTTTCATGTTGCAATTTGAATTCATCCTCTTGTGGAATTTTCCGGTTGGATATCCTCTATGGAATTTTATTGCCTAATCTAGAGGAAAATCTCTTCTTATTCAAGACTAGTCAAAGTTTTGTTTTTTATAAATTCTGACATTTAAAATGCACTATTGTGCTCTATTTAGAAGTATCTCTCAATAATAATTTTTTATATTTGCAATACTTGAATTTAAAATCTCTTTGCGTGAATTCAATTCCCCGCCCACCCCTCCATAAATAGCTCAAACCTATTGATCTCTTGCCACCACCCTCACTAACAAGACTACCATTGTTATAACATTAAAGTACTCCGAAATGGGCCTCAAGTACACACTCCCCATATTCCTCATCTTTGGCCTGCTCTCACCATTCACCAACGCAGCCAATTTCAATGTCGTAAACCAGTGCAGTTACACAGTTTGGGCAGCGGCTTCACCAGGTGGTGGCCAACGCCTGGACGCAGGCCAGTCGTGGTCCTTCAACGTGGCGGCCGGAACAACAGGTGGCCGAGTCTGGGGCCGGACTAACTGCAACTTCGACGCCAGCGGACACGGAAGCTGTGCATCCGGAGACTGCAACGGTCTCCTCCAGTGCAACGGCTACGGGTCACCCCCCAACACCCTTGCCGAATACGGACTAAACCAATTCAATGGATTGGACTTCATCGACATCTCCCTCGTCGACGGGTTTAACATCCCAATGGACTTTAGCCCGACAAGCGACAGCTGCAAAGGGATAAAGTGCGCGGGTACGAGCATCCTGGACCAGTGTCCGTCTGAGTTGAAGGCCTCAGGGGGGTGCAACAACCCGTGCACAGTCTATAAGACCAACGAATATTGTTGCACTAATGGTCAAGGAACCTGTGGGCCGACTGATTTGTCCAAATTCTTCAAAGATAGGTGCCCAGATGCTTACAGCTATCCACAGGACGACGCAACTAGCACTTTCACTTGTCCCGGTGGTACTAACTACAAAGTTACTTTCTGCCCTTGAAGTTGTTGGGAATTTTTAGCCGTGCAGCGGAAACGGTAACGGTAACCATGGTGCTTAGTTGGTTCATACTGTAATAGTAAGATGTAATAAGTGCATCCTTTAGAGGCCAAAGGGTTTTTGGGTACATGATCTGCCAATGTCCCTTCATAACACTTCGATCGTCAATAATGATGTATCTCGCATTATATTGTCCTAATGGAATCAAAAGAAAATACACGTTTATGGTTATTACGAAGGATTCTATAGAAACTGTAAAATCAGAAAACTTGTTAGTGTGGGGTTTATGTCGGAAATGAAGTAATTTTCAAAAGAATGATGACCTCTTCTACGATTTTCAACTGCAATTGTTGTTCGCAAAAAGACGTCTAATAAGTTGACATTGTTCGCTATGCAAGGATCAGGCTCATTTTTGTGAATGGATTTGGGTCAAAGTTAACATGTCACAAACTTGTTATTCCCACGTGATACTTGGTCAAACAGATGTATATGATCATAAGGTGATTTTTTTCCATTTGAAATGTTAAATTATCATTTACTAACTTCATACTTGTTGATCGGCACCTATATTTTATTTTCTAAGTTAAACATATTCTAAATTATCATGGATTTTTGGGTCGGGCACTAGACCTGCTCGGACACTAGTAAAGGTTAAAGACAGTATTTTTTTATATTGAAATTTTTTTTCAACAAATTTTACTACATCAAGATTTTGAAGAGACTATCGATCGCGAGTTTTTCTTTCGCCAATTATTAACAATAAAATTCTACTTCTTCAAAAAAAATTAAGGGAAAAGGTATGAAAATATTAGACTTGACATATAAGTGCAAAGATAAAGGTCTAATGTTAAGAAAATTGATTTGTGAGTCCTATGAATCCTGCTGTAGATGTTCCCGAGAAAGTAATGATATATTAATGGAGAGAGTAATAACACACATTTTTTTAAGATACTGTCTTATCATACATTTTTGTTACACGTGTTGCATTGAGTTAGGATTTGTTATAAAGTATTTTCTTTTTAGTTATGCTGGTTGTTTTTGCAATATCAATAACTGTGCTAAGTTTCTTTTTGCGACACTTAAGGAAATTTTCACTTGGAGGTGAATATTTGAAGTCAAGGCGCAGGACATCATGTTCAAGGTTGAACATGGAGTTATTTTGAAGAGACATGTTTTGAAGATAATCTTGTTGGTTATGATATGTTGTGCTATGTATTATATATGCCTGTTTGAGAAGATGTTTAGTTTAGAATTTGATACAATGCGAAGACTTGTAAGTGTTTGTCGTAAAAGCCAAATTTATTTATAACTTTTGCAAAGATATGAGAATAGGGTAGTAGCGCGGAGGTGTGAGTCAGTCTACGCATCTTTTTAATCTAGTTATAGCAACAAAAGATTTCAGTCCCGTCAAATCAAGTTATTTGAATGAATCATGTAATTCGATGTTACCCCTCTTTTCTATTTCGATTCTAACATCAATAATTGTTAAGAAAAAATCACCTTTGAGGTGTAAATGTGCAGCGGAAATAATTACGTCATAAGCAAGAAAACAAGAATATAAGAGATTTACATATGACAAATGACATGTATCCCAACGGCACAAAACTTTGTAAATATTTATGAAGTTCGGGGTTCAAACTCCGATAGTGTCATAGTGTAAATTTATCTTAAAAAAAATAAAATTAATTGGTAAAAAAATAGATTTACCTTCAAACCCTGGCAGGGCACAATGAGCGCTGAATAGTCCTCTGCAATTAGACAAAGTCCAATCGACCAAAATCTTGAAACAGCGGTCACTCTCGATTTAGAAGTAATTGTTAATAAGTTACTTTTCAAATCATAGATCCGAGACTTAACCTGTAATAGAAGCCAAAGTTCCTCAACGTCGATCACGTGCATGCCAAGACCGTTTCATTCTCCCTGTTTTTGAATGATGACTGTTTCATTCTTTGCCAATGCAATTCCCTTTTGTTTATACCACATATATGTCTACTCCAATTTATATATTTTTATTTTTTTTGATAAGTGGATTAGTATTATAAATAAAGGAAGAAGTATTTATAGATACAAGGGTTTACATAGGAGAACAAACCCCCATTCTCGAAAGAACCCACAAATAACACAAAGACAAGATTACAGATGCAATCAAACAAAAATCCAATTGCATAATCAATCTCGTATTGTTCAGAAGAGCAGCATCCATCCTATGAGTGGCAGATCCAAACGCTCCCCAAGAGAGCCAAACGTCAACATAACGCACCCCAAGAGCAAGAATCAATTAGGAGGAGACTTTCCCAAATCTTTTGCCATCACACCAGCCTGCTTGATAACATTAACTACCGTAGCAGGCTCACCATCCCAATCAACACCAATTTGGACAGCTACCTTCCGAAAAGCAGTATCCCTCTCAATTAAAATCTATTTTTGATCCTTTTTTGGTGGTGAGGGAGTGAGTGATTTAATTGTTTGATTTTCTTGGGCCAAAAGACTTCTTAAGAGTATTGTTTCTGTTTGAATAGAAGCTTTTTTGTTGATTGAGAAAGATAACACCTTAGCAGTTGGCTTTCGAGTACACTTTGAAGCACGTGACCCCAATTTTGGACTAGCTTGAATTAGATGCTCCGCTTCAAATGCTTGCATCATTTCCTCTTCCGAAATTAGGGCCGTATATGTTGGATCCGATCAGCCTGCATGCGTTACTACTTCCTCAATAAGAGCCGCCAAGCCAAAAGAAGAAACCACACACACTTGGCATGAGCTTTCCATGGCAGCAGTTTCCGTCCCAACATCGAGCTTACCTTGATCAGACTCAATTATTGATCTGTTCATAGCGCATGTGTCTGACCAAAGAATTGGGCAATCAACAAGTTGTTCCTCCTCAGTGTGCAGGTCGCCCAATCCCAAAATACTTACCTCGTCCGAGGCCACCGTGGCCAGCTGAAATTGGCCGCTGTCATGTGCCAAGTCAACGTCCTCATTTGTCATCTCCAATCAATTGAGTTCACAATTGACAAATAAGTGCAAGAATAAAGGTCTTATGTAAAGAAGATCGATTTCTGAGTCCTATGAATATTTCTATGGAGGTTCCCAAAAAAGTGAAGTATCTTAATGGAGAGAGTATCAATATACATTTTTATAAGATATAGTATTAACATGGATTTTGGTTAAGCGTGTTGCATTGGGTTAAGATTTGTTATGAAGCAGTTTCTTTTTAGTTATGCTGGTTTTTTCTGAAATTTGAATACACGTGCTAAGTTTTTTCCCGACACTAGTGGAAATTTTCACTTCGAGGTGAATATTTCAAGTGAAGGCGCAGGACATCATATTCAAGGTTGAACTTGGAGTTATTTTGAAGAGACATGTTATGAACATAATCTTGTTGGTTATGATATGTTGTGCTATGTAGTATATATGCCTGTTTGAGAAGATGTTTAGTTTAGAATTTGATATAATGCGAAGGCTCGTAAGCATTTGTCTTGAATGCCAATTTTATTTATGACTTACGCAAAGATATGAGAATAGGGTAGTTGACCGGAAGTGTGAATCAATCTAGTCTATTTATCCTTTCTTTCTTAGATTTAAGTCGTTTGAATGAATCACATAATTTGATGTTACTCTCTTTCCTATTTATATTCTAACATAAATAATTGTTACGAAAATTAACCACCTTTTTTTTTGGAAAGGTAAATGATATGTAAATTGATCTCCAAGAGATAATTACAAGAAGGTACATCAGTTGCAAAGGATTCAAACTGCAGACCAATTTACACCACACCTTTGAAAATTAACCACCTTTGAGGTGTAAATATGCGGCGGAAATAATTATGGTACAAACAAGAAAGCAAGAATGCAAGAAATTTTACGTGGTCAACGATTGTCTACGTCTACGGGGAGCGAGAAGTATCTTATTAAAGAGTTATGTTGTGAGTGCATCATTGGGGTTAGAGTGCCAGCGCCCTTTTGTGCGCCATTATACTTGGCAGGAAATAGTGATCCGACTTTGACCCATTTTTCAACAATATTATCTTTCACCAAACCTAAAAACAAAAGCTGACTCTGACTATGTAAATTTCGGTATCAAAAACTTTGTTTCAGACAAAAAGAAGAAGAATTTGAATGTTCAACGTGTGAGGTTGCTGCGCTTGCTTCTACAAGGAAATCAGCAGTCGTGGTTATGGTAATATCACAATGAGCTGTTAGGCTGTAAGTGTTGGGATATGTCAAGATAAGCAAGAAAAAGGATTTGGCTAGTACAAGTTGGTGCTAGCCAAGGGAGCCAATCCCCTTGGCAGAAGTTAGTGTTGGCGGACTCCATCTCGTTGGCGAATGCCAGATTCTACGCGAACAATTATTCTATTTAACTCAGACTCTTATTTTGAACTCTTAATTTGACTTAGATAGGTTTTTTGATGTACAAGCATTTGTCTATTATATAAGGACATATTACCCTAGTCCATGTATGGCTTTCTAGATACTCATCAATAAAAGTTTTCCTTTCTCCCTGTAGACATAGGCATTAGGTCGAATCATGTAATCTCCCGAGTACATATTTAGCAATATTGTTCTCTTGATATCCTTGATTTTCTAAAAATTGATATTGGAGCTTGGTTTGAGGATGGCAGATCACGGCGCGAAGTTTACTTTGTTAAGTTTGATGGATCATCGAATTTCAGATTATGACAAAGGCGTGTCAATGATTTGCTGGTGCAACAAGGGATGATCAACATGCTCTCTCGGAAAAAGCCTGAGAAGATGGAGGAGTAAGAGTGGGAAGAGATGAACGCCAAGGCGGTGGCGATGATTCGTTTGTGTTTGACGGATGATGTGATGTATCATGTCTTGGACGAAGGGTCACTAGCTGGGGTATGGAAGGAATTGTAACATATGTATATGTCAAAGATATGTCAAAGTCTCTGTCAAACAAGCTTTATATTAAGCAAAAGTCATATGGGCTTAGGATAATGGAGAGTTAAGATTTGAGCCAACACATCAATATTTTCAATCAACTATTTAGTGATTTAAAAATGGTCGATGTGAAGTTCGAGGATGAAGATAATGCATAGTTATTGCTGAATTCTTTACCAAGTTCTTACGAGAGTTTGGTTACAACTCTAACTTGGGGAAGGAATCTCTTATGTTGGAGGATATCACAAGTGCTTTGCTGGGGTTTTGTCAAAGGAGGAAGACTGGTGATGAACAAATAAAAGGGCTGGTTGTGAAGGGTAGCCATAGTTGTAGAGAAGAAAAAGATGGAAGAGGATCCAAGTCAGGGTCAAAGAGGTTAAAAGAAAATTACTTCGAGTGTGGAGAAAAGGGACACATGAAGAAAGATTGTCCAAAAATATCTCGAGATCATGAGGGAAAAGGATCGGAATCAAAGAATATGGCCTCTTACTCGGACTGGTTGGATGGTGATTATCGTTCTGCCTTATCAGGTCCTAAGCGTCGTGTTGATTTCTGAAATTTGGATAGCACTTTTTCTTTCCACATGACGCCCAATAAAAGGTGGTTCAACACCTATAAGTTCTTTGATTCAGGTATGGTGACTATGGGTGATGGTTCTACTTGTAGAATTGTAGATATAGATGATATACAAATCAAGATGTAGGATGGTGTTGAGAGAAAGTTGTGTAGGGTTTGGCATGTTCCAAAGTTGGAGAGAAATTTGATCTCATTAAAAGTAATAGATTATATTGGGTACAACTATAAGATTGTACGCGGGCTAATCGAGGTAGAGAAAGATGCTATCATGGAGATGAAGGATGAAAATGATGCTAAAAACACCTACATGTTAGTGGGGGCACGGTTGTAAGTGGAGTAACATTATTATGTTCTGATGGACAGGGAAAAAGTTCAGATCATGTGAGGGAGCAAAGACTTGACATAAATTGTTTAAGTACAGTTGGGATTTACAGAGATTTTATTAGCAAGATCCCGCTATTGTTGTCCAAAGGCGCGCCCAGAAAAGTGTTGGGTAGGTTTGGCATTAGGAATGCAAGGTTGTTGGTGACACTATAAGCAAATCTGGTTTCTCACTCAAGGCCGAATGGTAGAGTTTGTGTCGAGGGTTCTACTTGGTGAAACAAAAGGCTTCCCAATGTATGCTATGGATTGTAGCAATTTTTAAGGAAAAAAATTCCAATGGAGAAGTTGTTAGGTTGTAGAGCATGGGGATGACCAAAAAATAGAGGTAGCCTCTATTGATCAAGGGGTTGCTTCGGCAGGTGACCAAGTTAGGGTTCGATAGAGTTTGGAGGGAATGCATCAGGCAACCTCGAAAAATACTCAAGTTTGGAGAGTGACTCCAAGTGATTGAACAAAGGTTGAGAAAAAGTGTATATGGTTTTATAGATGGAGTGTATCTATGGTTTGAGGTGGAGTCCGCTTTGTTTCGCAAGATCTCATGTGTTTCCAGGGGGCGGTGTTTCGTCAATGTGGAGTTTGTTGAAGTTTGGGATGGATCTTCATGGTTTTTCCACGGGTTGGCAGATGCCAAGTCCTACGGGGACAATTTTCCTGTTTCACTCAGACTCTTGTTTTGAACTCCTAGGTCAACCTAGATAGATTTCTTGATGTACACGGGTTTGTCTATTTTATAAAGACATGTTACCCTAATTCATGTATGGCTTTGTAACTCGGATACTCATCAGTAAAAGTTATCATTTCTCCCAGTAGACATAGGCAGTAGGTCGAACCACGTAATCTCGCGTATCCATTATTCGCGTTGTTGTTCTCTTGATATCCTCAATTTCCTAACAGTAAGATGTCATGGAATAGTCCTCTGGAATGTTTTTTAAGGAAACAAACAATACTATTATAAATCATTATTCGGGAGAGTCTACAAGGATCAAGTCTGCTACATCCAGAGGGTGTAAAGAAATCCTGTTTTCAAAAGCGTAGCCAACCTACATCGCTTACTCAAATAATCAGCTACTCGATTGTTTGAGCGAGAGGTGTGGAGCAAAATACAATGGGGTTAAGCTTGTAAACCTGGTCAGAGCTTATCAAATAGAAGTTTGAGATTCCAGTCCACAACATGAGTTGGATCACATAAGAAAGCAAAAGCTATCATACAATCAGTCTCAACCTCCACCTTGGACGAGGCATACAAACACGACACCAAATCCAACGAGAGTTGGATAGCTAAGAGTTCAACTTCAACAGGGGAGGACGCTGAAACTAAAGCTGATTGGCCATTAATAACGAGGCCTTTATGGGATCTAGCAACCACAGCAACGCATGAGCGAGAGGCCTCCACCCAAGATGCATCGCAGTTGAACTTCATCACGTCCAATTCAGGACCAGTCCACGAAGCTTGCCGGTTCAAAAGTGAGGGTTCATCCTACAAAGGCAATCTGTCAACCTGCAAAAATTCAAAGCAGGAATAAGAAGCAATAGAAGCAGAGTGAAGAGGGTCAATTTGAACACCATCAAAGATAAATTTATTTCTCGAAACAAATATACATCGCAAGGTAGACCAAATTTTTAGTTTCAGGCTCCTTTAACAGCATGAAAATGCTAGCAAGCCAATGAGCAAAAGAAGCATGTGAAAATAGCTGAACAACATGACCAAAGTGACTAGCAAACGAACATACATGAGCATGATGACAGTCGAAGAGCATATGGCATATAGATTCATGCAGACTGCTACATATTGCACAAAGGAGAAGGGAAAAGGTGCCTCCTGTGTAGGACTCCAGCAACTGGAGGCTATTTTTAGCTGCTCTCCAGATAAAAATTTTAACACGAGGGTAGATCTTTGATGAGTGTGGAAATACTCTATCATCCATGTATGTTTTAGTGTCGATTTTCCATTGTTTCTAGTGTTTTTGTGTGTTATGTATCGTTGTATTGTTATATATTGTGCTTTGAACGCTTTAGTGTAGTTCTTGTGATTTTTATTACATTTCGTTCATGTTTATTACTAGGAGAGTATGTGGTGATGCGAGGAGGATATTGGTGCACTTTGGAGCGTGTCATAGGCGATCGGATCAGCCGGGACAATTGGCGTTTTATGAGACCCAAGAAAGCGTAGAGCAAAACTGAGCCCTTGTGACTCAAATACCGATAACTTTCTCATCTGAAGTCCAATGGAGGCAAGCAAGGTGGCCTTGGAAAGAAGACATCCGGAGCTACAACGTTGTATTCATAGGCTTCTTCAAATTTGGAGTCCAAGTAGGAGGAAAATCGAATCCAAAGTTGACCTTCGAATCTGCCAACAAATCTGACGAGTGGGCCAAATTTAAGGATTTGTTTTGGGCCCATTTTTGGGCATGAATAGTGAATTTCGTGGCTGGCACTTCCTAAGCCAAAAACTTGTATAAATAGCTTCCTTGGCTTATTTTGGAAAAACTAACTTTTAACTCTTAGACACTTTAGATATTTTCCCACCATTCACTCACCAACTCCACTCTCTCTCTCTTTTGGAAGAGAACTTGGCTCACCATTGTTGGAGTTTGTAGAGAACTTGAAGGAGAACTTTTGGAAGCTTGAAGATCATCTTGAGCTTTCTCTAACCCTCTCTTTTATGTTTATGCTTTACTTGCTTTATTTAATGGATATGTTTAGTTGTGTAGTTGATATGTGTGAGTAGTTGATTAGTGAGTTTGGTGCCTTGATGGCACTTACTTAGCCAATGGTTTAGGGGGTTAACATGCCTAGGTATGTGTACTAGTTAATGAGCTTAATGCTTAATCTCGTTTGATCACCTTGATTATGAACATAGTTAGTGTTAATCGCTGAGAGGGGTTAGGATTAACGGACCATTTAACTAGTTAAGTAGAAGCCTATTGATGAGAGATCACCTTAGGTGACTAGTTGTCCAAAGGATGGTGATTATAGTTGGTGTTTAGTTAGATTAGATGGCTAATTTGTCGCGAGAGCGTGGTTAGTTCATCTAAGTCTAGTTAAGAATCGATTTTGACTAATTTGTCGCGAGAGCGTTGATTAGTTGCCTTCGAAACATCTGGACCATATCATGAACTTAATAGACCCCATAAGCCATTTGGTTATTTAGGTTGTCATTGGTACTAAGCTCACTCTTGTTTCAAGTGTTTAAGCCATCGCCTTGTTTAGTTGCGATTTTATTTTAAGTCATATTGTGTTTGGAATTGACAACTCCATTTCTTATAGTCCTAAACTAGTGGTAAAGTCAAGTTTGCGGCCTAGCTTAGTCCTTGTGGGACGGCAATCTCTTACTTACTCATTATTGCAAGAGGGGTGAAAATCCTTCCTTTCAATTGGGGCCGTTGCCGGGGATTAAGTACTAGACGCTTAATTTGGCTTACGAACTTGGATTGGGATATTTATTTTTGTTTACTTGGTTACTGTTACTTAGTGCCTTTGTTGTTTGTCTTACAAGGTACTTATTTATCGCATGCGCTCAACTCGCTCAACGCACAACATTCCGATCGGAGTAGACGTTGACATTGGATACTTGGAAAGGGTATTGCAACAAGAGAGAAGGACACAAGCAAGGATGAATCAATAACCTCATGTGCAAGAAGCTCCACAAGGAGCTCTGCAAGGCGATGCGCAAGGAATTGGAGTTCCTCGAAGGTCTCTCATGGACTATGCTAGGCCCACCTTGGGAGGGGCAATGTCTGGAGTTCCTAGGCCTGCTATTCAAGCTAACACCTTCGAGATCAAGCCAGCGGTGATTCACATGCTCCAAGCTTTGGTCCAATTCAATGGATTACCGAATGAAGATCCCAACGACCATATTGCTAATTTTCTGGAGATAGCCGACACCTTCAAGCACAATGGAGCTACCGACGATGCTGTGAAGCTGAGGTTGTTCCCATTTACCTTGAAGGACAAAGCAAAGATATGGTATAAGGATCTGGTTGGGACAACAATTACGACATGGGAAGAGCTAGCTAATGCCTTCCTTGACAAGTATTTTCCCTTCTCCAAGACAAATAGACTCGTGAAGGACATTAACAACTTCCAACAATTCGATAATGAGTCGTTGAGTGAAGCTTGGGAGAGATTCAAGGGATTACAAAGGAGTTGTCCACACCACAATATATAAGAGGAGTCTTTACTCCAAACTTTTTACTTTGGTCTTGGACCCTCTACAAGGGGGACGGTTGATGCTGCCTCTAATGGATCCTTTTTGAGAAGAGAGAGAGATGATGCCTACCACATCGTGGAAGAATTAGCAGCTACAAATATCCTTATGGAAAATGAGAGAGGAAGACAACCTATTAGCAAGCAAAAGGGAGTGATTGATGTTGATGTTGCCTCCTCTATTCAAGCCCAATTGGCATTGTTGGCAAGAAAAGTGAACGATCTTAGCTTGAACAAGACCAATGCGGCAGCCGTAAGGACGACTTGTGAAGCGTGTGGAAATGTTGGCCACGAGATGCAAGAATGTGCTATGATGAAAACGGAAGTGGAGCAAGCACACTTTGTTGGTGGCCAAGGCCAAGGTCAAGGGGCAAATAGGATGGGAAATAACCCATATTCCTCCACCTACAATCCGGGGTGGAGAAATCACCCAAACTTCTCTTGGAAGGGAGGAAATAGTGGTGAAAATATGGCGATGGTCCCTGATAAAGGACCTCCTCTTCGGTATCAACCTCAAGGGCCCCCTCCGGGTTTCCAACCACGTGCGTCTTGACAGATAGAATGGGCGCTATTGAGGAAAGGTTTGAAAAGATGGAAAAATTTATGCAAGAAGTTAGAGGGGTGGTTAGCCAACAAGGCCAAATTTTGGCCGCCATACAATAACAAAGATCAAGGCAAGATAACCTTGAACAAATCCTCAAGGGTCAAGCAACCGCCATGCATAATATGGAGAGGCAACTTGGGCAAATAGCAAATGCAAGTGCCCACAGAGCGTCCGATTCTCTTCCTAGCTCCACGGAAGTGAATCCTCGAGGAAATGTGTGTGCAATTTCTTTGAGGAGTGGTAAGGAAATAGCTTCTCAAGAGGCAACCCGGAAGAACAATGACGATCCTATGGAAGCCAATGAGGAGGAGAAAGAAGTAGAGGTAGAAAGAGAGAGAAGTCCACCGGTTGAGAGTGCTGAAGAAGAAGTCTACGTGGCACCACCACCTAAAGCTCCTCGACTACCATTCCCTCAAAGAGTGAAGAAGAAGAATATGATGGATGACAAGTTTATTGGCTTGATGGAGAAAATGAAGAACATCCAGATCAGTATTTCTTTTCTTGAGATGTTGGATCAATTGCCGCAATACTCAAAGTTTCTCAAGGAACTCATCACTAAAAAGAGGAAGTGGGAGGATGGGCAGACGGTAGCCCTCACGGAGAAATGTAGCTCTCTCATCTCCAAAGATCTCCCGACAAAGTTAAAAGATCCAGGGAGTTTTACTATTCCTGGTTTTGTTGGTGATGTTGAGTTTCCCAAGTGCTTATGTGATTTAGGCGCTAGCATTAACTTGATGCCTTTGTCTATTCTGAGGAGACTTGGCTTGTGTGAGGTGAAACCCACTTCTATGCGTCTCCAATTGGCGGACCAAACCATAAAGAAGCCATTCGGGGTTGTGGAGGATGTCTTGTTGAAGATTGATAAGTTTATCTTCCCCGTGGACTTTGTGGTGTTGGATTTCGAAGAGGACAAGAGTTGTCCACTAATTCTTGGCCGGCCGTTTCTCAACACGGCACGTGCCTTGGTGGACGTACATGAAGGAAGATTGGTCCTCCGAATAGGGGAGGAGAAGGTAGAGTTCAAGATGTCCAATGCAATGCGCCACCCTCTTGATGAAGGCGTATGCATGAAGATTGATATGGTTGAAGATTGTGTCCTCAAGTTGGGCAAGGAGAGCTCATTGAAGATTGAAGATGGAATAAATGAAAAGAATGATGGAGAACAAGATGAGGATGACTTGGAAGAGTTCGTGGGAGAAGATTATAAAAAAGGTCTCCATGAGGATTTGGAGATTGATTTGAAGTATCCTACTCCACCTTCCATCATTAAGGCTCCAAGCTTGAAGTTGAAAGAGTTGCCCTCCCATTTACGATATGCATTCTTAAAGGATGAAGGATGACTTCCCATTATCATCTCCAACAAGCTCTCTAAGGAGCAAGAAGAGAAGGTGCTTGAAGTTGTTACCAAAAGGATTAAGGCCATGGCGTGCCAAATATCTGATAACAAGGGGACAAATCCAGACATGATTATGTATTACATCCACTTAGAGGAGGAAGCCAATCCAGGGGTGGAAAGGCTTCATAAGGAGAATATGAACAAGAAACATGATGCCCACATCGTGAAGAAAGAGTTCAAGGAGGGTGATCAAGTGCTACTCTACAACTCCCGATTGGGACTTTTCCCGAGAAAACACAAGTCCAAGTGGAGTGGACCATTTAAGGTGGTAAAAGTTTTTCCATTTGGGACCCTCAGATTGGAAAGAAGTAATGGAGGAGTCTTCAAGGTGAATGGCCAAAGGTGCAAGATTTACCTTGGTGGCAATATTGAACGACAAGCGGAAGTGCAATCCGTCACCTCACCCTCCAATGCATGAAAAAGGGGAGTAAAGCTAAGCTAATGACTATAACTTAGCATGTTTTTGTATTGTCTTTATATTGTCTTAGTCTTTATGTGTTTTTTTCTTATTACGTTTGTTCTTAGTCGGGTATGATTTTGAATCATCGATTCATGCTTATGGTATTTTTTTGCATTTTGAAGGTGATCTCAAGAAATTCGGACTTATCTTGGACGATTGGATACTTAACGAGGGCCATGGTTGTGGCATTTCTCTAGAAGCCAGGGGCATTTTTGAAGGCACAAGGACACCTCACCTATCATTAGTAAATAAACCATATCTTGGTTCACGAGCATCCGATGGAGCTGATTCTTGTGGCTATGGAAATCTAAGAGGTAGGCCTAAAACTTTGTAGTTGATGATTTCTTCTAGTTCGGGGTGGAAGGAGTCTCAAATCGAAGGAATATGGAAAATCGAAAGGGACCAACTTGCGATCGCAAGTTAACTTGCGAGTCCTTCATAGTCACAGAAGGTCCCCAAAATGACCTAACTTACGATCGCAAGTTAACTTGCGATCGCAAGTCCTTCATAGTCACAGAAAGTCCCCAAAATGACCCAACCTGCGGTCGCAAGTCTTTTCACACACCCGCCGGCAAAGAAAAGCAGAGAAGAGCCCGACCACCTCCTCCATCTCAAGACTAAGGGAAGTCTCCTAGCACTTTATTTTTCTTTAGTTATTATCTTGTCTTCGTGATGTCTTGAGTATTGCTATATATCTTTGTGATATCTTGTTCTTCATGTTTGATTGATGTTCATGCTTGGTTCTTATTACATTTGTTAATATAGCATAATTGTTTAGAAGTCTATGTGCTCCCGACACCTTGAGGACAAGGCATTTTTCAAGTGTGGGGGTGTGGTTCCACTTAGGAATCCTTTGTGTGTTTAGGTCTAGGTTGTTTTGTTAGGCATGGATTTCGCATGAATTTTCAAAATTTGACCCCCTTCAAAATTCTTTAACTTGTGTTAGAAGCTTACCACACACCTAGTTAGGAAATGAACTCGAGCACAAGGCCTAAGAACTTGTAGAAACTTCACCCTCGGTTGTTTAAACTAGTGGTTTCACTACGTAGATTAGACTAGAGGGTTGACGAGTGAACCTTGTGAGGAAATTTGAGCTGAAGGAGGAGACAACCGTCTTCATTTATTCATGAGGTGCCTACTTGAGTTTGGTTGATCGAGGTATCCTACTAGTACTTGATATGGTCTTGGTTGTGTGGCGTTAGTGAATGACGGGGGCTAATCCTTTGAAATTGAGCCTAGAGCTTTGGAGCCAACCTTTATATCCATTGTTTTAACCCATTGAGCCTGGCCATTCTTTGATCATATTATATATAAAACCAACTTTAAGCTTTATATCCACCATCCTCCCGACCTTTGGTCATCCGATCCGAGGACACATAGATTTACACCTTTTGGGGATGTTATGTATTGGGATTAATTGGTAGCTTAGTGTTTATGTGGGTTAATTTATTGGGAATTTGGGTAGTTGAGAGGCCATACAAAGAAGCCGAGTTTTTGCCTAGAAAATGCCAAGTTTGTGTTTGTTGAAAGAAAGAAAAAAAAAGAAAGAAAGAAAAAAGAAAGAAAAGAAAAAAGAAAGAAAGAAAGGGAAGTGAAGGTTGAATAAGGCATTAATTATTGGCATAACTCGTGCTACGCGGTCTTAGGAAATGGGTGAATTTTGAGAGTGTGCTTTAATTATTTATGGTGAGGGTGTTTAGAATAGACGAGAGACTAGAATGCTTTAGCAACAAGTCCTCGGATTGGGTGGTTTAACTACTATCCATATATATTATCTCACCAATACCTTAGCCCCATTACAACCTGATTGAAAGCCCCTTGTTCACGAGCAACCACACGACTTTGAGACACTGTTGAGTAGGACGTAGGATATTTTGAAAGACATCGGTCATATACGCGAGAGATAGGAAGTTGGCTACTTACAAATCGTGAGCTAAAAATTTCCAAACCTCTGAGTGCTTTACCTTCTAGTGTCTTTTACATAGTGATAATACTTGATTAAACCACCGAGTGGTGAGGTGTCTACCGGGTCTTACTCTTTGTGTTTGAGTTGATGAACTAGCGAGGTAGTGGGGTGGACTTTTGATGTGAGTTTGAGATTTTGAGGGGAGTCAATTTGTGAATTTATCATGCCTAGTCTTGTCCTTTTCATGTTTTCTTTCTTCTGTGATTGTGATGTGATTGTGATTGTATGAGTATTGCTTGAGGACAAGCAATGATTCAAGTGTGGGGGTGTGATGAGTGTGGAAATACTCTATCATCCATGTATGTTTTAGTGTCGATTTTCCATTGTTTCTAGTGTTTTTGTGTGTTATGTATCGTTGTATTGTTATATATTGTGCTTTGAACGTTTTAGTGTAGTTCTTGTGATTTTTATTACATTTCATTCATGTTTATTACTAGGAGACTATGTGGTGATGCGAGGAGGATATTGGTGCACTTTGGAGCGTGTCATAGGCGATCGGATCAGCCGGGACAATTGGCGTTTTACGAGACCCAAGAAAGCGTGGAGCAAAACTGACCCCTTGCGACTCAAATACTGATCACTTTCTCATCCGAAGTCCAATTGAGGCAAGCAAGGTGGCGCTGGAAAGAAGACATCCGGAGCTACAACGTTGTCTTCATAGGCTTCTTCAAATTCGGAGACCAAGTTGGAGGAAAATTGCGTCTAAATTTGACCTTCGAATCTGCCAACAAATCTGACGAGTGGGCCAAATTTTAGGATTTGTTTTGGGCCCATTTTTGGGCATGAATAGTGAATTTCGTGGCTGGCACTTCCTAAGCCAAAAACTTGTATAAATAGCTTCCTTGGCTTATTTTGGAAAAACTAACTTTTAACTCTTAGACACTTTAGATATTTTCCCACCATTCACTCACCAACTCCACTCTCTCTCTCTTTTGGAAGAGAACTTGGCTCACCATTGTTGGAGTTTGTAGAGAACTTGAAGGAGAACTTTTGGAAGCTTGAAGATCATCTTGAGCTTTCTCTAACCCTCTCTTTTATGTTTATGCTTTACTTGCTTTATTTAATGGATGTGTTTAGTTGTGTAGTTGATATGTGTGAGTAGTTGATTAGTGAGTTTGGTGCTTTGATGGCACTTACTTAGCCAATGGTTTAGGGGGTTAATATGCCTAGGTATGTGTACTAGTTAATGAGCTTAATGCTTAATCTCATTTGATCACCTGGATTATGAACATAGTTAGTGTTAATCGCCGAGAGGGGTTAAGATTAACAGATCATTTAACTATTTAAGTAGAAGCCTATTGATGAGAGATCACCTTAGGTGACTAGTTGTCCAAAGGATGGTGATTATAGTTGGTGTTGAGTTAGATTAGATGGCTAATTTGTCGCGAGAGCGTGGTTAGTTCATCTAAGTCTAGTTAAGAATTAATTTTGACTAATTTGTCGCAAGAGCGTTGATTAGTTGCCTTCGAAATATCCAGACCATATCATGAACTTAATAGACCCCATAAGCGATTTGGTTATTTAGGTTGTCATTGGTACCAAGCTCACTCTTGTTTTAAGTGTTTAAGCCATCGCCTTGTTTAGTTGCAATTTTATTTTAAGTAGCATATTGTGTTTGGAATTGACAACTCCATTTCTTATATTCCTAAACTAGTGGTAAAGTCAAGAGGGGTGAAAATCCCTTACTTACTCATTATTGCAAGAGGGGTGAAAATCCTTCCTTTCAATCTTCAACTTCCTAATTGTCTCCCAAATAATCGAGTCAAAAGAGGGAGCACTAGAGCTTGCGTGCTCTAAAGCCACAACCTGTTGGTTGAGGTTTTTAAGGGTATGATACCCTTTCTTAACCGAGTAGATACCAGAAGAATTAGGAGTCCAAACCCATTTTTGAGGAGTACTTGGACTCCTAAAAGAAATCCTGGAGATTGTCACTTTTTCGGACTTTGAAAACAAGGAATCTAGAAGATTCCATTTTCAATTAAGTGTCTGGAAACAAATCAAATCAGAAACTCTTGCCAAATCCTTTCCCTCGGGAGGAAGGGAAATGATTTTAGCACCAGGAAGAGACGGAATCCAAAGACTACTTCAAATACACGAGTTAGAGCTAATTCCAATCCTATAAATCAGACATTTAATAAGACCATTTCTACCTTCCAAAATGCTAGACCAGATCCAAGAAGGCTTACTACCTTTTGCTACATTATTCAGGTCAGAATTATGGAAGTAAAGACCTTTAAGCACACGAGAATAAAGAGTATCATGACAAGAAATTAATCTCGAGGCCTGTTTAGCGAGACGACCAACATTAAATGTTCTGAAATCTCTAGAATCTAAGCCCCCTGACTTCTTGGAATCAGAGAGCTTGTCCCAACTTACCCAATGGACCTTTCTAACCGCAACATCACCAAACCACCATAATTTGGCCATTTAATTTATTGCAAAAAGTTTTAGGGAACAACAAACATTGCATAGTATAACAGAGAACGGAAGATAAAATAGACTTAATAAGGACTTCTCTTCTCGCCATATTCAACAATCTTTGTTTCCAACTCATGGTCTTACTTTTAATTCTATCCAGAATGAACTTAAGAGCTTCAGATTTAGACAAAGCCCAATCGTCAAAAATCTTTAAATAGTGGTCACTCTCAATTTGGAATTAATTGTAAAAAAGTTGCGTTTCAAATCATAGCTCCAAGACTGAACCTGTAATAAAAGTCCAAGTTCCTCAAGATCGATCACATAAATGCCGCGAGACAAATCATACAAATAGTTCCCTGCCATGACCGTTTCATTCTCTCTCTTTTATAAATGACGACTGTTTCATTCTTGGACTATGCAATCTCTTTTGTTTATATCACAAATACATTGCACTGTGGAATAATCAAAATTTGAATTGAGTTGATAATTGAATGATGATAAAGCTATACTAATATATATTTCATACTGATGTATTCTTTTTTTAGGAAAAAAGTTAGAACTTATATTAATCATTAGAATCATACAAAAGGAGCAATTGTAGCCCACGAGGAGGGCTATGAACTACCTCACTTACGTTAGTCCCAAGTCTTGAGGCCTTGGCTAATCTAGGAACATGAATTACATGACAAAGGGGTAACTTCAAAAGCTTGGCTTCGACTTCCAAAGCGAGCAATTCCACATTCCAATCGATAGGAGGTGAAGAATTATTGAGGAAGTCAACCAAGGGAAGGTTGTCAGACTTAATGATAGTCCTGATAAAGGAAAAGTGCTGCAGAATTAAGGTAGCAGCTTCACCAATTACAAAAGCTCCGGCTTCCAACGCCGTGATAGCCTTGTGTGTGGAGTTGGAGATTTCCACTAAGCAACCCTCTGAGTTCCTGCAAACAACAGCGTAACCAGCCACGTTATCAATGGCTGTCCACGATGCGTCCACGTTTACTTTGATTGTACCAAGCTCTAGAGGATGCCAACACTAGGACACTTCAACTGGGGCATGAACCAAAGGGCCACAGAGCATTGAAAATTTTAAGCATTTATGATTTGCACTTCTCCAAGTGGCAGCAGGGTCTGGTTTTTTCCCTTCTAAGTAATTTGCATTTCTTGCCAACCAAACTTGCCAACAAATGAAAGCAATCTGTTGTACCATGGGCCTTATTCAGCTTGATCCAAATTTATCGTTTGCTCTTGTAACCAAGTTCTGAAATCCAGGATAGGAGATTCAGAGGTCCTGAAACCCATGGGAGAAAGCAACCATGTCAATTTGGCGTGTGGACATAGTAGAAGGGCATGGTCCATGTCCTTCTTCTCAGCTTGACATAAGGCACATGAGGGGCTGCTAATAATCGACCGCCTACAGAGATTCTCTGCAGTTGGAAGAGCATTTGAGGATGCCTTCCAAATAAAAGATCTTATTTTAGGTAAGGCATCCAGCTTCCACACCCTGTTCCAAAAAAAAGACAAATCAGTAGTATTCTGATTAGAATGAAGGCTATGATATCCAAGTTTCACAGAATACTCCCCATTCTTTGCTGGTGTCCATATGATTTTGTCTCTACCCACACCTCTCCTAGGTTGGATAGTATTGATGGCTGCCATTTCTAGGTCGGAGAACAAGTTCTGCAGGGTATTCGCATTCCAGCCATCACTAGCATGATTCAGAAGATCACCAACGCCTTGCGGATGACATGAGTCAGGTTGGGTCGATTAAACTCTATTATTTGGCATTCCTGGAAGCCAGGCATCATCCCAAATACTCGTGAGTGCCCCGTCAACAATCCTTCATACTGTATGGGGGCGGAGCATCTCCATTCCCTTATGCAGACTCAACCAAGTCTGGGAGGACCTCCCGCCCTTAGCAGCCTGCAAAAAAGAACAGTTTGGGAAATAAATGCTCTTGAGGAGACGAAAACAAATGGAATCTTGATTGTTCATAAGCCTCCACGCCTGCTTAGCAAGCAGAGACACATTAAAGTCCTCCATCTTTCTAAATCCCATCCCTCCCATCTTCTTTTGAGAAGCCAATCTGTCCCAATTAACCCAATGAACTTTACCAGAATCCACATCCCGACTCCACCAATATCTAGCAAGTAAGCTGTCCAATTTATTGCAAATGAACTTAGGGAAAGTGACACACAATATGGCATAGGTAGGGATAGAGGATAAAACAGCTTTGATCATGATTTCCCTGCCAGATATTGAAAGCATCTTATTTTTCCACGCTTGAGCTCTATTCCACATCGAGTTATAAATGTAATTGATAGCGTTCATTTTAGACCGACCCCAAAAGGATGGGAGTCCCAAGTATCTATCACTATCACTCATAAGCCTCATACCCAAAATATGGAGAATTTTAGATTTCACATGCGAACACAGACCAGAATTAAATCTAATGCTAGATTTGTCAAAATTAATGTTTTTACCTGTTTGAATAACAAAGGCATTTAAAATTCTATTTAGTCAAAGAGCTTTTTGAGCATCAGCATTAGCCATAAGAAATGTATTATCCGCAAACATAACATGGGTCAACACAGGACTAGAACTTCTAATTTGCAAGCCTCTAAACATGCCACAAGATTGATTCCAATTAATAAAATGGGCAAGAGAGAGATTGGGTCTCCTTGTCTGATTCCTCTTCTGCGGTGGAACCAAGGTAGAGGAGGCCCATTTACCAAAATAGAATAAGTGCAACTCATTATACATCTGATCCACTTTTCAGGGAACCTGTGAGCCTTCATTACAGCCTTCAAATACTGCCAGCTGACCATATCATAGGCCTTTCTAAGGTCAATTTTGACGGCCATCGAACCCTTCTTCTTCTGTTTACCAAGCCTGAGATGATGGAAGACTTCGTTAGCAATAAAACTATTATCTTAAATGCTCCTATCCATGATGAAAGCATTTTGAGCATTAGAGACTAAAGCAGACATAAAAGGCTTGAGTCTATTGGACAATAGTTTAGCATAAATATTATAGGCAAAGTTACACAAACTGATAGGTCTAAACTGAGAGATATGTTCCGGATTTTCATTCTTAGGGATATGTCCTATTCATATATAGAGGAATAAGCTCATCACTAAACCAGTTCATGATCATCTCAGTTAATTCATTGCCAACTTCATGCCAAAATTTCTGGAAGAATAAACCTGGATAGCCGTTGGGTCTGGGAGCTCGAGAGCCACCTATTTGGAAGGCCGCTTCTCTTATTTATTCCATAGAAATGTGCTTGCATAGACAGTTGGCCATCTCCTCTGTGACAAGTCTGGGAATACAGCTGACGATCTCCGAGGCATCCTCAGTGTGTTCGGCCGCGTACAAGTCCTTGAAAAATGACTGAATATTTTCCCTTAAGTCAGTCGGCTCTACCAACCAGTTGCCACTAGAGTCTTTGAGCTTGAGTATCTCGTTTAACTGCCTTCTCTGAGTGGCCAAGAGTGGAAAAATTTGGTGTTTAGGTCACCATGATTAAGCCTGTTCACCCTCGATCTCTGATGTCAATTGATCTCCTCTTGCTTGAACAAGAGGGCCAACTCTTTTATTAGTGTCGATTCAGCTTCCCTGTATTAGACATCTAAGTGTCTCTTGTAGTGCAGCTATCTTGGCATTAGTTTGGGCAAACATAGTCAATGCAATTATGGCCGAGCTATTTAATACCTAGCCTTCCATTAAAGTTTGGTCAAATTAATTATAATAACTCAAATTTAAGGTAAATAAAAAATTGAACAATTTTAAAAAAATATTTAGAACTGTATTCCACCTTATATTAGCTTAGCTTGGAAAATTATGGAATATGAAGGAGCGTAGCTCCGCAAGCGGTATAGACAATTGATGTGACTATGTTCGTTCTAATACGAGTCACAATTTAATTGGCTATTTCATTAGCCGACCTAGGTGTAAAAGAAACCTTACATTGGTGCAATAGAGAAATGGACAATATAATAAAAATGGTAGCATTTTTGACCCGCCAATCAATGACGTTTGTATATCCATTTATGTACTCAACTTCCACCTTGTAGTCTAAGTAAATGTAAGTCTCCATGTGATTGAAGTTCTGCCTAAACAGCTCCACTGCTAGTTGGATGGCTTGAGCCTCTACATCCATGGCTGATAAAGCTAGAGTAAGCTGACTTTGACCATCAAGGATATGGCTTGAATTATTCCTTGTCAAAGCTACAAGGCCCGCACTCTGATCATCAGTACTCTAAGCTGCATCACAATTGTAATCATGTCATTTCCAGCAGATGGTATCCATCTTTGTCTTTTCAGACGTTGATCCAAGTGTTCAGGTTAAGATGTCACTACAAGAATGCCTTTGTGGCTCCATTTGTTCCATCGGTAGAGAGCTTTTTGGTAATGCTATAATGGTGAAGGAGATGTATCTTCAAACATAAGTTCCTTTTGCACCTTTAAAGTCTGATCATCAGTACTCAAAGCTGTATGGCCCGCACTCTGATCATCAGTACTCTAAGCTGCATCACAATTGTAATCACCGCATTTCTAGCAGATGGTATCCATCTTTGTCTTTTTAGACGTTGATCCAAGTGTTCAGATTAAGATGTCACTACAAGAATGCCGTTGTGGCTCCATTTGTTCCATCGGTAGAGAGCTTTTTGGTAATGCTATAATGGTGAAGGAGATGTATCTTCAAACATAAGTTCCTTTTGCACCTTTAAAGTCTGCCAATAGAGAGTACGGGTATGAAAATGTCAAACAACAGGGAGCGGGTTCAAAACATCTTAATGAATTGCAAAAGTAGTTTACGTTGAAAATGTTTTTTTTTTGTTTTTCGGAAAAGTCAAGCCAAGACAATGAGAAATCAAAGAAAATAGCAATAATGAAGAAATCGGCTAGGTACTTTCATGCAACCCTTTGCAATTTGGTTTCTCATTGGCTTATAAAGTATTACGTGGGCCTAGGTGACTCTAAGGCATGGTGCTTCACCTTCTGAGTCCATCACATAACAAAGTCGGTTCTAGGTTTCAAACGGCTCACTCCATGGACACCCCTTCTTACAGTGAGTTGTCACAAGAGTGTATAAGTCACCAGCTATCCTTCTAAATCCAACTAATTAATGATCCATAACAATTAAGTCTTTCGAGCGAGGCCATGATCAATTAGCAAGGACCTAAGATTGGGAGAGGGTTCTACACTCACAACCCTAACACAAAGGCTCTTCAAACTAAAGTATTACGCATTCTACCCACTACACACTCTCAATATGAAGCCTCATTTGAAACCAAGTCACCCGGGGTGCACTACAGCACCCGACCCAAAGGTATCAAACATCATCATCATTTAACAATAATGCATAAATAGATAATAATGTGACAAGAGCAAGATAAGAGAAAAGAGAAGGAGAAAGCTCAATTGTGGAGAGCCGCTAGAACACCATCTCCCATTCGCTCCTTGCTCCACACGTCCCTCTTCTTCTACTACACCCTAATTTTAGTCTCAAGTATTTGACTTACAAAATGAAAGGGGTTGGGGGCTATTTATAGAGAGTCATCTCCCAAACCCTAGATGCCACATAAATGACAAAAATGCCCTAAAAATATCTAATTTTAGGGGGCAAAACTAGGCGACTTTGCTAATTGGTGGGCAAGGGCACTACTCAGTGGTGTGGAGATGTCCGTCGTTCGACGGGAAATTTTGACGCTCGATGGATGTCGTGGGAACAGCTTCCTGAGAAATTTTGAAGGAGCTCGGAGGATTTGCAAAAACCAGCATTCATCGACTGGCATGTTTTTCTGCCAATCGAGAGTTTTCACAGGGCAACCACCGTTCGGTGCAAATGTTGCCATTTGGTGGGTGCAGCTTCTTCCCGGCTTGACTCTTCTTGACGTGACTCGCTCTAAGCTATGCATCTTCAGTTAGTCCTCACTCTTCACCTACCTCCAAAAGATAAAATACACACGAGTAAAACTATTCGAGGCAATAGACAAAGAAATGATATAAAAGACATGAGACTCGATCTAAAAAGACTCAAAAGTGGATCTAAACGACCTCAAAATGAGGTGGTGAAATGCACCTTTTTCAAGTGCATCACACCCCCCACACTTGAATCTTTGCTTGTCCTTAAGTAAAAGTCTCAATCAAAACTCTAAAATGTAAACAAATAGAACAAGAGTTGGCACACTCTTAGCAAAAAGAACACCCTAAAATTTTGATCTCGCATCGCAAGTCTACCCCACAACCAGGTAGTTCACTCCTACATGAGCAAAAATAGGAATATGCAAGGACTACACCCTTGAAGGTTTAAACAAGCTCTAAGCCGAAGAAGGTGAGATTAGAGGGTTGACCACTCAGAGGATAGGAAATCATTTATCCTATCACTCACAAATATGTTCGGGGTCATAAGATATCCTACTCCCATTCGGAGTCGACTCTAATAAAATAGGGATTTGATAAATATATGGCAAGACAAGTGGGTCCCTGGAACGGAAGACTGTCATTTACAGCTCTGGTATCCTGCGTCGGATGCTGTGCAATAAATTTGTCAATTAATGGAAGAGGTTGGTCGAGACTGGGCGGTGCAACGATTGAGGCAACTTTCTAGTGAGAAGGACGTGGGGAGGATTATGATAATTCGGATAAGTGCGTGAAGACCAAGTGATATCTTGAGATGGCGACACTCTGCGGATGGGTGCTATTAGTTTAAGAGTGGGTTAGAGAAGACTTTAGTAGGTGGTAGGGAAGTTCCAAGTAGGCGGATACTCCCAGCTGTTATATTGCCTTGCTACGAAAGTGTTGGTCTCATTTTTGCCCACCTAGGTTACAAACAGTACTATTGGACAATAATTTGCCAACTCTAAGTAATCTGTGACAGAGGGGAATGGATGTTGAGGAGATTTTCCTTGCTGTGGGGAGGTGGCAGAAACTACAGTGCATCTCTTCTTTAATTGCAGGTGGTCCAGATGTATTTGGGAAAAGGTGGGAGTTTCGCTGCCAACTGGAAATTTTAGACAGATTGAGGATGCTTGTAGGTCTTTGCTCGCACCGACGGATAACTTTTGAGTATAGTAAGAGGGTAATTGCTTTGTGGTGCATATAGAAGCTGTGCAACTCTTTGGTGTTTTGACCGGAGGAGGGATGTAATCAGAAGGCGATGGATGCTGGTATGAAGTTTCTGAGGGATTATATGGACGTCTAAAATGGGTATAAACGGCCTACAAATGATGGTGCATGACAATGGAATCCACCTACTATGGGATGGTTTAAGATCAATGTCGATGGTGGTTTTTAAGAAGATAGTAGGGGCCAGGTAGGGGTGGTGGTCAGGGATGAGAGAGGGCAGTTTGTGGTGGCTTCTGCCAGGTTTGTTCCTCACATATAACATTCTACTTTATTTGAAGCTTTTAGTGTTTAGGCAGGGATGGAGGTGGGAGCATCGATGGGATTGAGGAGAGTGGTGGTACAGTCAGATTGCTCACTAGTCATCCATGCGTTGTAGCAGAGAGGAAAGGTCAGACCTGGCACTCATAATTGATGACTGTTGCCACCTCGAGGTGCTCTACACGGAAGTGAGATTCAGATTCGTGCGAAGGGAAGGTAACAAGGCTGCTCACCTCATGGCCAAGTGACGGATAGCGAAACAGGTAAGTGGGATAATTCTTTCGTCTCCACTGGAGGACATCCATCCAGTCATTGAGCAGGAACAGGCAGCAGTGATGGGGGATTTTGGTGGTCAGGAGTGGGCTTTCAGGGGTGGGTTTTTGGGCAACTTTATTGGGACAGTTATAAAGGGGGGGCAGTATGTAAGAATCAAAACTGTAGTGTTATCACTTGAGCAGGTTCTTTCCGCGATGTGCTCTTTTCCTAGTCCAGGTTTTTTCCGTGGGAGTGGATTTATTGGATATGTTTTTAACGAGACTGGCGACTGCAACCTTGTACTAAGTGTGAGGGGATTCCTATATACTGCAGAATAGATCTAGGAGGATAATGTCCTCGCATTGTCATGTAGTGGGCCTTATGATGGATAGGTAGAGTAGCTTTCTTTGTAGGACCAGGTGGAGGGTGGGGCACTATATGGGTAGTGGCTCCTTCGTCCTATTGTGCGTTGGACCTATAAGTTTGTCTAAGTGATATTCTGTATGCGTACTTCTTGATGTAATTGGCGACTATATGATTAATGAAAATGTATTTTTACCCCGAAAAAAATAGTAAAAGACAATTCTCTTAACCCATTTCAAACCTACCAAAAAAAAAGCGTTTAGGTGTATCAGAAATGTTAAATCAATCAAAAATCAAATCAATTTAATTTAAATCCTGAACTGCTAGGATTCAATATCATCTTTTATGGGGGTTAATTTGAATGTAATTAAATTTCAATCAAAAAATTCAAGCTGCTGGTTTTCCATTAATTATATTCCAGGCCACATTAGGTTTGTGGGAAAAAAGGTATGCAATAGACAGAGAAATAAAATTTTCAGAAAATATAGTTTAAAATGGACATTCATTTTCGAGAGATAATAGAATTAATTTTTTTTAAGGTAAATTTTTATAGACAAAACCAGGATTTGAACCTTGGACCTCTTAGTTATTTACAACACCTTGTGCCTGTTGGGCTAGAAGCGCTTTGGCTATAGAATTAATTGATATCATAAATGTGAATGAAAGACATCCAGGAAATGCATATCCATAATAATAATGAATTATTATGTCTATGTCCACCTATAATGAAATTCATTTTCGTGTATTCTATTCCTACCCAAAGACATAGTTTGTGGATTGTTATGTTCTACGGTCCCAAACACGATCAATTGATAATGAAAATATTTTATCATAATCAAGAAATAGTGAATTCGTAGGACACAAGGGTGTTAAATCTTAGAGAGTTTTTCCACTTTTGCTCCAATATACGAATATTATGTTTATGCATGTATTAATGAATCCCCAGTATATTTCAATTTTCTTCTTCAACGTTCTAATGATGCTTGTAGGATTTTACCACTGCAGTAAAATTGAGACTGCAACTGCAATGTCGTAGTTATATGAGAGGTTCTACATTGTACATAAATATTATAAATATTTTACCATTAATAAAATTTCTACTTATCATAAAAAAAATTCATTCATTAAAGTGGGGTCTTTGAATTTATCCTCTATGGAATATGTCGGTAGGATAGCCTCTGTGGAATTTTGTTACCAAACTTGTTGGAAAATCCTCATGTTTGCTTTCATTTTGGAGACCATTACAAGTCGTAGATAAGATGCCATTCCCTTCCAACCATCTATCTTTAAACAGCTCCAACCTTTATACCGTGTGTAATACACCAAAATATCTCATGAATACACTC
Source organism: Hypericum androsaemum (assembly GCA_963995505.1). Lineage (NCBI taxonomy): Eukaryota > Viridiplantae > Streptophyta > Magnoliopsida > Malpighiales > Hypericaceae > Hypericum > Hypericum androsaemum. Next base: position 8,477,131 of record OZ023188.1, read on the forward strand.
TCTATGCCTCATGGATGAACCCGTCGGTTAAGACTGATACGCTCATATAATCGACGTGGTTGCATAAAGATCCATGGAACCATATCCAATAAACAGTGTTACATATGGAAAAAGAGTAGAAACCATTTAAACACAAATTGGAACCATGTATGAGATAATTACAAAAATAGAACCGTGTAAAAAGACAACAAATTACACACAAATTGGAACCATTTAAACACAAAAATAAAACTACTCACTGACCCCGATTATCTATCAATAAACATTTCTTGCATGACGAGGTTTGGTAGCGATAAGATTGATCGACTATTTAGTTGCATTAATTTCATTTAATCTGATTATTCAACATGAGAGGCTGCAGCTTGATTCTACGATAAACTCAGTAGCCATGCTTAGGGACAGTAGCACAATTAGCGGGCAGACTGCTAGATCAGATCTCTTGGAATAGTTCTCCCAAAGACCCTCTTCACAAAGTCTAGTTGACCGAATTACGTAATGGTTACAAAATCTCTATCGAATACTTCGAATACTATTTAAGAATTGACTCTCCTACAATATCTCTATCCAGCACTTACTCGGCTTAATAATATTTTTTTCATTAATAAAATTTGGGCTAAAAAATGAGAATTCAATTTTGTTACGAATTAAATCAACAAAATTTTCCTCGAAGTCAGAGTTTCTCAAAAAGTTGATCAAGTAAATCCCGCATTAAAAAAATGCACTTTAGTTAGGTCCCCAGCCATGGCTCTATTTTTTTTTTCTTGGCCGATCAAAGAAAATTAATACCAAATTGCAAGACAGAACGAAAGTGTCATTTTCGTTTAAGAAAGAGTCATGTTAAGGCACGGTACTAATAAATATTATTACAAGCCACTCAGAAAAAAAAATACAAAACCAGAAATGGTCCTGCGTGAAGAGTTAACAGCCGCATGCACCAAATTAAGTGGAAGTGGATTGGGTACGGAGTGAAAGAATTGATTCCGTACGGTTTGTAGTGAAGGGGGACCGCAGCGGCAAGCGCATATATGTGATAATGGCAAGCACAGTTATATGATAATGGCAAGTGCAGTTATGTGATAATGGCATGTGTATTTGTGACAGCGGCAAGTCCCGTTTATGATAATGGCACGCATGGCTTTTTTCATTTTGGTCCCCCGTATTTTAGCATTTTTACAAAAAGGTCATACTGGCACACACAATTATGTGATACTGGCATGCGCAGTTATGTGATAATGGCATTTGTATCCGGTCTGCGTTTGTGCGTGGCTTTTTTCATTTTGGTCTCCGTATTTTAGCGCATTTGCAAAAAAGTCCCCGCGTATCTTCATTCCAAACGGTTTGAAATCTGAGCATTCCGTACCCAATCCATACCCCAAATTAAGTGGCGTCTTGAAATTATCCTCTCTTTTGTGTCTTGGTGCAATTTGAATTTATCCTCTACAAATTTTCTGGTTGGATATCCACTATGGAATTTTATTACCTAATCTAGAGAAAAATCTCTTCTTCTTCGAGGTTCGAGACTACTCTAAATCTTTTTTTTTATTATAAATTTTGATATTTAAAAATAACTCTCTTAATAATATTTTTTTAGTTTCGCAAGAACTCTCAAATACCCGCCCAGCCCTCTATCAATAGCTTAAACCTGTTGATCTCTTGCCACCACCATCACTACCCAAACAACTATTGTTATACAATTGTAGTACTCCAAAATGGGCCTCAAGCACACACTCCTCATATTCCTCATCTTCAGCCTGCTCTCACCATTCACCAACGCAGCCAATTTTGATGTCGTAAACCAGTACAATTACACAGTTTGGGCCGCGGCTTCACCAGGGGTGGCCAGCGCCTGGACGCAGGCCAGTCATGGCGCTGGCCACCCCTGGTCCTTCGACGTGGCAGCCGAAACGACAGGTGGCTGCGTCTAGGGCCGGACTAACTACAATTTGGACGCCAGCGGGCACCACAACTGTGCATCGGGAGACTGCAATGGGATGCTCCAAGTAACGGCTATGGGTCACCCCCAACACCCTGGTCGAATACAGACTAAACCAATACAATGGAATGGAATTAATCGACATCTCCTCGTCGACGGGTTTAACATCCCAATGGAATTTATGTTAGGAATTCTGCCTAGAAGAGAACAATACCATGCAAAGAACACGAACACAAGAGTTATGTGGTTTGACCTAATACCTACATACATGAGAAGAAAGAAGAACTTTTATTGAGGAGTAGCCACAAAGCCATACACAACCTAAGGTGACATGTCTTTATATAGAGACAAATCCTTGTACATCAAGAAACCTATCTAGCGCATCCTAAGAGTCCAAAACAAGAGCGCGAACAAAATAGGATACAACTGTCAGCACCCTAGCGGCCGCTAGGTCCTCAACACTGGGGCAATCTATAACCCCCTTAGCGTTCGCTAGGGGGTAGGATCCGCTATCTCCTCACCGACTTTTCCACTTTGCTTTCTTTCTCGACACAATCCTAATAATCTCCACCATGGAAAGAGATTATCCATTGCGAAGAACTATGAAGCTCCACCCGAACTTCAACAAACTCCACCTTGATGAAACACCGCCCCATGAAGAGCCATAAGATCTTGCAAAACCAAAAAGACTCTACCCACTCCACCTCGAACCATAGATACACTACATAATTAAGACCATCTCCACTTTCTCTCCACTTTTTTTCAATCACTTGGAGAAAACTCCCAAACTCGAGCAACTCCCGAGCTTGCTTAACGTATACCCTTTAAACTCCATCAAACTTCAACCTACAAGTTCAACAGCCAAAGCAACCTTGAGATTAATAGACGCGCCCTCTATTTTTTGGTCAACTCTAAGCTCCGCAACCTCGAAACGCTTCTCTGTTGGATCATTTTATCTCGAACCAATGCTATAGGCTATAGCATACAATGTGCAGCCTTTTATTCTACCAAGTAGAACCTTCAACGTGTCACGAACACCACCTTCGGCCTTGAGTAAGATACCCGATTCACCCTTGTTATCATAATTAGCGTCGCATTCCCAATGTCAAACCTACCTAACAACTTTAACGTGCACGTCCCTTTAGATAACCATAGTGGAGACTTGATAATGATATCTCTGCGAATTCTAACTACACTCAAACCATTCATGTCAAATCTTTGCTCAATCATACAAGAGATCTTCCCCTCTCCATCAAAATCCAAGGATATGAGTACACCTACAACCGTGTATCCCACTAACCTCTATATATTCCTTGCATCTCTTTCATCCTTCATCACCAACATAACATCTTTCTCCACCTCAGCTAGCCCACCTACAATCTTATAGATGTACTCAGTATAATCCAAGTCTCTTAATGAGATCAAATTTCTCTCCAACTCTAGAACATGCCTAATCCTACACAATTTTATCTCAACATCATCCCACATCTTGATTCAGATATTACCTATGCTAGCAATTCTACAAGTAGAAACATCACCTATAGTCACCATACCCGAATCAATAAACTTGTAGGTGTCAAATCACCCTCTCTGGGCTTCATGTGAAAGGAACAAGCGTTATCCAAAATTCAAGAATCAGAGTGCTTTAGACTTGACAAAATAAGAAGACAGTCACCATCCGACCCGTTTGAGCAAGAGGCCATATTTATGGATGCCGATCTTTTTCTCTCGTGGTCTCGAGTTCTTATTGGACAATCCTTCTTCAAGTGCCCTTTTTTTCGCACTTGAAGCAATTTTTCTTGAACCTTCTGTACCTCAACCTAGATCCTCTTCCATCTTTTGCTACACTACGACCACCATGGCTACCCCTCACAAGTAGCCCTTCCATTAATTCATCGCCAATTTTTCTCCTGTGATGAAACCCTAGCAGAGCATTTGTAATATCCTTCAACACCAAAGATTCCTTCCCCCAAGTTAGAGTTGTAACCAAATTCTTGTAGGAACTTGGTAAGAAATTCAGGAGCAATAATTTCTTGTCTTCCTCCACGAACTTCACACCGACCCTTCTCAAATCACTCAATAGTTGATTGAAATATTGATGTGTTGGCTCAAATCTGAGCCCTCCAACATCTTAAGCCCATACACCTTTTGCTTAAGATAAAACTTGTTTGACAAAGACTTAGACATACATAATGCCTCAAATTTCTTACATACATCAACTGGTGACTTCTCATCTATGGCATGATACATCATGCCATCTGACAAGCACAAGCGAATCATTGCCACCGCTTTGGCCTCCATCTTCATCTACTCTCGGTCCTCCATCTTTTCGGACTTCTTCTCCGAGAGCGTGCTCGCCATCCCTTGTTGCACCAGGAGATCCTTGACATGCCTTTACTATAACCCGAAATTCGATGAGCTATCGAACTTCACACAAGCAAACTTTGCGCCTTGATACACTATCATCTCGACCCTAGCTCTGATACCAGTAGTTAGGAATTCTGCCCATAAGAGAACAATAGCGTGCAAAGAACACGGACACAAAAGTTACGTAGTTCGGCCTATTGCCTACGTTCACGGGGAGAAAGAAAAAAATTTATTGAAGAGTAGCCACAAAGCCATAGATAACCTAGGGTAACATTTTTTTATATAGAGACAAACTATTGTATATCAAGAAACCAATCTAGGTCGTCCTAAGAGTACAAAACAAGAGTCCGAAAAAAAAATACTTTTCTTTACTTTTAGCAATAAAGCTCTCAGCTTCCCCAATTTCGTTTACTTTCTTTACTTTCTGCAAAAAAAAACCTGTTGTTCATTTGATCGCTCTGGGATGACTACTCAGAATCCATCTCAAGTTTGCTTCACGTTCTCGTCCTTCTACCGCAACACCTAAAAACTCTACAAAAACCGGCTGTGACTATGTAAATTTCGGTATCAAACACTATGTTTCAGATATTAAATTTTTTTTTTGAATGTTTAACGTGTGAGGATGCTGCGCTTGCTTATACGAGGAAATCAGCAGCCGTGGTTATGGTCAATAGTACAATGAGCTGTCAGGCTGTAAGATGCTGTTGAATAGTCCTCAATAATTAGACAAAGTCCAGTCGACCAAAATCTTGAAACAGCGGTCACTCTCAATTTGGAATTAATCGTTAATAAGTTACGTTTCAAATCATAGATCCCTGCCACGTAAATTCCACGAGACAAATTCCCTGCCATGACCGTTTCATTCTCTCTCTTTTTTAAGATGACTTTCATTCTTGGCCAATGCAATTTCTTTTTGTTTATACCACATATACGTCTATTCCAACTTATACTAATCTAGATTTCGAATTAAGTAGACTTATACAAGTCTTGGTTAAGATGCCGCGCCGATCACGTCCATTCCTCTATAAATAGCTCAAACCTATTCCCCTTAAGCCACCACCACCACCATCACTAACCAACACAACCATTGTTACACTTTAAAATGGGCCTCATCATGCATACACTCTCCATATTCCTCATCTTTGGCCTGCTCTCATCATTCGCAAACGCAGCTAATTTTAATGTTGTAAACAACTGCGGTTATACAGTTTGGGCCGCGGCTACACCCGGTGGTGGCAACCGCCTGGACCCGAGCGGGTCATGGTCCTTCGACTTGGCTGCCGACACGGCAAGTGGTCGCGTTTGGGGCCGGACTGGTTGCAACTTCGACGCCAGCGGGAATGGCAAATGTGCCACCGGAGACTGCAACAGTAAACTGGATTGCACCGGCTCTTCTGGGGAACCCCCCTTCACCATCGCCGAGTACACCCTCTCGACAGGTAACGGAGACACCATCGACATCTCTCTCGTCGATGGTTTTAACATCCCGATGGAGTTCAGCCCGACAACCCCGAATGGCGATAAATGCAAACCGATCACGTGCGCCGGTACTAGCATCCTGGACCAGTGTCCATCCGAATTGAAGGCCGCAAATGGGGGTTGCAACAGCGCGTGCACGGTCTTTAAGACAGAGCAATATTGTTGCACTAATGATCCTAATAGCTGTGGGTCCACTACGTATTCCGATTTCTTCAAGACTAGGTGCCCAGATGCGTACAGCTATGCAAAGAATGACGGTAGTAGCACTTTCTATTGTCCCTCAGGTACCAACTACAAAGTCACATTCTGCCCTTGAACCACTTGGTGCTTAGTTTGCCCTCTAATAATAATAATATGTAATAAGTGCATCGTTTAGAGGCCAAAGTGTTTAGGCACATGATATGGTATTGTGCCTTTCCATTTATTTGTTGCGAATGTCGGATCGCTTTGTAATGTCATATTTTATGGAAAAAAAATAAAGAGCGAGTTTATCGTTATCACACAGGCTTCTTCGTATGTTGAAACTACAAACTCTCTTCAATACGCTCGGAAAATCATTATGGCTGGAAAATAGAAAGTAAGAACAAAATGAAATGAGTGTTGAATCTTCTGGCACTAGCCGTGGTGTCACAAAAACTCTATCGTGATAAAATTTAGTAGGAAAAAATCACGGCAGAGAATGAACCTTCCGATAGGGCATGGATTGGATACAGAGAGTTTAATCCTGTACCAAACAGAATAGGGGTAAAACAGTCCAAAAATAGAAAAAGGAGGACGCGTCAAGGCTAACGCACGTGATGGTAGGGGCTGACGCATGTGGGAACGCGTGCCTGAAGCCTCAACTTTCAATTTATATTATTTAATTAATTATACTTTTATTAAATATTAACCCGTTATTATTTTATCGAAATTGGCCTGCCGTTTGGTCATTACCGAGTATGCTTTTTTATTGTAACTAGACATGCCACTTTATCGTACTTCGCTCTGCCATTTAGTCATAACCGGATATGCCATTTAATTACAATCGGGCATGCTATTTTATCGTACATGGTCTGCCATTTGGTCATTACTGAGCATACCTTTTTACTGTTACCAGATATGTCATTTTATCATACCCAGCTCTGCCATTTAATTGTAATTGGGCATGCCATTTTATCGTAAGTTATCGTGAGGAAGAGGAAGAAAAGTGCTCCAGGGAAGAGAAGTAGAGAGGAAAGAGAAAGGGAAAAGGAGAGTGAGCTAGGAAAGAGAAGGAAGAGAGAGGGAACCAAAAGATAAAAATGCCCCTAGAAAATTTCAACTGTCAAATCTCTGACGCGCATCTAATCATCAAGATCAATGGAACAAAATATATCATGTAGTGAACAAGAACCCTCTATCTCTCTCCGTACTTAATTCACACCCCTCCGATAATACTGTTGATACACGATTCAACCAATCAACATATTCAGAAAATTACATATGTACAATAAGCTCAAATAAAAGTTAGCAATTAAGGTTGTATTAAATGATAGCAATTAAGGGTGTATTACATAAATTATGAGTAATTCATAAGATCATGTAAGATCCTATGGAAAGTTAAAAGTTTATCGGGACCGGATTTGGTCCTAAAGCCTCTTTTCCATGATCGTTCTGAAAAGTGAACCATTTCATCATAACTAGGTAAACCATTATAACATAACTGACCAACCCAGAACGTGTCGAATTATTGTATCATAACTGACCAACCCAACGTGTGTTCCACGACGTGTTCCAGGGCTAATTATTCTATCATAACTAGCCAGCGTCCTTTCATCTCTCTCTCCCCTCTCTCCATTCCCCTACTGCCTTGTAATCTTCCGATGGTAGGTGTCTCCCTCCCTCCTCCGCCTCTCTTGACCCTGTCATTCCACCCTACGTTAGTCATCTCGTCTTTACCTGTCTCACTCTACCATCTTTCTCTGCCTACCTCCCAAACCCCTTCCTTGTTCCTTTGTTTGTCTCCTCCTCCTTGTTCCTGACTTATGCTGCATGGAAAATTGCACATCCCCCCCACCCGGTCTACTTTGTACGTAGACTGTCTCCCCTCTCCATAGTCCCTGAGAATCATTGGAATTTTTTGTCTAAGCACACCAGTGTGTTGGATGCTTATATCCCATACAAGTTCTCAAAGCGTAGTTCAAATTTTGGATTTGTCCGGGTTCCTCAAGGCCCGAAAGTTGCAAGTGTCATCACCAAACTGAATGGCTTAGTTGTTAGGAAGTACAAGCTTTTCGTTACTTCAACAAGATTTGATCACCCTAAAAAATTGGCAGGCACTCGGGATCCAAGGCATATTGACAAGCATAAAAATTGCTCATTTTGTTGCCTCCTTTTAGAGTCATTTAGATCTCGTTTTGAGTCTTTTTAGATCAAGTCTTGAGTCTTTTTATTCCATTTCTTGGTCTGTTACCTCGAATAGTTTAACATGTGTTTGTTGCTTGTGGAGATAGGTTTAAGAGTGAGGAGCAACTGAAGATGCGGAGCTCAGAAGGAGTCAAGTCAAGAAGAGGCAAGCCATAAAGAAGCTGCAGCAGCCGAACTGCAAAATACGACAGCAAAAAGTGGAAATCTTGCGAAGATCATCGATCGATGAAAGAGCCGCCCCTCGATGAATACTCTATTTACTGAAGGCCTTCAGACTCCTTCAAGAGAAAATCTCGGTGACTTTTGGCTTGACGTGATGTACGCCAATCAGCGAGGAATCCCGTTCCTCAGACATCCGCTGCTCAGTAAAATCTTCTGGCGAATGACGAGATCAGAGCTGAGCACCACGCCCAGCCACCAAATGGCAAGATCTTCAAGCCACCGAATGGCGAACACGCCTAGATTTGCCACCAAAAAATAGGTATTTTAAGTGCATTTTTGGTCATTTCATAGGCAACTAGGGTTTGGGGGTAGACTCTATATAAATAGCCCCCCAAACATCTCATTTTGGAAACTTAAACATAAAAAATCAAAGCTAGGGATTTTAGATAGAGAAATCTTATCGGAGGCAAGGAACAGATGCTAGGAGCGTGTCGAGCGGCACTGAGCATTCTCTTCTCTTCTCTTTACATTTGTTCTTATGACATTGCTTTCATACTTATGCATGATTGCTATTAAATGATTATATGTGAGTTGTTAGATTTTGAGTTGGGTGCCCTAAGGACACCACGAATGATTTAGTTTTGAATGGGCTAAAATGATTAGGCGTGTAGCGGGTAGGGATGCATAATGCGTTGGTTCAACGATGACCTTGTGGTAGCCTTGAGTGTGGATAGAACTTTTCTGGCCTATAGGTTCTTACCAATTATCTGTAGCGTAACCCGAAGGACTTGATTGAAAAGGGGGACGCAGAGATACCTACTTGAGTGGGCTAGAGTAGACCTAATCTAGTGAGACCAGAGGGTTGAATCTAGCTGACTATTAGGTGGAGCGTTAATGAGTTGAGAACTAGAAGGATAGTAGTGACTCGTGCACTCTTGTGTGATTGACAACCCACGGTGAGAAGGGAGTGTCCATGAGTTCCACTTGATACCTAGATCTCGACTTTGTGGTGTGACTTGATTGAGAAGCACCATGCTAGAGACTCACCTAGGCTCATCAAGGACTTAATATGCCCAGTAGAGACCAAACTGTGAGGGGTTGCTTGATGGGTGCTTGGTTAATTTTTTGATTTAATTAATTGGACCGTTAATTAATTGAACAGTTAATTAACCTAGTCTGACCACCAGGTCTGACCGCTCGGTCTGACCACCTGGTCTGACCACCCGGTCTGACCACCTGGTCTGATAGACCGATCTGACCACCTGGGTCAGACCCAAATCATTATATATTTTTGATTTAAAATGGGATTTAAAAATGGGATTTTTAAATTTTTTGGTTTGGGTTGGGCAAAATCTGATCTGACCACCCGGACCGAGCCAGAAAAAGTGACCGACCTACCCCGTCCTAGTGATTCTACAATTATAATGATGGCTTCACCATTCATATTTTTACAGTACCATTTGGTAAATATTTAATTAATTTATTGATTTGAAATTTTTATTTAATTTTGTTACGTTACGATTTTAGATATGACTTCACAATCAGACTTATCTCAATATTTGGGGAATGGAGGACCCATAGATGACACTCTGTTACGTTACCAGAATGTGCACCGTTCTCAGGAAATTTGAAATTGTGAGGTACGTAATTGTGAGGTAGTAAATTTTTTAAAATAATATATAAATATGTTTTTATTATTGGTTATTTTGTGTAGGTTGAGAACCAAAGTCCAAACAATGAGCCGTTGAGCTTTCGTCGTCGCACCCTGAGAATAGGAGGCGTGAGAAACCAGAAATTCATTGAGTACATGAAGGATGCCGGATTTTGGGATGTATGGCGCATTGGCAATGTCGTTGTCGATACTGCACTGGTTACCGCCCTGGTGGAGAGATGGAGGCCAGAAACAAACACTTTCCACATGTCTGAGGGGGAGATGACCATTACTCTCCAAGATGTGTCTGTGTTGCTCGGTCTTCCTATCGATGGAAAACCAGCAACGGGATCACAGACACATTCCCAGTGGAAGGAAATGTGTTATGGCCTATTTGGCATAAGCCCACAGGATACTCTAGGAGCTTTCACAGGCAATAGAATTGCAATGGAGTAGTTTGACACCAATTTTTTTCCTTCTGCTCTTCCAGATGATGCTGATGATGTGCTAGTGCAGCGATATGTTCGAGCAAACATAATGCGACTTATTGGATGCACGCTTTTTCCTGAGTCCTCAGACCGATTGGTCCACGTCTGCTGGTTGCCATTGCTTGTTGATGTTGCAGAAATTGGCACATATAGTAGGGGTACTGCGTGTTTGGCACACGTGTACCACAAGTTATGCAAAGCCACAAGTCCAAAAGCAACATTAGTTTGCGGGGCTATGCAACTGGTTTGTATGTGGGCTTACGAAAGGATAATCTCGACTTGCCCCATTTACCGTGAGCCTCGAAGGCAAGCTGATGATGAGCCACTGGGCATCAGGTACTCGTTTTACTATTTATTTTCAAATAATGCGTTGATGTATTAGTATCCAATGCATAATTACTAAGTTTCGCAGGTGGACAGGCCCTATAGATCGATGTAAGACCAGGAAAATTACCAACGTCTCCTACTACCGCCGCCTGTTCGACGAGTTAAAAGATTCAGATGTAAGTAAGTTTTACAAATTTGTATTTTCTAATTCTGCGTATCTAGACATATTATTATAAAAGTTTTTTTCATCTTGTTGGCGTGCCTGAATCGTAGGTGGTTTGGATGCCGTATACTGAAGATATCATTGCTAAGTTGCCCCCTGTATGCCACCGGGATCAGGCTTTGTGGTTGGCACGAGTCCCGTTGATAAGCTTTCTTCATGTGGAGTGGCATTATCCCGACCGGGTGTTGCGACAATTTGGAATGATGCAGTATATTCCGGTAGAACCTGAGAACGATGAGGGGACACATGGTAGTTCAGACCATCGTAACCAAACTGCTCAAGATTGGGTAGAATTTTATAGCAGCCACGTGGCAGTATGGCAGGATCGCTTACGCTACATGCTTCCAACAGTTCCTGCACCGCCAGACTTGCATTATCATGATGGCTATATGGATTGGTTCAGGAGAAGTACCCGGCATTTCATTACCCCTTCTGGCGCTAGGCTTTATATGACTGTAAGTATTGTACAAGATTATACGAATTATATTTTATATTAAATGTCTAATGATCTTTAATAATTGTAATGGTATAATATTGTTTTGCAGGCTGATGTTGTTGAGCGTATACGCCACTCATCTGACAATTCTTATATTAGATCATTGTCTGAGGTGGCACTGGGACGTGCTGGAGAGAGGAGACGGTATCTTGATTTACCAGACTCCCAACCAACTATGACACGGGCAGAGATACCATCATACGCTATTTGACAGGAAGAGAGGCGAGCCCGAAATAAAAGGGGTAAGACCCTTCTCAGCAGGAGGACACCATTGCCTATGATTGAGATGATGCATCATTTAGCTGTGCGACCTATGGAATGGGGAGATTATCATTCCACGGCCGAGATCCAAGCCGAAGGGTCGAGCTCGTCATCGCAAGTACCTATGCCATCAACCCAAGTTAGAAACTAGATGTCGGCCAACCCACACGAGATTGCACCCACTGCCTGGGAGCATCATATGAGGCCAAGGATGCCTTCTGCCAAGGATGTCATCTACCGTCCACAAATGGACTAATCCTTTGAGCATCAGAACCCCTACCAGACTCTGTCTACCTACGGTTCCCAGACTCCGATGGTTCATCGGCAACAATTCACGTATCATATGAAGATAGGCCAGACTTGCGATCAGACGAAGGGCAACCTCAGCCTCCTCCGCCCTGCCAACATTTAGATCGTGCAGCAAGACATGCGATCAGACGATGTCTGAATGGAAGTACTTTAGATGTTCATGGCCGGCATCGTAGACAGAACTAGTTTATGTCCCTGGACATTTTTCTTGTACCGAACATTATGTTTTTATATTGACTCCGGTTTCTTTACTTTTGTTATCACGGTTGTTCAATTTTTTTACAGCTATCATCTGAATTAAAAACATCTCGCAATCGTCTTAAACAATACGACATAGTATATGACAATAACCTCTAATAAGATAACAACACGTTTACCACACACAGATTTTAAATAATTCAAGGAACAATCTCTATATTCTTTCAAGTTGACAAAGTTTTGCCCTTGTTGCTGAAGATTTTGACCACGTTCTCTTCAGTAATCATTAAGATTTTGTTGTTCGGGTACGGACTCGACGAGTCCACTGCTACCTGATAAACAACTATTGAAATCAGTGAACAAGTATTTGGTACTATTATGTTGAAAAGGGTAATAAGCTATGCTCACATTATTTAGTAGCAACACACTTCCAGCGTCAACAATACCGGTTGAGTGATTTATGCTACCATAAATCCAACCAGTGGGATTCTTCAATATGTAACAGATTAATTAAGATGGAAACCACAAATACTTCATAATTATTAAAAATTATTTGAATTCTACCTGAAATGTGGCGGTTGTACTTTCACCGATACGTTTCAGACGGGTCACGTACACAACCATCTACAAGGAAAAATAAATTACCGCTAATTAAATTAACTATATAATATTAACTAAATTAAAAAAGAAAATTTAGGAACTCTTACCGACAACACTGTAGTACCACTATGGGTATCTTTGAAGTTTTGAATGCTTAACCCTTGAAAACAGTTTCCAATCATCATACCTATAAAAAACAATTAAAATCCACTAAAAAATATTAGGTTATTGAAGTTACAAACATAGAATACCTTCAGTTCTTAAAAAGATGCTTTTAATAGATTTTTTAGGAGGGACTTCCGATCTATCATTGGTTGGTCTCTTTAATTTTTTGAAAATATACCCATATTCAGAGCCACATAACGCATCCCAATCAATGTGAGAATCATCAGGATATGGTGCTGGAGGTGGTGCTGGAAAAGTGTGTTCTTCATCGTACGAGATGTGCTCTTTGCCGCTTCTCCTCATCGTTATACACCTGAAAATGTTGACAGTAGACGAAAAATATACAATTACAAATTTTGGATAATTAGCAACACAAATTTGATGCGCACGACAATCGAGCAATATTTTTACAGCGCGTATACTTGAGTTTCAACGTCAACGACCTCATCTTCTAGCATTAGCCGCTTCAGCACCTCTTATATTAATACAATTATGCCGAGTGTGGCCCACTGTATTACACGATGTACAACGAACGCTAGTAGCCTCATCCATTTCGTTCCGTATGCGATGTTGTGGGCGTCCTCTTGTCCTCAAGGTTCTTTCGTCAGGAATGAGCTTTACAATACTGGGGTCTTCTGGAGGTGGCCAATATGATGCACTGCTAAGCGGAACAAATTTATGTTCGTAGCAACGTAGCGTAGTTTTTAGGTGATAATGCTCATCAACAAACATCTTGTATTCGAGGCCCCCAAATTCAGTACAAACTGCAATTGCATGTGAACAAGGGAAGTGGAAAGCTTGGAATTTGCCGCAGGTGCATGTTCCCCCCCACAAATTGACTACATATTTTTGACGCCCCTTTCTTCTTGCATGAATGTATCCGGTTTCTACTTCCCCAGTCCCAACTTCATCATCATACATTTTTACTTTATGTCGTCCGGCCTTCTTCGCCCACTTATCTAACTGCTTTTCTAGCTTCTTTGCTAAAATAATTTGGCCACCACCACTCTCTTAAATGCACTTACTTGACCTCTTGTTAAAGTAGGTGGCTAGCTTTTCAAATGTCTCGGCCACAATGGCAGCTACCGGCAAATGACAAACTTTCTTGAAGACCTTATTAACGCACTCTGCAACATTCGTCGTCATGTGACCATAGCGCCGCCCACCATCGTAAGCTAAGGTCAACTTCGATAATGTCGCATCTTTAGCTAAAATCCAATCGTATATCTCTTGTTTGGCACTCCTCATTTTCTGCAGATTATCATGTAATTTCTTCGGTTGTGCTTGCATGCCTATAACAAAAAGTCATACAAATATAAACTGGTTGTATATTACTTTTTTGACTTGACAAGTTTTTAATGTTACCTGCAATCATCATCACATTCTTAATAGCGTCGTTCTTGAAGCGCCTGTTGAGATTGCTTGCAATGTGTCTAAGACAATATCGATGGGCTGTCCCCGTATTTTCTCCCCAATCATTGTCATCCACCATTGCTCTTAATATGCCATTGTGTCGATCAGAAATAACACAAATGTCACGTCGGTTATGAGCCACATGCAGCCTGATTTGTCTCATAAACCAGGGCCAACTACTGATGTTCTCGCTCTCAACGAGGGCAAATGCAATTGGAATTATAGAATTATTCCCGTCAACAGCAGTGGTGATCAAAAGGGCATGCTTGTACTTTCCGTACAGGAATGTCCCATCAATCTCCAATACAGGGATGCAATGTTGGAAAGCTATAATGCAGAGCTTGAAACTCCAGAAAACTCGCCTGAAGATTTTTGTCCCTGATTCAAGAGGAACCACATTGTTTATGCCTGGGTAACAGTGATAATATTCCCATTTTACAACCGTTCCAGGATTCTTAGCCTTGCATGCCGCAAACTATTATGGAAGGCGATTGTATGATTCATCCCAATCCCCTCATAAATGCTGTAATGCCCTCTCTCTTCCCCACCAAGCTTTCTTGTAAGAGGGTTGGAATCCAATTCGGTCTTGTATCTCAGTAATTATAAACCCGATTGGAATGTCTGGTTGTTCAGCAACTATATTCATAATAACTTCTGCAATGTGAGCAAAACAGAGTTGTCGATGATCTTTTGAAGGTCGTTCATGCAGTTCACGGTCAAAGAGACCGTTTCTTCCTGTCCCACTTTTTTTTCCTTGTGATGAGCTGCTCCTAGAGAAACTTGGCATAATGTTGTATTTGGTCTAGCATCTCCAAGAAGGAAACGCTAATTTGAATGCCCTTCATCTTTTCGATAAAGCCAAGAAATCTTTCGCCCATCACTGGTTACTTCTTGAGTCGTTGAGGAAATGGTGGTGGTGGAACCTTAGGTGATGGGGGATCATAGGGTTCCTCCTCATCTTCAATTTGCACAGGTTCTTTCTCCTTTTCGGGCTCCTTTGCTTTAGGTGATTTGGTTGTCTTGGTGGCCCCTTCAATCTCCTTGCCGCTCCTTAAGGTGATGGCTTTGGCATCTCCCTTAGGGTTGGCCTCCATGTTGCTTGGAAGAAAACCTGTTGGCCTTGGAAGGAAACCGATCCTGCCATTTTTTACTAATTAATTATTTTTTATTATTAGTACTTTTAAATATTAAAAAATGTAATTGAAACCTAGCATGTCATTTGGTCATAACGTAGCATGTCATTTATCATAACCGGATCTACCATTTGGTCTTAAACGGGTATGTTATTTTATTGTAATCCGGCATACCGGGTCTTGCCATTTGGTCATTAACGAGCATGCCATTTTGTCGTAAGAGGGCCTGCCATTTGAACATACACGGGTCTGCCATTTGATTCGTAATCAGACATGTCATTTTATCTTAAGAGAGCATGTCATTTTAGAAAGCAAGAGGGCATGGAAGAGAAGAGAGAAGGAAACCTCTTTCCTCGTCGAAGTCAATTTTTTTTTGTGGGGGGGGGGGGGGGGGGGAGAAAGAGAAGAAAGAATGTGAGGTAAAAAAAAAGATTAATTCTTTCTGGTTTATTTGACTTTGGATTATAGATGTCTTTGCAATTTATTTATATTTGAATTTTAGGGTTGATTTTATTAAAGGTTGGGTGGGAGAGAGAGAGAAAGTGGAGGAGAAGAAAGAAGCGTAGGAAGGGGAGAGGGAGGAGAGAGAATAAGAAAGAGAGAATAAGGGAAGAAAGAGGGAGGGAGGAAGGGAGGGGAGAAGATAGGAACGTAAAAGATAAAAATATCCTCGAATAATTAGTATTGTCAGATCTCTGAAGCACGTCTAGTCATCTAGATCAAGGGATAATATTCAATCACGTACGGTACGAAAGTCCCTATTACTCCCCGCACCCAATCCAGCCTCGCCTTAACATGACTCTTTTTTTACCAAAAATGACTCTTTCGTTCTGTCTTGCAATTTAGTAATAATTTTCTTTCGATCGGCCAAGAAACAAAATAGAGCCATGGCTGGGGACCTAACTAAAGTGCATATTTTTCATGCGGGATTTACTTGATCAACTTTTTTAGAAACTCTTGAAGAAAGTTTTGTTGATTTAATTGGCAACGAAATTAGATTCTCATTTTTTGGATTAAATTTTATTAATAAAAAAAATATTATTAAGACGAGTAAGTCCTTGATAGAGATGTTGTAGGAGGGTCGATTCTTAAATAAGACTCGAAATATTTGATAGAGCGTGTTGAATATTGTAGGAGGATCGATTCACATAACGATAAAACCACGTCGAATATATGTTGTTACAATTTTAGTCTGAGCGTATCATTCTGAACCGACGGTTCATCCATCAGACATACGGAGAATGTATCCATGAAAATTTTTGGTGTATTACACGGTACCACAATATTGGTTTGACGTATGAGGGTGGTGGCTAGAAAGCAAAAGGTTGGAGCTGTTTATAGATAGATTATTGGAAAGGAATGGCATCTAAACGACGACTTGTGCAAGTCTCGAAAATGAAAGCAAACATGAGGATTTTCCAAGTTCGGTATCAAAATTCCACAGAGGCTACCTACCGAAAATTCCATAGAGGATAAATTCAAAGGCCCACTATAATGAATGAAATTTTTTATTAATATTCAAAATCGAGAACTACTCTTATTAAAGAACAACTCTCTTAATGATGCCTTTTATATTCGTTAAAAAAATGATATAAGATATTTATAAGACTTCAACCTAAAACTTCCTTAAATAAATCAAAGTCTTTTTATCATTCGTACCAAATGATAACCTTAACTTTCGCGCCTAAAAAATTTCAGGTATAGTAATAAAATTCAAAATTATGGTGCCTTAAGCGTCACCTACCTGAATTGACGCTAAGAAAATGGGAACAGGGCTTGAGTAACTGAGAGCAATCGGTATGTTGATTAATATGGAATTGTTGTTGATTCCAAAGGAGTAACTATTTTCTGCACAATTCCGATTTTGGTGGGTGGTTTTCCGCCATAAGGTCTATGTTAGAGAAGTTGAACTATCTGATGGATGGCTTTCGGACTCCTTCGTGCCATTCACTGGGCCTGTGCTTGATGCGTCTTACTTCCGTGATGCCACCCTTCCGGTCGATGGTCCGGCACCGACGGTGCCTGTTTCCCCGGTACAATTTGGTGGCAATAATCTCCAGGAAGCTGAACCGATGGCCTCATTAGATGTCAGTCCACGTGGCATTCCTGAGTTGGGCCCCCTACTTTGTGACGGCCAAATTGTCTCGCCTCTTGGAGACTGGATTTGATATTGGACGTGTAAAACACGTCAGAATCATCCCGGAGGATCCCGGAGGATAAAGTGATTCACCCAATTATAATAAAATAGACTGTCGAGTTATGATAAAATGGTCTATTTAGTTATGATAAAATGGTTTCACGGGAAATATCCCAGATAAATCGGGACCGGCCCGGGATAAAATGGGTCGGATAAACTAGTTCGTCCGGTATATATCCAATGGTCTACCCCGTAAGTATCCAATGGTATACCCCGTGTATATCCAATGATCTGCCGTTAATTTCCAATATCTGCCCCGTATATATCCAATTGTCTGCCCTGTATATATCCAATGGTCTGTCCCGTGTATATTCAATGCTTTGCCATCTAGGACTGTCCTAAATAGGGGTGAGCATTCGGATAATCCGAATCCGAATTTCTTATTATCCGAAATATCCGAAATTATGTTTTTTTTATCCGAATCCGAATCCGAATAGTAAATTATCCGAAATTCAAAATCCGAAATTATTTCAGATACGGATTCGGATAATCCGAATTATCCGAATTTAAAAAAATAGGCGACTGATCGTCTGAATTAGCTGATGATTCCAAGCAATATATCACTTTACTTAATAATTATTAGTAATAATTAATTAATTAAATGGTCATGGACATAAAATCTTTACCACTTTACAAAGATGAAGACCATAATTAACAAAGATGAGGAAAAATATGAAGACCTTAATCTGTACCACTTTAAATTCTAAGTAAATAGGTTAAAAATTCGGATATTCGGATAATCCGAATTTATAATTTTTTTATTCGAATCCGAATCCGAAATAATATATACGGATAATCCGAATCCGAATCCGAACATAAAATTATCCGAATCCGAATCCGAAATATCGGATTCGGGTATTTTTGCTCACCCCTAGTCCTAAATGGCATATTCCAAGACCAAATCGAATCTCCTAGAAAAAAGTTGTACCCTTTGGCGGCTGGATGCCTCTTGATTGCCCCTGACTTGCGTCCCCTCACCTCCCTAAACAATTTCGACTTTCCTAGCAGGCCTTCATCCAGAGACCCAAACATCCCCTTTTGCTAGCCCATGTTCACCCAAAACTATTCCTAACTTCAGCCCACTACCTGAAACCCAGATAAGCCCTGACCAGAACCCTGTTACCGAAACCCAGAGATCCCCAGCCCTGAGCCCCAGCAACCCAAAGGCGACCCAACCCCTTAATAGCCCGAACAGTAGGAAAGTTTTGTTGATTTAAGTTGTAACAAAATTGGATTCTTATTTTTTGACTCAAATTTTATTAATAAAAAAATTATTAAGAGCCGTAAGTACGGGATAGAGATTTTGTAAGACGATCGATTCTCAAATGGAATCTGTAAGTGCTCGATAGAGATTTGTATATACATTAGGGAATTCGGTCGACTGGACTTTTGTGAACAGGATCTTTAGGAGAACTAATCCAACAGATCTAACATTCTGCCCACTAATTGTGCTACTGTCCATAACCATGCTGAGAATCAAGCAGCAGCCTCTCAAGTTGAACAATCAGATTAAATGAAATTAATGCATTAAAATAGCCGCTCAATTTTATCGTTACCAAACTTCGTCGAGCACGAATAATTTATTCATAGATAATCGGGATCAGTGAGTAGTTTTATTTTTTTTTATAAATGGTACCAATTTGTGAATAATTTGTTGTCCTTTTACATGGTTCCATTATGTTTTTATCATTTATATCTATATGGTTTCTACTCCTTGTCTAATTTTTTTTCCATCTTTTTGTTTAAGTAGATCCATCTTTGTGTCTACGTTGGCTTTCACGCATATTATGATGATGTAACCACGTTAAATAAATAATGAAACTATAGTGACATAATGAAAAAATATATGCTTTCTCTTTTTTTTAATAATGTGGCAGGTTATCGCTGGGGAGCTTGAATTAAATCATGAGTGCAACTTGATGCATTGGTCACCAGAGGACTTTGAATCTAAATTGCAGGTGATGCTTCTAATTTCCCCAATAGATTTACTGGTTTTAGATTGATAGCTGAATTCCCATGAAGGACTATACCCTTTTGGCCATCTTGATGAAGTTTTGCATCAATCCGCAAGTTTTATGGGACTAGGTCTTCCACTAACGATGACTTGGATGAAGTTATATATGCGAGAGCTGTCTTATTTTGTTGCGCAATTCCTTAAATAGTTTATTCAGAGTTTTCATAGAGTAGAACACCATTGGGTGGGCGCTCCATGATTGCATAACGGAGCCGTTGGAAGCCGCTTCTTCTCCCGCGGTGTATTTCACTATTCACCACGTAGGAAGTATTAGTCCTTTTGCTGACACACGGATCTTCCATTTACATCCTTCTTCCCATTTTTTACACTTCACAGCGTAAGTGTGGGGTCTTGTTTCCTTAAGCTTCAACTCACGCCGCACTTTTATTAAGAATCTCTCGATCTCCCTCTTTGCATCTTCTTTGGTATTCGAAATCGTACCCTCTTTCAATTCACCGTCATAACTTCCATCCATTTTGGTCTGAGGTCCCCAATCTTCATCATAAATGCTCATCGATGCTTGTTCACCATGCTCAGTTGTAGGAACTTCATAGTGACCTGCAAACTGTGGATCTCCGTATTGTTCTTGTTCTTGTTCTTGTTCTTCTTCTCCTTCTCCGTATAGTTCTTCTTCTTCTTCTTCTTCTCTGTGTTGTTGTTCTTCTTCTTCTTCGGTATGGAAATTTGTAGTTGCATACGGATGTACTTCTGTAGGATCATATTCAAACCAATCTCTTAGGACTTCATAATCATCAACATCAGGATCCCTTATGAAAGGAACAACAAAAGGCGTCACCCTTGACGGCCCAGCTCCATGACCATCCCTTATGGAAGGAACTACTAGTGGCATCACTCTTGACGGACCAGCTCGATGACCATCCCTTGTGGAAGGAACTACAAGTGGCGTCACTCTTGACGGACCAGCTCCATCACTACTAAGTAACTGGCTTTCATGAACATCCAACATTTGGTAATTACTCGACACCGTCTTCTCCACAATTATTTCCAAATAAATCACACTCTTATACGGTCCTACAAAGCTGATCATTGTGTGAACCATATTCCTAACATCTCCATCATTGTCAATAGGCATTTGATGAAATTTCTCTCTGTCAATAGGATATCTAAATAGCAGCCTACGAACTTCTTCACCAGGACCAACAGTCTTTTCATATACTTTTGTCAATAACAAATCATAGGAGAAATCTTCATAACACTTGAACTTTTTTTCTAACCCACCCATGTAATAAAAACCGATTTCACTGTTGTAGTACATTTCTCCACCATATTTGAAAGTTATTCGTACATTCCGTAAAGCCATTTTTAACACTATAACAAAAGAAGTTGACACATAATTAGAGTGGCTTAATTCATAAGTTCACAAAATAAAGTTGCATAAATTGATCTACTAACACAAAATTTTTGGCAAATATAAATTATTTTAATTAGAGGTGGCATAGTCCATAAAATTTTATTGACATATTGGCGAATGAATTCAATAGACAACCAAACAAGACACATGTTCTTTTCAAATGAAAGCACAAAATTTTATAGTATCTAGTGAATTTATTATTACTAATAAAATTCCCTTGGATTTTTTCTTATGAACTAATAATAATATTTCATGATGACATAATCCATCGTCATAAGTTCACTAATTAAATAGCAAAATAATCTACATTGAATTTAATTTATAACAAAGTATTAGTGCAAAATACGTACCTGAGGAAGGAAGGGGTGGCAGCTTCAAATCTTCGCAGTTTGGGACTTCTGAGAAGAATTTTCTGAGGGGTTATATAGGACCCAGATCGAAATTTTTCTTCGATTTGGGTCGACCCAGGTCGAAATAATTTTTCGATCTGGGCCTTTTCCGGACAAAAATCCCGCTTTAAGCCGGAATTGGTGGGGATGACCCCAGATCGAAATTTTTCTTCGATCTGGGTCGACCCAAGTCGAACAAAATTTCGACCTGGGATTTAAACCGGACAAGATCCAAACAAAGCGGAGTGTGTAGGGGATGACCCGAGGTCGAAAACTTTTTTCGATCTGGGTCCCCAAGTCGAATAGTTTTTTCGACCTGGGCCCAAATCGAAATATTTTTTCGACCATGGAAGTCGAAATTTTTTTTTGATTTTGGTCCCAAGTCGAAAAAAATTTTTGACCTGAGGTTCCTAGGTCAAAAAATATTTTTGATTTTGAAAAGCAACACCATTTTCGGAATTTTTTCAACAGTAACACCATTTTGGGGATAAATTGGTACTGTAACACCATTTTGTGCAAAAACCCCAATGAGCGCAACGTACTGCATGTGTTTAGATGTACTTGCAAAGACTTCTGAATATATTGTTGATTTGATTGGGTCCAGATGTTAATCATTTAAAAAAATTTCAAATTTAAGTTTCATAAATTAATCTGAGCGGAAAAACCTCCTAAATATTTAGTTAGAACATAGTTGAACTCAATTATATACATTAGTTTCTCCAAATATGGTAGAATATATCAAAATATCACACTTAAAATAACCTTTTAAATTTGTAGTAAAAGACGATTCTCTCCACCCATTTCAAACCTACCAAAAAGATTGTGTTTAATGTATCGGAATAATTAAATCCATCAAATTAAAATTATAGCATAAGATAATAATTCTCACGAGACCTCTTAAAAAAAGATAATTCTCACGACACCTTAAAAAGATAATTCTCAAGAGTTAATTTTTTTTCACAATTATAAATAAATTATTGTTTACGATGGCTTTGATTTTACTAACTTGTCATACCACGAGATCGTACGATCAACAATGAGCCACTGGATCGACCTAATCTCGTACTGTGTTAGAATTTCAAACAAACCTAAGACCTTAAGTCAATTGATAAATGAAATTTTCGCACTTATAATTTCACAATTATTAACGATTCTATTACATTTGTAACAACCGATCCAGTAATTTTGAAACACCTTGAATTCAGTTTCAATCTTATATTGGGATCAATCTGATTTAGAATGAAGGTAACTAAAAATCATTCAAAAAACTTTCAAGCTGCTGGTATTCTACCAATTAAATTCACAAAAGTGGGTCTTTGAATTTGTCGGTAGAATATCTTTGTGGAATTATGTTACCAAGCCTAGAGACTACTAAGACAAGTCTTGGATAAGATGCTACGCCGATCACGTCCAACCCTCTATAAATAGCTCAAACCTATTCCCCTCATGCATTATTCACTCCCCATTTTCCTCATCTTCGGCCTGCTCTCACCATTCACCAACGCAGCCAATTTCAATGTCGTAAACCAGTGCAGTTACACAGTTTGGGCCGCGGCTTCACCTGGTGGTGGCCAACGCCAGGACGCAGGCCAGTCGTGGTCCTTCGACGTCGCGGCTGGAACGACAGGTGGCCGTGTCTGGGGCCGGACTAACTGCAACTTCGACGCCAGCGGGCACGGCAGCTGTGCATCCGGAGACTGCAACGGGCTCCTCCAGTGCAACGGCTACGGGTCACCCCCTAACACCCTGGCCGAATACGGACTAAACCAATTCAATGGAATGGACTTCATCGACATCTCGCTCGTCGATGGGTTTAACATCCCGATGGACTTTAGCCCGACAAGCGGCAGTTGCAAGGGGATCAAGTGCGCAGGCACAAGCATCCTGGACCAGTGTCCGTCCGAGTTGAAGGCCTCGGGGGGATGCAACAACCCATGCACAGTCTATAAGACCAACGAATATTGTTGCACTAATGGTCAAGGAACCTGTGGGCCCACTGATTTGTCCAAATTCTTCAAAGATAGGTGCCCAGATGCTTACAGCTATCCACAGGACGACGCATCTAGCACTTTCACTTGTCCCGGAGGTACTAACTACAAAGTTACTTTCTGCCCCTGAACCTGTTGGGAATTTTTAGCCACCATGGTGCTTAGTTGGTTCGTACCACAATAATAAGATGTAATAAGTGCTTCCTTTAGAGGCCAAAGGGTTTTGGGTACATGATCTGCTAATGTCCCTTCGTAATTCTTCGTCCGATAATGATGATGTATCCGGCATTATATTGTCCTAATGGAATAAAAAGAAATAACAAGTTTAAGATTATTACAAAGGCTTCTATCGAAACCGCAAAATGTCTCCACCGAAAGGTGTAATGTTGTGGAAGATGTCCAATTGGAATTGGTGTTTACGTGGGAAATGAAGCAACTTTCAAAAGATTGATGATCTCGTCTATGATTCTGCAATTGATGTTCGCATAAAGACGTCTAATAAGTTGACATTGTTAGTTATATAAGGGTCAAGGTCATTTTTGTGAATAAATTTCGGTCAAAGTTAATATATGTCACAAACGTGTTAATCTGAAAATTTTGATGTTAGCCAAATTTGACTGAATACTACCCTAAAATTGCTCCTAACCAAATAAGTTTATCAGGACGTCTGTTCTATTAGCTTGAATCTCGCATGGTATCGACAATATTAGACTGTAATCCATTTCACAATTACATATGGGAAGTTAGTGTCATGTACAGGCTAAATTATATGTGAAAATTTTTCATTTATTTATTGTTTTAAAGTTTTGACGTTGATATTGATAGAAGAGAAAGTTCTACCTATAAAACACAATCTCGTGTTACTGTTTAATGACATCCGACAAAGTGAAGTTCATTCCAACAAGTGATGCAATATAATAAAAAATATTGATTCAAATTTTACGGTTGTATTCGAATTCTTTCTTCGACGAATCAAATATAGTATGAATTTGAGTTCATTCAATGTTGTAAGCCGATCATGACCAAAAAAAAGTTGTAAACAAGCATCGAACACACTTTGCGGGGCCCAATGATATTATGTTAGACGGTTTTATTGTATTTGAATGATTCATCTCTCAATAAAATATAACAGTTAAATTTTATAAAAAGCACGAGCTATTCGGTACAATCATTCGTATAAGTTATGCTAAGTTGGTGCTTTCTAATTCAATGAAAAATAAAAGATCCTGATTATATAAGTTCTTTGTTACCCCGGACCAATAAA
Source organism: Hypericum androsaemum (assembly GCA_963995505.1). Taxonomy (NCBI): domain Eukaryota; kingdom Viridiplantae; phylum Streptophyta; class Magnoliopsida; order Malpighiales; family Hypericaceae; genus Hypericum; species Hypericum androsaemum. The sequence continues at coordinate 8,501,945 of OZ023188.1, forward strand.
ACCATTTTCTAGCTTGAGGAACAATGTTGTTCACAACCAATATGGAACACTGTCTAAAGTGGTTGAGTAATTAGATTTACATGTGCAAGTTATTCCGCGGAGTAGAAGCAAAGTTTGAACTTATTTGTAAAACTTGAATTAATCCAAATTTATTATCAATTGGAAGAAAGTGATCAAGCTATGCGAACTAACACCACAATATAGATAACTAACACCAAAAACTTTAGCGGAGAAAAAACCCTAGCGTTCCTGGTGACCCACTCAAACTTCCGGCCAACCACGTCTCTCCGACCAGTTCCAGGTGTTTCGCCTGGGCACCGGGTCTGTAGCTCATGCAAGGCTATCGCATAACGTGGATTCTCAGTTGTCACCGGCAGATGGGATGTTGGAGAATTAGATTATTAATCTATCGAGAAAGTTGGTCCAACATATAAATGTATGTTGAGATTGGGTCTTAGAGTTTAATTAGAAAAAAATTCTAATTAAATATAATCTTTTAGAAACTTTGAGCTAATTATATTGTGGCTACAATAATTAGTTTTGGATGTCTATGAGATCAATACAAAATCCGTTGACAATAAATGAAAATTGTGAAAAATTAATTCTCTGTGCGAATGAAAATTGACATCAAAGGTATGTGATTTTTTTAGTGGCCGTCATGAATTTGAGATTTATGACCTATATAATCACCATTTATTGACCGTGGTCCATAGAGAGACGTTAATGGTTGTCAGTGCTAATTTTTGGACCATGGTTAATTGAAAAATTAATGATCGTCATTATTCCAGAAATTATATGGGGTCTCAAAATCCACCTATAAAATGGGACCTCCTCCTCTTATTCGAAACACACACAAAATCTCACATAGAATATTATACTATCTTCTCTCCCCCTTAGATTATTAGCACATATAGAGTTGGAGTTCTTCAACCGCTGAGGATTCACAGGCCGGTCAGATTGTTGCTTCTCTCTAACTGAGTGATTGGGCGTTGTACCTTGAGAGGCAATTTTTTTTAACGCAAAAGAAATTTCATAAATAAAAGAAAAAAGATTGGGCGGCAGTCTGGGGGCCAACCATAAGGCAATAGCCAGGTAGAAAGCCGCCTATCCCCGCTAGCCTCGAGTTATCCCGAACAAGGGATCCTCCCACCCACCCACTCGAGGGACGCACACACACATATTCCGCACACTTAGAGTGCACGGTTGCAGTCACTGGTCTCATCAAAAACCGTATTGGTGCCACCCGACAGTGAAAAGAGTACACACTGATATCACTGCAAAGTCCTATGAGAAAAGCAAAGTGGTAAACCGACCACACGGCAAAGTTGTCCTAATCACCCCACGAACATGAAAGACTTACCATCATGAGGAAAAGCGGTAGAACGGCATCAGCATCAGGTCGATATGGGCAGGCAATTTATACTTAAGGGCACGTTGTTTGTTGTGGTCTCGTCCAAGATTAAACTGTCATTGTGAGTATTCTCTACTGTTCCAATTACAGTTTTAAATGTTATTTATTTAGACATATATTCAATTCTTACACGAAAAAAATAATTAATCTAGATATAATATCCAACAATCTTAAGCTTAAATTAGACTATTATTATTATTGTTCGGTAAAGTGAATATACAAAGATTGACGCAGATTCATCTTCGTTTCCTATAATTAATTAAATATACAACGTCGCCCAACCATCTGCTAGTGTGTCGTGTATTTGATGATTGAAGAAACAGAAAAAGGAAGTCCACGGAGGAAGATTTAGCATTTTTGTAACGCAGCTTGAAATTCGAGATGGACAAAAGCCTGGTTGGATTTTTTGATGCGTGCTTATTGTTACTATTGATGTGTGTTTTGATCTTCAGCTCACATTTCTAGACTTTGTTGTGTTCTGCTGTGCTAGTTGACTGTGTTTCAACCTTAATGCACCATGGAAAGCAATTTCGGTTATGTCTTCCTTATTAATTCCACAGTCAATATAAGCCATGAATTTCATGTGGGAAAGCAAGAGACGTTTTAACTGTCTCAAACCAAGCACTTAATTATAATGTCTTTGATTAAGGGAATAGAATTTAAGAACCGTAATTGATAGAATTGGGGAAAGATAGAGAAAACAGAGAAAGAAGGGCATAAAGCACTTAATTGTTTCTTGGAATTGGATGCTTGCGGTTCTCTGGACTCAGTCTCTGTGGCGTTGTTTTACATCTTTGGGTGCAGTCGTAGTGTTTCGTTTTTTTGGTTTTATGTTTTCTTGGTTTTTTTTTGGTGACGGAGTGATATTGACTTAGCGATTTTAAAGTTAAGATAGGTGTTTCTATCAGAAAATTCTTTTCCTATCACCCTTTTTTCTTACGTGTTTTGGGTGGTAGGATTTTGACGAGGCCGACACTTGCAACCCCATTTTTCTCCGTGTACATACTATGGCGATTTTAATATACTTACGATTCAAAAGAAAAACAGAGAGAAGGAGAGGAAGAAAGGAAAGAAACCTAAATGTTTCTATTGAGAAATTGGTTACAATTGTTCATCATTTTTCTATTTTTTTTTTCGCGAAAAAGTGCCCGAGATATATAAAAAGGAAATGAAAAGTTACAGGACGGAGACAAAACAAAAACCTAAAACCTACCCCTGCTAGTCCCACAAACTGGGTAGTCAACGGGGTGGGTTCCCAAGATCAAGAGATCCTGAGAGAGCCCGAGACTCTAAATCCTACTCCGCTGAAACCCACAAGCCGGGCAGTCGGAGTGACGTCCCTTGCCAATAGACAGGAGAAATGTCGCCTATCAACTAACCCAGCGGAAACCACAAACCAGCCGTCTGGGGTGTCAGCCACCCGACAATAGCCGGGAGGCTGAAAACCTAATCAAAACCTAGCCTCGAGTTAACCCCTGCAAGAGTTCCTCCCACCCTACCACCCAAGGAGGTAAAGAGAGACCTACCCGAACACCTAGAGTGAACGGTTGCAACCGGGGGTCTCAGTAAAAACCTATCGCCGCCAAACGATAGGGAAAAAGAGCGCCAAACCCGTTAGAGTTGCAGGGCCCTATTACAAAACCAGCCGCTCAAAAACAAACAAAACAAAGACATGAAGTCAAGGAACGAAGCGGTGGAAAGGCATTCCGGTAAGATCCCTTCCAATGTGTTTCAGGAGCGCTTGTGGAAAATTCGACCACCAGCCACTTGTCGGTATTTTGGTCATCGCGTCGGCTGCCGCGTTACCTTCACGAAAGATGTGCGATACCTGAAAATACATATCAGCCCGAAGACGTTGAATATGCGCCCACCTGTTTCTGAAGCGCCAAGGGACTTCCGCATGCCGAGCCTGAAGAAGATGAAGAACATATGTGGAGTCTGTCTCCAACCATAAATGTAGCCATCTATTATGGTGAGCAATTTCAATCGCAAACATGGCAGCAATAAGTTCAGCTTCGAAAGCGTAGCCGGTGCCTAAATGTTGGACAAAACATCCGCAGACAAAACCACGATGATTTCGGAAGACCCCAGCGGCCGAGGAGGGACCAGGAGCCCCCTCAGCGCTACCATCGGTATTGCATTTGATCCAATTCGGGAGCGGGCAATGCCAATAAACCTCTTTGATCACCGGGGCTTTACCTGGATGAGGGGTCACCCGAAAATAGAGCAATGTGGAGAGTTCCTCCTGTGAACCAAAAGTGTGACCAATCTCCAAGACTTCCGTTTCAGCGACAAGGTTCCTGATGAGGGTCATAACCGAGTCCAAAGAGTGGCACTTGCTGTCAAAGATCCGCTGGTTGCGCTCCGTCCAAATGACCCAGGCACAAGAGATGAATGCAGTTTTCCACAATGCCAGTAGTTGTGGGCTGAAAGTCGCTTTCATTTCCTGTAGCAGCAGTTCATTGAAGCTAGCGGGGTGTCTCCACGGGATGTGAAAAACTTCAAAAAGTTTTTTCCAGAGAGATGTCGAGTAAGTGCAGTCCCCTAAAAGGTGATCCAGCTCCTCGGTGTGATTCCTGCAAAGAAAACAGATGGAGGGGCCGGTGAAGCCCCTACGCCTGCGAAGAGATTCCGAGGTAGGGAGCGCTCCGTGAATAGCTCTCCAAGTGACAATAGATCTGCGTGGAGGGATGAATCGGGCCCAAATCCACTTGCCCCAGCTAGTTTTGAGAAAAGTGGGTCGAAGATGCTCAAAAGCCGCCCTGGAAGTGAGGAGACCATCGGATGAATGTGTCCATGCCATGTGATCTGATTCAGGAGGTCCCATGCAATAATGTTGGAGGTCTTCCACAATGTGCGGAAAGGAGTTCAGAAAATCCCTCTGGATCAGCCAGTTACCATTAGCTCGATAGTCCGAAATTGGGAAAATACAGAGGTGGTGCGTGTGTGCTGGGATCCCGGCCTTATCGGCGATAATGTACCCTAACCAATTGTCCAGCCAGAAATTGGCCGAAGAGTTTTCCCCGATGATCATCTGTGAGGCCTGCTGAATATCCTCATAACAGAGACGTAAACCCTTCAGAAGTGAGGATCGAACATGCTTCCTCGGGACATGTTCATCAGACATATAGAGCCGTTCTCTGAGCATCTCGTAGTGATCAGAGTGATCATACATAATATTCCAGGAGAGGCAGTTCAGAAAGGCCAGGTTTATGTGAGCAATAGAACGAAGGCCAATACCACCTTTCTCACGAGGAGTACAAACCCTTTTCTAAGGAATAGAACAGGCGCCCCTACCATGTATGTCTCCAGTCCAGAAAAAGTTGCAGATAGAGGAATCAACTTGTTCAGTAAGCGAAGTTGGCCACTTATAAATCATCATAGAGTGGGTTAGAGAGCTCTGAATCACCGATTGGGTCAAACAGACCCTACCTGCCATGGATAGTGAAGTGCCTTTCCAGCGGGAGAATTTAGCCAGGATTTCATCCGCAAGTGCCTGCAAATACCTGCGACGAGGCGGCCCCAGAAATAAAGGAACTCCGAGGTAGGTGATAGGGAGTGAGCCTTCAGAGATGCCAAAATCAGTCAGAAGCTGAGTTCGTTTTCTTCTAGCCAGATGAGTTCATCGAGTGGGTTAGCCAGATGAGTTCATCATTTTTCTATTTAAACTCCCACTAAGTCGGTTTAACTGGTTTATTGCAATATAGTCCAAGTATTCAGTCGGTTTAGCTGGTTTATTATAATATAGTCCAAGTATTTTTAATACTTCTCCCTTAAGTCCCTGCGTATGAACATTACATTAATTTTTAAAATTATAATTGGTATGGAATTTGGAGTAGTCAAAGATGAACAAAATTCTCATTTACTTGAACAGTAATTGGGATAGTAAACGGTTATTATCTATTTATAATTATCGTACAAAACTGATATCGCAGTATATGTTTTAGTTTGGTGGTACATCCTGATAAAGTGGAAATGAAAAAAAAATCATTTTTGTGGCTGTCAATGTATTTCCTAGAATTTTGTTACGTGCAAAGCTTCATGTTAAAGGATACCGATGTTCCCTAGATTTGTAAGTCTGCTGCTATTGAGAGTACACGCACAAAACTATAAAGCTTCATGTTAAAGGATACCAATGTTCCCCTGTTTATGTGTTGGTCGTGATGTTGTACCTTATTATCTGCTGCGGAACTTGATTGGTTGAGCAAAGAGCTTCCTGAGTCGAGCATGGAATATACAGATTCAGCACAGGTGGAGAGAAGGAAATCGTGTTGCTGACGTCCTGTCAGAGCATGCCCTATTGTTGGAGCTATATTATGTATTGATAAGCATTCCTTTACCTAGTTGTATTGATGTGCATCTAGATGACATCAGAGGGGTTAGTTTGCCTAGTTGTACGCGTACATTTTTGCCAATTTGCGGTAAATAAAAATTAGTGGCTAATGTCCCTTCGCACTTTACCCAAAAAAAAACTTGCATATTGGGCACATCGTGGGTCTAGCTTGATATTTGCTAACGAACAATTGTTGCTCTAACCACATATCTAAGTAGAAAATTGATTAATAAGACTTGGGCTTTCAATTGTGTATGTTGGCCCGAGTCATTATTTGCTATGTCTAATATAGAAATGAGTGAAAAGAATACCAGTCGAACTTTAGTAAATCGGGCCCTGGATTGGGCACGGACTGTACAAAATAGTTCCGTGCCGTTTGGAATTAATCTGGGCCATGGGATCAGGTCTTTAACTCTTCTCTCAGATCCGACGGTCTTTAAAAGTGCGAGGGTGTTTCGGTCTTTTAACTTACCTCTCTCCTACTTCTCCTCCCTTATCTCTCCTCTCTCTCCTCTCTCTCTTCTAGGCCATGACAAACCACGGAGCATCTCAAATCTGGACCAAGTTCGCCGGCGAAGACGACGACGATCCCGGCGAGGAGCATCGGTTGTTCGTCAAGATCTAACGATTCCGACGCCGATAGAGGAGAGGAAGGGACCCGACCGCCGGCGAGTGGAAGAACCAAATCCGAACAAGGACTCCTCGAAGTAGTCCTCGCTGGCCAAAAGTGGAAGAACCTGATCCACCGTCTTCATCTCCTCGCTTGTTGACGTCGTTTCTGATTCTCCGTCGACGAGGCCGGCGACGGGGTAGGATTCATGAGTCGATTACCGGAGACCTCAACACCTGTAGTTGTTCCCGCAGCCGCCTCCCCCCTCCATTGGTGTACCTGTTGTTAGGGTTAGTTCGGCCACCACCGACGGTGTCATTTTTCGAGGGGGTCGAGGTCGTCGTCATCTTTCTCGCCTATTGCCGGGGGTTTGCAAACCGAGTGGTGAGTGATTAAATTAAAGAACCCAAATTACAAATCCCACCGAACAAGTTATGCCATCAAGATGTGTGTGTAGTTTCAAAGTGAAAACAATTTCTTCTGTAATGAGTTGAAATGTGCCTGGGAACTCTTAACTGATGGTGTATTTGAATGTTTGTGTTGGTTGGTGGAGGGTTTCAACTCTAAGCCTGTAATTGTTGTTATCTGTGTACTGCAATTAAACTCTTTATCTTGGTTGAAATTTTCTTCAGATTTCATATATTAGTAGCTCAAAAGACGGGTTTCAAGATGGTGAGGGGAGTTGATGTATGGATTTCTAACTTAAATTGGGGAGTTTGTGAATGAAATTGAACTTAATATTGGTACAAGAAACCAGTTCTTTGTGTATGGAGTGTTTAAAGGTTTATTAATTATGATTAGATATAAGGTGTTGACTGCAATGTTCAATTAGAGACACTTACAATAATCTCTCTCAAGTTGGGCCCCATTACTTTGGGTTTTTCGATGGGTCCGGGAGCTCATGCTCTTTGTTACGAGAATGGCATGCCCGGATTTACGAGAATGGAAGACCGGATATACGAGAATGGCATGTCCGAGTAAGAGAAATGTCACGCCCAATTACGAGAATGGCAAGCTCGGGTTACGAAAATGGCATGTCCGGGTTACAAGAATGGCAAGTCGGGTTTAGGAGAATGGCATGCCCGGGTTACGAGAATGGCAGAACGGGTTTAAGAGAATGGCATGCCCGGGTTTGAGAAATGTCATGCGTGGTTACGAGAATGGCAAGCCCGAGTTATGAGAATGGCATGCCTTGGGTTACGAGAATGGCAGGCCAGGTTTAGGAGAATGGCATGTCCGGATACTAGAAATGTCACACCTGGTTACGAGAATGGCAAGCGCGGGTTATGAGAATGGCATACCCGGGTTACGATAATGGCAGGCCGGGTTTAGGAGAATGGCATGCCCGAATTCGAGAAACTTCTGGTTACGAGAATGGCATGCCCGGGTTACAAGAATGACAGGTCGGGTTTAGGAGAATGTCATGCCCGAGTACGAGAATGGCATGCCCGATTACGAGAATGGCATGCCCGGGTTACGAGAATGGCATGCCCGGGTTCGAGAGAATGGCATGCCCGGGTTTTAGAAATTTTAAATAAATTAATCAATAAATTAAATAATTAATCAAATATCATGCACGGTTATGTCTAATAATATGTCCGGTTATGTTAAAATGACATGTTTGATTCGTACTAATTAATCACCTACATTATTAATTTTAATTAATAAAATAAAGTGCAAGTTAAAAAAAACTAATTAAAAAACTAAAGTGGAGCGCGTGATCACCAGAATGCCACGCGCGCGGGTCTTTTAATTTTATGCCATCCTTTTGAATTTAATTACGAAAATGCCACCATGTCTTAATTCTTGGGCCTCTGGTCCAAATGGTCCGGAATATGGGCCATTCCGGATCCAATCTGAACCCTAGTAAATCGGTCACAGATTTTGACTCGGAGGTTGGATGGAGACGACTCACATTTTTGTGAAAAGCCAAGGGGATAATTATCCTAAGGTCCCTAGTGTTCGAGCAAACTCCCCTTTTAGTCCTTATTATTTTCAATCACCTTTCTCGGTCCTTCTAGTTTAAAATATTAGCCCTTTTTAGTCCCTGGCTGCGGTACCGGAAAATTTCTCTGGCAAAAAGGCATCCTGAAAGGACAAAATTGTCACTTAGTAAAAAAAGAAGAAGAAAAACTCATCTTTTTCAACCTCTAGAATATCAAGAACACTAATAACACACTCAAGAACACCAAGAGCACACTCAAGAACATCAAGAATACCTAATTAACTAAATACTAACAACATCCAATCAAACACTCGATAAAAGATTTAGCGGACTGATGAGCGTAAGAAATGCTCATTTTACCACATCATTTTAGGATCATTTAGACCCATTTTCGAGTCTTTATGTGTCAAGTCTAGTGTCTTTTACACCATTTTTAGGTTCGTTGCCTTGAATGGTTTAACTTATTGTGTTTATGGTCTTTTGGAGATATTTGGAGCAGTTCGAGACCAACCGAAGCGGACATGGATGAAAGCTCGAGCTGGAGAGACCAAAGCAAGGTCCCAAAAGCCACCGGACGGTGGAAAATGTCGCAGGGCGGTGGATTCGGGCTGTCAAAGTCTCTGGATGCCACCGGGCGGTGGATTCATCTGGGCAACCAGAGTATGCCGCATTTAAAAAGCCGTAACTTCTTGCTCAGACATTGGATTGAGGCGTATGAGGTACCGTCATTGGAAAGCTAAGAAGAAGATCTACATTTTATGCTTCTTTTTAGAAGTCTAATTAAGAGCGAAAGGTGGCCAAAATTGAGCATCTTTGGAGGCCCACGAACCACGCCTAAAAGCAAATCTGAGATTGGCCCAAAATGTCCAAGCTTCTCTTGTACACTCCCTAGCTCTTTAAGTTTTTGTAGGGGACCTATAAATAGACCTTTTAGGTCCCCATTTCAACTTGTCTAGCTATTTGTGTGGTTTGGCCACTTAGGATAGTCAAACACTTTCATTTTGCTCACACTCTCTCAAGGAAGCTAGCTATGAGCATTGAAGAAGGAGGATGGGGCTAGGAGTTCTTGAAGACCTCATTGAGCTTTCTAAACCTTCTCTCTTTAATTTAATATTTGTGACAATAGTTGACTTAATTGATATTGAGTTTGAGTTTATGGATGTGTGAGTAGTTATTTGTGGGTTGGGTGCCCTTGAATGCACCTAACGACCTAGGTTTTGATTAGGCTTGTGCGTATTAGTCGGTAAACTTAATGATTTTAGTTGGGGAGTGGTAGTGTTATACCATAGTCTAAGCTCTAAACTCTTGGGAGGGAATCATTAAGGGCCTATGACTTAGCTAATTGATCTAGTGAAAACCCAACGGACTTGACCGTAAAGGGGAGCCATGGAGCTAGCCGTTTAATTGACTTGAGGACACCCATCGTTTGTGACACCGGAGGGTAGATCCTACTTGTCCTTAGGGTGGAATGAAGCATCATGCTTTAGATTTGCCTAAGACCACCACGAGCCTAAGAGAGACCTAGTTAGGAGGGTTGTGTTCATGTGGTTTCTTTTCCCACTACTTCTATTCTAGGTTACCTAAGTTTGTTTATAGTACTTTAGATTGTTAATATTCTCCCTCTTTTAATCAAACAAAATAACCACTTATCTTACATATCGTCCCAAACTAACCAGTGAGTCAAATTGGTGCTCCAAATCCTATTCCTTGTGGTTTGAAATTTCCTTTACTCACTTTATAACAACGGGGTGAAAACCCCCCTCGTGGTGCATTTAGACATCTGTTTTATGCTTACGAAGTAGGAATAGGACATTGTTAATAGTGGTTTGTAAATATTTTGTGTCTTATTTTTGTTTTGTATATATTGTGTAGGTGAGATGGATTCTTTTGATTTCCATAGGTCTAATGGAATCCATAGTTTATTGATTACCGATGAAGTTGATGGCATACAAAAAAGGGCACAAGCACGGTCGAATCACGAAAGCACCTAAGAAAAGGGAGAAGAACCCTTAACTAGTGGCCATCTGAAGTGCACGACTCTTTCTCAACTAAAGATGTGGCAAATATTGAACACTTGGACGAGATAGAAGATACCACATCCAAGATTGGGTTTAGTGTCATCCACCATCATCCTACACCTCAACTTCAAGATCCAAGAAGGTTTGCTATACCTTTATTCTTGGATACGGTAAGTAAAAGTAAAACACCCGACCTAGATCTTGATAAACCTCCCACTCTTGGTTGGATTGGTTAATTCTGGGTGTAGTTCAAATCCCTTTTAACCCCGTGCTAAATTTGCATGCCATTAATCCATTGGGTGATTGGTACTTGACTAATTTTTTGAGGTTGATGAGGGATAAGAAATTACTCATATATGATTGTTATTTGAAAATCTTTATTGATGATTACTTCATTCCCATGGATTCAAGCTAATATTAGTATTCAGCATATTGAAACCTTGATCCGTGGTGATTTTGAGAAAGTCAAGCTTAAGACTCAAAACAAACGCTTGTTGGGAGGCAACCTAACCTTTTTCTCATGTAGTTTTTAGTTTCTTTTGTTTCTGGATGCTAAGAGGTGTAGCGCATCAAGAAAAGGTTAATCTTTATTCTGCCATAGCCACTGAATGAAAGGTACGGCGCCAGACGGCGGCCAGACCATGATGGCCCCTATTCCAAAACCAGAAGCCATTGCTCGTCCCCATTACCTCAACCAGGGACGTCCTCTTAACTCCCCTAAAAAATGTTGTGTTTTGCCTTATCTTATGTATGTCTTCGATCATCGTATATATTGTGGCCGGAGGCCTTGATGTGTGCCTTTGATTCAAGTGTTTTTCGTTTCTTTGGCCACAGAGGTCATTGAATCATGTCATTTCTCTTGTCAGTTTAGTTGCCTAAACCCTCTCACATTGAGGACAATGTGTCATTCAAGTGTGGGGAGAGTTCTATGTAGGAACTTACATATTTAGGTCTACATCAATGTAAATACGTCAAGTTTTGGCATATTTTTTGCATTTTGACCCACCTAAGATTTATGATTTTTCATCAAAAGCTAATCCCCATACCTTTTAGGGATCATACCCCGAGTGTAAAGCGTAGGAATACGGATCTTCTATACCCTTGATTGTTTAAACTTGATGTTTCCCATGGTGGGTTAACTTGTAGGGTTGATGTGGGACCTTGTGAAAGGATTTTGAGCCGAAGGTGGAGACTACCGTCTCCAATTATTATTTAAGAGGTGCCTATATGTTCCTAATGAGTGTGGTATCTTGATAACACTTGTGTCATATCTTCTGAGTAGATGTCTTACAGGAGGACGGGGGCCATTTTAGAAGTTTGAGCCTAGAGCCAATCTTTAATTTCTCCTTTGATTTACCCCTTTGAGCCTAGCCATTCTTTGCATATATACACCAGCCATACTTAACTCTTTGCCAAATTTCTCCCACCTTTGACATCTAATCCGAGGTCACGCATAGGATTTATCTTATGGGGATTTTTGTAAGGGAAACATGGTAGAATAGTCTTCATTTGGTTGGGTTTGATCTTTGGGGAGTTGGGTAGAAAATGGCCAAACTTAAGTACCAAGCTTTGCCTACACACAAAATCTTGCCATGCTTGAATAAAGAAAAGTTAAAACAAAGAGAAATGGAAAAAAAGTGAAAAAGTAAAGAAAATCAACAAAAACAAAAGAAAAGAAGATAAGCAACAAAAAAGAGTAAGTTGTGGTATGAATAAGGCAACCAAATAAAATGCAAGCTTGAGTCATTAGGCCATAGGTCTTTGGGAACAATGGGTTGAGCGCATTTTGAAGAAGGATGAGCAAGTAGACTAGACGAGGGCTAGAGTACCTTTGTAACTTGTGCTTCGGATTGGGTAGTTTAGCTACTACCCATTCATCTTATCCTCACCTACACGTTAGCCCCATTACAACCCTAAAACAAAGTTCCCTTGATCGCAAGCCCCATTTAATGTGAGATGACTCTGAGTGGGAGTGGGATGTCTCACAGTCCCAGACATATTCGCGAGTGACAGGAAATTGACTACTAAACAGTGAGCTTAAATGATTTCCTATCCCCTGAGTGGTCAACCCCCAAGTCTCATCCTCTTCGGGTTATAGCTTGTTTAAACTCTCGAGGGTGTAGTCCTTATATATTCTTACTCTTGCACTTGGGGGAGTGGACTATTTGGTCGTGGGGTGGTCTTTGTGATGTGAGATCAAAGTTTTGGGAGCTTTCTTTTTGCTAGGAGTATGCCATCTCTTGCTCTATTTTTGTATGCATCTGAGAGTCTATTCGAATCTTTTTCTTGAGGACAAGCAAAGATTCAAGTGTGGGGGTGTGATGAGTGTAAGAAACACTCATTTTACCACATCATTTTAGGGTTATTTAGACCCATTTTCAAGTCTTTATGTGTTGAGTCTAGTGTCTTTTACACAATTTTTAGGTTCGTTGCCTTTTGGAGCAGTTCGGGACCAACCGGAGCGGACATGGATGAAAGCTAGAGGTGGAGAGACCAAAGCAAGGTCCTAGAAGCCATCGTCGGACGGTGGAAAACATCGTCGGGCAGTGGATTTGGGCTGCCAAAGTCTCTGGATGCCACCAGGCGACAAATTTTTTGCCGATCGACGGATTTATCTGGGCAGACAGAGTATGCTGCCCTTAAAATGCTGTAACTTCTTGCTCAGACATCAGATTGAGGCATAGGTACTGTTGGAATGCTAAGAAGTCCAATTCAGAGTGAAAGGCGGCCAAAATTGAGCATTTTTGGAGGCCCATGAACCAGGCCCAAAATGACCAAGCTTCTCTTGTACACTCCCTAGCTCTTTAGATTTTTGTTGGGGACCCAGAAATAGACCTTTTAGGTCCCCACTTCAACTTGTCTAGCCATTTGTGTGGTTTGGCCACTTAGGATAGTCAAACACTTTCATTTTGCTCACTCTCTCTCAAGGAAGCTAGCTAGGAGCATTGAAGAAGGAGGAGGGGGCTAGGAGTTCTTGAAGACCTCATTGAGCTTTCTAAACCTTCTCTCTTTAATTTAATGTTTGTCACAATAGTTGACTTAATTGATGTTGAGTTGGAGTTTATGGATGTGTGAGTAGTTGTTTGTGGGTTAGGCGCCCTTGAATGCACCTAATGACCTAAGTTTTGATTGGGCTTGTGCGTATTAGTTGGTAAACTTAATACTTTTAGTTGGGTCATGTGGGATTCGGGTTGAAATAGACCTAAAAGTCCTCAAGAGGGGAGTGGTAGTGTTATACCCTAGTCCAAGCTCTAAACTCTCGAGAGGGAATCATTGAGGGCCTATGACTTAGCTAATGATCTAGTGGAAACCCGAAGGACTTGACCATAAAGGGGAGCCATGGAGCTAGCCGAGTAGTTGACTTGAGGACACCCATCATTTGTGACACCGGGGGTAGATCCTATTTGTCCTTAGGGTGGAGTGAAGCATCTTAGATTCACCTAAGACTGCCACGAGTCTAAGAGAGACCTAGTTAGAAGGGTTTTATTCATGTGGTTGCCTTGTCCATTACTTCTATTCTAGGTTACCTAAGTTTGTTTATGGTAGTTTAGGTTGTTAATATTCTCCCTCTTTTAATCAAACACAACAACCACTTATCTTACATATCGTCCCAAACTAACTAGTGAGTCAAATTGGTGCTCCAAATCCCCACTCCCCGTGGTTTGACATTTTCCTTACTCTCTTTATTGCAGTGGGGTAAAAATCCCCCTCGTCAAGGACAAACTAAAAATCTCAATCAGATCCCCTTCAAAAAAAAAGATTACAACTTGAAAAGAGAAAGTAAGCAAGTACCTTCACTACAAAATAAAATCCCAATCAGATCCACTTCAAAAACAAAAAAGATTAGAACTTGAAAACAGAAAGTAACGAAGTACTTTGAGTAGCAGGCGTTGGACAGTTGAACCCATCATTAGCGAGGAAGATAAACTTGAAAATAGAAAGTAACGAAGTACTTTGAGTAGCAGGCGTTGGACAGTTGAACCCATCATTAGCGAGGAAGATATTACTGGGCCAGGGCACCTTAGTCAACTGGAGCCCAAACTAGTTCCCGACCAAGTCAACCTCGACGGATGTCTGGGTTTCATCATCGGCGGTCTCGATGGCCATCTTCAGATCGGTTGTCGGGTACCCAACGAACACCATCCCATTCCAGATGGCAGCAGGGAGGCCGGTCCCGTTGGCGAGGATGGGATTAGAGGCGGAGACCAGGTACTCGTCGTGATTGAATCTGGCGAGGGTTTGTGAGGCGACCAGGTTAGAGGATTAAAGCTAAGCAAGTTATGTTTTCTGGGTTTCGTGTTTCTTTCTCATCTCTCTTTTCTTGTGTGTGTGTGATCCTTAGTTGGTTTGCTAAATCTTTAACCGAGTGTTTGATTGCATGTTGTTAGTGTTTAGTTAATTAGGTATTCTTGATATTTTTTAGTGTGTTCTTAGTGTTCGTGAGGTTGAAGAAGGTGGATTTTTCTTATTTTTTGACTGAGGGACAATTTTATCTTTTCAGGTGCCTTTTTTCCGGAGAATTTTTTTGGTACTGGAACCAGGGGCCAAAAAGGTACATAATTTCAAATTAGAAGGATAGAGAAAGGTTATTGAAAATAGTAAAGACTAAAAGAGGAGTTTGCTCAAATACCAGGGACCTTAGGATAATTATCCCAAAGTCAAGACATGGATCTACAACTTTGTAATTTATGACTTCTTTAAATTCAGTGTGTAACAAGGTCAAAAATCTATATCAAGACGATTCTACCTTGGAGAGGTGAATTATTCCACCTCCAATAGGGTAGGCGGATTGTTCCTCCTCATGGTCTCGCACGTTTGCCTACCTGTCCACATAGTCTGGAGAGTTCGACTCATTCGCAGTTTATAAAAAAAATGCGTATTGGGCACATCGTGGGTCTAGCTTAATATTTGCTAAGGAATAATTGTTGCTCTAAGCACATATCTAAGTGAAATTTTGATTATTAAGGTTTGGGCTTTTAATTGTGTATGTTGGCCCAAGTCATTATTTGCTATATCTGATATAGAAATGAGTGAAATAAATACTAGTTGGGCTTTAGTAAATTGATCACAGATTTTGACTCGGAGATTGGATGGAGACGACTCACATTTTTATCCAAAACCAAGACATAGATCTACAACTTCGTAGTTTATGATTTTTTTACACTCAGAGTGTAACAAGGTCAAAAATCTATTTCAAGACGATTCTATTTTAGAGAGGTGGATTGTTCCATCTCCAATGAGGTAGGCGGATTATTTCTCCTTATGGTCTTGCATGTTTTCTTACCCGTCCACATGGTTTGAGCCATCCGGAGAGCTCGACTCATCTGCACTTTACCCAAAAAAAAAATTGTGTATTGGGCACATCGTGGGTCTAGTTTAATATTTGCTAACGAATAATTATTGCTCTAAGCACATATCTAAGTGGAAAATTGATTAATAAGACCTGGGCTTTTAATTGTGCATGTTGACCCGAGTCATTATTTGCTATGTCTAGTACAGAAATGAGTGAAATGAATACCAGTCGGGCTTTAATAAATCGGTCACAGATTTTGACTCCGAGGTTGGATGGAGATGACTCACTTTTTGTGCAAAGCCAAGACACAAATCTACAACGTTATAGTTTCTGACTTCTTTATATTAAGAGTGTAACAAGGTTAAAAATCTTTTTCAAGAGGACTCTACCTTGGAGAGGTGGATTATTCCCCCTCCAAAAGGGTAGCCGGATTGTTCCTCCTCATAGTCTCGGATGTTCGCCTACCCGTCCATATGGTTTGAGCCATTGGGAGAGCTCAACTCATCCGCCTACTAGTTTGCATGGTCCTTTCTGTCAGGAGACCTGATTCGAAGGGATTGATTGATTCGCTTGCCTAGCCGTCCGAAGAGATGACCAATCCACTTGCCTAGCCATCCGAGGGGATTGACCGATCCGCCTGCCTAGTCATCCAAAGGGATTGACCGATCCGCCTGCCTAGCCGTTCAGAGGGCTTAATTGATCTGCTTGGGTTGACCTGTCTGAACGGATTGATGGATCATCCTACTGTCCGCTTGCTTCATTAATCCACCTACCCTATCTTCTCGGTCTTGCTTGTCCATCGGCCGTGTTTGCCCAGTGGCCTCGCTTATCCATTTATCTAGTATCGGCTTTTGGGTCATTTAGGCCGAGGAGAACTTTGTGAGGACGTGTCTTGGGCTTAAGTTATAATATTTTGTCTTGGACTCGAGAGGTATATGGTTCGCTTGGGTTCTTACCTTGGGCCCATCTTGAGGATGTTTTCAGCCGATGGAAGTTCATTTGAGCTAGTACACGAAGTTGGGTAGGATGCGATTGTGTTTCTCCTATTCTAAACAGGAATGAGATTTTCCTATTTTGGAGTTGGATTCTCTGATATTCAGTCACAAGTTAGGAATTTCCTTGATTGAGCCGAATCTTTCAATATTCGGCCAACGCTTGGAATGTTCTTATTTTGGTCGGGTTTGCTTGTTCGTCACGGCCTGAGCATCCCTATTCGAGATCAGATTTCTCTATTTTTTTTGAATCGGTCCAAGTTTTCCTATACAAGGTGGATCAAATCTCCCTATGTTGGAAATAGCCAAAGTGAAATTTTCCTCTACGGAGCAGAGCCTCATTTAAGTCTTTCCTATATTGGAGACCGAGACTAGGTTAATGTTTCGCTATAAAAAGAGGGTTCGAGCACAACAGCAAGAGATCCATCAACACAACACAACAACCCTACTTTACTTACGTATATTGCTTTTCCTTTCCATAGACTACAAAACAACATTAGCACTTTTTCCTGCTCTCTGTTAGGCGGACCTTGTGACGACCACTCCGGATCTGCTCGGATTACTTTAGTTGTTGTACCCCTTTTCCCCGCAACTACTGAAAAGAGATTTGAATTCAGTTAATGAAGTTCCCAATTCAAACCTTAAGAATATTTTATTAAAAAAATTTAAGAATGTAAAAAATATCATTAGGAGAGTCGCCCTCTGAATAAGATTTTTACAATGCTCGACTCTAAATACGTGATAATTAGAAAAAAGCCTCATTCACCAAAGGCAGGTCTTTCGATTTATCCTTTTACAGAATTGTCGGTGGGATTTTGTTGGAGACCAAGACTAGGTTATTGTTGCCAAACTTGGAGGAAAAATCTCAAGTTTGCTCCCATTTTTGAGACTTGTACAAGTCGTAGTTTAGATGCCATTCATTTCTAACCATCTATCTGTAAACGAGGTTGGATTGGGTACGGAATGCCTAGATTCCGAACCGTCCAGAATGAAGACACGTGGGGACTTTTTTGCAAAAATACTAAAATATGGAGGTGGTCAACTTATTTCCTAGCTAATAAGAAATTTCTCCTTATAAACTAGGAAAAGTTGGTGCCACTTTCCAATGTGGAATTGCACTTTCCATTTTCCTTTTGGGCCTCCCACTTTGGGCCTTTCTACTTTGGGCTTTGCATTAAATTTTCATTCAAGCTTTTTCAACAATAAAATCATCGTCAAAGTTTGTGTCACCAAGGAAAGATTCTTACAAATTATTGTGGCTAGTCAAAAGTCTTTCCTACAGGCTTTTTTTAATTATTTTACAAATAGTACCATAATCCGCTCCTAAACGCCTTAGGAACGCTATCTTTCAAAAAGTTTAATTCAACTTAAAACTGAATTAATAGGCCGAGTAAATATTCGGTAGGTGGTAGCATAAAAAATATATATATATAGAACAACTGATTATTTCATTAACGAGAAACAGAATTGTAATAACATTGAACTCAATCATAAGCTAGAAAGAACTCTTCAGGAAAAAAAAGTATAAACTATGAAGACAAGCACCGAGACGGCAAATGAAACTATCGAGGCATCATATAATTATTTATTATAAATTAGAATTGTTATATTTAACTAGAAGTTTGGAAGAAAACTTTGTCAAAAGAAATAGAAATATTTTTTTCCAAAGACTGGAACAAGTTTTCAATTCAAAAACTCATGGCAACAAATTGAATTGGCTGCTGAAGAAAAGTCTGATTATAATCGTTGATTCTTCCACCAATAGAAAAGTCTCTCATTCTTCTGCAGAAAAGTCGGATTCACCAAAAAAATTTAAAACTCACTGGTCCCTCCTGGGCCGACCGAGGCCTCGAAGGGGCGTTGCTCATTTCGTTTCTCCTAAAGTTGAGACTGTTGTTAAATATTTTTTTTAATAATTAATATTTTTAGAAAATCTAAGTGCAAGATCTTAATTATAACTTAAAATAATATTTTTAAATATATCAATTTTAGCCTAACGGTACAATATGTTGTCAATTTCTAAGAAATCTAGGGTTTAATTACTGACAATGTAAATTTTTACTTTTCAAAGAGTTATATATATTCTTATATATATTTTAAGATATTAATTTATGTTGCTTGTTTAATAATTTTTATGTAACAAAAATATTCTCAACATTTGAATAACAATGCTGAAATTTATAGATAATTACTAAAAAATAACTTCTTATTGATATTTTTATTGTGATTCAACTCTCTCTACAAGATTACAATCTCTTTTCAGACAATGTTGGGAACCGGAGTGGACTCAAGCAATACCCACGACACACAAGCGAACCACAATCACAACGAGAAGCACGAACTAGCAAGAAACCAAAAGAAAAAGCACAAGAGACAAGATGTTTGGTTATCCGGTTCGATCCACAACGATCTACGTTCGGGGCGTACCAAGCTAGGAGAGAGTTCACTATGCTTTTGAGCTTCACTTGCTCTTTACAAGAAAAGACCACACTTTGGCACCCACACTCACCTAGGGTTTTCTCTTCTCTCAAGCCACTCTCTCTCTTCTATTCTTGTTCTTCGAGGTTACAAATGAGTTACAATGGGTATTTATAGAGCCAAAAAACCTAGGAAGCAAAAGCAACACGCAGGGGCAAACTTGTCCAAAGTTCAGCAATTTTTCCTGGCCAGACTGGCGACCGCCAATCAACTGGAGATCGCCAGTGGCCTCGCACAGCAGCTTCTGTGACTCTTCACTAGCGGTCGCTAGTTGGCTGGCGTCCGCCAGCTCTTCAACAGTTCTCATTCCCCGCTTCATCTTCGTACGACGCGTACCATCTCGGTCGATCCCATAACGAGTGCACTACTGTTACGTTTCTCGAGGCCGATCGAACACCACCACTCGTCCCTTGATCTGAATGATCCTCGAGCGTCCCCAAGCACTAAATCAATCTAATCAAGTCCCGAACCGCTTCTCAGGCTCCAAACCCAACAGACAATAAATAAGGAAAATACACTAACACACCTAGTATAAAGTTTGAAAAAAAAATATAATGGCACAAAACTAACAATAATGTAGCCCAAGAGACCTGTTTCAAGCTGTGCCCTCCTCTCATTCTACAAAATACCCGACATTTGCTATCTTCCGTGTAATGACGAGGTGGAAACTCCATTAAGCGAAAAATTCCGTTTCCGACAAGAAGATGGAGAACCCAGTCCGTCCAGATCGGTCTCCGAGAAGAAGCCTGGCTGTTTAGGATGTGGCTGTAACAATGCACCTTCGCCACTCAGCATAGAGACCACAGAGGACATGCTCGGCCTGTCTTCCGGACTTTGTTGCACGCACAACAGACCCGCTTGGATCACGCGCACGACTTCGGGAATGACCGATGACTCGGTTCGCCATGAAGAAGCCAGCTCCAAGCATCTGCCTTCCTTGTATAGTCTCCAAGCCTGATGATTCATAATAACAATGTTCTTGTGTTAAGAAAGATAATCAGGAATCTGTTATACTTCTGAGAGCACGTGACTTACATGTCCCAAAAGGTTGAGGTGGTGCTCCGGGTGAGAAAATCCTCTGTTACTTTTACCTGAAACTATTTCTAGCACCATTACACCGAAACTAAACACATCCGACTTCGTCGAGTATCGTCCGGCTAATGCATATTCTGGTGCCATGTAACCACTGTATTCAAGAAATTGCACAAGAACATCAGATTGAAGTGAATTTCAGGTTGAACATACAAAATGAAGTTTGAGAGATGCTTAACTATGTTCCGACCACATTTCTCGTTTTAGCTCTGGTCTCGGTCTCATCATCTACTAATAAGCTTCTAGCAAGGCCAAAGTCTGAAATCTTCGGCTTCATTTCTCTATCTAGCAAGACATTGCTGAGTTTGAGATCCCTGTGGATGATTCTGAATCTTGAATCCTGGTGAAGATAAAGGAGCCCTCGAGCGATCCCCCTGACGATTTGAAACCGTTGCGGCCAACCGAGCAGTGTTTCATCTTGAACAAACACAAGAGTGCCCTATCAAATGTTGAGCATATGCACCTAATATACACATTGACAAAATGAGGAGCCATACCAGAGATAAAAGAGTCCAAGCTCTTGTTAGGCATGAACTCGTAGATCAAAATCTTCTCGTCCTCGTCCATGCAGCAACCTAGGAGCATCACAAGATTCCGGTGCTGAAGCCTCGCGATATGCACAACTTCGTTCTTGAACTCGTTCGGCCCTTGTCTTGAACGCTTTGAGAGCCTCTTTACAGCTATTTCTTGTCCATCTTTGAGCACTCCCTACATGTTCAATGAATGTTAATGAGAATTTCTACAGCGGTCACAGACAAATGGAACCATCCGATCCGCTGTTGTTACCTTGTAAACAGATCCAAAACCTCCCTCTCCAAGTTTATTGACAATGGAGAAGTTGTCCGTCGCATCAGCTACAGTTTCCAAATCGAACAACGGCAAATCAACTTCTTCGTTTTCACCCTTGCTAGAAAGATTCATGCTTCGTACAGTGGCCAACGTTTTTCCTGAAAAACACAAAAATTCTACTTTCAACCCTTCGTTTTGGGTTACTAATATTTTCAACCGAAGTGAATAGCATACCCTTGGATGGCTTCTTCCTTCTGTAAACATAAGCGCCGAGGAGGAGCAGCAGCATTGCCTCCAATATTGCACATCCAGCTGCAATCGCGATTTGTTTGTTGAAGTTGGATCTTGCCTCAGCCTTAGCCTTCATAACATTTTCGTGCTCTGTACATCAAACAGAAACGATCGTTAACGAACAAACAAAGATTGCAATGCGTCTGCGATGAATGCTCTAGTTACCTACTACCGAAGAAGCCATCCGGACGTAAAGATCTTGTCCGTACTGCGAAAACTTTTTGATGTCATCGTACCAGAGAAAGCATCTAGTCCCTCCTCCATCTGTCCTGTTCAAGCAAGAAAAGGCCATACAATAGCAGTTCTTTGAGCACATAATCCTGCAAGCTTCAAGCGTCGTGCCTTCTCTCACCGTTGCATTTCGTGTATCCGGCAGCTTCAGATTCGCGTATTTAACGAAGCCGTCGCTCATACAATCCAGCGGAGTCTGCCTTACGCATCCGCGAGACCAATCAGACTGGTACCAGTTCTCTTGTGATGCAGGCAAGAATCCGTCCAGACAAACGCATCCGGGAGAGTTGGCAATGTCACAACTACCATAAGCACCGCATAACGCGTAGATATCTCACATATCGGATGGCGAAGTCGTGTAAACCATCCTACTACTGGTGCGATCCGCCCAAGTGTATCGATCCATATTGCCATTCGGCTTCAAAACAATCATCGAAACTACCGAGCTATCGACATAGTCATGAGCACAGTACTTGTACTTCTGGTTAGCAACAACAGTGAAGACTGTGTAGTTAAAGGCGGAGTTCGGGTTCAGGTAAGGCCTGCCACTGAACTGATGGCCACTCCACGGACCAGCTCGATACGTTGTAGCCGCGCCACGATGGATTTTCGTCTCAATACCGTTAGTGTCAAACCGAAACGTGTAATCTCCGGTGGCTGGATCATCAGCACTCTTCCACGATGACAAGTACCTTTCCAAGCCATCAACCACTCCAATTCTCACACGAGGCAATATTGTATCACCCGGGTGATCAAAACTCTGCCACATGAGACCTTCATCACTTCCATTCCTAACAACAAGGTTCCCCGTGTCCAAAAGCTGCATGACCGGGTTTCGCACCGGCCCGGACACATCAGAAGACCATACAACACCGCTGCTGCTGTCCGCGACGACGAGCCTTCCGGTCTGATTGACCTTCAGCACCCCAGAAGAGTCTCTGATCGGAGCATTCCGGTTTGCCACCCATATAACCATCCTGTCAGCCGGTTTCTTGAACCACACTCCAAGGTACCTATTAGCGGAAGCTCCCGGGCTGAAGAACCCCATTTCGAATCTGCCCTCGCTCGAAACGAGGGTCTCTCCATCCGCGATTGGTCGGTCAGTGGATATAGTATCCAATGAAGCAGCAGCTGATGCGATGACAGAAGCAAAAACAAAAACCAATGCAGACAAATCACATAATCTTCTTCGTCCCATGATTTTAACAGAACCAACTCAAGCATCACATGCCAGTTCACATTAAAGTCGTCGTCAATCTCTATGGCACCAAGCAAAGATTGTTACAAATTATTGTGGCAGAGTAGTCAAAAGTCTTTCCAATAGGCTTTTATTTAATGATCTTCCTATAGTCTTTATATTATTCTAAAATATTAAAAATAAAGGTGTGGTCTAACAAACAATCTGACCGACCAGAAAAGCCGACCCAAAAGATGAGAAATGAAACTACCGATATCACCTCATTTTAAGAGATAAGATATGGTGATTATTAATTAAAATTATTTAAAAAATGAACTCTTAACCTAATCTTTCTATAAAATAAAATTGTTATATTCTACCCCCAAATTTTTTTTTATAGTTTAACTGAAGTTTGGAAGAAAACTTTGTCAAAAGATATAGAAAGATTTTTTCAAAGACGGGAACAAATTTTCAATTCAAAAACTCATGGCAACACATTGGATTGACAGGTGAAGAAAAGTCTTTGATTTAATCTTTGATTTTTCCACCAAAAGAAAAGTCTCTCGTTCTTCCGCAGAAAAGTCGAATTCCTAGTTCAGCTTGTTGGATCCCCAAAAGGTGTTTTTCGAACCTAGATTAACTAAAAAGCTAATTAAATTCTTCTATAAACAAAAATCATAAAGCAAACTTTAAAATGTACTACGAGTACAGCGAAATTTACGCCGATCTGGATACAATCATCAAGGGAGATTGATTAAAAGCGAATCGAACTAAACAAATTCAACTTGGAATCATTAACATCAGCTTCTCCTGTGTTGGAGCGAAAAATTAATTCACGGATTTGCTAACCCGGTCTTGATAAAACAGTCGTATCTTACTAGTAGAGTATCTGTATCTTACTAGTAGAGTATCTGATTGATGTGATTCTAAAAGCTAAAGAAATATAAGACATGGATCTACAACTTTGTAGTTTTAGACTTCTCCAAATTCGGCAAGGAAATGGTCAAAATTGGGTTGGAAGTTTTGGTAGTATATTTTTACTTATTAGGGCGGAGCTATGCTAGATTTTCCTATATTGAACACGGCCTAAGGTTTTCTTGTATCAGACTAGGGTTAGGTTTTCTATATAATGAGAGCTTGGAAATATAAGGGAGACACCCACAAAATAACACATCAAACCATTAGCTTCTTAGCTTAGATTAGCTTTATCTTTTATGTTTTTCAATTTTTCCTCTCCCCTATATTTTCAACAAAGTTCTTGCTCTTCCACTTATTTTTTTCTCTTCTACTAGTTCCAATCTTTATCTTCTCTTCTCTCCCTATGTTTCTTCTCCTCTTACAAATTCGTGCAATTGCTCTTGGGATGACCACTCCAGACCCGTTCCTAAGTTTGTTTTGATGTTCTACCAAATTTTACCCACAATATATTATTTTGGCACGTCCAGTAGGACTAAGGATGGCGTTAAGAAGAGTGACTGATTTGCCTAACTCCATATACGATTTTGTTTCATTCCTCAAAAGGGACAAAACTTGTCAAAAGTTGTGTTGAAAGAGGACATCCAGCTAGGTTAGTTAACTTTGGAAGGTATTTTGGCCCTTTTCTGAGCTTAATCTGAAGATATTTATATCACAAAAATTAAAGAACAGTCTTTCCTCTTTCTTTGGATACAAAGAACGCTACAATCGAAGTTTGTACCAAGAAGCTATGACCAAAATACTACAGACTGGTTGATCTATAAGTTGATTACAAATTTAGTCGATTTTGGAGGCATTTTGGTCTTTTTTCTGGCAAAATTAGGAGACAGCTATTTCTTGCAAAATTGAAGATCTATCTCTAGGCTTTTTGGAGATATACAGATCACTTCATTTGGAGTTCGAAAGAGAAAGTTTCGACCAAAATTCTAAGTTCATGTCAAAAACGATCCATATGTCGCAACTTCCTTTGATGAGAAGGCAGAAAACACATCTTATATGGCGAGCACACCATATTTACCAGTGTATGCAACTCTTGGGACTCGAAAATAATCTCAATTTTGGATCAAGCCGAACTTTGATTTCATCAGTTTCGGGCTCCCTTGCTCATACTTGCCTTCTGGTTAAGCTTGCCTATGTTTCGTTCACCTATGGATTGGGACTCACCTTTGTTGGGTTTTTGGAGCTCCCCTGCTCCCAGCTTGCTCGCTCCCAGTGGAACTCGCTCGCTCTAAGTAGGGCTCGCTCGTTCCCAGCTCGCTTGCTCCCAGTGGAGCTTGCTCGCTCCCACCTCGCCCTCATTAAGCTTTGAGGAGCTCGCCCGTAAAGTGCTTGCCTGGGCTTGAGCTTGCGCGTAAAGTATTAGCTTGGGCTTAGAGGAGCTCACCCGTGAAGTGCTCGCTTGGGCTTGGGCTTGGGCTCAGGCTCGCCCGGGTTTGGAGTTTGCTTGGACTTGATAAGTCTGTCTCAGGTTCAATTTGGGGTACGATGCTATTTTGGGGGAATGTTTGAGAAGGATGGAGATGGTCAAGGTTTTCCTATATTGAGGCGGGATCTCCAAAATTCAATCAGCATATGGAATGTTCTTTGTTAGGCCGAGGTTTCTTGCTGGACTCGACCTTAACCACTTCATTTTAGAAGTCGACTTGATTTTCCTGTATTGAACCGAATCAAATCTCTTCACATTTGGCAGTGGTCAAAAATTGGCAGATTTTATGTGATTCGCTCTTTATTGAAGTTGATTTTTCGGGATCGGATCTTGGAGTTGGGATTGCATACGTTGAAGGTGGTTAGGGTTTTTCATCATGACCCGGGCTAGGTAGACATCATCTATATAAGAAAGTATGGGCACGAGAGCAGGACGTCAAAAATACAACACAACAATTGCTTTACTATCTTGCTTTTCTTTTCCTTAGCTCGTAGCCTAGCTTAGCATAGCTCTACCTTTAGCTCTTAATTAGACAGACCTTAGGTCGACCACTCTAAATTCATCTCGGGTTATTGTTTGCTTTTTCCCCGTAATATATTTTTGGCACGCCTGGTGGGACTAAGAAGGCGGTCTACCATTGTTCGATCACGATATCCAAGAAGGTTGCCTAACAAGCCAACTCCAAGGAGGCGACACTACCTTCTTCTCAGCAACTTGTTGGGAAGAACTCGTCCAATGTGGTTTTTGGTAAGGAGGCGACAACCCCTTCCTCTCAGCCACCCGCTTGGAGGAATCCATCCAACATCATCGCCATCAAAGATACACCACCACCGTCCTCTCAACAAACCATTGGGAGGAACCTATCCAACATGGCTCCCCACAACGAGCCGGCCCTTCCTAATACCCAGTCGGGTAATGGGAAAAATTCATCCTACATGACTTTTTCTAAGGAGTAAGCCTTCCCCACTACCCAATCGGGTGTCGAGAGGAACACCACCAACATCGCTCCTCACAACGAGCAGCCCAACCAACTCCCTGCTGGTATCATGGTTGAGATGCTTCAATACATGAAGCGTATGAAATATATGAAGGAGAGTATGGAGTGTATAAAGGAGCGTATGGAGTGTATGGAGGAGCATATGGAGGAGTGCTTCGAAGCGATCACGAGGCAGAGTGATGAGGCTCTTGCAAGGACAACTACTTTCAACGCCTTGCTGAGACCAAGACTCGATGCCTCCATGAGTACCTCAACCGGACACTACTCTCAGACATGGCTTCTAAAATAGTGGAGGTGCAACACCAATGGATTGGCATACTCACCGGCCCGGTTGTATCTGCCCAACCAACTTACGGGCAGCAGTAGACCGGTCATGTGCCTGTCAATATAGCTCTGCCGTAGCCAAGTGTGTTCGGCTATGATCCACAACCTGAAGTCCCTATGACCCACCGATCCAAGCAACTCTTGCTATGGAGACGAGGATACATAGAGGAAACTACTCAAGATAATATGCGACTATGAGAGTAGTGGCTAGCAACGTCCAACCAGAGTTAAGCTGGTATCAAACGGCTCCAGCTCAGGAATGGCCTTACCCATCTAGGGTCGCAGCCGACCAAAGTTCCTTTGAAAGAGGGGATATCCGGGAAAATCTCTTACTCATACACCCAAACCCGAACTCGATACCTCAGGTCATGCATACCCAGTTCATGTACAAGGATCCTAACCTGACACCTCAGGTCATGCATACACAGTTCGTGCACCAAACCTAACCCGATCCCTCAAGTCATGCATCACAATCCAACCCCAACTCCTCAGGTTGGGCGACGTGGATGGGTAGAGCTAAACGAGGATGACATGCAACACCCTATCAACTGTCAACTAGCCTTTGGCACACTCAGGCGAGGCCAAACTGGCAAAAACCCCAACCTGAAGAGCATGAGGACTTGAGCCCACTCCCCGAGGAGCAGCCGACAATCGGCTTCAACTAGGGTGCCCAACTTGAAAGAGAGAGAGATCGCCAGAGGGAATACATGGTCGAGATGTTGAGGGACATGAGAGTCGAGACAAGGAATTCCCTCTCCGAGGTTCGTCAAGCCTTGCCCAGCAAACATTGATCCAATCCTCTTCCCACAGGGGTACTGTGTCTCAGAATTTACCAAGTTCTCTGCCGAGTAGAACCATTCAACGGTGGAGCACATCGCTCGCTTCATCATTCAATGTTGAGAGACCTCAATTTATGGGTAATGGCTTCTGCGCCAATTTCCTATGACTTTAACTAAGACGGTCTTCATTTGATACATTGGCTACCACCGGGCTCGGTGCGTGATTGGCCCGACATAGAATAGAAGTTTCATGACCAATTCTATAGAGCAGAGCCAACTATAACCATATCAAATATTTCTCATATACAACAACTTGAAGGTGGGTCTGTCGAGTGTGAGAGCCTAGTCCACAAGATGATGATGGTCCCGAACGAGTTCACTCATCCCGGGAACTCACCTCAACAGAGGAAGGGCTTCAACAAAGTTGGCCGATAATACTCATTTGATGTCACGAAGGCCAACAAGATTTATGATAATCTCCTCAAGAACGGCCAGATCGTGCTACCACCTGGCCACACTATCCCAACGAGAAGGAGTTGAAGCGGATGAAATATTGTAAGTGGCATGCGAGCAAATCACATAACACATCAAATTATGTGGCCTTCCACAACCAAGTACAGCAAGCGATCAAAGATGGGCGCCTGAGGTTCCCCAAGGACCAGCCCTCGGCACCCTTCACCATACCCATCGCCAAGGTAAGTATAACAAGGGACCGGAAGAAAGGGGACGACCCCAAGAGAGAACGGTAAGAACCTCTAAAGACCTGAGGGAGAAACTCGAGGGGCATGGACGACAAGAACCTCCCAGAGGCCTGAGGGAGACACTCTGAGGGCATGGACGGTAAGAATCTCCCAGAGACCTGAAGGAGAAATTCAGGGGGCATGGACGACAAGAACCTCCCTGAGACCTGAGGGAGAAACTCGGGAGGCAAGGCGGACATCTTCACCATCCTCGCATTAAGGTGGACCTCCAAGATGGCTCTAATTCACAACGAGATGTGTTCCATTGACTAGGAGAGAAGAGGCTTGCACTGGTGCCACCTACACCCGAAGTCTTGACCAAGACTCAAAGGCACCGCCTAGAAAGAAATGTCCAAGCTCTAAAGCAGATTACTCGAGACCTCGAGAGGCTACTAGCCAAACATAAGGCTCAGCTCGAAGAGCAAGAAGCTTTCCTAGCTCACCCAAAGATGTCGCACCGTACGGCCTCTGAACGAGGCCGGGCTATGGAAGTTGATGATCCAAAGCCCGACAATGAGAAGGCGCCAATAAAAAAAAATTGTCTAATGTGCCCTTGAAATTTATCTCATATGCCTTGGAAATTTTTGCTTGACATACCCTTGGAATTACTTGATATTACAATTTACAAGTTTGTTATTAAATCTCTTACCCCTTCCCTTGTCCACTTAGGAGAAATTTTATGATGGTCCCTCCATATCAAGTCACATTATTACTTAGTATGTACTCACCGGGTATAGATTGGGTACGGAATGCTCAGATTCCGAACCGTTCGGAATGAAGACACGCGGGGACTTTTTTGCAAATGCGCTAAAATACGGGGACCAAAATGAAAAAAGCCACGCACAAATGCAGGCCGGATACAAATGCCATTATCACATAACTGCGCATGCCAGTATCACATAACTGCGCATGCCAGTATCACATAACTGCGCATGCCAGTATCACATAATTGTGCGTGTCAATATGACCTTTTTGCAAAAATGCTAAAATACAGGGGACCAAAATGAAAAAAATCCATGCACGCCATTATCATAAACGGGACTTGCCGCTGTCACAAATACACATGCCATTATCACATAACTGAACTTGCCATTATCACATAACTGCGATTGCCATTATCACATACATGCACTTGCCGCTGCGGTCCCCCTTCACTCCAAACCGTACGGAATCAATTCTTTCACTCCGTACTCAATCCACTCCCGTACTCACCAATCAATAAGTGCCAAGTGGATTGTAAATCAACTAATTAACCGGATGAGTAGGATATTTAATCATGGAAACAAATCAATACATTATTGTGAAATTGATAAAAACAAATTATTTTAGTTTTAGAAAACAGAATCAAGCCATTAATTGAAAGTGATAACCAGAATTGTCTAACTCATGCAATCATAGAAAAAACCTATTGTGTATTCAAGGTTGTTTTCATCGATACATATTTTTATTTAAAAAAGGCGTGTTGTATTTTAATTCTAACTAAAATCAATGATAGCCGGAGAAATAACTACAAAAAGTATTCATTGTTACTGCGCGGTTCGTATGGTGCACTCGATAGTAACAAGTCATGAACTGCTTGCCTATAAAATTGTATCTTAATAAAAGATATATATTGCCGCATAAACTAAAATTTGTTTGATCGAACAAAGTCGATAAAGCAACTGAAAGATTATAAATGCCATTAACACGATATTATGTCACTTGAATCATATTCAAATGAGTATATTGATTATTGTTTTTAAAAAAAAGATAATCTTTACGATTAAAATATCATGAGTTAATAAACGATAACAAAACTATATTAGGAAAGAGTTGTTATTACCTATATCACAATAATGTATGTTTTTGTCACATAACTAATTATCCTAGTTATTTAGGTAATTAAATGATGTAGAATTCATTTGTTACTTGTTTATTGATGGTTACATAGCAAATCATCATGCGACTTGGTATGAAGGAACTTTCATAAAATTTCTCGGCCGTCCAGTGAGAAGTCCAGTTGGTGCTTCTTTTGAAACAGTTAGTGCTTCTGGATGTCCCCTCCAACACACATGTTTGAAACAATTGATACCTTGTAAATTCCAAAATTGAAGAAACTCTCAATTCTTAGTTTTGAGGGTATGGATTGGGTACGGAATGCCACTATTCCGAACCGTTTGGAATAAAGACACGCGGAAACTTTTTTGCAAACGCGCTTAAATACGGGGACCAAAATGACAAAAGTCATGCACAAACACAGGCCGGATACAAATGTCATTATCACATAACTGCGCATGCCAGTATCACATAACTGCGCATGCCAGTATCACATAACTGCGTACGCTAATATCACATAACAGTGCATGACAGTGTGACCTTTTTGCAAAAATGCTAAAACATGGGGGACCAAAATAAAAAAAAAACTATGCGTGCCATTATCATCAACGGGGATTTGCCATTTTCACAAAAACAAATGCCATTATCACATAACTGCACTTGCCATTATCACATAACTGCGTTTGCCATTGTCATATACCTGTGCTTGCCGCTGCAGTTCCCCTTCGGTCCAAACCGTACAGAATCAATTCCTTCACTCCGTACCCAATCCAAATCCTAGTTTTGAATACCAGCTAATAAAAAAATGGTAAGCAATTGTACCAAGTGCAGACATTTCTCAATCTGAGAAATATACAATCTCTGCAAAATTACAATATCTATAAAAAATAAATATTGGCACACCCAATATAAAATACGAAAAATATACCAATAAAAATTGTTAAGTGGTAATAGATTTGGACTCACAATTTTTTATTCTTGGTTTAACCTGAAAAATAAGAAAACAGATTAGTCATCTCATTAAACAATAATATAAAGTATGACCACAAAATATCTTTATATAGATTAATGATCATTAAAGAACAAAAACATATTAGTGACTACTAAAATTTATAAAATATAGTGTTTTATACCCTTCCAAACATTGTGTATGAAGATAACACACCTAGTATAAGGTGTGAAAAAAGTGAAGGCACCGAAAACAAATTTGTAGCCCAAGAAAGCTGGTTCAAGCTATGCCCTACTCTCATTCTTCAAAATACCCGACATTTGCTATCTTGCTTGTAATGACGAGGTGGAAACTCCATTAAGCGAAAAATTTCGTTTCCGACAAGACGACGAAGAACCCAGTCCGTCCAGATCGGTCTCCGAGAAGAAGCCTGGCTGTTTAGGATGTGGCAATAACAATGCACCTTCGCCACTCAACATGGAGACCACGGTTGACATGCTCGGCCTGTCTTCCGGACTTTGTTGCACGCACAGCAGACCCACTTGGATCACGCGCACGACTTCGGGAATGACCGATGACTCGGTTCGCCATGAAGAAGCCAGCTCCAAGCATCTGCCTTCCTTGTATAGTCTCCATGCCTGATGATTCATAACAACCATGTTCTTGTGTTAAGAAAGATAATCAGGAATCTGTTTTACTTCTGAGAGAAAACATCACGTGACTTACATGTCCCAAAAGGTTGAGGTGGTGCTCCGGGTGAGAAAATCCTCTGTTACTTTTACCTGAAACTATTTCTAGCACCATTACACCGAAACTGAACACATCCGACTTCGTCGAGTATCGTCCGGCTAATGCATATTCTGGTGACATGTAACCACTGTATTCAGGAAATTGTACAAGAACATCAGATTGAAGTCAATTTCAGGTTGAACATACAAAATTAAGTTTGAGAGATGCTTAACTATGTTCCGACCACATTTCTCGTTTTAGCTCTGGTCTCGGTCTCATCATCTACTAATAAGCTTCTAGCAAGGCCAAAGTCTGAAATCTTCGGGTTCATTTCTCTATCTAGCAAGACATTGCTGAGTTTGAGATCCCTGTGGATGATTCTGAATCTTGAATCCTGGTGAAGATAAAGGAGCCCTCAAGCGATCCCCTTGACGATTTGAAACCGTTGCGGCCAACCGAGCAGTGTTTCATCTTGAACAAACACAAGAGTTCCATATCAAATGTTGAGCATATGTACCTAATTTACATATTGACAAAAAGATGAGGAGCCGCCATACCAAAGATAAAAGAGTCCAAGCTCTTATTAGGCATGAACTCGTAGATCAAAATCTTCTCGTCCTCGTCAATGCAGCAACCTAGGAGCATCACAAGATTCCGGTGCTGAAGTCTCGCGATATGCACGACTTCGTTCTTGAACTCGTCTGGCCCTTGTCTCGAATGCTTTGAGAGCCTCTTTACAGCTATTTCTTGTCCATCTTTGAGTTCTCCCTACATGTTGCTTATTGAATGTCAATGAGAAATTCTGCAGAGGTCACAGACAAATGGAACCATCAGATCTTTTGTTACCTTGTAAACAGATCCAAAACCTCCCTCTCCAAGCTTATTGACAATGGAAAAGTTGTCTGTTGCATCAGCTACAGTTTCCAAATCGAACAACGGCAAATCAACATCTTCGTTTTCACCCTTGCTAGTATGATTCATGCTTCGCATAGTGGCCAACGCTTTTCCTGAAAGACCGAAAATTCTACTCTCAGTTCTCCATTGCCATCTCTCGTTTACTAATTGCAAAATATTTTAAAACGAAGAGAATATACCATACCCTTGGATGGCTTCTTCCTTCTGTAAACATAAGCTCCCAGGAGTAG
This sequence comes from Hypericum androsaemum, assembly GCA_963995505.1. Lineage (NCBI taxonomy): Eukaryota > Viridiplantae > Streptophyta > Magnoliopsida > Malpighiales > Hypericaceae > Hypericum > Hypericum androsaemum. The sequence goes on from OZ023188.1 coordinate 8,534,484, forward strand.
CAGCAACATTGCCTCCAATATTGCACATCCAGCTGCAATCGAGATTTGTTTGTTGAAGTTGGATCTTGCCTCGGCCTTAGCCTTCATAACATTTTCTTGCTCTGTACATCAAACAGAAACGATCGTTAACGAACAAACAAAGATTGCAATGCGTCTGCAACGTATGCTCTAGTTACCTACTACTGAAGAAGCCATCCGGACGTAAAGATCTTGTCCGTACTGCGAAAACTTTTTGATGTCGACGATGTCATCGTACCAAAGAAAGCATCTAGTCCCTACTCCATCTGTCCTGTTCAAGCTAGAATAAGCCATACAATAGCAGTTCATAGAGCACATAATCCTACAAGCTTCAAGCGTCGTGCCTTCTCTCACTGTTGCGTTTCGTGTATCCGGCAGCTTAAGATTAGCGTATTTAACGAACCCGTCACTCTTACAGTCCAGCGGAGTCTGCCTTACGCATCCGCGAGACCAATCAGACTGGTACCAGTTTTCTTGGGATGCAGGCACAAACCCGTCCAGACAAACGCATCCAGGAGAGTTGGCAATGTCACAACTACTATAAGCACCGCATAACGCGTAAATATCGCACATATCGGATGGCGAAGCCATGTAAACCATCCAACTACTGGTGCGATCAGCCCAACTGTATCGATCCATATTGCCATTCGGCTTCAAAACAACTACCGAAATTACCGAGCTATCAACAAACTCATAGGCAAAGTACTTGTCCTTCTGGTTAGCAACAACAGTGAAGACTGTGTAGTTAAAGGCTGAGTTCGGGTTCAGATAAGGCCTGCCACTGAACTGATGGCCACTCCACGGACCAGCTCGATACGTTGTAGCCGCACCCCGATGGGTTTTCGTCTCGAGACTGTTAGTGTCAAACCGAAACGTGTAGTCGCCGGTGGCTGGATCATCAGTACTCTTCCATGATGACAAGTACCTCTCCAAGCCATCAGCCACTCCAATTCTCATTTGTGGCAAAAATGTATTACCCGGGTGATCAAAACTCTGCCACAAGAAACCTTCATCAATTCCATTCCTAACAACAACGTTACCCGAATCCAAAAGCTGCATGACCGGGTTTCGCACCGGCCCCGACACATCAGAAGACCATACAACACCGCTGCTGCTGTCCGCGACAACGAGCCTTCCGCTCTCATGGACCTTCAGCACCCCCGAATTGTCTCTGATGGGAGCATTCCGGTTTGCCACCCATATAACCATCCGGTCAGCCGGTTTCTTGTACCATACTCCAAGGTACCTATTAGCGGAAGCTCCCGGGCTGAAGAACCCCATTTCGAATCTGCCCTCGCTCGAAACGAGGGTCTCTCCGTCCGCGATTGGTCGGCCAGTGGATATAGTATCCAATGAAGCAGCAGCTGATGCAATGACAGAAGCAAGAACAAAGACCGATGCAGACAAATCACACAATCTTCTTCGTCCCATGATTTTTACCTTGTCTAAGCAGTTGTTGGAGGGGACTGTAGCATTGATATCTTCGGGGTTCGAACTCACAAGCCACGGTGCTTGACTTGGACAGAACTGAGTCAAGCATCGCATGCCAGTTCACATTGCTAGCTAATGAAGTCGCCGTCAATGTCTGGTCAATAATCTCTTTCCTATAGGCTTTTATTTAATGATCTTACTAATGAGGATTACCCGGCAGATTCGATAGCCGTGAATCTGCTCCTCCTAGCTGCCCACGATATGAAGTTGTAAATGTATTATCGGAGATGTCTCGAATTGAAGGCCCTGAGAAATCGTTGAGAAAACTTTGTTATTTTTTAAAAGTCAAACTAGACTTAAAAATAAAGTTTTAAAAAATGCGGTCCAACTGGCGATTCACTCGATCCGACCGTGAATCGGCTATTTGGGCATATTGGGTCGGGGTTGGTATGCTCGCCTTGTGAACTGCCCGAAATTCGGTCAGACTAGTTGGACTGTCCGGCCTGGCTAGATATAAATAAAAATTTGCACCACAAAAACTTGATTTCTTTAAATCAACACAAAATAAACTAAATCAACAAAGAAGTGAACCGGAGACGAAATAAATTGGTCCTAATATGAATTTTGAAACCTATATTTAAACTATTTAGTCTACATATTATTCTAAAATAGTAAAAACATTAAAAATAAAGGTCTAGTCCAACAAGCAATCTCACGGATCGGAAGGGTCGACCCAGAAGACGGGAAATGAAACTACCGATATCACCTCATTTGATAGGATAATGTGATTATTAATTAAAATTATGAAAAAATGAACTTTTAAACTAATTATTCTATAAAATAAAACTGCTTTGGAAGAAAACTTTTCAAAAGATGAAAGAAAGAATGTTTTTCAAATTTGACAGCTGAAGAAAAGTCTTTGATTAATAATCTTTGATTCTTCCACCTAAAGAAAAGTCTCATTCTTCTGCAGAAAAGTCAGAATTCCTGGTTCAGCTCGTCGGATCCCCAAAAGGTGTTTTTCTAACCTTGATTACCTAAAAAGCTAATTAAATTCTTCTATAAACAAAAATCATTAAGCAGACTTCTAAAACGTACTACTACGAGTACAACGAAATTTACGCCGATCTGGATACAATCATCGAGGCAAATTGATTAAAACCGAATTGGATTAAACAAATTCAACTTGGAATCATTAACTTCAGCTTCTCTTCAAGCTTTGAAGCTACTCCTAGCGGCGTTTCGCCTCGCGCAGCATCCGACGAAGTAAACTGCTAACTGTGATAGCAGATTTTGTCAAGAGACACTTACCAAGAACTTTAGAAGAAGTGAAGAATAGTCGTTAAAAGTCAGCGGTTATGAGAGAGCTAAAACCAGCGTCACAAACAATGTTGGTACTAACTTTCTGATCAGTTTACTTTCCACATTCTGGTGGGCTCGATTGTGTACCAAGGCACGATAATAGCTATGACGAGTTTATATCGCTATCGATCCAAAAGGAGGCAATGACTTACCAGGATAACAAATAAGGCCACGTTAAAAATGGCAACCACCCTCCATTCAGTTTTCATATATTGTGCCACTCCAGCCCTGAATGTAGAATAGGTGAGGCATATATGCAGTTCAGAAAAGAAAAAAAACTACGAAAAATGAATCGGGTTAACTTTACTTGCAAGAACTGCAGCTATAGCATTTGATAGTCTTGGAGTTCTTGTATAGTCTGCAATCGCTGTCCGAGCTGCTAGGATGAAAGCTCAGGTCGTAATACGAGGCATTAACGGCAGGGTAACCGCACCTGCAAAGTAAGGGCAAAAGGCACCGTTTCTTACAATTGACTTTTCAGTGAATTCACATCTTAGATACAACTAAATGAAAAACTTTTAAGCTCGGGGAGGAGGAGGAAGCAAAGGAACTCACTCAGATGGAGGTCTGCAGCAACCAGCTTCAATTGGAGTTAGTTTTGCCTGCTTGTACTGCTTTAGAGTCTGCATTAGCCAGTTCAGCAAGTAAATGAAAGGAAAGCCACAGTTCTCGGGAAAAACTGCATTTGAAATGAATTGTGGCTGAAAGTTGAACCTTGTACTTTTTGGGTAGGTTTTTGCAATCATCGGATTTCACGAGACAGCTCTTCAGATGGTTCCATTTATCGGTATCATTCAGCTGAAGCAAGGAGATGCTCACCATTTAAAGGATCAAGGCAGAATATCTTTCACAATTTGCATCAAGGTAGATGGTTCATCATCACAATTATTTCTGATTTAAAGGGAACCAAGTCTTGCCTGTTTAAGAAACCACGAGCTGTAATCTTCAAGCTTATACTCCTTGTACCTAGTCAAAAGATTATAACCGAATAAACAAATCGGAAGTGCCTTGTATGCATGCAGAATCTACCACTTAGATTTTTCAACTATAGTATTCCTAGAATGAGATATATTGCGAACGGCAAACGCCGTAAACAGGAAGAATGATGTTTTTGGTCAAGCACTAGCATGATTCTTACCTTAAACCAGGGACTGTGTGGCCTGATCCACCATTGGTTACAATAAACCTGAAATCAGCATATTCCAGTGTTACAGGCACACAACTATGAAAGCGAAAAAAGAGCACAACATTGCTTCAATATCGATTTGTTTGCGAGATTGGGATAGGCTGAAATTCCAGGTAAGAGCACAGGGCTAGCACCAAATAGTCCAAGTTAATACATGTCTGAATGTCCGTATATCCTACCGAAAAGCTTATGGCTTGAAGACCACGGTATTCATAACATATTGTCACGCGGCAGAGGATGTTAGGATTATAGATCAATTGGCTACTAATTATGCTTCACGTGATAAGAAAAAAGTAGAGGTTTTGAAATACAAAAAAAAACAACGAAAGTTACAACAAGTAAAATACATCTCAGTTTTCCTCAAAAAAAAAATACATCTCAGCCAATCTCAATAGAATGAAGTCAGTTACACAAGCAACAACTTGAATACTTACGCCAGTACGGTGAAGCCCAGAATTGCCACCAAAATGGAGCACAGCATAATCAGATACTGAAAGCAAAGGTCAAGGGAATGAAAACACACGAGACATATACTAGAAGAATGACGTATAGGTTCCTTGCCAGAAACTCGAACAACAATAAGGATCTAGAAGGGATACAATCCACAACAATATGGTGTTATTCTTCAATGCACCCAGGAATCCAACTATTGATCTGCAAGTAATTAAGATAAATGGCCTTTGATCAGAAACAAGAAAGGAAAACATAACTCAAGATACAGATAATTAAAAACTCGAAAGTGTAACTTGCATTACGAAGATGATAGCACCAAGGCCCATCACAGGGAAAGTGAGAGATCTTCTACAGCTGTCATGGTGCGTGCTCAACCAGACTCCAAATCCAATGACGGCAATGGCTAAAAACTATAAAATGAGGGTGTGTAAGAGAAACAGCAAAAACAACATACAGTTGACACAAACTTACATTTTTATTATGCCCCTAAACAAGTTATATCTAGTTATTAGTTTGGTCAAGTGCTTGCTTCATCTAATTTTGGTTTGTATTAAGCTAGCTATATCCCACATGGATTTTGAAACACTGAAACTCCTTCTCCCTTTCGTGTTTCGGTCTATCTGTCGGCATATTTCCCGTTCTTGATTGAGACCGTAGTTTGTTGGGTTTCACAGTTGCACCACATTCTTTCTTTACGATTGGATCAGCTCTGAGTAGGTTAATCCTTTGGCTTTGTGACTGTTCATCATTACTTTCCTACGCTACAAGAATCCGATTACTTATTGATTGATACTACCAAGTCAAAGGTTCTAACACTTGGCACCATGTCACTGCATTTGACCTTCTCTTATCAGACTAAGAAATAAAACTGGATATAAATTTCAGTTCAAATCCTTTATAGAACCATTCTTGAATGTGGATACGATTTGAACACTTATTTTAATCTTCATACTTCGACATCTAGCTTACTAGTAACCAGCATCCCAGTCAACGAATGATTCATTTTGCTCCCTAACCTCCTAAGCAGTAGTTGACTAACACTACAGCAAGAATCTACCACAAATTGGCGTCGCAACGAAAAACAGCACTTTACAGAATCATTCTTGAATGTAGATAGGATTTGAACACTGATTTTAATCTCCATACTTCGACATCTAGCTTCTTAGTGATCGGCATCCCAGTCAACGAATGATTCATTTTGCTTCCTAACCTCCTAAGCAGTAGTTGACTAACACTACGGCAAGAATCTACCACGAATTGGCGTCGCAGCGAAAAACAGCAATGCAAATGCATACCAACCTCAACAGACTAACTTTTAGCTGCAATAGCATACAATATGTTCATAGAAGGCATTCACTAACCGCTACCAACAGCTCCAGCCCGACTTGGTTGCTAATAATAGATTCTACTACAAGTGCTTTTGGGAGTGCACATTTGGTCATAAAAGACCATAGTTTCGTAGTAGTGATTAGTTGGTTGAAACTTAAAAACGCGCTGTATCAACTTAGCTAAACCCATCAGCCGCTAAATTAAACCAAAAAGACCACTATGAACATTTAGAATCAAATTTTCAAAGTGTGAACCGAGGACCCAATTCACTAGAGTGTAAAATAAACATTTCCAAGTAGAGGCAAAATCAAACCCAAAAAAAAAGGCCAGCAAACAGAAAAGGTGGGAACTTTAGGCACGAAACCCCAAGTAGACAAAATGTGGACCAAAATGAAGGTGGAAAAAGAATATACCATGGTGAGAAAGTTGACCCATCTGATGACTAAGTTGCTGGTACTAGCTCCCATTATTGGGTTTTGCTTCTGCAAGTTCTCTGGCTCTTTTCCCTCTGTTGAACTTGCCCACTTCCTTGAAGCAACAAAGGAGTTTCTTTTTTGGCACTGAATAGGTCAGTGTGCTTGTGCTAAGTAAGCAAAGAGAAGAGAAGGCGAGCAGTGGGGCTTTTAAACCAGAAGATAATGTGTTGAGAGAGAGAGAAAGGGGTGGTCGGATCGGTGGAAGACAGAAGAGGAGCAACAATTTGTGGGAGAAGCAACTAAAAGCACTAGCTTTAGTTAAGGTATGTGACACGACAAGACAAGACAAACTGCACAAAAATACCCCTACATTCATCCTCTCTCTCCACTCGAAATCCCATATCCATCCGGTAGTATTTTCGGAGGAGGACAAAAATATTATTGGAAAACTTTTATTTTAGTATCCTATAGTTTGACCATTTGACACTTATAACCTTGTAGTATAAAAATGTCCCCGAGATTTCAAAGGGACTTCACGGGCCCAGCCGGAAATTTAATGTTGACACTTTGTGCTCCGTGTGGCAAGCCGACTCAGAAATTTTTTACCTTGCTATTGCTGATGTATCGTAGAAAAACTTTTGAAATAATCGCACACTAATTTACATTTTTTTCAAAACGATATATTTTCTCCTTCTCCTTCCCCTCCCCTTCATCTCTCTCCTCTCTCAAAAAAGTACACACGAGCGCTTCACCCTCCCGCTCCCCCTAGAAACCACCAACCCCTTGTCATACCTCACCCTCGAGGTCTTCTAGTCCAAGCCCTCTGAGACCCCTAAGTCCCTCGTCGGCACCCTTCGGATCTCCCTTGCGGACCTGCTCATCCCGAACGACTCCAGCCGAGAAGGTGAAGAGTGACTTCTCCTTCCGTAACAATTACAACAGTTACCGGGCTTATTACTGATGATTAATGTGAAGATAATGTATGTGTGTTGCTTTAAGCCCTCTTGGAAACAATAAGTTTGGTTGTTGTTGTTGTTGGAGTGCATCTAAATTGCTGTATATATGTTTTCGTTGCATCTATATATCGACTAATCTATTGTTATTGTGTGTATTTGAACCTGAATTCAACACATTGATGTTCTATTGCTTGTGATTTGTTATGATCGGTTTCTTATGGTTGTGCATTTTCAGAGCCCAACTAGGTTCATGCTACTTACTACTTTAGGGTGTTTGCTTTGAGTAAGAATTCAACCATTTTATGTTTTGTTCTGCATCATATAGGCATTGAACTTGACTCTCAATGGTTGATCACTGGCTTTTGGTATGATTGGCTTATTATTGATCCAAAAAAAGTAGGGTTACTTTTTTGGATTAATTTTGGTCGCTTTAAGACTCGATTGGATTTCAAACACCATATGTACTTTTTTGGAGAGAGGAAAGAGAGATGGAGGTGAGGGGAAGGGGAAGGGGGAGAAAAGAGATTGTTTTGAAAAAAATGTAAACTAGTGTAATGTTGTTTTGAAAGTTTTTACTACGACACATCAGCAATAGCGGTGTAAATTTTTTTTGAACTGGCTTGCCACGAACGGCACAAAGCGTCATCATTTTAATTTTGGGGAGAGGCAGCTGCCCGTGAAGTCCCTTTGAAACTTTAGGGACTATTTTGATGTGTATTAAACTACGTGATTGTAAATGTCAAACGACCAAACTACATAGATACTAATTTGAAGTTTTCCCTTCTTTATCTAATATCGCTACATCTTCGACAATTTAAAATTAAAACTGCAACAAATCTTTTTCCTAAATCTATATTGTTCTCCCGCATATAAAATTGGTCCTCCACAAAAATACCCCTACATTCATCCTCTCTTTACTCGAAGCCCATATCGATCTATAGTACTTCTTTTTAGAAATAGAGTGGTTAAGATGTCCACTGATATTTATTAACGACGTGCTAAAATATTAGTGCGAGTACATCTTGGTAGGTTAACTCCTTTCAGATCATCTACATATACATCAGTGCAAAAACTAAATAGGATATCGGATATAACATAAACATAACCTATAGTCAATGCATGCTTAGAGAGAGAATCTGCCACCCGATTCTCCTCTCTAAAGGTATGTTATATATGTGTCGTCCAATCTCGGGCAAGTAACCCTCTTGCACGAATGATTAGATTGGCATGCGGATGCTCCGGTCTAACATCGTGACCAACATTGAGGAGAGCTAGGGAAAAATCGACTTCAACCAGTACCTATCAAAAATAACACTCCCATGCCATCTCAAATCCCAAAACAAGAGCCAAAGCTCAGCAACAATGAACAATGACAAAAAAATTTAGGGTAAATTACATCAGGAACTATTGTGTTTGGTGAAATAGACGCTAGGGACCCTGTAGTTTGTCTTCTAATTTTTTAGTCTATGTAGTTACTTTTTATTATACTTGGGGTCCTTCTTGACGTTATCGATCAATTTTTTCAATTAAATGACTTATATACTCTTATAAAAAAATAAAAAAGAAAAAAAAACCAACCGCCTCCTTCCGCCAATGCAGGTGTTGTCCCCTCCTCTAGCAACCAAGCACCGATAATTCTCCTCATCACCAAGGCCGAAGCTCGGCGAGAACAGCCACAAGATCATGTCGGAGGAGGGCGAGCCTTCCAAATAGGTGAATCATCATAGATCCATCAACGCCATTCCTGATACTTTTATTCCTATGTGGATTCTGATGATGGACCTTCATAATTGCTTGCAAATCTATTAGCTTTTTTAATCCTTAGATGAATGGTTTGGCCGGGTTCTTGTTGCCGGTGAAAGTAAGAACTTGTCTGGTGGCCTGGTTCTCATCCCGAGTGATTCAATTTTGGGATCGGTCACTGGTTGACCCACTTTCATAAACTGGACCTCCGAGAATTGGATCCGACAGTTGACTCACTTCATCTTGGGGTTCTCGTCCTACTTGGATTCTGAGTAGGATGACCAGCAAGCTCGCTGGCTTCCCTCTGCCTCTTTGGACACCTCGAGACTTGCTAGAATCAGAACAAGGACAGGGTTTTGGGATTTTGAAATTTGAGATGTCCTTCAGAAGCGATTGGAATTTGGAATGATCCGTAATTTTGGGATTTTGGGGATTTAGTTTATGGATTGGAATTTGGAGGAGAAGAAAAGTGTGAAGAAGATGAGGATATATATGAATTGAATTTTGGGAGGTCGGAGACAATTCTAGGATATAATAATATTTTTATTATAAAAAAATATATAAATCAATTGATGACGTCAGCTAGGGCGTGAGAGTATAATAAAAACTAAACTACAGGGACTAAAAGATCAGAAGGCAAACTACAGGCCTATCATCTATTTTACCGAACACCAGGATTCCAGATATAATTTACCCATTTTTTTATTTAACATTGCTACATCTTCAAAATTTTAAAATTAAAACTACAACAACTCTTTTTCTTAAATATGTATAGTTCTCCCGCAGCTCATGTTTAGACACTTAATTTTGTTTTGGGAAAAAATCTCTCTAGTCTATTTGGCTTAGCATAATTTACTTAGAAGTCCACATCTTAGTATATTAATCCTTAAATTTTGAGAAATTGACTCATTGGTCTCTAGAATCAATTTATATTTCAAATATCATATATGATGACACAATTTTGCTTCCTTTAAACTCTAAAATGATCATAGAACATACTAACATCCCTGCAAAAAAAATAATTTACCCATCCCATCACAATAAAATAAAAATATTAGGAGAGGGGAAGTAGGCAGTCGCTTACTGGGGTTTTCTGTCTAACTATGGTATTTCTCCAAGGGTTTTGATCGATTTTTGCACCCTGATTTCGTATTTCATCACGTCAAGATATTTTGATCTCTCTAAGTAATCTTGTTCAACACTACTGCAAGGGGTGGAAGTGTGAGTTGATGGGAGGAGGAGGTTTTCTTATGCTGTATACATTGGGACGGACGTGTAGAGGGTTTTAGCAAGGATGACATCAGGGGCAGAGATTCAGTTGGCTTGTGGGCGTGCTTGAGGGTTGGAGGAGGACAAGGAGATATTTGAGCTCCCTGTGGATCTTCAGGAGGGGCAGACAGGGGCTGGGTCATTGTGTTTGGCTGGGATGATCTATAATGATGCAAAACTTATGGCAGTCGTGTCATGGGATGGAGTCATCGAACATCGGTCAGAATAGGTTTATATTTATTTTCAAGGACAACTGCGATGTCAAGAAGGTATTAACATACCAGCCATGGTTCTTTCATCGTTGTGTAGTTGTGTTTGCGCTGGTGCCATTGACTATGTAACCTCTGAAAGTTCCATTATTCAGTATGCCTTTCTGGGTACAAGTTGATGATCTACCCTTGGGTGGTTATGACGTAGGAGTGGCGGAGTTGATTAGGGGTATGCTGGGTGAGTTTGAGGAGATGGATGAGGTGGCAGAATTGAAGGGGTTATACATAAGGTTACAAGTGACTTTAGACGTGCGAAATCCTTTGATCTCCTCTATGAATGTATGTTTTTATGATGGCACGATGGCGATAGTCTCATTTAGATACAAGTGACACCAATCCTTTTGCTTTGTGTGAGGTGGGCTAGACCATATTGACAAGGCCTTCGAGTTGGCAAAGGACAAAGTGCTGGCTCCGAGATAGGTTGCTCAATTTGGGGGACTGGAAGCGAGCTTCGCCTCGAAAGCCTGTGCAAGTGGTCACCGGGGTTTCTATTCGACAGAGAGGATCATCAATGCAGCTGCCTCTGACACGGTCTGCATCTACCTCTCATGGCTCTATAGCGGCTCCAATGAATGATAAAAAATAATGGTTGGAGGAGGTGGGACAGTCTTTTAACAAGGTGAAGTTAACTCAGTCCTCATTAAGAAGAGGAGAATGGTGGGAGGCCGGGGTTTTTTTGTAGTATTGAAGGAAAATACATTCTCCCTCCACTAAGGGGATATCAACAGTTTGAGTAGGGCAAATTCTTGGGGGTGGGATACGAAAGGCAGATGAGTTTTTTTATTGTGGAGTCAGTTAGTGCTCTTCTAGGGAATAGGCTGATGGGATCGGTGGGGATGATTGGGTCATGGCTCACTACTGGGGGAGGCAGGTTAAGATGTGGTCAGGATGATAGTGAGGAGGAAATGTGGGATGAGCAAGGGAGGGTAGAGGTAGAAGGAAAGAATGATGTGGGAAGGAAGGTAGTTATAGAGGATGGGGAGGTTGCCCTAGAGGAGATGGGTAATATGATATATTTGGGGGCGAATAGAGCGGAGCCTGAGATGGTGGTGGAGGAAGTGATGGGCATAGAGTTGCAATTGGATCAGGAGGGACTACTTTGAGGATGTGGAAGAGGCGAGCGAGGATGGTGGGGATAGGAGAAGGGCGGACTGAGGTTCTGGTGGAGGAGATATGTCACGAGAAGTGGAGAATGGTAGATGAGAGGGCAGAGGATTATCGGGTTAGCAAGAGAATTTCTATTGCTTCAGATACTTCAGCATCATCTCAGATTTTGACAGAGATCGTAGGATGGCCTTGCCAATTCTAATGAATCTAGTATGTTGGAACTATCGTGGATCGGGGCACTATGGGTAGTTTGTCAGTTCTGCAGGTTGGTCTCATCTTGCAGGCCCAAACTCTAATTTCTTTCTGAGACCAGGCTACTTGAGAGTGAGGCAGAGTCTTTGAAATAGAACTTGGGTTTTGAGTGTGGTGTATATGCGGCGTGTGTTCGTACGGGTAAGGGTCGAAGTAGGGGGCTTATGTTGCTGTGGAGGAGGTTTCAAAGTCAGCTAGATGGTGACTTACTGGATTTTATGGTTGGCCAAGAACGGAGGATAAGGGTTTATCGTAGGATCTGCTGAGGCATTTAGGGGATGTATCTAGCTTGCCATGGTTTGCGGAGTGGACTTTAATGAGATATTGGCACATGAGGAAAAAAGAGGTGTTGAGTACTGTAGCTTTTTGCAGCTTCATTAGTCGGGTCTTTTCTATACGTGGGATAATGGGCAAGAGGATGAGGGTTATATCAAGAGTAAGTTGGATAGGGTATTTGCTATACATGAGTGATGTGACTTATACTCAGCTTCTTGGGTAGAGGCCCAGCCTCAGATTAGTTTAGATCATTATCCACTACAATGTAGGATATGGTGTGAGGAGGAGAGAATGGTTGAGCGGCGGTTCTATTTTGAGAAAATATGGTTACGATAAGAGGATCTTACTAGACAGGTGGAGTCGACTTGGGCTGGGACACATATGACAGAGTTGAGTACAGGAGTGCAGGTATGAGGTCAAAACCTGCAGCTTTGGGATAGGCAGGTTTTCAGATATATTGGGTGAGCAAAAAGAAGGTTAAATGAGAAGATAAGCTCGTTACAGGCTCTTTCGCATATAGAGGATAGACGCCGGTGACTACAGGCTTATTATCAGGAAAAATAGGAGTTATCGACTAGAGAAGAGACCATGTGGGTGCAGCAATCACGAATGGACTGGTTGAGAGAGGGGGACAGGAACATTGGGTTCTTTCACCAGAAGAAAAATCATAGGGGAACAAGGAATACTATATCAGAGATTAGTGATGAAGTGGGTGGGAGGGTGGGAAGCAATTGAGGGGGTGTTCATAAGGTTCTATATGAATCTATATGCGATAACTGGAAATAATCACTACCAAGGTGGGGGCGGGTAACACAAGAGATGTCGATATTGCTCAAGGCTCTGTATACGACAGAGGAAGTGGTAGACCTGCTGGGACAGATGCACCCCGCAAAGTCCCCTGGTCCTAATAATATATCACCTAGATTTTTTCAGAAGATGTGAAATGTGGTGGGTTCTGCAGTTACCAATTATGTTTTGGGAGTTCTGAATGAGGGTCATGATTTGGGTATGCTGAATGACACCCACAATTATTGCCTTGATCCCCTAGGTAAAACATCCTGTAACCTGCGCAGAGTATCGACCCAAAAGTTTGGGTAATGTGGTGGTCAAGATTATTACAAAGCCCATCACAAACTGGTTGAAAAGGAGTGCTTCCCTCTATTATTCACGACAACCAAAGTACTTTTTTTCCTGGTAGATTGATTATAGATAACTCGATGGTTGCTTTCGAGGCTTATCACTATCTGAAGAAGTGGAAGCAGGGGCAGCGAGGGTTTTGTGCTGTTAAGCTTGATATGATAAAAGCTTATGATAGGGTGGAGCGGGAGTTTCTACAGTGGATGACTATGGCCCTGGATTTTGAGGCATCTTGTGTCAGCTTGGTTATGAGGTGCCTTTGCATGATTCGATACACGTGCAGGTTAATGGCCTAGTGGAAATATTTCTCTCCAGAGAGAGGGCTGAGAGAGTGATCCACTGTCCCCTTACCTGTTCTTAATTTGTGCAGAGGGCCTGATGGTGTTGTTGAGATGTGCAGAAGAGGTACGAGCTTTACACGGGTTGTAGATTGCTCGAGGGGTACCTTCGGTTACATATATGTTATTTGCGAATGATTCATTGTTGTTTGCCAGGGCGATGGAGCCAGATTTACAGTGTATTTTGGAGGTGTTGGTTTTGTATGAGAGGGCGTTAGGTTAGAAATTGAATTTGCAGAAGAGAAGTATTACCTTCAGTCGCAATATTCTGAAGGAGGATAGGGCAAGATTGTGCGAGGTGTTAGGGGTACATTTAGTACAAGAGGTGGACATGTATCTCGAGCTTCCCATGATTATAGGCCGGTCAAAGAAGGAGGTTTTTGCTATGATTGAAGACCGAATGGATGCCAAGATGGGCACTTGAAAGGAGAAATTTCTAACGCGGGCTGGAAGAGAGACCCTAATAAAGTCAGCCATACTGTCTATTTTGACATATGTGATGAGTTGCTTTTGTATCCTTAGAGAGATGTGTGATAAGATAGATAATAAGTTATGTGGGTTCTATTAGGGCTCCACTACTGATAGACAATAGATGCATTGGAAAAGATTGGCCTTGTTTGTATCGCTCAAAGGTGGAGGGCGGGTTTGGGTTTCATATATAGGTGAACTTTAATAGGCTCTCCTGGTAAAGCAGACACCCTGATAGCAGGAGTTTCGAAGATGAGATATTATCTAAGGTGCAGTTTCCTGGACGCCTCGGTGGGGTACAACCCCAGTTACGCTTGGCGTAGTACAGTGGAGGGACTATCAGTCCTATCGCATCACTTAGAGTGGAGGATAAGCGATAGGCAAGAAGTCAGGGTATGGGAGGACATATGGATTCCAAGTACCCACTGGGGATGTCCACGTTATTCGTACCCGGGGTTTGATGGGCTGCGAATGGTGGTAGAGCTTATGGTGGCAGGTGAAGCTCATTAGAACGAAGGGCTGCTGAGGGGGATCTATGAGGAGGAGGATGTTAGCTGGATACTTGTAATTCTATTGAGTGTTCGGCAGAACTTTGACCTGCTAAGATGGAGGCATACGCGAGATGGATTATATTATGAACGGAGTGGTTACTATGTTAATTTTCAGTCATGGTGGGAAGGCTCGGAGTTGGCAAGGCTGGTTGCTCCAAGTAGTGAGGTTTGAAAATTATGTTAGAGTATAGGTTACCCCCTTCGAATCGCTTCATTTTTTTGGCAGGCTTTTAATGACTGCCTTCCACTGCAAACTACGCTATCTCAGAGAGGGGTTGAGGTGGATGCGCGATGTTCTTTTTGTTGTGGGGTTTCAGAGACAATGATGCACCTCTTTTTCAATTGTGCAATATCGGAAGGGGTCTAGCGAGCTGCTGGGGTTAATGTTTGAGGTCTAGTGGCGAGTGAATTTGTGGAGACTTGTATGCAGGTGTGGCGAGATAGAGAGGGTGAGGAGTGTGTGCGGAGGGCGGCTATTATGTGGGGTATCTGGAAGCTGAGGAATGAGATTGTGTTCCCAAGTGATGCGATGAGCTCGGCTCCGGAGATGGTGGGGGCAACGGTAAAATTGTGGCAAGACTTCTTGGTGGTGAATGTGCGTGAGACACCTGTTCAAGTACTGAGACATGCGAGTTGGCTGCCAACAATGCCAGGATGGTTGAAAATCAGCACCGATTCAGGAGTAGGAGCGAGTGGGCATAGACTTATAGGTGTGGTGGTGAGAGATCATGATGGGTCATTTGTATATAGTTTGGAAAAAGATGTGCCTAATGTTGCTCATCCGCTGTTATTGGAGGCTTGTAGGGTACGTGCTGGTGTGGAACTTGTGATGAATAAGGGATTCATGAGGGTAGTGATTGAGTCTGATTATCTACCTTTGGTGCAAACTCTTAATAGAGACAGTCAAGATAAGAGTGATTTGGCTATTATTGTGGCAGATTGCAAGGAGATGAATCTTGACTTAGCTGAATGTCGATTCCACTATGCGAGTAGAGAGGCGAATGATGCAGCACAAGTCTGGCTAAGTTGGTGTTCGCCTCAGATGTGAGGTGTCGGGATTTTGGGGTAGCTCCGATCTTCCTAGCTGAGGTGCTTAATCGTGATGCTACTCAGGCTGGGATAGGATAGTGGGGCGGGATTGGGTGAGGAAATTTTAGTTTCTATTCTTGCAGGGGATGGGTGTATCATGAGTTAGTGTGTAATGCTCATTATCTCGCAGTGTTATCGCTAGTGTGCTCTTTTTCCTATACTAGATTTTTTCGTGGGCCGGGTTTTACTGGTGTAGGTTTTACTAAAACCGACGATTGCAACCAGATACTTGTACTGGGAGAGCATTGCATGTTGAATGGTAGGTCTATATGGGTAGTGTTCACGTACTGCATTTGGTTGAACAATTAGCAAGGGTAGATTAACTGTTTCCTAGGACGGTGATGTTTGGAGGGTAGTTTAGGTTTTGGATCACGTTACTCCAGTATGTTGGAGATGATTCATGGTGCGATGTTGGAATAGGTTGAAGCATTGTAACACGTTTATGTTTATGATTAATGAAGAGAATTGTTTATCCCTCAAAAAAATAAAATGTTAGGGTTTCGTGTTAAAACTTTGTTGTTTGAATAGGTTCCGTGTGATTTGCTTGTATTGTACTTCTGGTTTTGTGTTACGATTTCAATATTAGGGTTGGGTCGTCAAAGCATTATGAAAATTAAACAAATCTGATTTTTTTCCAAAAAAAGTTAAGTCTATTCCTATCCATCCATAACCCTATATCAAAACAATAAAGTTCACCCCATCCTACTTGTTGGATTAATTTTATTTGTTCCTTTTCTTGTAGTTCGATAAATTTATTATTTTGATGGGGTGGGATTTTTTTTAATTGTGGGTAGTATGTTTTGTGGGGATTTATAACTTCTAATTTCTAAAGGGTGGGAGGGGTGCTTTGGTAATTTTTGTAGCATTTGAGATTGAAATTGATCACAAGGGTTAATGAGTTCGATTTCACAAAATTCAGATATTAACTAAATATTGGACTTTTTAGTACATTATATTAAACTTTAGAGAATTTTAACTATTTACCCCTTTTGTTTTTCCATGCTTCTCGCTAGACACTCCAAAACACAAATTTCTTGGCGATTGGCGTTCCCAAACTGCTAAGTTTCTGCTTTAATGGGTACTAAAATGACGTAATAAAAATAATGCGAAATATTTTTTTCACCTTAAGGTGAGACATGGAGAATACGTATAAAACAATGTAGGGATAAGTACCATTTGAATCCTGTAGTTTACATGAATTTTGTAATATGATCCTAAGATTTAGAAATGACTTTTTTGGTAGTTGTGGTTTCACATTTTTTGCGTTAGAGGCTCAGGAGCCTCCCGAGCCAAAAATTAGCTCCGAACCTAGTTGGCAATATGAGATGGCATGCCACGTCAGATTTTTTTAAACCGATTGGCAATATGAGGTGGCACAACATTAAATATCATTTTCAATCTCACTATTTTTATAGTTTTTTATTAAAAAAAACTCTGAAATACACAATACCTTCAAAATCCATCAACAAAATCCCCAAAATCAAAATCTCAAACCCTAATTAACTAATCTTCCCCTCAGAATTGTGGGTCTAAGGATTAATGGTGGCAGCAAGGCTGCAAGTTCGTCCCCCCAAGGGAGTCCGTCGACCCAGCCTGGTTCGTCCTAGAGCAACTCCTCATTGACCCGGCCTCCTATGTCTCATCCCTGCAAGTTTACCTTCTGATATATGCACGCCGGTACCTTCACCAGCGCCAGCACCAGAAGGTTCATCAGCAAGCAAGGAAAACATTATCACACCGTCGCGCACTGAGCGGTGGTCCCGCCAGCCACCTTTCCCACCCGCTTCTTCTTCCTCGGCACCCACTTGAATACAAATAAAATAATTTTTTGCTACTTTATGTACTAAGTGACAAAAAAAATCTCTAAAGTGATATTTTTCTATGGTCCCAACGATATATTTTAGAGGGGTTTTACACTTTTACTGTACACATTAATGAAAAAAAGGGAAAATTACTCTGTAGCCATTCAGATTTATTTAAATATACTCAAAAGTCCCCCTGTTTACAAAATACACGCTGACATTCCTCTAGTTTGCTTTTATTATACTTTCGGGTCCTAAATGAGTTTTTTTCTTTTTTTGTCATTGAAATGATAAAAATACCTTTAGAACAAAAAAAATTGCTCACGTCATCTCTTTTTCTCCGATGACCGATACCAAACAAGTTCATCACCTGACAAAATCACCATTGCGCGATAAATAAACCCTCACTCCCCTTCTTCCATCCCCAACGCCATCCCCAACCTCCTCCCCTTCTTCCATTCCCACCACCACACACTCAACCTTAGACCCAAAGCAGCTCACAACCCTCCAATCCCTATAAATCCCAACAGCCAAGGATCCTTGCATCTAACCATCTCCCCACAATGCCACCACCTGCGACAACTCCTCCCCCTTCTAACACCTCACTTCTCTCCACCTCTCCAACTGCTCCACCGACCTCTCTCTCTCCCCCACCATCCTCAAAGCCCTCTCCACTCTCCGCTCTCTCCTTCACCGAATGCCACGTGTCTGCCTTACCCAGGTTCCCCTCGTCTCTCTCCCTCTCTCTCTTCTACTTCACCTGCATCAACTCCCTTGAAAGGCACCTCACCGGGGTTTGGCTCTCCCACTTTGTGAACCTTACTGAGCTTAGGGTTTCTAGTGTCCCTGTGAATGGGAGAGGGCTCTATGTGGTCCTTGAGAAGATGAACAAGATCGAGTCTTTGACCATCTCCAACGCCAATGTCACTGGGTTCCTGCCCAAACACCGGGGAGATACCCACCAACTTCGGGGACATGATCTCCTTAAATAACGGGTCGATCCCGGATTCCATCTCGAGGATTCCTGGGTTGGTCCACCTTGATCTGAGCTCAAACTAGTTCATCATCTGACAAAATACCCTTCGTATGTTTCTCGCTTCTGGGTGTTGTGGGATGGGTCAGAGGAAAGCTTGAAGGACGAAGAAGGGCAACGAGAGGGCTGACCGCGGGAGGGAAACGACACACCTAGATGGGTGTTGTGGGATGGGTCGGAGGACAGCTTGAAGGACGAAAAAGGGCAACGACATCGTCAGTGAATAGATCGTGGCTGGGCGTCGTCGGTGAACAGATCGAGGAAGAAGAAGAGATGATGTCAGTATTTTTTATTTTTTTCTAAAAGGGTATTTTGGTCATTTCATTGACAAAAATGAAAAAAAGAGCTGCTAACATGAGCCAGGGACCCGAAAATATAATAAAAGCAAACTAGAGGAATGTCGGCGTGTATTTTGCAAACAGGGGGACTTTTGATTATATTTAAACAAATCCGAAGAGCTAGAGTAATTTTCTCTCAAAAAACGTAAGAGATTGTTTGGTACATTATTAAGGGGACCCGTCGCTTGATTCCATTCATTTCCGAGAATCAGGGGATGTAAACGACAGAAAAATAGAGATTAAGTACCAAATTGTAATTGTACGAAAGTTCAGGCAGCATCCTTTTGACCCGAAGGCTCCAACTTTGTCCCCCCACCGCCTTGTCCTCTTCTTCAATCTGCTTCCCCCTGAGCCCCGTCTCGCTCCCTTTTTAAAGGTTGGTTCTTTTAGGTCTTCATGTTGTTGAATTGGCATATCTTTTTTGGGTTGCTATTGTTTTAGTACATAGTTTCGTGTTTTCTTTTGAGTTCGTATTAATGGGTTTTGTGGGTTGTGTTTCGTTGCCTCATTGCCTTACCTTGTTGTTAGTATCAGTTCCTGCTTTGTGGGTTTAGGGTTTATCTTTTTTTTTGTCAATAAAATTTAGACGGGTTGGCCTAAACTCCAGCTCTAGACAGTATTGGGCTTTGTTCTTCTCCCAAACAAAGTTTTGCCATTTTCGCAAGGTGTGAGAATTGACCCACCGATCCTTAGGAAACAAGGTAGGATCCGTTGCTATCCTACCCACCAAGTGTTGGTAGGGTCTATCTTATATTGTGCATTCCAACTTCTAGTTTTGCTCTTCTTGTTTGTGTTGTTTCTTTTGGATTTGCTTTTATAAATTTCTAAGAAAAGGCGAATTTGTTCAGGGCCCAAAGGTTTGCAAATGGCTTGGACAGCTGCTGGGAAGAAGGTAAGTTCCTTTTGGAACATCTTATAATTTCCTGTTCTTGTTGTTTTTCTTCTTTTAAGTTGCCATGCCCCTTAAGTAAGAAAGTTTGTGGCTACATGCCAGTGTCATTGACTTAGGGCGATTTCTTAGGCCACGAGGGACAAAGAGTTGGGTTTGGTTTGACAGATTTTGGTTTCAGATACCATAGAGCTAAGGTCTCTTTAGACAGGAAGGTTATTTTGAATGTTGATCTAGATATATGGTGCCAATTGCTTCCATTTGATGAGACTTGATTGGCTTTATAATGTGAAAGATTCTGACTTGGAGACAAGGACTCAAATAGATAGTTCTGTAATGGTGGCTGGCACTTTCATTAACAACTAATTAATCTCGAGCTACATTGATCCCGTGACTATGACTGGCGTACTCCTAGATTGTTTATTTGAAAGGCTTGACCATCCTGGAATGTTGAGGGTCTAGATGATGTTCCAAATTATTTACCTTATGCATGGGAAAGTTCCTCATGCGACTCACATTTGCAGGCCATTAGTGTATGTTTGTCTGGGGTTTTCATCCCTCCATCCTCAGGTGTTGCATCAAGATTAAGCTCTCTTGCTAACACCGAGTTGGCCCTAAATTTTGCTCCTGCTTCCATTAGATGCATACCTGGTAAATCTTGTAAGTGCCTTATAATTTTTTTAAATCTATCTTGTTTAAGTGATTTTTTTCCTTCTATTTTCTCTTTAGTTTTGATTTGTAACTCTGTTTTCTCTGTGGTTACCTCACATCATAATCATAAACCAACTTCTGGTACTGTTCACAAATACCTGTAGCCATCGTGCATAATCCAAGAGTTGACAGGAATCAGGTGATTTGATGATTCTTATCCATTTCCACTTTTTATTGCAGATGTTTTCTGCAGCTCATTTCTCCATGGGTCCTGTCCTTGCATTCACGGAAGGAGAACAGTGACAAGGTCAGCTTTGATTTTTCCTTTCTCCCTTTTACCATCTTTTTAATTCTCCAAGAATAGGCTCTGATAAAGAGGGAGGGCAATGGTGTTCGTTTGCTCGCTAGATCATTTAGGACAAACACGTTTCACTTTATTGGACTTGTGTAAAAGATGCATAATCTACTTGTGGGGAAGACACAATTTGACATTGCATCAGTATGCTTTAGGCTTTTTCCTTCCATATAGCTCGGTAATGTCATCTTCATGCTGGCTTAGGTGATAAACATTTGTGACACCTTCACTGGCCGTGCCATTAATTTTTTTTATATTGACTCTTTCTTTATTCTGTATTCAAGTTGAAATTTTTTCGGCCTATTAAACCTGAACCTTATAGTTGAGTTCTCATGGGGCTCTGGGACTTCTTCCAAAGATTTAAGTGGAATCTTTTGTGTTAAAAGTTTAACTAGCCTGGAGGAAGCAGTAGTCTTTTCTTATTGTCGACCTCTCTAGATGAATCTAATGCACTTGGACTTGGGGAATACCGGATATTTAAACCTTTTGCAGTGTTCCAAATTACGTTATCAATGTATATGACCTGTGTATTTAACTTCTTTCTTTTTCCAGCCTGGCCAGGTTATTTCATTCCACTCCAGAATTATTGTTTAGAAATAAACCCGAGGAATATATGAGTCAAAGAACGTCAAGACCAAAAAAGTTCAAGAAAAAGACCCAGCCTCCTGCTGATGCCCCATATGTACCTCCAAAAGTTAAAAATATCAGCAAATCAGTTCGAGATAGGACGGTTGACATTTTTGAGGGCATGACTATTGTTGAGCTATCTAACCGCACTGCTGTCTCGGTAACCAAACTTCAAGACGTTCTAGTTGCCGTTGGGGAAAAGATTAATTCAGAATTTGATCCTCTCAGCATTGATGTTGTGGAGCTGGTTGCCATGGTAATTCTCTTTCTTGAAGCTGCATGTTCTGTAATGCAAACCACACTCAATGAGCTGCTTTATATTATTGATAGTAGTTTTAGTTATTTCATACCTAAGAGTCTTTTTTATATGCTTGAAATGCAGGAAGTCGGTATAAATGTAAGGAGGCAACACTCAAGTGAAGGTGTAGAAGTTCTTCCTCGTCCTCCGGTTGTAACTGTCATGGGCCATGTTGACCATGGTAAAACGTCTCTGTTAGATGCGCTGCGTCAGACATCTGTAGCAGCAAAGGAAGCAGGGGGAATAACCCAGCATCTTGGTGCTTTCGTCGTAAGCATGCAGTCTGGTGCAGCAATAACATTTTTGGATACTCCTGGTCACGCAGCATTTAGCGCGATGCGAGCAAGGGGTGCAGCTGTAACTGATATTGTTGTACTTGTCGTAGCCGCTGATGATGGTGTGATGCCTCAGACTCTTGAAGCCATATCGCATGCTAAAGCAGCCAAAGTGCCCATAGTTGTTGCAGTCAATAAGTGCGACAAACCGGCTGCAGATGCCGGAAGAGTTAAGATTCAGCTTGCATCAGAGGGCTTGCAGTTGGAGGAGATGGGTGGAGATGTTCAAGTAGTAGAAGTTTCAGCTAAGGAAAAAACCGGGTTGGGTGAACTGGAGGAGGCTTTGCTTCTTCAGGCAGAGATGATGGACCTTAAAGCACGAGTAGATGGCCCTGCTCAAGCTTACGTGGTAGAAGCCAGGCTTGACAGAGGGCGGGGTCCTCTGGCTACAGCCATTGTGAAAGCTGGGACTTTAGTTTGTGGACAGCATGTTGTTGTGGGCTCCCAATGGGGTAAAATAAGGGCAATCAGAGATACGTTGGGAAAGTTGACAACGAAGGCTAAACCTTCAATGCCGGTAGAAATTGAAGGATTGAAAGGGCTTCCCATGGCCGGTGATGACATTGTTGTTGTGGGGTTTGAGGAGCGAGCTAGAATGCTTAGTGCCGGGAGAAAACGGAAGTTTGAAGCCGATAGGCTAAAGCAAATGAATGAAGAAAGGACTGAACCCGAGGAAGTGTCAGATGATGTGCCTCCACGGGTTGAAATGCCGCTAATTGTAAAAGGGGATGTCCAAGGAACTGTCCAAGCTGTGACAGATGCATTAAAAACTTTAAATAGTCCCCAGGTATTCCAGAAAACAATAACTGATGATGTTGCTTCATTACATAATTATAATTAAATCGTTATTATTGGTTCTTCGGACAGGTTTTTGTAAATGTTGTCCATGTCGGAGTTGGGTCCATTTCCCAGTCCGATGTAGACTTAGCACAAGCATGCGGAGCATGCATAGTTGGATTCAACGTGAAAAGTCCACCTAGCTCGATTAATCTTGCTGCAACAAATGCCGGAATAAAGGTTCTTGTTTCACAGAAATGTCATATAACCGTTTGCTTTAACTAGCATTGACAGATTAAGACTTACCGGTCTTCATTGTTTGACTGCAGATAATGCAGCACCGAGTGATATACCATTTGTTGGAGGATGTTGGGAATTTCATAGTTGAGAAGGCACCTGGATCTTGTGAGGTCCAGGTAGCAGGAGAGGCTCAAGTGCTCAACATCTTCGAGCTCAAGGGTAGGAGCAAATCTGCAGGAGGTGATGTTAAGATTGCCGGCTGCCGGGTAGTAGATGGCCGTGTTACCAGGTCGGCCAAAGTGAGACTTCTGAGGAGTGGCGAAATCATGTTTGAAGGATCATGCTCATCTCTTAAGAAGGAGAAGCAGGATGTGGATGCCGTGGGGAAAGGAAATGAATGCGGGGTCGTGCTCTGCGATTGGCACGATTTCCAGATCGGAGACGTCATTCAATGCTTGGAACAAGTAATTCGCAAGCCCAAGTTCATTTCTTCGGAGAGCGGGGCTGTTCGAATCCAGTGCTGATACATGTGCCAGGTACCATCTGGTTAAGGAGAATCACATAGTGCTGTCTCATTTTTGGCCTTGGAGGAATACTGAATGTCGAATCCGGAATTTTCGATAGGTTTATACTTCAAACATTACTGCCAATGGATTGGTACAGAAGCTCACTAATGACTAATTTAAGCATCTGAAAGGAATTGTGTATCAGCTAGCAAAACGATTCTTTATTCCAGAAATAACCCAATAATGGAGGCGTTAATGAGACACTGATTAGCCTAATTTCACGTCGAGACTCTAATCTTTCTATATAAACAAGCCAACTCTAGGCCATCAATGTGGTTTGTTTTGTTGTTTCATATTACAGTCAGAGCAGCAGCTTTTGCAGTTACTTCGTGGTTGTTGTGGGAACGAATGACTGTGTTCTGCAATGTAGTGTGTCGAGGCAACCTGTTGGCCATCTCAAGCTTCGAGCCGCTTGGATCACTAGGATCAGCCGCGGGATTAGGAGACTCATCATGGTCGTGTTACGACGAAGACCGAGTGAAAATCAAAATCGATGGAGCTTCGAAAAGCAGCCCCAGGTCTAAGAGCTCCACATGAGCTATTGGATGGTGATATTGGAGGTAGATTCCATAGGGGCATTGGAATGCTTTGTCAAGGGTGTCATGTAAGTACATTCCATATACAACCATACGAACTGTTGCATAACTGGCCTGTTTCAAGGGATTAGAGCACGTGGCTACGAGTCGCAGTGTCGGGGGTTCAAATCCTTCCAGGCCCTTACCTGTCTGGTTGATCATGGTTGGAGAATTCAGGCGACAAACAAAACTGAAGTGTGTTTCCAAAACAAGAAAGTAACAAAGAGAAGTGAAGGGTTAGCACCTGCTGCAACGATCACAGTGGTTTCAGCCCCGAGAAACAAATCTCAAAGATTAGATACACAGCCATTGCGCAATCTTGTAAAGCAAAGTCGCAAACCAAATTCGGGATCATTAGGATCAGTTGACAGGTTAAACCAGGTTTTTGTCAGCTGGACTGCCAAACTATCATTTCAAGAAGCATTGGAGCAAGAACCCACCCACACAAAATTTGGATATGAACAGATGTGCTAAATCCTCCGCATAAGATTAAGATCCTGTTGGTCTCGGACTTGATCCGAATTCTGCTCTGAGATCCGCAAGGGTTTCTCTTTCCCACAACTTCACTCTCGACTCCAAAGGTGAGCATCCAGTGACTTGACCCGAGAAAAGGGATGAGATCAACATCAGCTAAAGAACCGAGATTGATATCGGTGCAGATTTTGTTGGAGGAGATTATAGGATTTGCTAATATTCCAGCAATCAGCTATTTCAATCTGGTGGCGCATGACAAGATGGTAGATGCCATCTCTTCTTTACTCAGAGATGCCTGAACGATCACCTGATCCGTAAACAGATAAAGAAAATCATAAGTAGTTTGATTTCACAAAGCTGTCAAGGATATCAATATGGAACTCTGCCTTGAGATCACAAGGAGCAACGAAGTAAGAACATCGATGAAGAAAACTCCGAATCCTCTTTTTCTTTTCTAGGTTAATTTTTTTGCTGATTGCCACCCGCAAAATCGGGAAAGAGCGGCATTATGTTACATATTTCTGTCAAAGGGGGAAAAAGATGCATCACAACAAGTGAAAGCAGTGGAAGTGAGTCGGCATCAAGTGTAAGAAAATTATCTCTAATGTTGTTAGCGTAGAGAACTCCGCAAGTTTACCTCCTGTACTTTGTTCCCTGCCCGAGCAAGTAATTTATACTGCTTGTCATTGATTGATGCCATATAAACCTGAAGCACAAGATCCCGGTAATTGGAGACTCTTGGGGATATGGTAAAGCATTTGAATATAGGCAATCACAATTATTTTGTTTTCCAACAATATGTGTGTCCATTTAGCTATAACCAAAGACACTAGTAATCGGGAATTCAGCGGAAAAAAAAACTACTTGCAGGGCAGAAAAAGAGACAAATCAAGCAGGCATATAACACTATCAGAGTAACTGATATCTAGAAACCAATATTCTTGATCAAAGAGGATCCCTTAGCATCAGAATTTGGTTTTAGACAGGGACGGACCCAAGAGCTTTAACTCGTAGCTGCGAATTGTTAATGTATTGTGCGTAGGTACCAGTAGAGTTGTCTTGTAAATCTTTTGTAGTTGTGGAAGCAAATATCTAATTTTCGTGAGACAAACCTTTTATTTTATCTAGTTAGACCCAAAAGAAATTATCGTGGGGGCAATTGCAGCCACTACCTACAATGTAAGTCCGCCCCTGGGTTTAGAGCCTATGCTGCATCGTGTTCAATTGATTGTTATTTGAGTTGCATAAAAAAGAATGCAATCTCAGTCGAGCATAGCTCACTTAGAAACACAAAAGGACCGATCATGCGCATTTGATTGGAACATACCTTATGTCAATAAAAAATATTATGCAAAGTACCGCATTATTAGAGTACCATCCCAACCGACTCACAATTATGTACATTCAATGTCTATGTCGGAGCGTGCATGTGCATGTGGTAGCACCTGTTTGTCAAAGTTTGGTCATTGCATCCATACCTGGAACGTTGGAGCCAAAGCCGGGCTCAAGGAAAAACGGCCCTTCGATACAGTTTGGACCCCTTCAATTTGTTGCAGCTCTTCAATAAGCGAGTCTACCTCAGGCCACTGTTAAAATCAGTCGGGTGAAAAGATGCATATCATTCTGCTTGCAATATATAGATGAGGTTTCAGTAGGTATCTTCCTTTACAAGTTCCACACTACTGTTGCAAGGATATGCCTAAGTTTTGTTTAGTCATACTGGCCTTAGCTACTTTTAAGGCAGGCAATCAGAAACATTGATTTAATCAGTTAAACTTGATTATACATCTTTCATTTTGAGGGTATGCAGTTTGGTCATGTTGATGCAGTGAAGCAATTTATTTCAAGGCTTTTCTTTTTCGTTCTCTGTCATTGGACTAAAATCAATTTTAATTAATAGCAGGACTCCTCTATATTTTTCTCCCAGCATCACCGTGTCCCAAAATATAAATCTTGTTCTAACTGGACCTTACCTCTTCTAACTGTTCACTGTGGTTTGATTATAAATCTCTTACTGTTAATTATTGAAAATTTTCTCGACTCTTTTGTCAAGTAAACTACACAATGAGAGGTACAGATTTATCAGCATATAAGTCCAAGGATTTGAACCTCTGTATCTTCTTCTGCAGCCTCTACGCTACCATCCAATGGATCTCGGTCACCACCCAGATTGTCCAAAGTTTTAGTCAATGGATCAGGCTGTAGAGAGAAAAGATTAAAGTACTTGAACAGACAATCAACACAATCTTTTTTTGTCCATATCTGAACATTCAGATATTTGCTGGGGAAAAAAGTCTTACAATGGTCTCCTTCAACGACAAGTATATTCGTTCAAGAGGAAAATCCAACTGAATAACTTTTGCCTCCACAATCTGAGACCAGAAGGATCATCTTATACATTTTAAGGAAATGAAACAAACAACTAGTATAACATGAAGGACAAATTGCATGCTCAATTATTGAATTCGCAAAAGCAATAGAGAGAAAATGATTTCCAGTAAACTGGCATACCTGACCAACTTTATAGTATGATACAGCATTCAAGGTAGCATCCCACGATATGTCAGTCTGGTGGATTAGAGCAGTAACACCTTCGATCTGCTTTCACGTGGTCAGTACCATAAAAAGTTATCGTGTGATTTAACCGCTGTAATACACTATCTACCAAGTAAGAAGAAGCCATTTACTTCCACACTGCAATTGAAACTGAGTATATATATTTCTGTCCCTTAACCACAACTCATCTGCTGATTCTTCAACATCTTGCAACTTTCGTGCGAGTAAAAGGGCCAAGTCAAAATTACCTCAACAAAAATTCCGCAGTAGGTGATTTTCTTTATGCAACATTTTACAACATCTCCTATTTGCAGCCTAGCCTGCAGAGACAAATGGTAACAGCTTCAAACTTGACAAAACCTTGTGCAAAATATAACTTATGCATGACAAGGATGCATTTAGAGCCATCATGTGCAAAACCAGAAAAAAGTGATTTTAAGTGCATCATGAGTTTTGCACAGTTCCAAGTCATCTTGTGGCTAGCAGGTTGATTTGATTCTCATGCCTTGACAACAGAACAGAGAAACTAATCATTGCAGCAAGAGCAACTCTGAATAAGTAAATTGCCACTATCCCAAAATCAGGAGCTTTTTTCTTGTGATACAGGACAGATGTTGAGAAATATTTAAAGAAAGTACATGTTCCTTACCATGAGATTTCTTTTCTTCTCTAGTACCTCATCCTTTTCCCTTGGTCTCAAAGAAACTATAAGTTTCTTCAACTTCCGGTCGGCCACGACCACATTAACTCTGATGCTCTGCCAAGAAGAAGCAAGGTATTTAAGGAAATGATGCCACAGAGGTCTTGATTCTATAAGCAATTAGTTTTCTCCAAACCTGGCCTACAGAAGAGAACAAAAATTTAAGTTTGTCTTGGTCATAAGACCATTGAAGATCTCTAAGTTTCATATCATCTGTGACTTCCGCTGGGTTTTGCCTATCAAATCCTGCTCCATCGGTTAAATTAGAGAGAGAATTCTTGTCTGCAGCATCATAACTGCCAATGACAGGAAAATTCTCTTTGTAGCGAGATGGGTCAAGGCCTTTCTGACTCAGCCATGATTCAAATGCCAAGAATTTCCATCTTGTTGTAAGATTACGGTATGGCAGAAATCCCACCAATGAACCAAACAATACCTATAAAGAATTGGGCCACTTCAGACAGATCGTACGAGAAGAATGTTTTTTGAGGTTATAGGATAGAAACCGAAGTAGAAAAAATGCATGATGCCATCTTTTTTTATTGGACTCACAGTAAAACCTCTGAGGCTAGCGCTGATTAATTGCACTTCCTCCTTGTCTCCTGTTTCGACAAGATTTTCGGCCTTTGTCCAGTCCACATCCTAAATATTCACTAGAAAAATTATAACTACAAATTATTATGAATATAAAAGATAGATTAAGAAACAGATAATGACCTGACCTCCATAGCAGATAGGGGACGGGTATTCAAAAGGTCATCGACGGTATAGTAACTTCCAGAACTTCCAACAACAGAATTTTTTTTACTAGAAGTTGAGCCTTCCTCTGCAGATGGGTCTGGCCTATAACAATTAAACCATGTCACAGAAATCTAACACGTTACGATACAAAAAATAAAAGCTCCCTATGACTTGCATACCTCCTTGGTTTCACTTGGAGTGCAGTCTCCATAGAGATTATTGGAGCAGAATCATTTAAAGGTGGATCAGACTGTTCATCAAGATCATCTCTGTCAATGCGCGCTATTGAGTCCAATGTGTCAGGCTGAATTCCTTGAACATCCAAGAAGAACATCATTCTTTCACGATTCCAGTGCAGAACACACCAGAAGGAAAAAATAATAAATTTGACACATAGTGCTATTTTCTCTTTTCGTCACAACTATTCAAGCTGCACCCCAATAAAAAATGGGTTGGGTCTAAATAAGAGCAAGATACATGTGATAATTACCTGACATTGAATCATCTCTTATTTTTTCTTCTTCAACCTTTCTCTCCCTCTCCTTCTCATCATCGCCATTATGAGCAGTAGGACCAGGAAAGCCTTCCACGGAGTTTGGCGAACCATTCTTTAGTGCTTCAGGCTTCTTCAATAGCGTAATACCGAGGTCGTCCTCTTTATCTGTTGTTAGACAATCATCAGTCCTTGCAACAATGCTTCCAGCAAAAAAAACAGATTCATCGTTTGCATTAACTCATGCAGGTTTGCTCCTCTTCTGCCTCAACTATTCAAGGTTCCGGTTTTCTTAACAATGTAATGCTACTAAAGGTCTCCGTACAACTCTGATCTTTATTCGTTTTCAACCTTTCTCATTCTCTCACGATTCCAGTGCAGAACACACCAGAAGTAATTCTCAAAAAAAAAACACCAGAAGAAAAGAAGAATCTTAACTTTGACACATAATGCTATTTTTTCTTTTAGTCAAGCTGCACCCCAAAAAAAAAAGGGTTGGGTCTAAATAAGAGCAAGATACTTGTGATAATTACCTGGCATTGAATCACCTCTTGTTTCTTCTTCTTCAACCTTTCTCTCCCTCTCCTTCTCATCATCGCCATTATGAGCAATAGGACCAGGCAAGCCTTCCACGGAGTTTTGTGGACCATTCTTTAGTGCTTCAGGCTTCTTCAATAGCTCAATACCAAGGCCGTCCTCTTGATCTGTTGTTAGACAATCATCATTCCTTGCAACAATGCCTCCCGCATAAGAGAAAGACTCGTCGTTTGCATCAACCCGTGTAGGTTGCTCCTTTTCTGCTCCAACTGTTGAAGGTTCCGGCTTTCTTAACAATGAAATGTCACTAAAGGTCTCCGTACTCCTCTGATCTTTACTCGTTTTCAAAGTAAAACTTGGCGTAATCAACACCCTAGAAGACGGCTTTTTCGGCCTATCCTCCAAATACATGGCCGGCTTCCTTAATAATACATCCGGAACACTACGCTTACTAGCATTAGAAGCAGCGGTAACAGAATTTTCTGGCTCGTTTATCTTTCGCGATGGTGAAATTTGCTTATCCTCGAACTGAACACCCTTCCTAGGAACGGGGCGAACCAAACCAGGAACTTCAGCAGAACTTGACAGCTTCTTTAGCCTTCGAGTAACATCAAACGGAAGCTCCTCTATCTTCACAATCTTCCCCTTGTTCCGTTTAAATTGCTTCTCCACATCCAACATCGAGACACCCGGATTCTTCTTCCTTGCCATTATCTAAATCAACTAATTAAACTTAGACAATATAACCAACACATCAAATCATGGTTCAGAACTATTATTCATATAGAGGAACTTTTAACAGAGTAAACTGTTAGAAACGGGAGTTTCAAACAGTTATACTTGCGGGTTTTGACTTCGCCAACGTGCGAGAAATGGGGGTCGTGCAACCTAGATATATTATTCGCACCTTAGCCATGGTGAGCTCGGGGTCTTCGCCGAGGTATTCGCCGAACTTGAGCTCCATTTTGTCCCACTTGTCCAGCCCCGCGCCTTCCTTGTCGTCCTCGCCTCGATTCCCCTGGGCCGCGATGACGACGAGGCGATTTCCGGGGCGAGACGGCAGCTGCCTTCCGGTGGCCGGAATTCTTCCGCCGGGGGAGAGGAAGCTCCGGGCGGAGGCGAGAGCGAGGGCGTCCATTTTGGTGATGCTTCAGGCGCAGTGGTGTTGACTCATTGGACGGCGTCGTATGCAATTCAGAGGTTGTTTGACGTGGGAGGATGGATTACAAGCGGGAATGAGTAGCCAGGAAGATAAGCTTGGGAGGGAAAGAACTAGAAGAAGGGTAAAAGACAGGTCATTAATTTTAATAAATTTTAGCTCAGCGTCGTTTATTTATTTTAGGGCAAATTACCTTCAGTTCTCCGGGTTTGACTAAATTTCTAATTTAGTCGTTGTTGTTCTGAAATCAAAATTTTAGTTCTCCTAATTTGATTTTATTAAATTCTCGAATCTTTTATTAACTTTATTATTCAATTTATTTTGAAAATGACTGTTATGCACTCGCAATAAAAACACAAAAAAAAACATAAACCCTCTCTCCCCTCTATTTCATCTTCCCCAACCTTCAACTCCGGACACATTCCGACCTCCGACCTCTGACAACTCCGGCCACACTCCGACCTTCGACAACTCCGGCCACACTTCGACCTCGATAACGTGGTTGCAACCTGAACTAGGGAACTCTTCAAGCCACTCCTCCCTCGCTCTCTACAAAATCTGGCCCAGCATCGCACCTAATTCTCAAACTTTCCCTGTCAGTCTCTCTCATCTATTTCGTCTTTCGGGGACGTAAGAACACATCCAGAGACACCTTGGACGCGAGTGGCTTGAAGAATCTGGGTTTGAAGACGACGACAAAGGATTTGGATTTTTCAGTGAGTTGAAGACGAGGTTGGGTCGTCGGGGACCCAAGAACATATCCAGAGACACCATGAACGCGCACAACTTGGAGAATCTGGGTTTAGACGATGGATATCTGGGTTTCTCGGTGGGTTGAAGACGAGGTTGGGTCGTAAGGGACCCAAGAACACATTACCTAAATTCGTCTCGCCGTCGGGTACAGGTTGGGCCAGGATCGACCTCGTTTCCAAGTCGGGTTTTTGACCTCTCCGTCTGAGCTGGGGACGAGGTTGGATCAGGGTCGCCCTCGTGAGCTCACTGGTTCATATTCTCATTTTCTGGCCACAAGCACATACTCTGGGCATCTTTCTCTAGCGACAAATCCATCGCTTACCTCAACCATGGATGTTCCTCAATAAGGATTCATGTTTGCTCGATTTAGGATTGTCCAAGCACAAAAATTCCTAACATTTCCATTGTTTTTTTTATTTGGATGCACTGATTTGGATGTTGAAGCTCGTCCCAGTGTTGGTCTGGCTGGAGAAGATGACGAGAGAGTGCTCCTTTTGTCGGAGCTATTTTTTTATTGAAATATTAAATTAATCGATGTTGAGCGAGAGACCTGAGAGTTCAATAAGATCAAACTAGGGGACCAAAGTTTCAATTTCAGAACGGCATGAACTAAATTAGAAATTTGGTCAAACCTCAGGAACCTAAGGGTAATTTACCCTTTCTATATATATGGTCATTTATCTAAGCTAAGTTATAGATTATTATAGTTTAACGAGGTTTTGAGTTCGAGTTCTTGTTAGAAGAACTTTATCATCTTTCAAATATCTCATTAAGCTCAAATCTCAATTAGTTAGTCCAGTAAATTTGAATACCAGATGGTATAAACCAAAATAATTTACAGATTGTATAATCATTTAGGTAAATTTGAAAATTTAAAATTTTTTCAAGACACTTTTGGAATTTTAATTAAGTACATATCAAAACTTAGTTAGATCAGTTAGATAAGGCTAAGCATACTAGTGTACAAATATTAAACTGAGTTATCAAGAGAGAGAGTATTTTGGTCATGTAAGTGGATAAGTCTAGTATATTGAGAGAACTGTCATTGCTCACGTCTTATCTTGGTTAAGTGTTAGGCGAGTAACTTAGTTATTTGACTTACTTTATTCGGGTTTGAAGTCATAAATGTTTTGCATGGTATATCCTAATGTTTCTCATATTGGTTCAAATTCACATTTCAACTTGAGAGAAACTAGTTTTATGACTTTAGTTGCTGAGTAAATTATAAGTCTAGTTCTTGTCAATAGCTTAAGAGACTTGGTTAAGTTATACTTGATGTCACTAGTTAACTAGATGATTATCCCAATGGCAAGTTCAAATTTGAACCTCGCCGAGACCAAGGTAATTACGGATTTTATCCAGCGAGAAAGCTCGATCATGAAGCTTGGTAATTCGGTGGTTATTTAGGTCTTCCATCTGCTTAAAAAGAGTAAACTTAAGGAATATTTTTTTTCTAATCTCGGCAGTCAATCTAAAAGAAAATTCTGCCCAAGAAGACTCTCTTTATTATTTGATATACAATAGAGAAATTCAAAAGTATTTATTTGTGTCTTCGTTATACAGGTTAATTCGGATCAAAGCAACTCCAATTAAAAAGTCAACTCATCTAGCCTTGGAAGAATAATTGATAGCTTCAGTAACCCCTCCAAACTGCTACAATCTGACGTGGACAAAAGAAGTTTGCAAACTTGCTTGGCATGCAAGTTCAAACTAAATAGGAAGGAGCCATAATCCTATAAATAGAAGACAAAGACAAAGAAGAGAATAGAACTCCCCGGGTGATCAAGATTAAAAGATACAAATCAAGCAAAGAGCTGAATACACACATTCAAGAGAGAAGCTGAGATCACCATGCTAAAACAAAGAGCGTTTAGAGAAAGCCATTGTCTTAAGATAATTGCTCGACTTATGTGTGAAGTGCTGAGAAGTATCTTTGTGAAAGCAACAATTGTAAAGGTCTATATATAGTCTGGAAATCTAGAAGGTTGGTGGCTAGTCGGAGTCCGTTAAAGTTAGCAGTTGCAAGTGAGCCGTGAAAACTTCTGGTGTACTCTTGTTATTTTATTTGGAGTAATAAAGAGGCGAAAGGATGGTTGAAGAGTGGACATAGGGTTAAATAGACCCGAGCTGAACCATACATCTCGTGTCAAATATTTCTATCTGTACTCTCGTATATACTAATAAATTAAGTACCCCAAAAATTGGTTAAATTGTTTTCTATTTTTTTCTCTCGCACTGTTTTATTTCTCTTCTCTCCCTTCTCCCTCTCCCTTTTTTCTCTCTTTGGTATAAAGTTATCGCATCTGTTGACGTAGCACGTCTCCATCATGTCACTATTAATGTCTCGCACTAATGCATCTTGCATCTTGATTCATGTGAGACATGTGATGCACTAGTGGTAATCGCCTTATCCCGAGCTACCATGAAGTTGAGGAGCAATGTGACGCACTAATAGTACGCCCCTACCACGTCACTTTACTAGAGTAGTTGAAGAGATACGACATGATCTCTTAGAGAAATTGTGTCCCAATACTTAAGTATTTCGTTTGCTTGTGCTACAAGGATCTGTAATGATCCCAATTGGGATTAGGGTTAAGAAAGATAGAAATTGGGAAAGAAATTGAGAGAGAAGGGATAGAAGAGAGGACGAAGAGAGGGAAACGTAAGTTCCAATTGATATCCAGTAAAATGACAAGAGTATCCTTACACTATCTTTCATCCCTATTTATACTATGATCAATTACCTAATGGTCACTGATATTATTTACTAATATCACTTTAGTACCGGGTATGTTACAACTCCCCCCTTCAAAAGAACCTTGTCCTCAAGGTTGAAGGTACATTAACATCCGAACACTGAACTCGCCCGTGCACCATAGCTCCTCGTGGTACTGTAGCTGAATCCCGAGTGCGTCTTATAGTCAAGTCACGTGCCATGAGATGCTTGCTTCTCTGATAAGCGATATATTCATCATTTGCAAGCAATCGGGCATCGCTGTCATCCATTCCGTAGTTCAATGCATCACAAAATATCCATAGTTCATGGTAGTAACCTTCAGACTGTTGAAAATTGGAGGTGGTTATTTTCCTCCACTTTGACTTCATACTTATAAGCAAAAATGACAAAATACTTTGCAGATCAGCCATCCCGTCTCTCCTTTTCAACTGCAAATTTTGCAGCAATAGCTCAAGAATAATATGATCCGTATACTTATCCACATCTTCACTTCCTTCAAATAACCCTTCAATCGAGGCATGTAATTGTTCACCAATCAACAGCAAAGTGGCTGCCAGAAGTTCATGAGAGAATCTCATCGAAATAAGTTGTTGAACCTGCGTACCAAGCCTATGCTCAACTTCTGCTACTTGGATCAAGACAACAAGTTTTGAGTCCAAAGATGCATCACATGCTTGTCTAATTTTCCGTAGTCCTTGCTTAGCATAATCAAGTTCATACCAGGTAACTATATACTGCTCTCTAGCAGATTCTAGGTCCTGCAACTGTGTAGCATCCTTGTGTCTAGGCTATAACAAAATTTGTGCTTCCCTCCACTTTGGATTTAGAATTATAGGCAAGGATGAAAAATTAATATTCTGAATCATCATCATCAACCTGTTAATTCCCATACAAGAGGAAGTCATGAAGTGCAAGCAGTAATCATTAACTTGAGAGATTCTGATTAGTGCTGCAACCAACAACGGTAAGAAGATGATACAAAGCTTTGCAATGTCCCTGATCCCAAGCTTAATGAAACAACAATTTGTGGAATCTGCTGCTTGGAAATAACTTTTCGAAAGCATCTTAATTTCTTCATTTTCCTCTCCACCAATCTGATTTTCTAAGCAAACAGATCATTCAGCCACATCATTTTCATTATGCAGTGTACTGCTCCAACCCATGGTACACTTACAGTGAAATTCATGAGTATCATTCCAAAGAATGAGTAGCCCTTGTCTAAGAACATCAACCCTTAAATTCAAGGCAACCAGTTCGTGCTTGCTTGTACGAAGCTCCTCTAATACATCCGCAGTAAACCTGTTGAGCAAAATCTCAAGTCGAGCTTGAACACGAGGTTCTATATCCGTTAACCTTTGCTCTAATAGCTGCACTCCGGAAAGCAATTCTACCTCCATATCAACAAGCTCAAACGACATAGATGGTCGCACATCTCCACGTACACCAACAAGAAACATTACAATTTGCATCGGTAGAATATATTGAAGCCCTGCATCATCAAGTTCATCATCGACAGCTACTTCCAAACAAAAATGAATTGTGGCTTTCAACTTTTCATACTTCCTCACATATTTCTTGACTACACTTACCTGGTTTCCTTGATCATATGCATTCCCCACTGATTCATAGGCCTTACTAGTCACCTGGACTGCCCAAATTGTATACAACATATTTGTTGTTTTTATTAGAGCAAACAGATCAGACCTCATATGCACCTGCTCAACATCATTCATGTTTTGAAAAAAAAACACACAGTTGGCTAATTCTGGTCTGTGATTCTTCAAGAACTCTTCTTGAACCCACAACAAATTGGCATCATAGATGTCTGGTAGCTTAAACCCGCTGAGTACAGTCTCCTCAAGCTTTAAACACACATCCAAGCTAGGATCCTCATGCCTCTGGTGCACTTCCTGAACCACGACAACCTCAAGATCTCCGGGATCCCAATTCTGAAACATTAATCTCCACTCATTTCCACTTAAAGAACTCCGCTCCATCTCTTTAGTAGCTCCAAAATCATCAGGGGGCCTAGATTTAACATCAAAACAGACAACTACAGAACTAATTCTTCCTAGTTCAACATCCACCAGGTCCTCTTCCATATGATCATCAAAATCAAAATTTACACGCTCCATGTCCTCGATAGCACATTCTGGTTGCACCTCGTGACCAGCAACCACAACCACGCCATGCACCATCTGGTTCATCACCAACAAATCTTTCTTCTCCAAATCCTTACTCACCACTTCCTTACTCTCTAAAACAAAAGTTTCCTCCAAACTAACTTGCTGTTCACTTCCAAATTCATAAGAATCCTCCAAATCACAACTCTCTACAACACATTCCTCTTCCACTTCCTCGTCATTATCCTCGAATCGCTCACACAAGGCGTCTGTAAAATCATCCCAATAAGCCTCTTCGCTGCTATTAAAGGACCACGACACAAACCACTCTTTCGCCCTACCGACCAATAAATCTGCCACTAGGCTAAATTGATAAACCTCCACAGATGGATAAACATCGAAATACTCCTCGCAACCCTAAATCCAATCCTCCGGGTTGACGCCCAAAAACGAAGGGAGACTAGGAAAACCTAGTCGAGTTAGGAAGAGATTTACCTCATTTTGACGAATTTTTGATGCCCACTCGTCCAAGAACTGGTTCTGGCTAGGCTTCGTACCAAATTCCTGACCCACAATCTTCGAGTGTCTCTCCTGCACGGGATGGGTTTTCTTCGCTTCTCGGAATCGTTCTTGAAGGAGAAGGGAAGATTCCTCTCTCGCCAAGGCCTCGACGCGGAACTTCCTCGAATCCTCGCGGAGCTCCTCCTCACCCCAGCGAAAGCCGTCGCCGGTCCTCCGGAGCTCACCCCTCTCCGTGGACAAAATATATGAAGACCGATGATGCTCCAAGCTTCGAAATTGATTCACCACATGTGCCCACCTTGATATTAGCTAGCAATTCCGAGGATTGATAGCTCTGATACCATGTAATGATCCCAATTGGGATTAGGGTTAAGAAAGATAGAAATTGGGAAAGAAATTGAGAGAGAAGGGATAGAAGAGAGGACGAAAAGAGGGAAATGTAAGTTCCAATTGATATCCAGTAAAATGACAAGAGTATCCTTACACTATCTTTCATCCCTATTTATACTATGATCAATTACCTAATGGTCACTGATATTATTTACTAATATCACTTTGGTACCGGGTATGTTACAGGATCCTGTAGGATGCGTCGTGTGAGACCTTAATGATGACATGGTGGGGCAGTATGACAGAGTAGACGGCTCCTTGTGGAAGAGAGAGAACAAAAGAGGGATAAAAAGAAAAAATAAAGATATTAAAAAATAAATTATCTAAAATAATCATACAATTATGACTTAGTGTAGATTAATTATTAAAGAAAAAAATTAATGAACATGGAATAAAATTTGTAAAAAAATAACACCATGCACTTTACCCACAAAAGGAAATAGCACATTCCCTTTTATTAAAAAATAAATAAGTCAACATGTATAACCAATTAATAAATGGATGAGTTGGACAAGTTCACTTAACTCTAATACATTCTATACTAAAAAAATAAAAAGTTAAGTGGTTGAATATCCTAATACATAGTATACAGTTGCACTCATGACCTCCCTAAAACCCTGATAAAATTCAGTGAAAAAAATTATAATTGAGAAAGAACATCCGATAACACTGCATTATACGATTCAAGCGTCTCAAAATAAAATCTAAAACCTAGAAAAGAAAAATAAAAATAAAAGCCCTTGCGAAACTTCCTTTGACCAAAACTTACTCTAGGTTCCTATACTTTTGAGTTTTTTATAGTACTCCGTAGATAAAATAAAATAGTTAAAAAAAATTGGAAAAGGTTTTCTGGATTAGCACTTTGGTGAATGCCAACTTAGTATAGTTAATTTGTTCTTACACTTACGTGTTGGATGAGTTTAATTTGATGAGTCGAAAGATATTCAGGTTAACAAAAAAATTTGTAACTTACTAATTAATTACTAATGAAATATCTTGATAATTGGTTAATATCGATGCCTAATAGTGACTGATTAGTTAATCTAGGGAGTGATTAGGGTGGGAGAGCACTAGTTAACTCTTCTAGGCCCAACCAAGCATTACATTAGACTAATTAGTAACTCACAACACCACATACACTTAATTAAAACCCTATGTGTGGAAGGTATCAAACCTATACTTTGTCTTTTCTTTAGGCCTTATCTTTATTTTGTTTTGTCAGTATTTTAGTGTATAGTTTTGGTCAATTCTCATTTACCGTAGTCTCACACAAGTAGGTTTACAATTGGTAAGATAAGATAATTGAATTTGAATTACTTTAAGAAAATTTTTTCTTTCAAATTTTACGAATCTAAAAAATAACATTAGGATAAACTTTTCATAAATAAAGTCCGCTCCGTTCTGTATATGCGAAATTCACCCAAAAAACCAAGTAGGTAGATCCGACACGAGTAACGGTCAAACTTCATTTTTTCCCCTTGTCTGACGACCATGAGTGGATCAATATTCAAAGGTTTTCAAGTTTTATTTAATTTTTCAAACCAAAATTTGAAGTAACAATTGGCCATCTGACTGAGTGTAATTGTGTTGGATTTGAGATTCCTCTGATTATGCAATCCATATATTGGTGTACATTTTTTAATACCGATTGATATACGAATAACCAATAAATTTAGCTTATAGTTATGTAGAAATTTTGAAAGGTAACAAAATTTCGAGAAATTCGATTTTCAGACTTCTTAATTAAACTTGATATATCATGGTGACATTTGACCCGGTGGCACAATATTGCAAATTGAAAGTTCGAGTTCAATCTCTAATATGTGTAACTATGGTGTAAAAATCTACTTAGAAAATTTAAACTTAATATATCTTCTTTGGGTTCTATAAAATTTATAATTATTGAAAAAAACTTGTTAATTATTACGTTATAACATAAATAACTGATCCCTACTAGGAAAATTACGTCATGGAAAATTTTAGTTTTGTTATAACTGATAGCATCCGGAGTACTTGCACCGAATAAGATCCTTTTCAGACATCATTGCCTACGCAATAGACAGGGATCAAATCTCTTAATTAATTATAAAGAGCGAATTAACAATTGTAAGCAGTCAACTTTGCCTGATTCTAGGTCAAGCTCGAACCAAATCTCAACCGGTCCAAATAATTGAAAACAAATGGTGAAGTATAATACTTTCCCACCTGATAGTTTTTAATTTTGAATACCAATATTTTTATACTGCTGGTCTTCCGACAATGTCATGTTTTCCGAGGAAATTGCTTTTTTTTTATAAACTGAGGAAATTCCTGATAAATATATAGTCACAGTGCATAAAAGTCAATGTTAAAGAGTGCGGTGATGAAATTTCTTTCTCGCAACGTCACATAATTTGGGAGCGATTTATCGCACCATACAATTCTCTAATGTACTGCACTTGTTCCGCTTATTTTTTACCATCGGAAAGATCTCGACACAAATGGGTCGGACATGCAATTATCTTGTAATCATTACCTAGAAAAGGAGACAGAGATTCGTATAGTCCCACTTGACAATATTTCGAAGTTCATAAAGCAACACAACATATATCTTCTCCGGCTCGATGACCTACACGTATCCGTCTCGTCGATATTAATCTTTCGACTTAATTATATATATCGTATATCATCTACATCTCCTATATCTCTATTACTATTTCTAATGCTTCAGCATTTATTTTTACAATTCAGCTGCCTTAACACATTGGTTCCTTAATATAATAGTAATGACTTTTCTCCTCAAAGAAGAAAAAATCAACTACCGAATAGAAAAAGGAAGTCATAGTTAACCACCACCTTAGCCGGCCGACGCATGCAGGCTGGCCGGCCACGTCTTTTTCTCTCTCTCTCTCTCTCTCTTCCTTATAAGTAAAACTCCATTAATATTCTCTAAAGAACGGTAACACAAACTCGAAAGAGAGAGGAAAAATGAGGCAACCAGGGACGTACTCGGGAATGCTATCTGGGGGAATGTCAGGGCCTCACTCGTTACCCTTAGCGAGGATAAAGAAGATAATGAAGCGATCCGGGGACGACGTGAAGATGATATCCGGGGAGGCACCGATCGTGTTCTCCAAGGCGTGCGAGCTCTTCATCGAGGAGCTAACGAAGAGGTCGTGGATGGTGGCCATGAAGGGGAAGAGGAGGACGCTTCACAAGGAGGATGTTGCCTCCGCCGTTGTGGCTACCGACATCTTTGACTTCCTTGTCAACTTGGTGTCTGGGTCTAGCAACTCCGTGGGTGACGAGGAGGAAGAAGATCAGGAGATGGCTGTGGCGAAAATGGGTTCATGAGATTTAATAATTATGGACATCTTTATTATTCTTATAATTATTTATTGACGTATCATGTACCAAATGTGTGTCATAATGCAAATGTAATTAATTACCTTATATTGTATGATCCTGTTAGTCTATGACGTCTGGTATCAAAGGATTACCCGATTATGACATTTAACAAGTGAAGATTTGGTCTCGAAGAGTTCAATGGTAAACTTGAACAATCTAATTATAGCTTAACAGAGCTTTTCAAAAGCATTTTAGGCTGATATGCGGGCCTTGAATCGGGCCTCGTATTCTTAAGAAGAAAAAAGCAATTGGGCTCATCTTGAACTTCTTTGCATCATACAAATAAGGCAATAGTTCAAGCTAAATTAGTTTTTTTTAATCGAAAGGAAGCTAATTAAGTTTAAATGGAAGGAAAACCCCATTAAACTAAATCAACCAATACCAACTACTTAGATCAATTGATGAGGGTGTTGTTGTTTAATCAACAGGTCTCGAGTTCGAACCCTTGCGAACACATCAGTGTTGAATATTTGTTGAGAGAATTTGTCATATTTCAAATGTCTAATTCAGCTCGAACATCAATTAATCGCCACAATAGTGTCTGATATCTAAAAAAACTTAACAAACCAATAT
Organism: Hypericum androsaemum; assembly: GCA_963995505.1. Classification (NCBI taxonomy): domain Eukaryota; kingdom Viridiplantae; phylum Streptophyta; class Magnoliopsida; order Malpighiales; family Hypericaceae; genus Hypericum; species Hypericum androsaemum. The sequence continues at coordinate 8,575,765 of OZ023188.1, forward strand.
ATGAAATAAGTATGCATGGACGTAACATTATGGGAGGATTTCAGACGCTTAGGTTCGGTCTCTCTCACACAGTGACACACACACGCACGTTCTATAGTTTTTTATTTATTTTAAGGGACGCACATTCTATAGTCGATTCTTCAAATCATCAAAGTTCTCCACATTTTTGAAAGGCCCACGATTCCACAAAAATGGGCTTGTTAATTTAGGTACAGGTCCATTGCTTCGTCTGGACCAGATTCCACAATTTTCATATTGTTTCGAGTTGGAGACACTTTCTCTGTTTCAACTCGGTGGATTTCCTTAATTTGATCATGTGAGAGTGAGACCTACATGTTTTCTAGGTTGTCTCTGCACGTGAACGTTTCTTTTCCTCGGCGATTGGCACGACATATATATCTTTGCATCTGTCCATTGCCTCTCTTTTTCACCCAACAGCCATCGGATTTTTTCTGGAAAAGTTGTAGCAAACCAAATCATTAAGGCGTGATGGCTCTCTTTAGGCTAAAGCCGCATCAAGTTTATCAAATAATTTGCGAGTTTTAATTTTTTATAAGTAGAATTTGTTACATCTTCGGGTTGCAACATTCACCACTACAAGTCCAAATTTCCACATTATTCTTATACCGGTAGAGCATATGGCATAGACCAGCGAACGTTATTCCAAGTCACAAGTGTTTTAAATTTTTTTAACCAAAATTTCGAATTTAACCTAACAAATGGAGCTATTAGAAGAACTTCTGATGTATCAAATTTGACCGTACTCAATCCTGAATTATTAATTTTTGATATCATATCCAAACAAGCCTTAAATGTTTGCCGTGACCTTTTAATTCGTGACATGGTTGTGATCTTAAAATGGGGTCGACCACTTTCACGTGAGCACTTTCTGTTGTCTCTCATGTGAGCATAGGCCTTAATGATTGCTCCATTTCATTTTGAGTTGGAGAAATTTATCTGTCTTAATCATATACTATGTGCTTTTGTTCCTTTTTGATGATATTATCGTGTACAAAGGGAGACCAGTTAAAGTAAAGTGTCACCATGTGACTCCAAGAAGAAAGAAAAAGGTGCTTCTAATTTCTTTTAGAAATTATCTAAACTTCAGGGCTCCTTTCAATGTCACGTTCAATCGCTCACAACCCTGTCCTTTCAAAATAATAATAACAATAAAAATAACTCACAAGTCACAACACTTGCCCCATAAAATAAAATTTCACGCGCTGCATAAAATTGCATTCCAGTTCCATTTTTGGCTACAGGTTAAAACAAACTTTAGGAGAATTAGGAAACCGACTGTTGTAATAGTCACTGATCGCTGGATCACTTTTGTGAATGCGTTGGGATTGCGAACTTCATCAAATTATTTATAAGTGTTAAAAATTTATCGATACGTTAGTTTTAGATTTTGGATTCGATATATAGATTAAAACATGTTGAGATTAAAATATCATTAGATACAATTGAGTGAAGTTGTGATGGAGATAAATAATAATATTAGTTGTAGTCATTATTAGTCATTATTTATAATTTTAGGATTATTATTATCTATAATTTTAGAATTATTATTAAGAGTTTGATTTTTAGTAGGATTTTTTATGTAATAGGTTTGTTTTTTTTATAAATAGGATCTATTGTCTATTATTTTAGGCAGTTGAATTGATAATAAAATTTAGGGTTTTCCTACTTGTCTTGTCTTTTCGATTGTTCTGTCTACGGAACAAGTCACTATCGTTCTTGTCTATACGTTCTCTACTGCATCAGTTGGTATCAGTGACCAGCCGTACACTCCTATACGATGCCGCCGAAATGGGACACACACAAGGAGGCGGCTAGCCACGATCACCTTGAGCACCGCATGGATGCTATGGAAGAACAAATGAACGAGGTACTAACCTTGCTTCGTTCGCTAGGTACCACGACAACGGGTACCGCCCCGCACCACCCCAATGTTGCACCACTACCTGTCGTCGAGCACATGGAGTCGGATGACGAGATTACCGTGGACAACCTCTGGGGACTGCTTGCACTAACCGATCAGATTTTTTCTGACGATGAAGTCGTTGATTACTTATTTGGTCTGCAATTTATGACTCCTATCCTGGTGAGGAGGACGAGATTAACGAAGTTGTTGCTGGTGAGTTGCTGGATGTGCCTTTACCTCAGATTGTCTAGGATTACGAGGTCGAGTATGTCGAGCATATTGACTTTCTCGGAGTCAATAAGTTCGCATATGTTGAGAGTTTTCCATTGTTGAACTTGTGGAACAATCTAAAAGATGATGAAAGATCTGTCCGAAACAGTGAGTTCCTGGTCTTTCACGTGAATATTTATGGTTCCAAAATTTTCAAATATTTGTTCTGTTGTGATAGGAGATACCAGGTACCAGGTGTCAACACGTAGTTCGAAAGTATTCAAGAGTGCACGTAGGAAGATCTAAAACTGGCCGGAGATACCAAATTCGAGGACAAATTTCTCTAATGGGGGGAGAATGGTGGAGATAAATAATGATATTAGTTGTAGTCATTATTAGTCATTATCTATAGTTTTAGGATTATTATTATATATAGTTTTAGGATTATTATTAAGAGTTTGATTTCTAGTAGGATTTTATGTAATAGCTTTGTTTTATTTTTTTATAAATAGGACCTATTGTCTATTATTTTAGACAGTTGAATTGATAATAAAATTTAGAATTTTTCTACTTGTCTTGTCTTTCCGATTGTTCTCTTGCGAGTCTATAGAACAAGTCACTATTGTTCTTGTCTATACGCTCTCTGCTGCATCATGATGAAGATAAATAATGATATTAGTTATAGTCATTATCTATAGTTTTATGATTATTATTATCTATAGTTTTAAGATTATTATTAAGAGTTTGATTTCTAGTAGGGTTTTATGTAATAGCTTTGTTTTATATTTTTATAAATAGGACCTATTGTCTATTATTTTAGGCAGTTGAATTGCTAATAAAATTTAGGATTCTCCTACTTGTGTTGTCTTTCCGATTATTCTCTTGCAAGTCTACGGAACAAGTCATTATCGTTCTTGTCTGTACGCTCTCTGCTGCATCAGTTGGTATCAGAGCTGCGTTCGTTTCTGAAGTAGTTCGATACTCCTGATCGGAGTTCGTTCTATCCAAAAAATAAAAATAAAATAAAAACAAACCGATTACATAAAATCTTACTATAAATCAAACTCTTAATAATAATCATAAAACTATAGATAATAATAACCCTAAAACTATAGATAATGACTAATAATGGTTATAACTAATATTATTATTTATCTCCATGAGGTTGTTTATAAATATTCGTAAATTCACTAAATTATTATATTAAAATTTCATGCATGATAATGTGCCTAATTATTTACCGAAAACTATGATTGCTCTGGACATTTGTGACCTAAACAATATATGATTTTTCATTAATATATTTATATGAAGGACGGATTTATTTGTTAGGTGGTGGTGGGCAATGGCCCCACATATATTTTATTAGTTTTATAAAGTTATTAAAGATTTAACAAACTTACCCCCAGATTAATTTATTAATATAGCAAGGATCGGGTATGTGACGGCAAACGATTTTTATTAATTCATGTTATTTTATTTTCTCTTCATATTAATTAACAAAAATATCTTTACCAGTCGAATCAACTTGTTGGTACGACATTGAATATCAACAATAGCTCTCTGTGGAAGCGAAAAAGTTAAGTAATCAAAGAAAGGGGAAGACCAACAATCTTAATCACTTGCGAGCCAACTAGTTTGAACATTAAAAATCTCGAATCGATTTAGCAACTCCAAATAATACAGTAAGGATTATAACAAATCAATGGTTTATTGATAGGTGCGGCCTGATATCCGAATATATGCTGTAACAACTAAATTAATTTGCAAATTTCATCTAGTTTGGTGAGATTTACTCTAGTTGTAATGAAATCACACAATTTAAAAGTGGAATTTGTGAACGAATTCTATAATCCAACCAAATATTAGCATATCAAGATTTGAAAATGAATTCCGCATGTTAAACCAACCAAACGTCAGCACGTGGATTTACAAATGAATTTTACGAAGGAAACGAAATGTTATTGCAACTAAACATAGCCTTCTCTTTAACCACCGAAATCGTTTACTCTTTATGTCCTCTACTAAGTGCATGGCAACGAAAATCAAAGAAAATGGACCCACCATAATCATATTAAATTTGTTCATGTAACCAATTATATGAAGTTAAAAAGAGACCTGTATTTTAATTTACAAACTTGAAATATTCTAGTATGACTCTAATCTGTATTAGTCAGCTTAGTATATATTCAGATATTTAGTGGTAAAAAAGTTGGAATATCTTAGTGTCCTTGCCAATGCATGCGAGGACCAGTATCAGTGGATCCAGCGCCAATCCATTAACTTCTGCTCATAGATGAATCATAAAGATGGTTGAGGACCATTAGCCAATGGAACAGTAAGGGAAGGTAATGGTGGTTGATGAGGTTGGACACTGGCCCTATGTGACATTGAAGGCAATTTCCCACCAAGTCCCACAATTTTGTGGGCATATGATGAAGTGAGAGTGACCGCTCCAGTTGGCCACTCAGTGTAGGCCTCTAAACACATGATTTTGTTGATTTTAGGTCCGGCAAGTTTTATTCTGGGTGTAATGGTGTAGACAGTATTATTCGATCGGAAAGTGCCATAGCACGATATCGTAGGAGCAATAGCTGATCACAAAATTAACCTACTCTGACATTTGTTAAAAACTTGCGTATCCAACCAAAATCTTAAGATAATTGGTAGTTGTATTTTCAACTTATAAATAAATTCTTCACACTCACATCTAACAATAAAATTTATGTACTTCAAATGAACCTAATTTGAATAGAATTACACCCAATTTGTATTATGAAAATGAAAAAAAACTCATTTTGTAAGGATGTCGGCTGGATTTTGTTGTCCCAAACATTCACTCATATACTTACACTGTGGGAGTGGGACACTGTGGGAGTGGGGCGCAGAGCATGGGTACTGCCTCCTTGTCCTCTCCTTGTCCTATAATTCCCGGTAATAAGTCTGTTTAACTCATTGTGGAAATTCAACAAATTTTTTATGCCATCCGTATCAAGATACTTATTTAATGCACTAATCTAAGTTCAATCAAAATATAATTTTTAAAAATTGATTTGGTTGAGGGATGTAAGCATAACTTTAGGATTGTAAATACAAATATGTTATGGTTTGTCTTAAATTCTAGACAAATTAGGACTCTTATTCCTATTTAGAATAGAGTAATAGTCTGCTATATACATCGATCTATGCCTAGGTCTTTTGTGTGTAGTCGAGAGTTGTGAGGTAGAGAGAACCCTCACGGAGGCCTTGTAACCGATTGGACTCACATAGTGGATGACTCTCCTTTGCTCGTGGTTTTCTCCGCATCTTAGAGTTTTCACGTAATTCTCGTGTGTCTCGTATTTCTTGTTTTGATCTAGTTACTCAACAAGTATCAGAGCCACATCTGAGATACGAGTATTCGACGAAAAGAAAAAAAGGGGGCGGATTTCGTAATCGGGAAATTGGGGATTTTGGGTTTTTTCTTAGAACCCTTGGAGCCGTCGCAAAGAAGCAGCCGACCATCGACCAGGAGCTACATGCTCGTCTGTCGCCCAGACCCGCGTCTGCTGCTCAGCCGTTCGTCGCCTAGGAGAGGTGACCGCTCCCGCGCACCGTCGTCGCACTGGGGAGGAGATCTGCTCGTCGCCCTAACCGCCTGTCGGGACTTCTGGGTTCCCGTTTGAACCCGAGGCGAGTGGAGAAGAAGGCCGTCCCATCACTGCTCGTCGCTTTTCGTCGCCTGGAGTCATCATCATTTCGCTGAGCTAGCCGTCGCCAGAGTTCTGCCACTGTTCGTGGAAGGAGAGACGGACAGATTCGGGGAGGAAGAAACCCGATACCGACAACAGATACACCTCATCATCGTACCGTCGCTATCCACGCTCGTCGCTGACCGACGCCAAGCCCGTGGCCGTCCAGCCCGTCCGACCGCCTGTCGTGGTGGTCCCGCTGCCTGCCGCCGCCGCCTCTGATTTGGGTTGCAAAACCCTAGTTTGAGTTGACTTTTTTGGTCAACTGTGTGGCTGAGTTGTTTTCCTGTTGACTAAAAGTTAACTGATTTTGCTAATTTTGGTTTTCTAAACAGTTTTGGGCTGATTTTGGATCGAGGTATTTCAGGATGACTTCGATGAAGTACAAGATTCCTCAGTTGACGAGGAAAATAATTTTTTCTTGTGGCAGATGAAGATGCGCGCTATTCTGACAAATTTAGAGCTGGATGAGACTCTACTTAATGAGAAGTCGATGCCTTCGAGTTAGGATGCTGCGATGAAAGCGTCAAAGAACCGTAAGGCTCTGAGTCAAATTCAGTTGCATTTGTCAGATGATATTTTGCGGAATGTGATAAAGGAGACAACAGTTTTCTCTTTGTGGACAAAGCTTGAAAAGTTGTGCATGCCCAAGAGTTTGACCAACAAACTGTGCTTGAAGCAACGACTATTTTCTATCCGGATGCAAGAAGATAAGTCTGTGCACGAATACCTTAATGAATTTAAGGATATAATGGCTAATCTAAAACTCTGGATGTGAAGTATGATGATGAAGATTTGGTTTTATTATTATTGTGCTCGTTGCCTGCCTCTTATCAGCAATTCAGGGATACTCTGTTGTTCATCCATGATACTCTAAGTTAGGATAATATTCATAATTCGCTCTTGGAGAAGGAGAGAATTGATAAGCATATAGTTAATTCCTCTGAAAATAGCCACGGGAATGGCTTGTTTGTAACAGGGAGGTTTGAAGAGAGTAATGCTAAGTCTGGTTCGGGGAACAAAAGCAGGAGTAAGTCAAGGTCAAGGCACAAAGATAAGACTTGTTTCAATTGTCATAAGGTTGGGCATATTAGATGGTATTGTCCGGAGTTGCAGAACAAGAAGAAGGGTGAAAAATCTGATGATCCGAAAGGAGAGAGTTCTGACAGCAGCAGTACTAGTGTTGCCACCACCACTCAGATAGAGTCTGATAGAGACCTTTCATCTGTGATTGATGGAAAGTCTAAGGTTGATGCTGCTTGGGTCTTTGATTCTGCTTGCACATTTCATATGTGTCCCGTCAGGGACTGGTTTTCAAAATATGAAAGTGGGAGGGTAATGTCCTCGTGAAAAATAATTTTGTCTGCAAGATTATTGGTATTGGCACAGTGAAGATCAAGATGCATGATGGTGTCATTCGAACTTTGACGAATGTGAGACATATCCCTGATTTAAAGCAAAACTTGATTTTGCTGAGTATCATTGATTCATTGGGGTACAAGTACACCAGAGAAGGTGGAGTTCTTTGTGTGAATAAGAACTCGTTAGTGCATATGAAGACCAAGAAGGAGGTTGGGAATCTGTATATTTTGCAGGGTTCTACAGTTACAGGGACTGCTGCTGCTGCATCTAGCTCATTGACAGATTCTGAGAATACCTCATTGTGGCATATGCGACTTGGTCAAATGAGCGAGAAAGGCATGACCGAACTTAATAGGAGAGGATTATTATGTGGACAGAGTATTAAAAAGCTAGAATTTTATGAGCACTGTGTGTTTGGCAAGCAGAAGAAAGTTAGTTTTCAGAAAGGTGTGCACACTACAAAAGGAATACTTGACTTATGTTCATTCTGATCTTTGGGAGCCGTCTCAAGTTGTGTTGAAGAATGGTTCCAAGTATATGCTGACTATCATTGATGATTATTCGAGAAAGGTGTGGGTGTTCTTCTTGAAGAGCAAGGATCATATCTTTGTCACTTTCAAGTAGTGGAAGACTATAATTGAGAAGCAGACTGGGAGAGATGTCAAGCATCTCCGCACAGACAATGGACTGGAGTTTTGCTCTAGTTGGTTTGATGAGTTCTTCTAGAATGAGAGTATTGTTAGGCATAAGACAATCCCTGGTACACCTCAATAGAATGGAGTCACTGAAAGAATGAACAGAATTTTATTGGAGAAAGTTTATTATATGATGTCAAATGTTAGTTTGCCTAAGTCGTTTTGGGCTGAAGCTGCTTCCACTGCCTGTTACCTTGTCAATCGTTCACCTCATACATCTCTTGATTGCAAGGTACCTGAAGAAGTGTGGTCTGGAAATCTCCCTAGTTATACTGGTTTGAAGATATTTGGGTGTCATGCGTATGCTCATGTGAATAATGGCAAGTTAAAGCCAAGATCTATGAAATGTATCTTCCTTGGCTATGCTTCTGGTGTGAAGGGATACAAGTTGTGGTGTCTCGAGCTGTCTAAGGTCATGTTGAGTATGAATGTTATTTTCAAAGAGACAGGCATGGTGTTTCCAGTGCTCCAAGTGTTGACTTGCTGAAGTCAAAAGTGCAGGTGGAGTTCGATGTTGATCCAGAAGGGAGTTCCTCCTGTGATGTTAATTGCCATGATCCTACTCGTGATGGGTTGTTTGATGAAGCTGAGAATGTTGGTACAGTTGAGAGGGAGCCAGCGTATTTCATTGCTAGAGACAGGCCCAGAAGAAGTATCAGGTCTCCACAGAAGATGGTTGAGGCTGATATTGTTGCTTTTGCCTTGAGTGTGGCAGAAGAAGTTGATAGCAGTGAATAACCGTCTAGTTACTCAGATGCTGTGAAGTCGAAGGACTCCGTTAGAGGGTTGGTTGCTATGGAGGAGGAGATCGAATCGCTTCCCGCTACTAAGTTCGAGCATTGCTTGGACTTGGTAGATATTCGTGCTTGATGTTGATTGCCCTTAGGGGCTGGTGGTGAAGGTAGAGCAGCGTTGGTGTTGGAGTCATAGAATTTAGTCCAAGGTGGAGATTTGTTAGGGTTTGTCTCAAATTCTCGATAAATTAGGACTCTTATTCCTATTTAGAATAGAGTAATAGTCTCCTATATATATCGACCTATGCCTAGGTCTTTTGTGTGTAGTCGAGAGTTGTGAGGTAGAGAGAACCCTCACGGAGGCCTTGTAACCGATTGGACTCACATAGTGGACGACTATCCTTTGCCCGTGGTTTTCTCCCCGTCTTGAGGTTTCCACGTAATTCTCGTGTGTCTCATATTTCTCGTTTCGATTTAGTTACTCAACAAAGTAAATGCTGCTTATAAAAAATATATATCTCAATTAAGTTATATTGGGTAACTTAAGGAGCTATACAAATTGCAAAAACTAGTACATGCTGCTTTCTTTCCTCCGGTAATAGAGTTAGTTTACCAATATTAACCACCGGGCTACATATTTATATGTTGGATATACCTTTGACCACAGTTCGACTTTTAATGAGAAAATTACCCACCATTGATTACAGTTTCAAAATAAATAAACTGTAGGTATATTATACTTATATTTCCGTGGCAATTAATGTATTTTAAATTGTTTAAGTTGTTTGGATCATAAAAAAGCGGCCCATCACCATTTTTGGTCCACGAAGGAAATTCAACTTTTTCAAATTTTCGACTATTACATTTAACTAAAGTATACTTAATACATTAACATATAATTGCCTTAAAAACATGTCAGATTAGGTTAGGACAGTCGTCCATTTGTAAAAGATAAATGTGGTAGTTACAACCCTTCTGACTGCTTAATTAAAAAGGACCACATAGTATAAAACTGCTGGATCGGTACAATACTAGGACAGGACAACTAAATTAAACATTTTTTACACAGTTAAAGTTATGGAACGAAACGATTTTTTAATCTATACGTACCAAACGTATATTTATATTCGGGATCGAGCATTATCGAATACTATATTATCGTAGAGTGGTTGTCACTGCAGGCGCACGTTTCGAATCACGTGGACTCGTGTTCGTTGGGAGCTGTTGCGCGCTGCCTCTGTCGTTGGGAGAACTAACGAGGCGCTGCTGCTCACCCCAACTCACGTCCAACCCATGAGCTGCTTTAAAGCCAAGTAATTAAATTAAATAACTAGAAAAAAGGAAATATAAAGCCAAAGCCAAAGCAACCCTTGTCCTTTTCCAATTTCAACAATTATTTCTTTTTCTTTATCCACCCACCTTACTCCTTTAATCTTTAACTTGGCATATAGAGCACGATAGTACTAACTAGGAGCCCTTTTGTTATTTATTTCATTCCAGTTTTTATCCCTTGAGGTGAAAAGTAAGCGATAGTGTAGGTTTATTTTTTGTTTTATATAAGTAATTTTTTATTATTAATAATTAAATATGATTTGCAAACTCCCCGCACGGTAGAAGTTTATTTTTTTGTTTATAACCTTATATTTACTGAACTGATTAGTCCAAGTTTGAAAAGGGGCAAAGTTCTGCGACCAAGTATTTAAAATGATGCATTCTCAATGATTCGGACCCGAAAACTTTTGTTTAAATTAAAACAACACATTCATTTATTGATCGTGGTACCATCGCTAGCTATATTTAAATTGATGCATTCTCAATGATTCGAACTCGAAATCTTTTCTTAAATTAAAATAACATTATCAACAATTCATCTAATTACTAGCTGATAGTGTGGCTTTTTAAGTGCAAGAAGAGGAATTTTTTGCATGAATTAATTGAATGCCACGTTTGAGGCTCGTGGGTTAAATGTCTTTCTCTGCGGTGGTGAAAATAGTCCAGGTCACTCTTCCACCTTTATGGTTGTCTTATTGGAAATTTTCAGTGTTTTAAAAAATAACTTGGAAGTCGACCCAGAATTTTTCTCGACTTTCGAGTCAATTTGTCAGACCGGCCGGATCGTCGAATGGACCAGATTTTTATTTTTTTAATAAATATTTTAATTGTGTATGTAGGTTAAAACAAGGTAAATAGCAAAATTTATGTTTGAAAATGATCTCTTTCACCCTAGATTTTGGAATATAATCATAATTGAGCAAAATCGAGAAGTTGATGAGGGTTTATAATTCGGGTGGACTACCCGACCTGACCGAAAAAATTCAGTCGAACCATCCGACTCGACCAAATTTTGGGTGATTCGCAAGGTCACTGTGCGAATCCTCAAATCCAGTACATGAATATGCTGATTCATGGTCCGACCAATCTGACCATCAGTCTAACCCCGCTCTACTCTTAGAATAAAATTACAATTCACTCCCGGGTATAAAATTGATGAATAAAACTTGTTCCGTTTGTACTCACCTTTCTTCTTAGTTAGTTTATTGCGACACCAAAAAATGACACCAAAAAATTACCGTACGTGATACATTCAGATAAAATACTCACCAAAGTTCAAAAATAAATAAATTTATGAAAAATGAAAAAGATTCTTTTATGTTTGAATTAATAGTTCTACGAGATTCATACGTTATATACCAAAAAGTAAGCTATGAAAATTACGAATATAATACAATAAAAAAATATAACCGATTTCTGTATAAAAGAAAAATGAAAGTTGGTTTAGTTCTTTATAATATATATATATTTTTTGATAAGTTAGTTCTTCAGAATATAACTCATCAAATCTGAAAGATCCTTTGGTGTTCTTTTTCTTTAGGAATTCAAAGAGAAGGGAAAATCAAAATTTAAGAGTCACTGTCTTTTTTTATATTCCAAGAAAAGAATTAAGAATAGGGTTATAAAGTAAAATAACTTTATGTATAAGAAAACGTTCCGCACTTTACTATATGTTTGAAACAATACATAAAAATGTAATTCTTCAAAATAAACATATTCACATATAATAATACTCATATAAACTAACTAAGCCTCCCTTTACCGCTAATCGAGCTATTAAATGACAAGATTATATTGTCTTTGGTCAAAAGTTAATGAATAGATTTATGGTACGAGTTATTTCAGTTTGAGTTGTCAAATTTACTGAATTTATTTCTATAATTGGCTAGAATTTTATATAAGCTGAAATTGCATGGAAGAGGAGGGAACAGATCGAACCAAACAGGTACATTCAAAAAACGGCAGCCGAACAATGTGGAGGTCTTGGCTGCTGAAATACCTATTAAAAAGGTCTTGGCTATATGTATTTTATTTTTTTAAACACGTTGGACATTTATTAGGATAATTAATTCTGATTCGAATGGAACAAATCTTTATTTCTCAACAAATACCTAAAATTTGTATTTACAACAATTTGAATTTAATTTTTTTTATCAAGTTAGAACAAAATCTAACTACTGTTGGTAAAAGTACATTTTATATAGACGATGACAAAGAAAGAATCTGATTTGGTAGTGAGCAGAACAGACAATTGGGTACGTAAATAAAGTATCATCGGCCGTTTAACTAACCCACCAAGAAACCTAGAAATCCATAAAGTGTCCATATGATCATATATATATATATATATATATATATATATAATGATCATGGAAAGTAAGAACCCGTGTAGGCTACTTTAGACCTTTCAACAATGGCTTCTTTATTTTCTTTTCGAAAGAAAACCTTCCCACATCTTATTTTCCATATAGAAATTAATCTCGATGGGCCAATGAATTGTATAACAATAGCTAATTATTTTCTATGATCTTCCTATTTAACCTCTCAGCAGTCAAAACCAAGGAAAAAAAAATCTCTCCCCTTTTGGAAAAAAAAACCCTAAAAACTTTTCTTTTCTTCCTGCGTCAACCATGGCCATTTTTAGCAAGTGTAGTAAAAATTCTTTCGATATATTCTCTTTAATTTTTGTTTTTTCCGGTTAATAAGACTTTTTCTGCGAGTCGATGAATATATTCCTCATTGAAAATGTCCTCTTAATAAGAGTTTTTTCCCTCGTTTTCGGGATTATCTCCTCTACCTAGTGTATTTTTTAATTGTTGTTTTATAGATATATGTAAATCTATAAACTAGATCTAACTGGTTGTCCCATATTACACAATTGAACAAATTACCCCATCTTACATAAGGTCTCCGTTGAAAATGGATTATTCGATAAGAGTCGTAAAAAAATTGTCCAGTTTGTATTCAATAATTTTCATATGTATCATATTATGAGCCAAAAGAAATTTAGTATGACGACATAAGGCGTGACGTGTACAAATTCAGGGATATCTAAAATTCAAACCTGACAAGTATAATCATGGTATAAAAATTTACTTTTCAAAAAAATTATCATATTATGATGTTATTGATGAGCTTTTATTATCAGATTTTTTATATAACTCAAGGCCCTCTCACCTTTATTCATCAACGCGTAGGCCAAGCTGAGCGAGTACAAGAGGACAAACTAACCTCTTAAAATTATCCAAATACATATCCAAACACAATATTAATGGGAAATCCGACATAACATAATCAAAGGAGATAAACAAAATATATTTTGAAAGAGCATTGGCGACTCAATTGTTCTCTCGCCACGTATGTTGGATCTGAGGTGGTTGCATGCAATACCACGGCTAACACAGAGTATGACTAAGACGTAATCAACCTCATAAGCATATGACATAAGGATCTCTTTAACTTCAGGTGTAACCCGAGAATGAGAGCTAGAATTTGTGCGACAAGAGATGCACAAACGTCGATGCCTTTGGAAAAGCTGCAGAGCCACTGTCCACTTGCATCTCTAATAATTCCTCATGCCCTAAAAGGGTCGGGGTTACCACAGAAAGCTCCTTTAGTATTGAGCTTCACAAAGCCATCTGTCAAACATGTCCATGATACCAGTACATGTCGTCGAGGATGAAGTAGAGTTATTCGATTAGTCATAACTCGAGCAAACTTCTATGCATGTGAGAGGATGTGGGGGGGAGTTGCCTCGTGGTAGTGTTTGTCTTGAATACCGTGTCGTTTCTCCATTTCCACAAACACCAACGTGTAGTAAAAAAATGGTCGCACATAGTACTCTCCAATGTTGTTGGCGACACCAGAGATGTTAGCTCGGGTCCTCTCTTGATGGTCCATCTTAATGAAGAATTCTGATATTGGTTGCTACAAAATAGTCTCATATACCATCCTCGAGAACCTACAATCATGATACAAATGACTTAGAAACTTGACACCATGAAGACTTCTATGACAAATGATACACTGAAATGTCTTTGAGCGCACTCTTTCTTCGTCATTAACCTGCTATACAAAAATAACTAAGTGAAAAGATGAATACATTCAAGGACTTTAATTTTGCATATTATACCACTAATGGCCTCCCCAAAGATGGAAATGCATCCTTTCCTAGTTTCTCATAAAAAGACTTAGAAGTAAAGTGTCCATCCGAAGAGAGTTTCCTGGAGAGCGTATCCATCCAATCCGGGGAGTTAAATAAGCTCGATGCTACTAAGGAGGTGATGAGCGTGAAAAGCGCTCATTTTATCACGCCATGTAAGGGTCATTTTGACCCTTTTTTATTTCTTCATCTTCGAGTCTTGTGTCTTTTCGGTAATTTTTAGGTCTGTTACCTTCAATGGTTTCACCCATTTGTGTTTGTGTCTGCACCTTCATTTTATCACGCCATTTGTGGGTCATTTTGATTCTTTTTTAGTCCTTCGTCTTTGAGTCTTGCATCTTTTCGACCATTTTTAGATATGTTGCCTTGAATGGTTTCACCCGTTTGTGTTTGTGTCTTTTGAAAGATTGTCAAGACGAAAGGAAGTCAAAATGCTATGAAGCCACCAATCTGCGAACTTTCCACCGACCGATGTTTGTCCTGTGCCGACTGCCGATTGGCAAAATAGGTGCCGAACGACGCCTGAGGCCGATCCACAATGCAAAACCTACTGCAAAAAAATGCACAAAAAAACACCCACCGACCAGCGGGAACTCGAACAAAGAAGCGCATCCCAAGTCCAAACGCCAAACGATGGATTTACCTGCCTGACGGTGGTTTTCTCGCCAACTGGAGTTTGCATCCGTCGACCAGTGGCCAAACGAGGAAACACCTTGCCAGCTTCGCCCATCGGGCGGCGAAAGTCGTATCGAACGACATTTGCGCTAGTTTTTTCCCAAAATGTTATGACTTTTTAATGGTATTTTGGACATTTTGTAATATCGGTTGAGGGGTGGCTTTCCTATATATACCCCCTCTCATTCTCTAAAAAATAAGCTTTGACTCTAGAGATTAAAATTAGGGTTTGGAGGCTTTTAGGAGAAGCTTCTCAGGGGGCAAGGAGCGGATGACGAGAAAAGAGCAAGTGGGCCCACACGATTGAGCATCCTCTTTCCCTTTCCTTGTTATTTTGCTCTTATGACATTGTTCCCTTTTGTGCATTGTCGTTGTTTATGATGATGATGTGTGAGTAGTTCTCTTTTGGGTTGGGTGCCCTAGTGCACTCGAGTGGCTTAGTTTCGAATGAGCTTTGTGTTGAGAGCATGTAGCAGATAGGGGTCTTAATGCGTTGGCTCAATGGACTTTACATTAGAGTTAGGTGTTGGTAGCACTAACTCTGACCTATGGTACTTGCTAATTGATCGTAGCGTGACCCGATGGACATGACTGTGAATGGGAGCGTGGAGAGACCTATCTGCTAGACTAGATGTTATTTGATGGACGTAATTGTGAAGGGTAGTGTTTAGTTGGTCATAGGGTGGTTCATTTATGAGTTAGGGTTGAGGGCTAGAACTGGTTATTCGGGCATTCTCGTGTGAGGTTGACAACTTACCACTTTGTGGTACTTTCTGAGTGGGCCGTTTGAAACCGAAAACCCATCTTTTTGGTGTGATGGACTTGATTGTGAAGCACCATGCCCTTGTTCACCTAGGCCCACCATGTACCTTATAAGCTCAAGATAGACCAAGTCATGACAGTTACATGATGGGTGCCTTGCCCAATTTTCTCTTATTATTTTCAATCCTTGATTATTCTAGCTTGTCATTGCTTGACTCTTTCCAAAACAACAAAAACAATCTCTTCAATCTAATCATTTGTGTGATTCGCTAGGGATGTCTTGAACTCGATCCTCGTGGTTCGACATTATATCCTTACTCCCTTTATTACATCGGGGTGTCAAAAACCCCCTTGTCAGGAGGCAAGTTGTTATGGTTGTAGATAAACCTCGTGGCGACTCAAGTCCCAAGCACCCCCGGTGTTCAGTTGTCTGCGACGCGCTTCACCGCTTCATTTGGCGGCAAGGCAATAGTTAGGCGTTCCAAAATGGGGAAGGGGAGTGCTTAGGTCATCTCAGAATGAGGTATTCATCTCTTTACCCACATTCCGACACATTACCCACGTTCCAACGCAATCCAAGAGCTAGCTAAGGCCGTGCTTTAGCCATGGTCTTCCAGGTCGAGGAGACCCTGGACCGTGGTATAGGCATATTAAGCCTATTATTCTCCCCTCTATACTTGCTAGAAATGATCTGTGCTTAGAGTGCATACTGAGATTGTAACATCCGCCATGGGAGCTTGGCGAAAATGATTGTATTGACCGGCTGCATGTGTCGATTACCAAGCCCTCCGACCGCCTTTGATAGACACATGAAGACCTAGTTAACCAGGTATAATAAAATAGAGTGAGTGTAACCTTTATTTTTATGTCTCAACATTTTTTATTTAAACGTCGAAATTGGTGAATTTCAATATCATTGATGTTACCTCTGACGTGCCAATCTAAGTCAACATTTCTTTGGTCTATTTCGGAGCTTAGATGTAGACATTACCATGGTATCCGATGCCAATAGAATTACCTGAGATTAATAATCACTCACTAATCCAATTTCTATGTCTCACGCTTTCATCTTCCACTCCCTACAACAAATTGGAGTTAACTACTTATCCAAAAAAAGGGGGATTAATTAGTGCTTGCCGACACACTTCATGCGAAAAGATTCAAGTAGTATAAGACTAAAATTTTTCCAAAAAGAACTTAACACTAATTAGAACATGGTGAATGGAGTGATTTGGATACGAGAATAATCTATCTTCCGGTACTTCGAATATTTAACAGATAAAGTATGAAAGATATCATTGTCGATGCTTACGTAACTTGCTAAGATTTATAGGCTAAAGAAACTCTTTTTTCGCTAATTGGTTCACACGTCATTTTCTTAGACTACAAAATAATGAAATTATCAGATTAGCTAACTGCTATTGACTTCCCAACTCTATATTAGAATGTCTTGCTTTGCCCTTAAAACAAAAGATTAGCCGATTGCTGACAATGAATTTTCTTGTTGTGCTAGCATAATCAAAGCGATTAAAGGGAAAGTAGGAACGATTAAGGATCTCAATAATTAAATTCTAATTTTCAAATTAATTAGATTTCTAAAACAAAAAAAGATAATTAAACTAACGGCATAAGATGATTTAATATTTGTAAATTTTTACGCCTCCAGGATTTCAACCATAGTTCTCAACCTCATGCCGAATTTGTTGATACATAATGTATAAATGTCTTTGATTTATTTGAGTTATATATATATATATATATATATATATAATGTGAATTTTTATGCAAAAATTATCAGGAAAAAATGATGATAGGAATCGTAGATCATGTAAACCCTACACACTCTACGATAAGTATATGAATTCTGTAGTGAAAAATTCATAAGATCTACGGAAAATATTGTTTAACATACGAATTAACAAAATTGCACATATGTAATATATAGTATTATAATTTACCATTGACACACATACCATTTTATGTTACCTGGTTGATGCTGCTGAATTCTTGTCCGGACCAATCCAAGCTAAAAAAATAGGTACTGTCCAACTCTACGCATCCACGTCCCTAACAAAATGCCCTCAGAAATTATCACCAATTAATTAGCCGTGGCCAAAGCAAATTAAAAATATCGGTAGAAATAAGCGTTGCTAATTAGATGCCCAAAAGATGCCCAAAAGTAACCAACACAAGATGCCCTGACCAAAATTCAGAGACGTTGTCTTGAGAGGAAGGTCCAAAGGCAGAAGCATGTTATTGAGTACCTTGAAGGGCGACTCGCGGAACAAAGGGCCAAGTTGGAGGAACATAAGGCTCTCCTAGCTCACCCACAGGTAAAACACCATTTAGCTCCAACTCAAGGCCAGGCCAAGGAGGTTGAAGCCTCTAAGGTGAAGAAGCATATCAATGAGGTTCGACCAAAGGCACCCGCTGACCGACGCAAGAAGCTGATCCGCAAGTGGGTACCCAAGGTGGTGAATGAGATCCACCCAAAAGGAGATCACCCTCAGAAAGACAGGGGCAACCAAAAGGGTAAGGAGGTCTCGGCCGACCTTAGCACGGGGTACGTCAAATTTGGAGACTTCCCAAACAAAGTGACGAGTAAAATAAATTTCTCCTTACCAGCTAGATTCGGGTCAAAATCTATCCAACCAGACCACCTCAAGGGGGACGTGATCGAAGAAGACCCTACTGAATCTCAGGTGGAAGAGAAGTCCTTAGCCCCACCAATAGTGGGGGACTTCGATGGAAGCGTAACCATTGCAAGGTCTACCCGGATGAGGAGCAACCATGAGAAGCTTATTTACATCACAGCTCATATGCTCAAGGAGCCGATTGAGAAAGTATTCGTGGTAAGCATGGGTGTGGTGCAAACCTTTCTTTAGTCACCCCTTTGAGAGCGTAGTACGGAGAAGGAGGATATCAGCCCAACAGGCACGATGATGTACGAGAAATTGACAAGCAATTAAATACAAAAATAAATAGTATAGTGGAAAATAGGGTTATCGAACTGAGGGTTGAACACGAAATTGAAACAATCAATTATGCCAAGCGGGAGAATTAAAGATTTATAAGAAAGTAAACAAGGTTGTAAGGGAATAAATAAAATAAAAAATGTAAAGAAACAAGTTGTTATTCAGTAGAGATAAACGAGCACGATACCCTTATGGATTGACTACCTATATCAAGATTATGGTTCTATGAAGTTCTTATAGTACTCGGAGAACCCTATCCAACCAGACCACCTCAAGGGGGGCGTGATCGAAGAAGACCCTGCTGAATCTCAGGTGGAAGAGAAGTCCTTAGCCCCACCAATAGTGGGGAACTTCGATGGAAGCGTAACCATTGTAAGGTCTACCCGGATGAGGAGCAACCATGAGAAGCTTATTTACATCACGGCTCATATCCTCAAGGAGCCGATTGAGAAAGTATTCGTGGTAAGCATGGGTGTGGTGCACACCTTTCTTTAGTCGCTCCTTTGAGAGCGTAGTACGGAGAAGGAGGGTGTCAGCCCGATAGGCACGATGATGTACAAGAAATTGACAAGCAATTAAATGCAAAAACAAATAGTATAGTGGAAAGTAGGGTTATCGAACTGAGGGTTGAATACGAAATCGAAACAATCAATTATGCCAAGCGGGAGAATTAAAGATTTATAAGAAAGTAAACAAGGTTGTAAGGGAATAAATAAAATAAAAAATGTAAAGAAACAAGTTGTTATTCAGTGGAGATAAACGAACACGATACCCTTATGGATTGACTACCTATATCAAGATTATGGTTCTATGAAGTTCTTATAGTACTCCGAGTGTTCAAAAGCATCTCCCTAACGCTTTCGCTCATTAGGGTAACAAAATCAAGATAGAAAAGGCCTAGATTACTGATAAACACTTTCACTCATCAATTAGACCTAGAACTAGACTAATCCAAATTATAAAGATTTCTCCTAATGGGTTATTCTTACGATATTAAGACGTCTCATCAATACATAAGAACATGTTAATTAGTTTTTTTATTAACTCAAGTGCCTTTCGGTCCACTCTCATTGATTCTAATCATAACCTAAGTGATCAAGTTAGATTAAGTACTAAACACACCAATCAATAACTAATACGAAAGATATTTGAACCACAATCAACATAGATAAATCAATCACATAGTTAGGGCATCGTACTCACAAGAGAACTACTCGCCAAGCCTAATCATAAAGTACATGATATTAATGAGAGACATGGTAACGAATAGCATAAAAGATATAGATATAGAAAGCTTAGTCATTCGAGCAAGCCTCCCCAATCTCCTCCACGCAGCTACCCGGAATCGTGACGTTATTAATAATCAAAGTAGCCTCAAGTTCCTGGAATAATGTCTCCCATCTCCCTAAAACCTAAGAGGTAATGGCCTATATATAGCCAAGCATCTAACTAAAGAATTGAAAAAACTTAGAAGAGGTTAACCTAAACAAGAAGTCCTATGGCCCATCACAAGAAGCCTAGAATAAGGGAAATAACTAAAACATAATATTGTAGAGTCATAACAGGGGCACAAAGTCATAGCAAACTGAAATGGGGCAAAATCTCGTCTAAAAAAAAGTATGAATTTTTTGGATTCGGGGGACCTGGCAGGTGCCAGGTCAGATTTTTGTAACTCAATTGGCACGCTTCAAGTATTTGGCGCTCGTCGGGGTCGATCAGCCTCATCGTGTCTTGTATTTTCTAATTTTGACCCTCTTCGCTTTGAATTTGGCCTCGACTATAAAAGATAAAATGTAGATCTCTCTTCCAGCTTTCCAAAAATATCTCATTTGTTGTAATCCAATGCTCGAGCTGAAATTTATAGCTTTTTCAATATGGTCACTCAAAATCACCCCTTCAACGGCCTCCAATGAACTTCACTTCCTATCACAAAACAAGACAAAGGGTAGAAGTCCACTCCATGACATAAATACATGAAAATAATATGAGACTCAATATAACTAGATGAAAACAACCAAAAATATGACTAAACACAAGCGAAATACATAACGAATAGGTGAATATTTACACACTCATCACACGATCATGACCAACTTTGTCGTGGAAGGGCGAGACTCGATCTTCTCCAGTCAGTGTACCCCATCTTCCATCTATCAATATTTAATTCAACGGAACTCAGATAGAAAGGTGGAGATCATAATGGTCGAGGCACTTCATTCGTGTCGGCCATGTACGATATGGAGGCGGCCTTTTATGACGGGTCCATAGTGCCAACAAGGGTGGCCTAGAGCAGTATATATGGCTGATTTTCCCAGTATGCGAGTTCGTTGGAGCCAGGGGTCCTTTAGACCCCACGATTGGTTAGTGCTACACTCGGGGGCAAGTACTCCCCCTTACTTATGAGGAGTGAAGTAGTAGGCAAGGTGACAAGGAAATTAGAGGTCTACACCTTGTCACCCTGTAAGCCAGCCAGGTATGTCTTCAGAACGATGGCCTATCGAGCTGCTCATCTTCATTCTGCTCCACGTTAGATGAAGAATGCCAAGTCGAAGTTGAAGGACCACGTCAATGCTTCTCGCCTGATCATACCGAAGTGTTGACGTATCGGGGGCATTATTAAGGTACAAAAATAATATCGGCATTGTCAACAATTGTCGAGTTTTCCAATCTCGGCTCAGTTAGACTTTGGTAGATCAGTCATATCTTTTGACTCGAGCATTGGATTTAGTTAATTCACTCAGAACTAGAAAGATAAGACAAAGACCTATAATTTTGTAGTTACGACCTTTTCAAATTTGGAGCGGACAAGGGTCAAAAATCTATTTCAAGCCGAGTTGTGGAGGCAGATTGTTCCACTTCCATAGGGGAGTGGGTGGATCGTTCCACTTCCAAAGGGAGTAGGTAGATCGTTCCACTTCAAAGGAGGTAGGTGGATTATCCTGACTTATTGTCTTGCTCATCCCCTTGGTCATTTTTGTTCAGAGACCCCGACACTTCCACCATCATGTCTGCATGGTTCAACACATTCGGAGAGTTTAATTCATCCGCCTACCTCGAGGTCGCTTGTATCAGTCTGCCTGCTCTTTGGTCGTCTGCCAATTTTCACCGATCCGCCTACCTCGCGATCATCTGCCCGTTTTTGCCAATCCATTTGCTTATAAGTGGTTCGCTCACTTTCATCAATCTGCTTGCTTCTCGATCATCTCCCTATCCATGCGTTCACTCATGTTCGTCTGCTCAACCTAATTGGTAGCCTACCAGGTTCGGTCCACCTAATTGTTGGGCCGCTTGCTTTTTTTTGTCTGCTCACACGTGTTCGGCCGCCCATCATGCTTTGGTCCGCCTATCATATTTTGGCTCGCTTGCATCCGATCG
The DNA here is from genome assembly GCA_963995505.1 of Hypericum androsaemum. Taxonomy (NCBI): domain Eukaryota; kingdom Viridiplantae; phylum Streptophyta; class Magnoliopsida; order Malpighiales; family Hypericaceae; genus Hypericum; species Hypericum androsaemum. Next base: position 8,597,702 of record OZ023188.1, read on the forward strand.
TCCTCTCTCGGTGCGCGTACTCGGGTTATCTGCCCGTGCAGTCGTTCGCTCTTATTAACCCTTCTGTCTTGTTTGTCTATTAGACTTGGGTTTTTATTAATCCACCTCGGGTTTTCTCGACCCATTAGTTCGGATGTGGTTAGCCAATTGGAGTCCAGTTGGGCAAGAACTTGGGCCGGTACATGGAGTTGGCTTGGACGCGTTTGGATTTTCCTATACTAGATTGGGATGAGATCTTCCTATTTTGGAGCTAGATTCTTTGATATTTGATCGCGGCTTGGGATTTTCCTAAATTGAGCAGGATATCCGATATTCGGTCAAGATTTGGAATGTTCCTTGTTAGGTCAAGTTTGCTTGTTCATCATGGCCTGATCGTTCCTATTTGAGGCCGAATCTCTTTGTTTGGGAAGTCGGTCTAATTTTTCCTAATCTAGACCAGGTTGAGTTGGAAATGACCTAATGTGAATTTTCCTATTTTGAAGGCTGAGGCTAGGTTAAGGCGGCCTAATGAGGGCTTAGGCAAAGAAGGGTGGGACCCAACAACACCACAAATCAACCCAACAACAAGTTTACTCTTTATCATTTTTTCCTTAGCTCGTAGCCTAGACTAGCACTTTTTTCCCGTCTTCGTTAGTTCGACCTTGGGACGACCACTCCAGGCTGTCTCGGATTACTTAACATTTTTGTACTCCTTTTTCCTGTAACATAAGAATATACGGTAAATAATCCATACAACCTCATGTAACATTTGTCTTTAACCAATAAGTACAAGTGTAGAGTTGTTATAGCTTAAGGGCTCTTGAGTTTGAGTTATTGAGAACGCAACAATATTAAACACTTTTTAGTGTTGGGAAAACAAGGGGGCCAGTAATACAAAAAGAACGAAAACAATAAAAAAAAGACAACGATCATTGGTGACCTAGTTCGTTAATAATGACTAAGTCTGAGGTCGTGCCAAACAAGAGTTTTTCCACTAAGTACTCTCTTGTGTTTCACTCACACTTTCTGGATACATTCAATGAGGTTTACATAGGTATATATAGAGGACAAACCCTAATAGGATTAGGGAGTCCGAAATAAGTAAAACATGAAATAAAAAACACTTTCCCAGACCCCGACTGGCGCCCGCAGGCTTCTAGCACCTGCCGGATCTGAGTTGCCTGTAGGGGACTGGCGCCCGCCAGCCCCTTGGTGCCAGCCAGGTCCAAGTCCCTTTGGGCATGCTGGTGCCCGCCAGCACTCCGACGACCGCTGGATCTTCAACGACTCGCCAGTTTACTTGTTTTGGCATCTTCACTCGATTCATTCGACTCCTCCAAATGTCCTCAGGCTCTAAACCTAACAATTAGAAGAACACATTTCAAACGTTACATCTGACTCGAATTTAGATTAGGCGGCACAATAAATATGGTAGTATCAATCAAAAAAAATTTACTTAAAAATTCCATATATATATATATACACACACAAGTTAAAACTAGTCATTAACTAAGAGCCATATAATATGCACAAATCTAGCTAGCTTCATAAATATTTTTTTTCTTATTAATTGATCATACTAGTTTGTAATTAATTCTTTTCCTCGGTGCAGTTAATACCAAAAAAATTAATTACCAACTTCCATTCAGATTAATTTAAAATCTAGTATTGACAGAATTTGAGTTAAAATAGAGGCGAATCAAAGTCAAATTAAAGATCTTTTTTAAAGATCTTATACTATAGTTAGCTGTGTACCTCTACAATAACAATTGTTTTATCATTTATTCCCGTCACCAAAAGCATACCTCTCCATCAACTATAAATAGTAATTATTAACTCACTGCATTATTAAAAGCAAAGGGAAACTTCCATCCGACTAATCCCAACGTCTCTGTCTCTGGCCTTTTCCCCTTTTTAATAATTCAATATTTCCATTCCCAAAAAATTGGCGTTAAGATATCTTGTCAATTGCCTTGTTTTTGGCTAATTATGCATTAATCTGATATTGATGTTGTGGTTTTATATATTACTTGTAGATCTCCCTTTTTTTGTGAAAAAGAAAAATATATTGATATATAAAGAGTATATACATGTAATATGTATATACAGAAATTCAATTTTTTTCCTTTATCAATCAACGTTTTAAAAATATGAAAAATAATTATAAATTTGATATATTGATTTTTTTCCTGATTGTACAATACAATTAGAAGGTGTGATTTACCATGCACTAAGTTCAAATATAGTTTAGAATTCCAGTTTTAAAAATATATTTAGTGCAAGACACGAGTTTAAAACACCGGATGGTTTCTTCAAAAATGACCGATGATGATTAATTTTGACAGGATGATAATGTTGGAATTATTACATAACTAATATTAATTATAGTAAGAAATGTCAAGAGTTGAATATCGAGATTCAGTAATAAAACACCAATTATTGCCCGCATGACACATCAGCAAATCCACCTACTTGAATACCCAAATTTTAACAGGAAAAAAACAAATTTTCTTGTAATAATTTAATGGCGTATGAAGTTATGATTATGTACCCATTTTTCAACGACCCTAAAAAACAAAATAACGGGTCACAGAGACACTTTCCGAAAAGAACTGTTTCATGAAGAGAGAGAGAAAGTTTTAGAGAGAGAAAGTTTTAGAGAGAGAAAGAGTCCTCATAAAATAACTACTTCCTTGTTCCTCTTCTTCTTCCTCGTCCTCTTCCCTACAGATCCATCTGCTCTCTCTCTCTCTCTAAAAAACTCTCTCTCTCTCTCTCTACCAAGTTCCATTTTAAAGCATTGTCACGACAATTGGATCATGGCGTGTCCCGGGATGGATAGCCCGGAGCTCCTCCGGTGACCAACTGGTTGTCTCCGGCGGGCGGCGAGATGTTCAAGTCCGGGAGATGGAGGAGCGACAAGAACAGGGTCAAGGCCGTGTTCAAGTTACAGTTCCATGTCACTCAGGTATCGCATTCTGTTGTTCTGTGTAAGGTCTCGAGTTCGAGTTCTTGTGTACGACTAATCTAGGTTCGAACCGGTTACTTTGAATTCTGCAGGTTCCGGAACTGAACTTGGAGGCATTGGCAGTGTCGGTGGTGCCAGGGGATGTGGGGAAGCAGACTGCTCGGTTAGAGAGAGGCATTGTCCGGGACGGTACATGCCGGTGGGAACATCCTATCTACGAGACGGTGAAGTTCGCACGGGACGCCAAGACGGGGAAGATCGGACAGAGGAATTACCGTTTCCTTGTTGTTTCTAGTGTGAGTTGATCCAATGTAGTGTCTTTCTTCTGTCATTTTCGGGTTCTAATGGATCAGAGCCTTGATGGATTCAAGTTGTGATTGAAATGCTTGTTGTGGTTGGTCTGTATAGGGATCGGGAAAGAGCGGATATGTTGGAGAAGTGTCGATCGATTTCGCTGACTACGCCTTGGCAACGAAGTGTTCTACAGTTTCTCTCCCACTGAAGAACTCCAAATGTAATGGTTTCTTGCATGTGAGTCCTCTCTCTGTCTCTCTCTCTTTTTCTTCCAAGGGTAAAGAGTTTTTATTAGAGATTTAGTGGTTGATGCAAAATGTGATATAATAGAATTGGAGCTGAATTCCTTTTTTGGGGGAGATTGAATGTGCAGGTTTCAATCCAGAGGCTGCAGGAAAATGTAGAACATGGGTAAGCATGAATCTTGAATTTGGTCTATTTCCTTGTTTTCGGGACTTCTTCTTTACCCGTCTCTGTTGGAGTGGTGCAGGGAGATGGGGGATACAGAAGAAGCCAACAGCAAATTCACGGACAGTATTGTCAACACCTTAACTAGCAACGACGAGCTGGATAATGGTATTGAGAGCCACCCGAATGCGGTAAGTTTGCATTAACTGTTAGCTGGTGGTTGTTATATATCTTCTTCATTCTTCATGTCTTTTGGTTAATCTGCAAAAATTGCTGAGTTGTTTTGTCCTCCTATATACAGGATGGACCACACATTAGTATCACTCAGAATACGGAATTAATTCGCAGAGCTTCTAGTGGATCTGACATGACCATGTCAAGTTCTGGGAGCAGCTCTGGGCTCAACACCCCCCGGGAAGCTGGACAGCGGAATAACAACATTCTACAAGAATCCACTAGCTTGTTATCCTCTCATAACCTGGCTTCCATACCTCCCAAGCAAACAGAAATTACATCAGCAACCAACAATGGAGAGCGTCATCAATCAAAGTGGGGGTGGTTGGTGGATTCTGATCGTGGAACAAACACCGATGACAGTTCTCAAAGCACTCTTACAGGAGAAAGGCCCGAAGAAGCTTCAGATATTGAGGTTGAAAAGTTGAAGGCAGACATGGTTGTTTTGTCTAGGCAGACAGATCTTTCCGAATTGGAGCTACAGACTCTCCGGAAGCAAATAGTAAAAGAAAGCAAGAAAGTACAGGATCTCTCGAAAGAGCTTACGTGTACGAAGGAAGAGAGAGATGCACTACGGGCGGAATGTGAGAAGTATAGATCTTTTCAAGCTCGCATGGAGGAAGCCAAACGGAAAAACAAGTTCCAGTCTGAGAGTGGTGATAGACAGGCCATTCTTGAAGAGCTTAGACTAGAGCTACGGTATGAAAAGGACGTCAATACCGATCTCCGAATGCAACTGCAGAAGACACATGAGTCCAATGCGGATTTGATACTTGCAATAAAAGAACTTGAAGAGATGCTAGAGAGTAAAGGTGGGGAAGCACCATCTTCACAGAAATCTCAATGTAGCGCGAATGCCATCTCAAGAAATGAGAGTGATGATGATGAAGACCAGAAGGCCTTGGATGAGCTTGTTAGGGAGCATAGGGATGCTAAAGAAACATATGTCCTGGAGCAAACGATTATGGATCTTCGTAGTGAAATAGAAATGTACAGAAGGGGCAAGGATGAGATAGAGATGCAAATGGAGCAGCTTGCTCTTGATTATGAGATATTGAAGCAAGAGAGCCATGGCATGTCCATTGAACTTGAGCAAAGCAGGCTGCAAGAACAACTGAAGATGCAGTATGAGTGCTGCTCTTCCTTTGTGAATGTAAATGAACTAGAATCCAAAATTGAGAGTTTGGAACTTGAACTCAAGAAACAGTCAGAAGTGTCCTCGGAATCTTTGGCCACCATCAGCGAACTTCAGGCTCATGTTAAGGAACTGGAGGAAGAAATGGGTAACCAAGGTAAAGAGTTTGAAGCCGATCTGGAAGCTTTAACACAGGAAAAAGTGGCACAGGAACACAGAGCTATCAGAGCCGAGGATGCTTTGCAAAAGACTAGGTGGAAAAATGCTAGTACAGCTGAAAAGCTGCAAGAAGAACTTAAACGGTTGTGCGTACAAATGGTGTCAACATTCGATGAAAACGAAAAGGTGGCTATGAATGCTTTGGCTGAAGCCTCTGGGCTGCGTATGCAGAACAGTCGATTTGAAGACATGCTGAAGAAGTCCGAGGAAAGGCTCTGCTCAGTTAAGGATAACTATGAAGCTAAATTGCTTGAGCTCTCTGAACAGTTAAATCTCAAGGAAGATCATATACGGAGGATGTTGGTAGAAACTGATGATAAATCCAGACAGCTTGAATATCTGAAGATTCAGGAGGAACAGCTAGTTGGAGCTCTATCAGAGCAAATCGACAAGCTAAAAGCTGAGCTCGACCGATTGATTGTTGAAAAAAAAATCCTTTCGGAAAGTGCAGAGCAGGCAGAAGATATAAGAGATGAAATGGAATTCTTGAAAGAATCACTTAAGCAGTCGGAAGCTACTATAGAAAGAGCAAATGCGGACAGGGATGAGTTGTTAAGTACTATTGCCTTGTTAAAGAAGGAAGCTATGAAGTCCATTGTTGAGTTGAATCGAATGAAATCTTCAAAATCACAAGATGACACTACAATGGATGCTCTTCGATCAGACGCGGAAGCTCTCAAATCTCAATGTGATAACTTGAAAACTTCTCTTTTCGAGAATGAGGCTGAGAATGAAAAACTTAAAAAGCAGGTTATCCAACTGAAGGGTGACCTTAAGAAAAAGGATGATGCTTATACCAGCATTGAGAAGAAGCTCAAGGAAAGTAGCAAAAGAACAGCTCTATCTGATGGATTAAAATCTCCTCTGAAGAACCACAAGTCGGTTCCAGTTCCTCATGGCTCTAAAGAATTGACTAACCTGAGGGAGAAATTAAAGTCACTTGAGGTAAACACTATATATGCTCGAGACAAGTTTATGTGTGAACTCTGTAGCATATATATTTTTTCTAGGTTGAATTGCTACATGGAAAAACTACGGCATTGCCCGTGCAGGGTAGATATTCCATGGTGCATACACACTATTAAGCAATGGCCTTGTCACTTTTTTCACAATATGAAATTATATCATTTTTGTTTGGTGTTGAGGCTGTAGCTTTTATTGGCAGGTGCAGATAAAATCAAAGGAAGCTGCCTTGGAATCTTCAGCAAATTCATTTTCAGCTAAGGAAATCGATCTTAAAAACAAAATTGCAGAACTAGAGAGCAGAATGGAAGAATTGAACCGAAGCAGTAGAGACTTTGGCAGTCATCTTGAGGACCAGGTTAGTGAGGATAATGTGTACTCTAGTGAATGAACAAAGTCGAATATAATTGATTTAATGTAATTAGCAAGATTGCATTGCCAAGTAATAACCAACCCTGTGCCGCCATTTGTAACATGAACCTTAAAAAGAAAAGAAAAAGAGTAACCATGTTTTTGGCAGCAATTATGTGATTTCATAGTGTACGAAAGTTTCTCTTGGTGGGATAGCCATAATTCTGCTTCTAAACATCAAGAAACTGTTAAACCTTATTTTCCTTGGATAGTTGAGAAGCCACTCCATCTGATGATTTAGAAATTGGTTAAAACAGAACACTGATGAAACTGGTCCGGAGAGCAGTGCAAGGTCGGAAATGAGAGGCATTAATAATATCCCAAGCGTTGCATCATTGCTGTCCCATGAAATCCCAAATGCTGGATGGACCGACAGGTATCTATGACCTTTCGTATTTGCGAGGATTCCCAAACTTTGCTCCTTTTGGCTATCTTAACCAGTGCCTAGTCTGGTAGTAAATGTTCTGGTTCATTGACTTTCTGCAGCAACGCCAATGTGTCGGAGGAAGAACTTAAGACCTCTAGTGTCAACAACGGATTTAGCCATGTTGACGGCGCGGCAAAAGAATTAGAATCGTTGAAAGAGAGAAACAAAACAATGGAAAGTGAGCTGAAAGAGATGCAAGAAAGATACTCAGAAATAAGTCTCAAATTCGCGGAGGTAGAAGGCGAAAGACAACAGCTTGTGATGTCGTTACGCAACCTTAAAATTTCCAAGAAGAGCTAATGGTTTCTGTGGGATCTGCAGAACACATTGCGTACTTGTACAGTTGTATAAGTGGCTGGTTTGGTTTGCCCGCCACAGGAAATTTAGAGGCCAGAACTCCAATTATGGGATTATTCATTTTGTAAAAAAAAAGGGTGGGATTTGGTAGTATTTGATCTCATTCTTAAATGTTCAAGTCATGTTCTTTCTTAGTGATTCTTTCATTAACAGTTGTCAGATGCATGAGATCTTCGGGCTCTTCTTTTTTTTCGAGTGTTTTTTTTAATGTAAATTCGAGTATTTTATATAATTAGTATTCGGGTTACAACAGATCCGAGTTAACAGTTGTTTGCAGTTCATTCTTGATGATTGGCACAATTTTTTGGGTCGATGTCCTCCTAATATCTCCTGTCGTAATACGGACAATGATTAATCTAAAGTAGAACACGTCGAAAACTATAAACGGAGGTAACCTTCGTCAATTTTGAAAAAACATCAAGCAGATCGTTGACTATGAACTTGTACAAAATTTCTCACTGCTACTACATCCTAATTGGTTAAGAAAACTATAATGGGACCAGACCAATAAAAAAATTTCTCGCTGCCTATTACATTTACAGCTTGCTCCAGTACAAACTAATTTTTTTCACCATAGGGACAAAATTGGTCATAGAATATGCTTAAGTAACCCATATACTGTGACAAGGGCCATTATGAAAGAATGGTCAACACTAGGCTGCACTACCAAGGTCAACACATCATCTCCCAATTGTACTCCTGAACACGATTGCTTCCTCTTGGCCTGCACCAATCACCAACTGATCCGTTTAGATCGCTCCAATAATGGCAATATTAAAAATAAGTCCGATTATTGATGGTATGATCGTTTTTTACCCCAACACCGTGTGCTTAAAAAAAATGTAAAATTAGTGCTAGAATCTTTCTCGGTTAACATTTTGATAACATCCACATAACTCCAGTTGTGTTAAGTTAAGTGGGTATTACCAAGGGAGAGCAACTTGTTAGTATCTTTCGTGTTTCATAAGTTTTCTGCATGAGGGTTAGCGAAAAATTCTATTAAGGGTTATTGTTAAGAATAATGAATTTTTATTTTTATTAATAACATTTAACCATCTAGACAACCATATACTTGGCCCGCATTAAAGGCTGGACTATTCGTTGAAGGTAAAAGTACATTGAATTCACATACAGTTTTATCATGAGCATTATTGATAATTATTAATTTAATAAATAAACAGTCAATTTTTTTTAATCATATAAATTCGAATTCTAAATTCTAATACGAATTCTAGCAAATATTTTTTTTAATAGTCATTCTCAATCGTAATTCTCAACTTAGTCAAATCTGACATTTCATATTGAGCATAAAAATGAATAATTCGTCAGATTCTGAATGGATTTCCGCAAAGCGGTCCGTGATTTCCATGTAACTTTTCCTCTCTTTCTTTTATTTTCTTTTCTTTAGTATTAATAAATGTGAACTTATTTAAATAAAAAAAGTGGGTATCGCCAGAGTGTAAACCGATGAAACTTATGTCATTATTTTCACATTTTTAACCACCGGATACCGAGGTAAAAAAGTGTCAACGTACTAAACTAATAATGGTTAGCCTAAAAATCCAATAAAGTGCAACAATTCCAAACAGCTCACCTCGGCAACAACTCCTCCATTGTTGTTTAGTATCTTGAATGCTGATTTGCCAGCTGAGGTTTCCAACTTGTAGCAATTGTGTTGAGCAATACCACCAGGTCCAAGGTCAACTGTGACACGGTAAGACATGGTTTCGCCTTCCATCACACCGGATGCTTTCCTAACGTTGAAGAATGGCTTCTTCTGGTTACCGTGATCCTGGCCATCGGACTTGTAGCCCTTCCATCGACGGAAAAGACTCCGTTTCTGCACAATTACATTTGACGTTGTTTAAGAAATGACGTATATCTGATAACATCTAACGTTGATGTTCCGGTCAACGTTGATCAAACGTTGCAATTGATCATTGACGATGTTTAAAATACGATAAAACGATTTAAACACGATCTAGTACCTGTCTGAGTATGGTGAAGAGAACTCTGCCTTTCACATCCATCAAGTAAACCTCATCGCTGCCCTTCCTGTCGTAGTTTTCGACGCGGTAGACGACCTCGCCATTGTCGTTGAAAACAGTGCATCCATAGGTTTGCATGACCAGGGACTTCATCCAAATGGTGAAGCTTTCTGCCTTGGGATTGGAATGGGAATATTCACTTGCCGTTGACTGGTCGTGATGATCTGGGGAAACCTGCGAGGGATGAATCTTGGACATGTGGGGGAACCTAAATTACTTGATAAGTTCAAGTTGTATGCACTTTTTGAGACGTCAATGTTGGAGCTTGTCCTGGTTGAGCAAGTTGGTTGGTCGATGATGTCTCCCCCACTTTCTATGTTTTGTATTTATAAGTGACAGGCTAGAGGCAGCTGGCTATTATTATTTTTCGAAAACAAAATCGTGTTCCGACATCTATTATTTCGACTAGAATTCGAGAATTTTTGTTTAAACTAGAACAGTAAATTACCCAAAACTATATAGCCATTCTCACAACTCGTTAATACTTGGTCACCGAAAAATATTAATCGAATGAGGATGGCCACATAGTTTTTTTTCTCTGGGCCGCTATATAATTTTGTTATATGCGTTGTATGACCCTCCACGTTTATGGTATTGTCATGTATACAATATAGATGTACAAATCTGAACGAAATTATGCCTTATAAAACAACTCTCTTATCTTGAATGGCGTGCAGTTGATTATATATATATTTTTCTAATTAGGAAAAGAAAGAAAATTCTCCAAGCTTTTGTATATAATTAAAGAATTCCTATATGCACTTCCAATTGATGAATAGATTAAATACATTTATTTCAAGTGTGCCGTAATTAACATATATGTATATTTCTAATTATGTAATTATGGTACCACTAAATACTAAATGGTCTTACTAAATATAATATGGTATACCTAAATGATAAATGGTACAATTAAATGCGAAATGGTACCAATAAAAGTAGGACAGTGTACCACTAAACACAATATGGCATTTCACATGCACACGGTCTACCACTAAACGCAATATAATTTTGCATTTCGCAAAATGCCCCTATACAATTTTTGATATTATAATGTTGTCATTGACGTATGCAAGCCATTTTATGTTTTGTAGACCATGCTACTGGGCCCTCGTCAGCACCCAATCAGAGCTCCCGCATGATCATCTGACTTGGAGTTTCTTTCTACTTATGGTCCTATATATGAAACCCAATCCGGGCTCCTGTTTGATCATCTGACTAATGATCCTATATATGAAACCCTACCGAGCCCCATGATGTTATTTAAAAAATGGAGTATAAGAGTAATCCATCCTCGTGGGGTAAAATGTCTAACTTGTTCATATTGATTTGGATAAGTATGCCAATTTAGTATTGCATTTTTTATGCTTCACACATCCACGAACCAAAAAAGGACGTCCGAATCAGGAATAAGCAACAAAATAGCTCATGTATGTTTTTCATATCATCCGATAATGGGTGAGTTTTCTATAGATAATAAAACTCTTCGCATAATTATTTAATACTGTTTATTTTAAAAGTTCAAATTCGAGACATCTTACTTAATTAAAATAACTTTATTACGATTGATTTAATTACTTGTTGGTAGCTAATGTGTTTTGGTAAGGCAGCATGTGTTTTGTTTGTAATTTCCCAGTGTGGTTGGGAACTTGGTAGGAGTTAACAATAAATTTGAACATATACTGGTTAAAAAAGTTTAATTAATATTTCGTATCCAAAATCAGGACATGTAGTCCTCTGTATCTCAAATATATAATTCGACGTCACGTTCGCAAATAGTTTGTATATGTTCGACATTATCTCTGATGCACGATTCAAGCTGTACAACATATGCTACACCTTTTACCGATCATATAGCTGCTTTTGGAAACATTGTCATTATATTACTCAATTTAGCCCAACCAAAGCCCTCTCATATCCAACAATTTGCTCACAACCGATTTCTTACACCAACAAAGGTCCGAAGTCCGAACGTCCAATCATGCAATTTTCAAAAGGGCAACAAAAAATCAAAAATTTCTCTTGCATTTCTGTCTCTACAACGTCCAAGAATAACTTTTCATTAGTCTATATTTTAGAGAAAAAAAACTACACATGTAATTATTGTGAATGTTATATATTACTTTATAAGTCTACTTTACGATTTGAAGTCTAATATTAACCTATAAATTAATGTTTGTCGTAAAACACTATCCAGGGTTCCATAAAAAATTGCTTAACAAGATTGAAAACAGCTTTCCGTAAACATTAGGGAAAACATTGTTTGGCAGAAATCGAAAGCATTTTCTGGTAACGAACATTCTCCGGAGAAAGACATTTTCTGTGGAAATTTCAGACGAAACAAACACCAGCTGGCTGGTTCAATGTCCGGAAAAAGTGTCTTTAAATTTATTTTTTCTTTTTTCCTGCTAGAAATTGGCGATCAAATTCAGGTTTAGATAATTTATCCTAATAAATTAACGGCCTTATTTTGTCCCACTTTAATTACCATTGTGGTTATAGAGGTGAGCCAACCAACAACCTTTGGTCTTTGTTATATGAATTACACGGTCGAGTTTTGAAAAATGGCGAAAAAAAATTTAACAAATTTTTAATATTATTGTATTTTCAAGAGTTCTAATTCGAAATCTATTCATTAAGCTATAACAAGTATATCATCGGTCGATCTATATGATACCCCGTAAATGATATGTACTATCTGAAATGCCTTAAGTGATTTGATTGGTACTATCCATATCAACAAGGTGCACCTTCTTTTCTGGCACACATCTTGAGAGAACTCCAAGGTTAAACGCGTTTGGCTAGGAGTATGATCAGGATGGGTGACCTCCTAGGAAGTTTTCCGGGATGCGTGCGAGTGAGGACAAAACACGTTGGAAAAGACCCGTGTTGGTCTGTGGAGACAGTCGGTCAAATCACGGGGCGTTACAATCTAACTAATAGTTGGTTATTATCCTTTGTCTTTAGATCAAAGCAATCGCAGCATTTTTAAGACATTAGTGTTACTTGGACTTTTTTACATAAGTAAATTGTAATATTTCTACAAATTTTTTACCTAAAATACTAGATAAAAACATCTCATAAACTTATGATAAGCATTTTTATGAGTACATAACCCAAAAATAATACCAAGATACTATCGAGGCCTAAATCTGATCTGCAATAACACCAAAGGCAAGGTAAATATGTATAATAATTCTCTGGCCAATATTTACTCCCGCTCGCCCAAACTCCGGCCTTATGGGGGGACATGACATTTAGTTTGTCCATTGCCCCTCCTCGCCCTAATTTGTTGCCCGACCAACTCCAACATATGATTTACTAGTTTCACCTCCCTTTCCTCCTCTCGTACTACCCGAGCGTCGTCTCGCCCTTCGTGTTACCTGGACATTATAAAGCTTTCGTCAATCTTTCTGCAAATTGTTTTTTGAATGACCATCTAATTTTTACTGCTGTATTTCTATAACAATAATTGGTTATATTAATAATTAGGCCGGCAGGGGTAGTTTATTATTTCTATCAACGTCACACTTCCGAATATAGAAATGGCGAGCCTATTTATTCGATTTTTTGGGACGTGACAAACTCAAAAGAAGCAAGTCAACGAGGGGAGAGCAAGCCATTTTTAAATTTCAAGCACGTGAAAGACGAGATTATAATAGCTACTATACATTAAGGATTTAAATTATGTCAAATCTGATCAGCGAGGAGCAGCCTTTTGTTTTGATTTTTTTCTGTTAAAATAATTTTGTTTTGATTTTTGAATAAGCGTTGTTTACGTCAGGACTAGAAGGAGTTGGTAATAAAATAAGGCTCTAACCACAGTGTCTTACGCATAATCTTATCTGCTTCGCGGCATATTTTAATGGCAGAGCAACTCATGTTTTTCTTTCCTGTTCTTATCCGATCATGAGAAAATTACTCTAGCCATATCTCCGTAGGCTGCTTTCTTCGAAAGTTCTTTTTGTTTTTTTAAAGAGGTAGACTTTATTAATAATAATCATATTTACAAATAAAATGACTGAAGAAATTTCACGTATAAGATATGAGGTTGCGATTAAAGATCTCGTTACCTTGTCATAGAAAAAACCGCAAAAAGAGTATATGTGTTGGTGCTGCTAATAACTAATTCTTCACTCCACACCCTAGATCCCGATATTTACGTACGAAATAACCATCACCTTGAAGTTTTTTGTTGCAATTGCCCTGTCAAGATAATTGCGCCACAAATCAAACTATCTGGGTCCCTGTGTCTGCCCGAATCCAACACCACACGGAGATGTAGGAACCTTCGGCCCAAGAGGCCCAAATTGCTCTCAATAAAAGAATGCCCTTAATGGAAAAAGATACTTTCTAAAAAAAAAGGAAAAAGATACAGAGTCCTTTAATCCAGAGAAGACTTTTGGTCCTTTGAGCCCAAAAAAATTGCAGGTGGTTGGAGCCCAGGAACCCAGCTTGCCATTTATAAAAGCCCAAAGATTTTTCCAGATAGCTATTTTCACTTCCAGGGGGCCAGGCGGTGTGCATCCAAGGCAGAAGGCCTCATCGTCTTCATCCGATGTCTCCGATTTGGTTGGTCGGCCGGTTTGTGAGTCGCTGTTACAGACCGCCTCTTCCGCCTTGGTCTCCAGTTTAGGGCAACGGAAGTCTAAATATAGATATTTAGAATACACGTAGCAAGAGATAGCAGTACACATGATATACGTGGTTCGGCAAAAATATCTATATTTACAGGGACAAGACGATTATTACTATAATATGTAAAAATACATGATACATAGACATAGACGAAACTGTATCTCAAACCTAACTCTCTCGTGCCTATACTACAAAGACCATTCCAACATTAAAAAAAAATTAAGCAAAGACCAAAGTACTCCTAACCCTACCCGCAAGGCTAATATGATTCACAATAGGCACAGAGTTCTAAACCGATTAGAATTTGGGACAAATTTTAACGATCTTCACTTTGTACTAAATTTTAAAATCAATCGTCTATCTTCTATATCATACCAGACCATCATTACAGTGTGTCTCTTCATGGTATGCTCAACGATCTATCATAACATTCGTCTCAATTTTGAAAACTCCACCTCGAATGAAATCCTCCAAAAGTATCACAACAACATTTACTCACTTAGGGTCTTCGACTACCAAGAAGCAACATGACGGGAGAAAATCAGTATAAGCACAAAACTAAAAGTTGTTCGCATTGAAGAAAATTATTCTGATATCTAAATCTCATAGGCCAACTTCAATTCTGGAAGCTCCAGCATGACAATACTTATCCTCAGTATGGTATACTCTCAAGGGATAACTGTGATACCCCGTAAATGATATGTACTGTCTGAAATGCCTTAAGTGATTTGATTGGTACTATCCATATCAACAAGGTGCACCTTCTTTCCAGCACACATCCTGAGAGAACTCCAAGGTTAAACGCGTTTGGCCGAGAGTAGGATGAGGATGGGTGACCTCCTGAAAAGTTTTCCGGGATGCATGCGAGTGAGGACAAAGTATGCTGGAAAAGACCTGTGTTGGTCTGTGGAGACAGTCGGTCAAATCACGGGGCGTCACATATGGTATCAGAGCAATTACACTTTTGGGACTGTTCTGTATTCTGTCTGGAGCGACGAGGACGTCGCGTATTTAAGGAGGGGTGAATGTGATACCCCGTAAATGATATGTACTGTCTGAAATGCCTTAAGTGATTTGATTGGTACTATCCATATCAACAAGGTGCACCTTCTTTCCGGCACACATCCTGAGAGAACTCCAAGGTTAAACGCGTTTGGCCGAGAGTAGGATGAGGATGGGTGACCTCTTGGGAAGTTTTCCGGGATGCATGCGAGTGAGGACAAAGTATGCTGGAAAAGACCTGTGTTGGTCTATGGAGACAGTCGGTCAAATCACGGGGCGTCACAGTAACACTCGAACAATTTCTCAAACGACATAGTAGACTCCACCTCCACGAAAAAACTACACCTTAGATGTGGACAATGACTGTTGGTTATATCGTAGGACGAACACCAGTCAGTTGAAAATAGGAGACAAGGACAACAACTACTGGAATTTACATCACCTCTTCGTGAACACCTTACTGGACACTAATATTGGAGTTATATCAGGTACAAGACTTTACATCACCTTGCGAGAATACCTTCTGGACACCAATATTGGAGTTATTGCACCTCACTCCACCATCCTCGTAGGCAACCAGGAGATACACTACAAAATATCTGAGTCAAAATAAATAGATACTTGTACAAAATCTTCGCCTCCATCGATGAGTAACTGGTCCAAACAACGTTCAAATTCTTTACATGATCCACCTCTTGGTCTAATATGATATGATCATTTGATGACCGATCAACCATGAACCTGAAATAGACACGATCAACTCTCATAGAACAAGGGAATCTTCCAAGAAAGAAGTCATGCGTAGCTCCTCTAATCTTCTCACCACTCTTTTTTTTGTGAGATTTAAATTGTTTCCACAATTTCGGATCTTAGACGGTCATGGGATTCTATCCTCCCACCTCATGCTTAAGAACTGACACCGTATCCATCAGACCATACACGAGTTAGTTTCTCACCACTCTCAATTATACACGTAATACCATATAAATGTATATGAGAAACTATCAGAACCGGGCTCAAAGCTCAATAAGATTTTCAAAGACCTTAACAAAATCACGTGATCAATTTTTAACCGTGAATCTCAAAGACCTCAACCAATCTAATTCAGAAGGACCCAACCTGACCTTTACTTGGTCAACTTCATCAACTCGTACAAACAAAATCACCCTACCCATTAAAACCACCTCCAAAATAGGTCAAAAATATGACTAATTAACCTAAAAGTAAACCAGTCAAACTAGTTAACGGAAAAAGTCAACTAGAACTCCAAAATCCAAAATTAAGGTTTCTCTCTAAGATGATAAGAAAGACGGTCGCGCAGGACAACACGGCAGCTGGTGGGTGGGCAAAGCTTGGCCTTGGATGGCAGGCCGACGAGCGGCAGTGGTAATAGCTCCTTCTCTCTCGCATAGTGAGTTCAAGTTATCCAAGAAAGATTTCTCTCTCCCCAGGTCGATGAGACATCTCCTTCGCCCTCTGACTACTTCTCCCCTCTACAATGACACACGAATATCACATCAAGCGCGATAACAAAGACTAGGACTGTGGCTTCTTCTTCTCATTCGTGAGGCGATGACCAACGGTCACAAATCCTAGAACCTTGCTCCAGAATTAACCTTTCTGCTTCTCTCTTCGCCTTCAAATTTTTGGTCTCTCTCTCCCCTCCTCCAACACTTCTCTCTCTCCCTCCTCTTTAACCTTCAAATTCGACTGAGAGGACTTAGAGCCACTTTTTTCCGGTTAGGGGGACAAAAGCCTCTAGAGAGTGGCTTCCAAATCACGATTTGACTTCTCTCAGAAGCTCTTCTTCGGAAAAGTGCGATATCCCATCCGTCTGACCTTCCACGTGCAGGGACGTCGACAGGATCGATTCTCCTTAAAGAGACTGCACAATGAGCGACGATTTCTCAAAGCTGGCTCCCTCAATTGGGGCTCCTAACGAGGGGAGTTCCCTAAACTACAGTCTTTGAAAGATTTTTTGGGTAAATTACATCCTTGTCCCTGGTATTTGGTCACCTTATCTCTCGGGTCCTTTGGTTTCAAAAAATAATTTTTTTGTCCCCGGTGTTTGGTTTTAGATACTCTCGGATCCTTTACTAACGTCATAAATAAATTTATATTTTTTTAATCCTAAAATGACGGTTATACCCTTGAAATTAAAAATTAAAAAAGCCTAAAAAATAAATATCCTTCTTCCCCGTCCCTCTCACCTCCATCTTCTCTCTCCTCCATTGACAACAAACTCGGAAACTAAAACGTAATATCCCCAGAAATTGGAATTAAAAACTGGACTAGATTAATTAAACAAGAAAAATCACAATCGTCCAACACAATCTAGAAAATCACAATCTTCTTCGGTGAGCATCGACAAGATGATGACCTCCTCTGCCACTCGAAGATTGTAGATCTGGAAAATATGTTCGCAAATCTCTTCCGACCATCCTCCACCGTCATTCGGGTGTTGGGTCGGGTTCTTTGCGGTGGTTAGGTGCTGGGTTCTCCGTGGTGGATAGGGTTCTTTGCGGTGGTCAGGTGCTACATTCCCCGTGGTGGGTCATATTCTGGGTTCTGTGTAGTGGTTGAGTTCTGGGTTCGGAGATCTCATTTCGTTGTCTAGGTCATCCATCTCCTATCTTGTCTAGTTCTGGGTTTGGGTTTAAGTTTTGTTGTTCTTTAAAGGAAGAGAAGCGCCACAGAACGATGTCGATCGGTGAGCTTGCTTTCAGTTACGCCGCTCTCATACGCGTAGACGATGATATCGCCATCACCATATCCTCTATCCTCCACTTCAAAGGAAGAGAAGAGCCACAGAACTATGTCGATCGGGTTTTTGTTTTTGTTCGTTGGAATAAATTTTATTCGCTAGAGAAGATGGTAGGAAGGTTGTGTTCGTATGAGAAGATGACCACAATGATATAATAATTATTTGAATGACCAAAAATGAAAAAAAGAGTAGATAACGTCAGTGAGGGACCCGAAAGTATCTAAAACCAAATACGGGATGGTAAAATTATTTTTTGAAACCAAGCAACCCAAGAAGGAGGGTGACCAAACACCAGGGACAAGGGAGTAATTTACCTTTTATTTTTTAAAGCCCATACTTGTGCCTCCTTAGTTGTGTCAAATGTGATCAATACAGTGTCTTCGCCTCACTTGATGTTGCTCTATCCCATGGATTTTTGACTGTCTAAGTACCTCCTCGGTTTGATTTGGTGTTTACGGTGGACAACAAGGCTTCTGTGGGGCCACTCTCCTTCTGGTCACGGTGGCTGATGCACCAAGAATGCTTCTGTTGTAGATTCTGTGGTTGGCCGATTTGGGGCCTCGCGTGTGACTGCCTCGACATAGGTATTCTTCACCTAGGTATTTATGCTTCCTCAGTTGACAGTACTAGAGGATCGAACCTGGTTTCCTATATTCTTCTTGGGAGCTCTTTTGTTCTTGGAGAATTATATTGTGATTTTCTTGTCTTCAATACAAGTTCCGAAAGTGCTTAAGATAATACGTTAAGGATCCTCCTCGTTGTTTAGTCTGACGTAATCAAAATGTGCTCTCCTCTTGGAGAGCTTTGCAGGGATAAAGACATATGACACCTTTCCTTCGTTGCGAAGTGGTTGCACAACTACTGACCCGTTGTCCTTGGCTACTGAGCTTATGACAGTTTATTTGTTTTGTGTAGAGAGTAGTGTTGTAGTGTGATTTGTCTTTGTGTTTGGTTTAGCTTGTGAGAGAGAAGGGAGCTCAAAGTGGGGGTTTTTTTTTTGCGTCCTTTTATTATTTGTCTTAGAGGAAGAATAATATATTTGTTTGATTTAATGTATGCATTTAGGATTTTGTTTCTACCCTGTTTATATGACTATTTTTTAGGATTTTTTTTTCATTCTTAGAGCCCAAAAGTCTTTTGGGCTCCATGGAAATTCTATCAACTTAAGAAATTACCATGGCCCAATATTGATATGAATTAGTACATAATATGAGATATTCAATAGGAAAAAGTCTATTTTAGTTTTCTGTAATATAAAATCGATCAATTGAATTAAATTTATTTTAATTAAAATCAATTAGGTCCACGGAAAGCTGTCCGAATCTTTCCCATCTTACCCAAACCTTGCCCGGCCATCTCAACCGACCACATCATAGTTCGGTGATGACGTGGAGTCATATAAACATCCCTTCTCTTTTCCCTCTCTCTTCCCCCTCTCTCTTTCCTCACTCGCTAATTCTCTCTATTCCCACCCACAACCAAATTTCTAAACCCATGGAGAAAATATTAGAATAAAGGGTATAATAATTAAAATAAAGCTGCTAACTTTACACTTGTTTCTTAACGGTGGCCACTTTCTTGGTTGGTTGATTGATCGCGTGGTTTTATTTCCTGGGCGTTGCTTACTTTTTCGGGGTACTGTTTCGTTGTTGTTGGTGGAGGTTGAGTTTCTTGGTCCTTGTGATCACCAGTCAATTTTTGACGTGACTGAGATTAAAGGTCCAAGCTTTGGGTCATTTGATCATCTGGATACCTTTGAATTTATTGTATTAAGGGGTGGACTCTGTCTAATGGAGAGGAAGAAAGAAGAACTTTGGATTGAGTACGGAATGAAGAAAATTGTTTCGAATGGTTTGGAGTGAAGGGGACCGTGCTGGCATGCCCTGTTATGTCATACTAACTAGTATATTTTTCGTGTTTGCGACAGTGACATGTTTTGTTTACGATATTGGCCATTTTTTTATTTTGGTCCTCATATTTTTGTATTTTTATAAAAAAGCCCTCAAACATACTTTCACTTCAAACAGTTTCGAATGGGCGTATTTCGTACCCAATTAACCCCAGGAAGGAGTAGGGTTTTGATTGAGTTTGTCGTTGGTTTCTTGGGGTTTTGGAGTGTGGGGATATTGCGAAGGAAGAGGTTTTGGAAGATGGGGTGTATTGCTTCAGAGGGTCTATAGATAGGCGACGCTCATGTTAATTCAGTACTTAATTGATTTTAATTGGAATAAATTTAATTTAATTAATCGATTTAATACTATAGGATACTAAAATAATTTTTTAAAATATCACATGGTACATAAAGTGAAGTGAACTGTTCCCTATTCAATAATTTGAATGTCATTATTTTCTTGATTTGAGTCATAAATGATTATTTTTTCTCTTAAAAACTACAAATTTTGATTGATCCAACTTTTGTCATTTACGTCAAACACCATAAAATTTGCTGGCCAACCTAGAATGCTCGATTCTGATTTTTTTAATCATCCCACTCATGGGAACTCAGGAACTGGAGACGATTCTTCATCAGTGTTTTCAAAACAATCTTGCTCATAATCACACGCTCCAACGAAAATTACGCAACTTCCAAACAAAACAACCGACAACATCTTATTCCAAATGATAACAAGTTTGAATTTATTTTACAAATGTGTAAAATTGCTTGTTTCCGAGGGGTATAACTTTAAAAAGCAACCAAAAACCATTATATAAATGTCTCCTTAACATCACCCCAAAAAGAATATACCCCATGATCTGAAGTTCATAGAAAGCTCTTAAAGGATAATAGTAACAACATCTCTCGCTCAATTAAATTGCAGAGATGCCAGTTTGGGGATCAACACCGCCATGGAAGAAGTCACCTCCAGGAACCATCAACACCCTTCTCCTACTTCTGCTCCTCCTCGTCCTGGCCTTAACATTTTCCTTGTGGATTAATACTGTAAGTACAACAAATCCATCAATTTTTTTTATATTTTTAGCCTTTGATTACTGGAGTAATCTTGATTTAATTCCATTAGTTTAATTGTACCAGTCTGCAATTTCCACCACCCTTCAGAGAAATTCTATTCTTTCTGCTAATGAAATCTTCATAAACCAAACTAGACTAATCCCAGTAGAAGCAGAAGAACACCCACTAAACTGTACCACCGGCAAGAACCAAACCCAGATCACATGTCCAAGAACTTACCCAACTGAGAATTATTACCACCAAGAACAAACCAGACAAAACCCTAGTTGCCCTGACTACTTCCGCTGGATCCACGAGGACCTCAGCCCATGGAAAGCCACGGGAGTGACGAGGGACATGGTGGAGAGGGCCAAAACGACAGCCCATTTCCGGTTGGTGATCCTCAAGGGCAAGGCCTACGTGGAAACCTTCAAGAAGTCGATACAGACAAGGGACAAGTTCACTATCTGGGGAATCCTGCAGCTTCTCCGGAGGTACCCTGGGAAGATACCCGATTTGGAGCTCATGTTCGACTGCGACGATCGTCCGGTCGTCCCGTCCCGGAGCTACGCAAGTGGTGGCGGGGCCAACGGGACCGGGCCGCCGCCGGTGTTCCGGTACAGCAGTGACCGGTGGTCGCTAGATGTTGTGTTTCCCGACTGGTCCTTCTGGGGATGGTACGTATATTGTATAGTAGTGTGTTATTGTCGGTGGAGTTGCTAATATATAATTGCAGATATTTTCTCCTTTTTTCTGTGTGCTTATTTTATGTGAAATAACTTATTTTAAAGAAAAAATAACATTATTCTGGTGGTTGGGAATTGGAATCACTAGGAATTATGGAAGAACGTGGAAGGTAGGTCACGCTGGGGTCTGAAGTAGTTTCTGGTTGTTTTTTATGTGGGCACATGCGTTATTTTGGAATTTGGTCCACAAGTAAACAAATGGACAATTGTCAAAAGAAAAGTAAACAAGTTGACTAGCTTCCCTTATTTTTCTCCCTATTTTAGGGTCTTACGAAATAACTTTTTATATAGAATTTGAGGAATTTTCTATTTTATTCATGTAACGCCCGAGGCCATTAAAATTATGCCACTATTTTGACTCATATAAGAGTACTTTTTCTTCCAAAGTAACTTATAAAAGTGTGAAAGGAGACAGAATAGGAGAATTGTATCCGTTTATTTTTTAAGAGAAAATATTTATTGTTGCCATCAACATAATGAATTTGTTACTTCGATTATTGACGTACGCAAAATTGACAAGCAATTTTAACGCACAAACAAATAGTATAGTGTATAAGTAAGGTTCTTGAACTGAGAGAGATAGAACATGAAAATTAAAACAATCAATCGTATGTAGCCAAATTGAAACAAGTTCGTAAAGTAAAGAATGATATGAGGTTGCAAGACAATAAGTAAACTAAGAAATGTAAATAGACTGTTTGTACTTTAATAAAATAAAGAGAGCACGATGCTTTTATGGACTACCTATCTATGTCAAGATCATGGTTATTTATGAAGTTCTAACTAGTACCCGGAGTGTTCTAATGCATTCTCCTAACGCTTTCGCTCATTAGGCCGATAAAACTAAGCTAGAATAGTTCACGAATACCAACTAACGCTTTCGCTCATTAATTAGATCGTGAACTAAGCTAAACTCAATTATAAAGTTAACTCCTCGTGGGTTATCCCTTAGTATCAAGATGTCTCATTAATACCTAAGAATATGTCAATTGATCCTTCCATTGAATTTAATGCCTTTCGGTCCACTATCATCAACTAACATCATAATCTAAGTGATCAAGTTAGATTAAGCATTACGATCATCAATTGACAACTACTACGAAAGTTGATCAAACCATAACCCAACATAGATAAGTAATCACATAATTAAAGCATCGTACTCACAAGAAAAACTACTCACAAGTCATGTTCATACAAGAAGAAAACTTATACAATAAAATGATAGAAAATAACATTAA
Source organism: Hypericum androsaemum (assembly GCA_963995505.1). NCBI lineage: Eukaryota > Viridiplantae > Streptophyta > Magnoliopsida > Malpighiales > Hypericaceae > Hypericum > Hypericum androsaemum. Next base: position 8,620,483 of record OZ023188.1, read on the forward strand.
AGAGAGAGATAGAGAAAACTCAAGATGTGGTCAAGAGCTTCCTCAAGCATCCTTCTTCAAGCTTCCTTCTAGCATTCCTCCAATGGTACTCCTCCTTGGTATTCCTCACAACTCTCAATCTCACAACTATATTCTTCCAAAACTAGATATCTCTTTGAGAGCAATTCCCTCCTCTATTTATAGTGAATGAGATGAGAGCTTTTTCTCCACTCATCCATCAAAAGAGAAGGTGGATGGATGAATATTCTCTCTTTTGAGTTGGAAAGCCTTTCTTTTGATGGTGGAAAGCACTTTGGAGGTGGAAAGCTCCACTTTGGAGGTGGAAAGCTCTTCTTTCCAACAAGGAGCACCAAGGAGAATTATTTATACAAGGCACTCAAGTTCCCAGCCATGTGAAAGAAAGAAAGGCAATCATGGTCCATAATGGTCCTTGAATTTTCGGCCAAATTTGTACAGATTGCTGGCAGAATTTACGCTCGACTTTGGACGTAATTTTTATCCCTTTTGGGCTTCGAATTTGAAGAAGCCCATTAGAGACAAATGTGTAGCCCAGGATGTCTTCTTTCCGGAGCCACTGAGTTTGCCTTCATCGGTCTTTGGATGAGAAAGTTATCTACATTTAAGTTACAGGAGGTCAAACTCGCCCACATCTTCGAGTGCCCGATCAAGCGTCAATCTTTTAGGCTACTCCGATAGACTTCAACACGAACCAATGGTGCACCAACATCCTCCCTCTCATCTCACAAGGGCTTCTAGCAATAAACATGAAAGAAACACAATAAAAATTAAGAGGTTACACGAAAACTAACATAATACGAAATAAGAGATATTAACATCAAATAACACGTAAACCTACTAGAAATGATAGGAATTCAATGCTAAAACATACGCAAACAATGAATGTTTTCACACTCATCACACCCCCATACTTGAATCATTGCTTGTCCTCAAGCAAACTCAACCATGGAATACTAAACAACATCACAAGAGAAATCAAAACGCAATAAGGGAAAGACTTGGCATGATTAATTCAAAATTTAACTCCCCTCAAAATCTCAAACTCACATCAACAGATCACCCTATAACCTAGCTAGTTCATTAACCAAAACACAAAAAGTAAGAACCGGTAGACATCTCACCTCTAGATTATTTAACCAAGTATTAACACTATGTAAAATACACTAGAAGGTTGACCACTCAGCGGTTCGGAAATTTTTCGCTCGCAATTTGTAATTGGTTAACTTCCTATCTCTCACGTACATGGCCGATTTTTTTCAAAGTATCCGACGTCCTACTCAACAATGTCTCAAAGTCGTGAGATTGCTTATGATCAGGGGGACTTTCATTCGGGTTGTAATGGGGCTGAGGTACAGGTGAGATAAAATATCTGGATAGTAGTTAAACCACCCAATCCGAGGACATTGTACAAATGCAAACTAGTCACTCGTCTATTCTAAACATCCTCACCATAAATAATTCAAGCACACTCCCCAATTCACCCATTTCCTAAGACCGTGTAGATCGAGTCATGCCATCTTATTCATGCCTTATTCCATTTTTTTACTTCTCTTTTTCACCACTTTTCATTTCTTTTCTTCTTCTTCTTTTCTTTTTTTTTTTCATTTTTTTTTCACAAACTTGACATTTACTAGGCAACAACTCGATTTTTTTTTTTGCTCTCAATTATCCAAATCACAAACAGATTAAGCCCATATCAACACCAAGTTTTCAACTAATCCCAATACATATTATCCCCAACCTATGCGTCCACGGATCAAATGACCAAAAGTCGGGAGGATAGTAGGTATAAGGCTTAAAGTTGGCTTACATATAATATGATCAAAGAATGGCTAGGCTCAATGGGTTAAAGCAATGGATTCAAGGGATTTTCATCTTTACAGCTCTGGGCTTAATGTCAAAGAAATTTGCCCCCGTCATCCCACTAACGCACACACGACAAAGACTATGTCAAGTACTAGTCGGATACCTCAATCAACCGAACTCAAGTAGGCACCTCATGAATAAATGAAGACGGTTGTCTCCTCCTTCGGCTCAAAGTTCCTCACAAGGTCACTCGTCAACCCTCTAGTCAAATCTACATAGTGAGACCACAAGTCTAAACAACCGAGGGTGAAGTTTTTACAAGTTTCTAATCTTAGTGCTCGAGTTCAATCCCTAACTAGGTATGTGGCAATCTTCTAACATAAGTTTAATAATTTTGAGGGGGGTCAAATTTTGAAAAAATTATGCTATACTCATCAAATCATTTCTATGTGGAACCTCTCACCCCCACACTTAAATGACACATTGTCCTCAATGTGGGGGCAACACACAAAATGAAACATCACATTAAATAACACAAATGAAAATAAAAATAAAGTAAAACAAAGAGAAGTGGACTACTCCCTGAGGCTAAGGTGCGGATGGGGGGAGCAAAGTTTGTACTTCTCGAGCGCGCTCCATCTTGCTCCTTAGGTATAGCTTGCACCGCTGGCCATTGACTTTGAATGTTTGGCCCTCCAGATTCTTCACTTCAATGGCTCCATGAGGGCCGGCATTGACAATCTCGAATGGCCCGCTCCATCTTGATTTTAATTTTCCGGGGAACAGCTTCAAGCGCGAATTATAGAGGAGTACTTGTTGACCAACTCGAAAGTCCTTGGCTCCAATACGAGCGTCGTGCCTCTTTTTGGTGGTGTCTTTGTAGAGTCGTGCACTTTCAAAGGCACTTGAGCGGAGTTCCTCGAGTTCTTGGAGTTGCAGCACCCGGCGTTCTCCCGCGAGCTTGTAGTCGTAGTTCAATGTCTTGATTGCCCAAAATGCTCGGTGTTCAAGCTCCACTGGGAGGTGACACGCCTTGCCGTAGACCAGGCGATATGGTGTTGTGCCTATAGGGGTTTTGAAAGCAGTGCGGTAAGCCCATAAGGCATCATCAAGCTTACCCGACCAATCTTTTCGGGCTGAGCTCACTGTCTTTTCTAGAATTTTCTTCAGCTCCCTATTAGATACTTCAACTTGTCCACTGGTTTGAGGATGATAAGGTGTGGCAACCTTATGAGTGACTCCATAGCGCCGGAGAAGCGTGGCAAAAGGTTGGTTGCAGAAGTGTGAACCGCCATCACTGATGATTGCACGAGGAACACCGAATCGGGCGAAGAGCTGCTTGAGGAATCGTAAGACCACCTTGGCATCGTTTGTTGGAGTAGCCCATGCCTCTACCCATTTGGATACGTAGTCGACTCCGACAATGATGTACTTGTTACTTTTAGAGGGAGGGAAAGGACCCATGAAGTCGATCCCCCACACATCAAACAGCTCAACCTCTAGAATACCAGACTGGGGCATTTCATCTCGTCGAGAAATATTACCTGTTCGTTGACAACGATCACAATGCTCAGTGAATGCTCTTGCATCTTTGAAAATTGTAGGCCAATAGAACCCACACTCAAGAACTCGTGAAGCTGTTCTTGATGCTCCGAAGTGTCCAGCGTAAACTGATCCATGACACTCTTGGAGAATAGATGGTATTTCCTCGTCTGGAATACATCGTCGTAGAAGGCCATCCACACATCTCCTGAATAGATATGGCTCATCCCACACATAGAAACGCACATCACTGAGGAACTTCTTTCTCTGAGGGTAGCTCAAGTCTTCGGGCATGACTTCACTCACCAAATAGTTGGCAAAATCTGCGTACCAAGGAGGCGCCACTGCTTGGACATAGAACAAAGCTTCATCTGGGAAGTATTCGAGAATCCTTCCTTCCTTTTCCATTCCATCGTTGTACTCCAAGCGGGACAAGTGATCTGCGACCACGTTCTCCGTGCCCTTCTTATCCTTAATCACTAGATCAAATTCCTGCAAAAGTAAAATCCAACGGATAAGTCGGGGTTTTGCATCTTGTTTAGCAAAGAGGTACCTCAAGGCTGCGTGGTCGGTGTAGATGATGACTTTAGAGCCTAACAAGTAAGGCCTGAATTTGTCGCAAGCATACACCACCGCAAGTAGCTCTTTTTCCGTGGTGGTGTAGTTAAGTTGTGCTCCAGCGAGAACACGACTTGCATAATAGATGACATGCAGTCGCCCTTCCTTTCGTTGTCCGAGGACACAACCCAAGACATCATTGCTTGCATCGCACATAAGCTCAAATGGGAGGTCCCACGATGGTGAAGTAATAATTGGAGCGGTGACCAATGCTTCTTGGAGTGTCCTGAAAGCACTTAGACAAGAATCATCAAACTCAAAGGTGACATCCTTATTCAAGAGGTTAGTCAAGGGTTTTGCAATAGAAGAGAATTTCTTTATAAAGCGTCGATAAAACCCTGCATGTCCTAGGAATGCGCGGATGCCCTTTACCGTCGTCGGTGGTTGCATTTTTTCGATCGCCTCGGTCTTGGCACGATCAACTTCAATTCCAGCCTTTGAGATCTTGTGACCCAATACTATGCCTTCTTCCACCATAAAATGACATTTCTCCCAATTAAGCACGAGCTTCTTCTCTTCGCATCTCTTGAGTACTCTATCCAAGTTGTGGAGGCAACATTCAAATGAATCTCCAAAGACAGAGAAATCATCCATGAAAACCTCCATGATGTCTTCATTCATCCCCCAAAAGATTGCCATCATGCACCGTTGAAAAGTGGCAGGAGCATTGCACAGACCAAAAGGCATTCTCCTGTATGCAAAAGTGCCAAAAGGACAAGTGAAAGTAGTCTTATCTTGGTCTCCAGGATAGATGAGTACCTGATTATACCCGCAATAACCATCTAGGAAGCAGTAGTAGGCATGTCCAGCAATACGCTCCAACATTTGATCAATAAAGGGAAGAGGAAAGTGATCCTTCCGAGTAGCGGCATTGAGTTTTCTGTAGTCGATGCATACACGCCACCCAGTAACTACTCTTGTTGAGATGAGTTCCCCTTCCTCATTAGTTTGCACCGTCATACCTCCTTTCTTGGGCACACATTGGACAGGGCTCACCCATTCGCTATCTGAAATAGGATAAATAATTCCAGCATCGAGAAGTTTGATTACCTCTTTTTTCACAACCTCTCTCATGTTTGGATTTAGTCTTCGTTGACGATCGGCCCTGGGCTTTGACCCTTCCTCTATGTTGATGCGGTGCATCACAATGTCAGAGCTAATTCCATGGATATCAGAAATTTGCCATCCCATGGCCTTGATTCTTTTGTTCACCAGTGTAAGAACTTGCTCTTCTTGCTCCGGAGTAAGCTTGTTGGAGATAATTATTGGCAGCCTTCCTCCTTCTCTTAAGAAAGCATATCGCAAGTGAGGAGGTAACTCTTTCAGCTCCACAGCGGGGGCTTTAACAGTGGATGGTAGCGTAGGAGCCCCCTTGTAAAATGCTAGCTCCAATTTTTCCTCCTCTTTGTCTACTTCTTCATTTTCTTCGGCCTCTTCAACTTCGTGCACTTGTTCAAGGGTTTCTGCCTCTTCTTCCTCTGTCAAAGACCAGCTCCACTGTTCTTCAGAATAAAGCATTTCATCGGGCATCGTATCGATGCGCAGGCAATCTTCATCATCGCGGTGGTGCTGCATTGCTTTGGCCATTTGGTACTCTATTGTTTCTTCCCCAACACGTAGAGTTAGCTTCCCTCCATTGACATCGATTAAGGCACGGCTGGTGTTGAGGAATGGCCTTCCTAGGAGAAGAGGACAATTCTTGTCTGGGTCAAAGTCCAAGACTACAAAATCTGCTGGAACATAGAATTGCTCGAATTTGACTAGCACATCCTCCGCAATTCCATGTGGTCTCTTGACAGTCTGGTCTGCCAGCTGAAGACGCATCTCTGTTGGCTTAAGGTCTCCAAGTCCTAGTTGCCTGAAGATAGTTAACGGCATGAGGTTAATGCTGGCACCAAGATCACACAAGCACTTAGGAAATTCAACATCACCAATAAAACAAGGGATAGTAAAACTCCCTGGATCCTTAAGCTTAGCCGGCAAATCCTTGGAGATGAGTGAGCTGCAATTGACGGTTAGAGATATCGTTTCTTCTTTGTCCCACTTCTTCTTATTGGTGAGGAGTCCTTTGAGGAATTTGGCATAATGCGGCATTTGATCAAGCATCTCCAAGAAAGAGACACTTATCTGAATACCCTTCATCTTTTCAATAAAACCAATGAATCTTTTATCTTCCATTGGTTTCTTCTTGAGTCGTTGAGGAAACGGTGGAGGTGGAATGCTTGGTGGTGGAGGAACATAAAATTCCTCTTCTTCAATGGGCTGAACTAGCTCTTCTTCCTTCTCTTTCTCCTTCACTTTCTCCTTCTCTTTGGATGTCGTAGAGGCTCCTTCGATCTCCTTGCCACTTCTTAGAGTAACAGCTTTGACATCTCCTCTTGGGTTAGCCTCTGTGTTGCTTGGCAGTGAACCTATCGGTCGTCGAGTATTTGCTGCAGCTAAGTTTCCAAGTTCAATTTCCATCTTTTTGAGTTGTGTTGCCTGCCCTTTGAGGAATGTCTCAATCTCTTGCTGTCGAACTTCACAACGATCCATCCGCTGCACAGTTATGGATTGTTGCTGAATAGACTGCTGGACTACTCCAACTAGCTGGTCGATCTTTGCGAAGACATTGACTTGGTCGCCCACCAACTGGTCGATCTTATCTCCCATTATTTTGACTTGATCTCCCACATATGGTTTTCTAGGCTCTTGCTGAGTGCCAGTGTTGTATGGCTGCCTTCCAAATCGAGAGAAATTTGGTTGACTTTGGTTGGAGTAACCTAACCCTCCTGGTTGTCTATCAGCGACAGCTTGAATTTCTTCCAACACTGGACAGTCGTTGGTGGGATGCTTTTCTTTGCAAAGTTCACAAACATCTTGCACTGCAGCTATCTTTTCCTTGCTTTTAGCCAGGTCTTCAAATCTTCTGGTAAGGGCCTCAAGCCTGGCTTCGAGCTTGGTGTTGCTATCCACTTCCAGTATCCCTCGAGTTGCTCCTCTGTGTGGTATTCTGGCACGCTCCTTTGGCCACATGCCATTGACTTCTGCCATCTCCTCCATCAAACGAGTGGCTTCGTCAGCAGTATTTCTTAAGAACACCCCTTGAGATGAGGCATCAATATGATCACGAGATGGGCCATCTAACCCATTGTAGAAGATTTTCATGAGGTTCTCCTATGATATGCCATGTTGAGGGAAAGCTCCTTGGAGATCTGTGAATCTCTCCCAAGCTTCATAGATGCTCTCCCCATCTCTTTGGACAAAGGTGTTGATTTCTTGCAAGAGTTTGGCCGACTTGGCCATGGAGAAGAACTTTCGCAAGAAAGCATGGGCTAAGTCTGTCCAACTCCTTATTGTCTCTCCTTTCAACTTGTTGTACCATACACGAGCTCGATCCTTCAGAGAGAAGTGAAAGAGACGTAGCTTCAAGACGTCATCATCTATTCCGTGAAACTTCATGATATTGCATATATCCTCGAATCGAGAAAGATGGTCTTGAGGATCTTCACTCGGTAATCCATAAAACTGGACAGAATTTTGCAGTAATCCCACAATGGCTGCTGGGATCTGGAATGAGTGGGCTCCTATTGGTGGTTGTTGCAACCCATTAGGATTCCCATTCCATGTAGGAACGGATGATTCCAGCAGGGTCCTTCTTCGTGGCGCACCTGCAAGGGCTTGGGTTGCTTCCAAAGTAGCGTCATAAAGAGCTTGGGTCGCCTCGTCATTATCATCCTGATTTTGTGCCATGGATCTGGATTGGTCTCTCCTTTCACGCCTAATTCTCCTTTCAAGTATATTGATGTCAATCTCAGATAAGGCGTTTGTGTCAGGGCCAAGTCCTGCACTCCGGGTTCTTGGCATGCACTAAAGAGACTCGCAAAAGCGAGTGCACAAAATCAGCAAATATGCTGTACACAAAACCAATTACTTTTGGTTTTATGTCCTAAAATCTCAGTTCCGTGTCGACGGCGCCAATTTGACGTACGCAAAATTGACAAGCAATTTTAACGCACAAACAAATAGTATAGTGTATAAGTAAGGTTCTTGAACTGAGAGAGATAGAACATGAAAATTAAAACAATCAATCGTATGTAGCCAAATTGAAACAAGTTCGTAAAGTAAAGAATGATATGAGGTTGCAAGACAATAAGTAAACTAAGAAATGTAAATAGACTGTTTGTACTTTAATAAAATAAAGAGAGCACGATGCTTTTATGGACTACCTATCTATGTCAAGATCATGGTTATTTATGAAGTTCTAACTAGTACCCGGAGTGTTCTAATGCATTCTCCTAACGCTTTCGCTCATTAGGCCGATAAAACTAAGCTAGAATAGTTCACGAATACCAACTAACGCTTTTGCTCATTAATTAGATCGTGAACTAAGCTAAACTCAATTATAAAGTTAACTCCTCGTGGGTTATCCCTTAGTATCAAGATGTCTCATTAATACCTAAGAATATGTCAATTGATCCTTCCATTGAATTTAATGCCTTTCGGTCCACTATCATCAACTAACATCATAATCTAAGTGATCAAGTTAGATTAAGCATTACGATCATCAATTGACAACTACTACGAAAGTTGATCAAACCATAACCCAACATAGATAAGTAATCACATAATTAAAGCATCGTACTCACAAGAAAAACTACTCACAAGTCATGTTCATACAAGAAGAAAACTTATACAATAAAATGATAGAAAATAACATTAAAGAGAGAGATAGAGAAAACTCAAGATGTGGTCAAGAGCTTCCTCAAGCATCCTTCTTCAAGCTTCCTTCTAGCATTCCTCCAATGGTACTCCTCCTTGGTATTCCTCACAACTCTCAATCTCACAACTATATTCTTCCAAAACTAGATATCTCTTTGAGAGCAATTCCCTCCTCTATTTATAGTGAATGAGATGAGAGCTTTTTCTCCACTCATCCATCAAAAGAGAAGGTGGATGGATGAATATTCTCTCTTTTGAGTTGGAAAGCCTTTCTTTTGATGGTGGAAAGCACTTTGGAGGTGGAAAGCTCCACTTTGGAGGTGGAAAGCTCTTCTTTCCAACAAGGAGCACCAAGGAGAATTATTTATACAAGGCACTCAAGTTCCCAGCCATGTGAAAGAAAGAAAGGCAATCATGGTCCATAATGGTCCTTGAATTTTCGGCCAAATTTGTACAGATTGCTGGCAGAATTTACGCTCGACTTTGGACGTGATTTTTATCCCTTTTGGGCTTCGAATTTGAAGAAGCCCATTAGAGACAAATGTGTAGCCCAGGATGTCTTCTTTCCGGAGCCACTGAGTTTGCCTTCATCGGTCTTTGGATGAGAAAGTTATCTACATTTAAGTTACAGGAGGTCAAACTCGCCCACATCTTCGAGTGCCCGATCAAGCGTCAATCTTTTAGGCTACTCCGATAGACTTCAACACGAACCAATGGTGCACCAACATCCTCCCTCTCATCTCACAAGGGCTTCTAGCAATAAACATGAAAGAAACACAATAAAAATTAAGAGGTTACACGAAAACTAACATAATACGAAATAAGAGATATTAACATCAAATAACACGTAAACCTACTAGAAATGATAGGAATTCAATGCTAAAACATACGCAAACAATGAATGTTTTCACACTCATCAATTATTCAACTACAATTGCAGTCTTCCTTTATATATCGAACAGTTTTGTTTGGTCGAAAAATTATATCGCAAGTGTTCATATCTCTAAATTTTTGTGGATTGATGTTAGCTGAATGTTGTGGGTTTGTTGTAGGGCAGAGATTAACATAAAACCGTGGCATATTTTGTTGAAAGAACTGAAAGAAGGAAACAATAGAATCAAGTGGAGCGAAAGAGAACCATATGCCTATTGGAGAGGGAATCCTTTTGTAGCTGATACCAGGAGAGATCTTCTTACTTGCAACGTATCAACCGACAATGACTGGAATGCCCGTATATTCATACAAGTAAGAATTAATATTAAAAACATAAATAAGTGAAATTATGAGTATCTTTCTTTTTTGGTATACAGTACATATCATTCGGTATATTCGATTTTGCTAAGGCTAATTATAATGTGTATCTCCCAATTGTATTTTTTGCGTTATTAAAGTTTGAGTTCGAAATTTTCTTTAGATTATTCAAATTCTTGACGCTTCAACTAACTCTCATTGATTGCAAACACATTACATAATATAAAACATAAAATTTTCACGAAATTAGTTAGTATCTAGATATATAATAAGTTAACTAATTCATAATCGATAGATTATGTTCCTGTCGACAATTAATTGTTTTTGGTTAACTTTAATCATGCAGGACTGGATTCTTGAATCCCAACATGGGTTTCCGCAATCTGACTTGGCCAGCCAGTGCAGACACAGGTACGTGGTTAGTTTATTACATTTTACATTCGCTAATAAATACTCTGATATTGAGAACTCTCTTTAAGATATGGTGGTGCAGATACAAAATCTACATAGAAGGATATGCTTGGTCTGTGAGTGAGAAGTACATTCTCGCCTGCGATTCTGTTACGTTAATCGTAAAACCCTACTTCCACGACTTCTTCACGAGAAGCCTGCAGCCGCTGGAGCACTATTGGCCCATAAGAGACCATGGAAAGTGCAGGTCCATCAAATTCGCTGTAGACTGGGGCAATAAACACAGAGAAAAGGTAAGCATCCTCCCTCGTAAATACCTCCATAGAATTCAGTAAAACTTCTATAAATTAATGTCCTTTAAAATGATAAATTCTCTAAACTGATAAAAAATTGTGATTCCGAACCCGCACCAGTGTTAAAATTTAGGACAAATTACTCTCAGATCTCTGGTTTATAGCATAATTCCTGGTACAGAAAATAATTTTTCAAATGGTATCCTACCATTTGAAAAATTATTTTCTGTCCTTACTCTTTGTTTAAATATTAGTCTCGAGTCCATGTCAATAATTATTTTTTATTTTTTTGTCACGTGAAATGATCTTTATACTCTTAAAAAACCTATCTCCTTCAACATTTGAAACACTAAAAAACACCAACACCAACACCAAGCCAGAAAATCAACCAGTAATCAACGAAAAATTCCAGCAAAAACACCCAATTATTTAGAGGAAATCGAAGAAAACAGTGGGAATTGACGAACACCCAATCACCGCCTTCTTCTCCACGCTTTGGCTTTGGGGTTTGGCAGATCTAGCTCTTCCCCTGCTCAATAATTCTAGTCAAATATTGATCGAGTGGCGCGATCGTTCATACCATATAAGAAATGCGCTTAAACGCCTGGACCGACCTGCCACGACGATGTCACTTCCCAGGGACGAGCAACCCACTGGCGCCGAGGCCGAGTGCAACCCGATCCCTGGTGGCGGTGAGAGGAACTTCGGCGAGGAGGGGTCTGATGGGGTCGCCCACCCTGAAGGGGTCGAGGCCGGAGGAGTCGTCGGAGAAGGACTCGTCGACGGAGTGGGAGTAGAGGAGCAGGCCGCACTTGGAGCAGATGGTGTCGCCCCCAGCATGGTCGAGCACCACCTCTGCCGACTACTTGCAGTTCTGGTAGTACGTGTCCGAAAGTGGGTCCCACCAAGCCATTTGGCCTTCTTGGGGCTTCTTGAGTAGTGGTCCGGTCCAAACTCGTCCTGTGGCCCCCGTCTCGAAGTTTTTTTTTGATATTTATGTATTTATTATAAAACTCAATTTTAATAATTTTAGAGTAAAAAATGTGAAACTCTCTAATGATATTTTAGAGTAAAAAAATGTAAAATTCTTAATAATTTTAATAACCTCCGATCCCAACGATATAACTTTAGAGGAGCTTTAATGTACACTCAACTTGGCTATTGGAGTTAAACTCTATTAAAGTTGAATCGTGAGGCTAGAGAAAAATATCACATAAAAGAAGTTTAGGATTTTAACTTAGGTAAATTAGTGGTAGGTTCCTGTTGTTTGGAAAAATTGATAATCAGGACGAACATGTATTGACCGGTCCTTCTTTTTTTTAAAATGAATTAGATAGTCCCTCAATTCTTTTTCTAGCAAATATTCAGGTCAATTTTTTCAAATTTCCAATTATGCCCCTGGATCACCCTTTTCCTCCCTCTCCAGCCTCACTGACTCAATTTTTTCTTTCCCCCTGGTTTCCCCATAATCTTTCACTATCACCTCCAAGTCCCACGGACACCCAATTGAGCACAATTATACAACTTGGCCACCAAAACCACAAACGGTTCACAATTTAACCGGAAGAAAGGTTGGGCTAAACCACTTAGATTTTCACTTTCGGTAACAATAATAGAATAAGTTCAAGAGATGAAGGGAAAAAATTTAGGCCGAATCACTTGCAAGAAAATGGATTGCAAAGCCAAATGCTAAAAATTTTCCTTGAAAAATATACAAATTAAGAGGAGTAGGGAGTCCGATTGAGATAATTTAATTTATGTATTTTAATTTGTTAGTAATTTACGTCACATAATGAGAAGTAGAACCAAAGAATTGTTGTTGTCTAACTAAATGTCCCAACACGCTCTAATGAGTATCCATATGCTAGATATTAAAAAATCTAATATTTTTTTAATGATGAGTCTAAACTAATGTTTGTTTGTTTGGCTTGAAATTATATCTATCCCGAACTGAATTCTTACGATTTTGCACATTAAGTTATTTCTAAAAGATTCATAAACACTGTAAATACATTGGATACATATTTTGCGTGTTTGTTTATACACTAAAAATATTCATCCGAAAAATATTTTCCGATGGAATAAAGTAACCTTCGTTGCTGGCTGTTTTTGCAGGCACAAGCAATTGGCAAAGCATCAAGTGACTTCATCCAAGAAGAGTTGAAGATGGACAATGTCTACTACTACATGTACCATCTCCTTCGCGAGTATGCCAAGTTATCGAAATTCGAGCCGCGAGTGCCGGAAGAGGCCGTCGAGTTGTGCTCGGAGATGATGGCCTGCGCAGCTGATGGAGTAGAGCGGCAGTTTATGGAAGATTCACTGGAAAAGAGGCCTGCTTCTTCAAGCCCTTGCACATTGCCCCCTCCATATGAACCCCAAGTTCTGGCAACGATTTATAGGAAAAAATTGAATGCAATAAGGCGGGTCGAGAAGTGGGAAACAGCTTATTGGGATAGCTTCAATACGTCGCAAATAGATTGAGATTGCACTCGATTCAACACATATAACGACGGTTGTGAAAACGTCGAGGCTTTTAACTGTTGTGGAAATTGCGGGGAATATATTTTGTGACAAAGTCAATTGCTTGAATTCAACTTGCAAATGTTAATAAATTCTAATTGTATATATCCTAATTACTGGTGCGAACTGCTCTTCATAATTAATATATTATTTAGAGTAATTTTCTACTGTCTAATCGAGCTTTCTTTTTAATTACACAAATATTTTTGTCCTTTTAATTCTTAAAAATCCATATTTTATCGTGCATCAACTTCAACTTATGTCCAATGTTGTAAAAAGTAGTAAATTGGTATGCTCTCTAGATTCTAATCCGATCAATTCCGATCAACTCAACTGTCGATTAGGCCTAATATTTTTGTAAGGGGTAAAATAGTCGTAGGTTCTTGTTGTTTGCATAAATTAATTGTTTAGGATAACTTAATATTGTCTAGTCCCTATTGTTTCGTAAATCAAGCGATTAGTCCCTGAACCCAACTTCCGACCATTTTTCCGGTGAGGCATTTTTTAAAGAGTAAAAAATATCCCTAACTCAATCCAAAATTACATATTTTCCATTTTAATTATTAAAAAAAACCAAAGCAAGCCGCAAGCAAGCGACGTTCCCTGTCGCTTTATTTATTTCTGGACTTTATTTTCTTTGTGCAACCTTCTGCATCTACTTTTTTACAATTGATTTTATTCTTTTATTCAAATTAAAAAATTTCTACAACGAGAAAGATAAGCATAAAATCCTAAGGAACATATGTGTTGGAGATGTCTAGAAATTAAAGAGGAAATATTTTGTGGGCTTGTTTCCAGTTTAGTTTGGGCTCTTGTTTCAGACTTCTAATTCGACCTAAATAGCTTACTTGATGTACAAATATAAAGGCATGTTAACCAAGGGTTTTGTATAGCTTTGTGACTTGGATCCATCAATAAAAGTTCTCAGTTCTCTCAGTGGACGTAGGCATTAAGCCGAACCATGTTATATCTTGTGTCCGTATTTTTTGCGCATTTGTTCTCTAGTTGCTGAATTTCTAACAATTGTTCTCTAGGCGCGAAGTTTACTCTTGCAAAGGCGTGTCAAGGATCTCCTCGTGCAACAACGGATGGTCATCGCACTCTCGGAGAAGAAGTCCAAGAAGATAGAGGAGCAAGAGTAGAAGGAGATGGGGGCCAAGGCGGTATCGACAATTTTCTTGTACTTGGCGGATAATGTGATGTATCACGTCATGGATGGGGAGTCACCAGCTGAGGTATGGAAAAAATTGGAGGCAAGGTATATGTCTATGTCTTTGTCGAACAAGTTTTATGTTAAGCAAATATTGTATGGGTTCAAGATGAAGGAGGGCTCGGATTTGAGCCAACACATTAATGTTTCGGTCAACTTGTGAGTGACTTCAGAAAGGTTGATGTGAAGTTCGAGGAAGAAGACAAGGCATTATTGCTGCTGAATTCCTTACCTGACTTCTACGAAAATTTGGTTACAACTCTAACTTGGGCGAATGAGTCTCTGGTGTTAGAAGATATCACAAGTGCTCTGCTAAGATTTCATCAAAGGAGAAAAACTAGCGATGATCAAGCAGTGGGGCTGGTTGTGAAGGGTAGCCATGGTCGAGGAGAAGAAAGAGATGGGAAGGGATCCAAGTCGGGGTCAAGAAGGTTAAAAAAAAATTACTTCGAGTGCGAAGAAAAAGGACACGTGAGGAAAGATTATCCGAGAAGGATTAGAGATCGCGAAGGAAAAGGATCAGGTTCCGTGAATATGGCCTCACATTTGGACGAGTCGGATGGTGATGTTCTTTCTATCTTATCAGGTCCAAAGCTTTCTGATTCTTGGATTTTGGATAGCGCTTGCTCTTTCTACATGATACCCAAAAGAGGCCGGTTCGACACCTACAAGTTCGTTGATTCAGGTATGGTAACGGTGGGTAATGGTTTTACTTGTAAAATTGCTGGCATAGGTGATATCTGGATTAAGATGTGGGATGATGTTAAAGAAAATTGTGTAGGGTTAGGCATGTTCCGAAGTTGGAGAGAAATTTGATCTCATTAGGACCCTTGGATTATAGTGGGTACATCTATAAGGTTGTAGGCAGGCTAATAGAGGTGGAGAAGGATGCTGTGGTGGTGATGAAGGGTGAAAGGGATGCTAGGAACACCTACAGGTTAGTGGGGAACATGGTTGTAGGTGGAATTACTTCATTGTGTTCTGCTGGAGAGGGAGAATATTATATGATGGAGCGAAGGCTTGACATGAATAGTTTGAGTGGATTTGAGATTCATAGAGACAAAGTTAGCAAGTTTCCGCTATGGTTGTCTAAAGGCACGTGCACGTCAAAGGTGTTGGGTAGATTTTTCATGGAGAATGCGAAGCCATTAGTAGCACCATGGACAAATCATGTATCTTACTCAAGGCCAAACAGTAGAATTTGTGGCCTGTCGAGGTCTACTTGGTGGAACAAAAGGTTGCCCTTTGTATGCTATGACACGTAGCATTGGTTTGAGGCAAGAATGTCTAGCAGAAAAGTAGTTCTAGGATGCAGAGCATGGGGTTGACCAAAAAATAGAGAGCGCATCTATTGGTCGAAAGGTTGTTTCAGCAGGTGGACTTGCTAGTGAGGGTTCGATGGAGATAAGAGGGAAGACGCTAAGCAAGCTCGGAAACTTGAGTTTGGGGGCTGGCTCTAAGTGATTGAACAAAAAGGAAGAGAGATAATGGTATTAGTAATGGTGGTTGTATTATGGTTCGAGGTGGAGTCGGTGGAGTCAAATTGGTTTTGTGAGTTCTCATGGTTCTTCATGGGGTGGTGTCTCGTCAAGGTTGAGTTTGTTGAAGTTTGGATAGAGCTTCATGGTTCAACCATGTGATGATTTCTCGACAAGGTGGAGATTGTTGGAGATGTCGAGAAATTAAAGAGGAAGCATTTTGTGGGCTTGTTTCCAGTTTAGTTCGGGCTCTTGTTTTAAATTTCTAATTTGACATAGATATCTTACTTGATGTGCAATGGTTTACTTCTATATAAAGACATGTTACCCAAGGATTTTGTATGACTTTTTGACTTGGATCCATCAATAAAAATTCCTCTTTTTTTTCGTGGACGTAGGTATTAAGCCAAACTACGTTATATCTTGTATTGCTGAATTCCTAACAATACGGAAAGAAAAAATAAGAAGAAACCAACCAAGAACACGACTTTATTCAAATCCTCAATCCATTGAATATTACGACAAAACTATCAAGCGGACAAATTCCTCAACAAAGTGTTGGGTTGAATGCATTTATAATGCATTTAGCCCAAATTGGAAAGGCCCAAGTGGAAGGCCCAAAGTCAAGTTAAGGAATGTGTACCACATTGATTAGAGCAAGGAGGATTTCCTTGTTTATAAGAAATTCCTCTCCTTACCTCTCAACTTGATTGACTACCCAAAAGGCTGACCCACCGCTAGCTGCGAGGACGGTGCGAAGCACGAGCACGCGCACGCGCATGTGCGTATGCGCATGGCACATTGGATGCAGGTCACAATGCGCACTTTGTGGCACACTTGGCACTTCGCACGTGCGCATCGTCGCGAGGAGCTGGAGGAGCCTTAAGTATTTTGCCCGGGTCCAGAGAGAGCTGCGCAGCTACCGGAGTGATGAGGAGCTGCGAGCACCTTCAGGTTGGCCACTGAAGAGGCACGACGGGCAGAAATGTGCAGGAGACTTCCAGAAGGCCAAAGGGGTGCGAGATCCCTCGCAAAAGGGCGCCAGCGCAGCCTGGACGCGCCTGGAAGGATCCAGAAGCCACTGAAGGGCCACGAGCGCAGCCAGCCAGCCTACTGGCTGAGCGGACGCGTCCCTTCGGGGTGGCTGCCTCCCTGCCTCCTCCAGCCTATAAATATGCCAGCCCCCTTGCCATTTTCCTCATCCCAGTAGCAATTGCATCTCTGAGCATTGTTGTCTTCTTCTTACCCCCGTTCTTCACTTAGAAAAAAAAAGGTCCAAAAGTTCTGGGTATATAAGGGTTCGCCCGAAAGTTTCGAGATACGTGTGCAACATTCTTGGAAATACCCTAACAGTCGTTGTATCTTGGGGACGATTGCCGTAGCCCGTACTGCACTGAAATATACGGGGCAATCTCGTCTTACGGAGAAAGTGTCCAACACTTGTCTCGACTGCAGTAGATCCTAATAAAGTACACCACATCCGACAAACAACAATCGTAAGACGAGATTGTGTACTTGAAGATGGCATCAATAAGCTCAGCAACAGTGCCAGCGGTCCCGGGAACTGTCCACGCCGAAAGGCCGGCCAAGTTCAATGGTACCGAATTCCAGAGGTGGCAACAGAAGATGTTGTTCTACCTGACGACGCTCAACCTGGTCCGATTCTTGAAGGAAGAGACTCCAAAGGTGGCGGAAAATGAGGTAGATCAACAGAAGATCAATGCCCTCGATGCATAGAGTCATAGCGACTTCCTATGCCGGAACTACGTCCTGAATGGACTAGACGACACGCTCTACAATGTCTACGCAGAAGCCAGGACCGCTAAGGATCTGTGGAGTTCACTCGAGAAGAAGTACAAAATGGAGGATGCCGGGATGAAGAAATTCATCGTCGAACGATTCCTCGACTTCAAGATGGTGGACTCCAAGAAGGTCATCGACCAAGTGCAGGAGTTGCAGCTGATCCTTCATGAGATCCAAGCTGAAGGGATGCAACTCAGGGAGTCCTTCCAAGTAGCTGCGATGATCGAGAAGCCTCCCCCCGCTCTGGAAGGACTTCAAGAGCTACCTCAAGCACAAGAGGAAGGACATGGGCCTAGAAGACTTGATCGTGAGACTTAGGATCGAGGAAGACAACCGGAAGTCCGAAGTTAAGCAAGGCAAGGCCAACTCTGAGACCACCGTGCACCTCGCCGAGGGAAAAAGTGTCAAGAAGAGGAAGTAGTCCAGGGATAAGCAGGAGAAGTGAGAGCCCAAGAAGAAAAAGAATAACAAGATCAAGTGCGACTGCTACAACTGTGGCAAACCCGGCCACATGGCTAAGGACTGTCGCTAGCCGAAGAGGGACGACCAAGGAAAGGCTAACCTGGCTGAAGACTTGTCCCAGATGGATCTGTCAGCTGTGGTGTTTGAAGCCAACCTGGTGGAAAATCTGAGAGAGTGGTTCGTGGACACTGGAGCTACTCGCCACATCTGCTCGGACAAGGAGATGTTCTCGAACTATATCCTGATCACCGGCCGAAAGCTGTTCATGGGAAACTCCTCAACGTCCAAGATCGTAGTTTGGGTAAGGTGGTCTGATGAGTGTGAAAACACTCTATCATCTATGTATGTTTTAGTATTGATTTTCTATTGTTTCTAGTATGTTTGTTCGTTATTTGACATCATTGTCTCGTATTATGTGTTATGTTCATTTTAGTATAGTCTTGTGATTTTTATTGTGATTCTTTCATGATATGAGTCTTGGTACGGTCATGGTGGACGTTCGTGTGCCGAGGGACGCGTCATAGGCGATCGGATCAGCCGGGGCGATTGGCATTTTATGAGACCCAAGAGAGCGTGGAGCAAAACTGACCCCTTGCAACTCAAATGCCGATAACTTTCTCATCCAAAGTCCAATGGAGACAATCAAGGTGGCGTTGGAAAGAAGAATCCGGAGCTATAACTTTGTTGTCATGGACTTCTTCAAATTCGGTGTCCAAGTGGGAGGAAAATCACATCTAAAGTTGACCTTCAAATCTGTCAACAAATCTGACGAGTGGGCCAAAGTTTAGGATTTGTTTTGGGCCCATTTTTGGGCATGATTAGTGAATTTTGTGGCTGGCACTCCTTAAGCCAAAAAACTAGTCTAAATCCTTTCCTTTGATTCCCTTAGTGGGGAACTTTAGACATTAGTGCTCCACTTTCATATTTTGAGTTAATTTGTCTCCCACTACTTCCTCTCCACCAACAACTCCACCAACACTTCTCCACTAAGCTTTATCTCTCCCTCTGGGACCAAGAACGTGGCTGCCAACCCATATTGAGGAGGAGAAGAGAAAAAAAACGTGGCTAGGAGTAGAGAGAAGGGGAGGAAGCCATTGTTGAAGCTTGTGTAGGGAACTTGAAGGAAGAATATTGGATGCTTGAAGACCATCTTGAGCTTTCTCTTACTCTTTCCTTTAATGTTCTTGCTTTACTTGCTTTGTTCAATGGATGTATTGATATGTTTATTGAACATGTGTGAGTAGTTCATTTGTGAGTTAGGTTCCTTGATGGCACCTACTTAGCCAATGGTTTTGTGGGGTTAATATGCTAAGGTTTATGTACTAGTTAATGAGTTTAATGCCTAATCTAGATTGATCACCTTGATTATGAACAAAGTTAATGTTAATCGCCGAGAGGGGTTAGGATTAACAGACCATTTAACTAGTTGAGTAGGAACCTATTGTTGAGAGATCACCTTAGGTGACTAGTTGTCCAAAGGATGGTAATTATAGTTGGTGATTAGTTAGATTAGATGGCTAATTTGTCGCGAGAGCGTGGTTAGTTCATCTAAGTCTAGTTAAGAATTGATTTAGACTAGTTTGTCGCGAGAGTGTTGATTAGTTGTCTTCGAAACATCCGGACCATAACATGAACTCAACAAACCCCATATGCCATTTGGTTATTTAGGTTGTCATTGGTACCAAGCTCACTCTTGTTTTAATTGTTTAAACCATCATATTGTTTAGTTGCAATTTCATTTTAAGTAGCATATAGTGTTTGGAATTGACACCTCCATTTCTTTTAGTCCTAAACTAGTGGTTAAGTCGAATTTGCAGGCTAGCTTAGTCCTTGTGGGACGAAAATCCCGTACTTACTCATTATTGCAAGAGGGGTGAAAATCCTTCCTTTCAATTGGCGCCGTTGCCGGGGATTAAGTACTAGACGCTTAATTTGGCTTACGAACTTGGATTGGAATATTTGTTTTTTTTGTTTACTTGGTTACTGTTACTTAGTACCTTTGTTGTTTGTTTTGCAAGGTACTTGTTTGTCGCATGCCCCTCACTCGTTCCACCAACAACTTTCTGGTAGAAATCGAAGCGGACATTGGATACTTGGAAAGGGTATTGCGACAAGAGAGAAGGACACAAGCGAGGATGAATCAACAACCTCATGTGCAAGAAGCTCCACAAGGAGCTCCGCGTGGTGATGCGCAAGGAGTTGGAGTTCCTCGAAGGTCTCTCATGGACTATGCTAGGCCCACCTTGAGAGGGGCAATGTCCGGAGTTCCTAGACCTGCTATTCAAGCTAACACCTTTGAGATCAAGCCAGCGGTGATTCACATACTCCAAGATTCGGTCTAATTCTATGGTTTACCGAATGAAGATCCCAACGACCATATTGCAAATTTTCTGGAGATAGCCGACACCTTCAAGGACAATGGAGCTATAGACGATGCTGTGAAGCTGAGGTTGTTCCCATTTACCTTGAAGGACAAAGCAAAGATATGGTATAAGGATTTGGTTGGACAAAAATTACGATATGGGAAGAGTTAGCTAATGCCTTCCTTGACAAGTATTTTTCCTTCTCCAAGACAAATAGACTCGTGAAGGAGATTAACAACTTCCAACAATTCGAGAATGAGTCGTTGAGTGAAGCTTGGGGGAGATTCAAGGGATTACAAAGGAGCTGTCCACACCACAATATATCAGAGGAGTCTTTACTCCAAACTTTTTACTTCGGTCTTGAACCCTCTACCAGGGAACGGTCGAAGCTGCCTCTAATGGATCCTTTTTGAGAAGAGAAAGGGATGATGCCTACCACATCGTAGAAGAATTAGCAGCTACAAACATCCTTATGGCAAATGAGAGAGGAAGACAACATGTTAGCTAGCAAAAGGGAGTGATTGATGTTGATGTTGCTTCCTCTATTCAAGCCCAATTGGCATTGTTGGCAAGAAAAGTGAATGATCTTAGCTTGAACAAAACCAATGTGGCAGCCGTAAGAACAACTTGTGAAGTATGTAGAAATGTTGGCCACGAGATGCAAGAATGTGCTATGATGAACACGGAAGTGGAGCAAGCACACTTTGTGGGCGGCCAAGGACAAGGCCAAGGTCAAGGGCCAAATAGGATGGAAAATAACCCCTATTCCTCCACTTACAATCCGGGGTGGAGAAATCACCCAAACTTCTCTTGGAAAGGAGGGAACAGTGGCGAGAATATGGCGATGGTCCCTGATAAAGGACCTCCTCTTCGGTATCAACCTCAAGCGCCTCCTCCAGGTTTTCAACCACGTGCGTTCTTGACAGATAGAATGGGTGCTATGGAGGAGAAGTTTGAGAAGATGGATAAGTTTATGCATGAAGTTGGAGGTGTGATTAGCCAACAAAGCCAAATTTTGGCAGCCATACAACAACAAGGTGTACGACAGAATAACTTGGAGCAAATTCTGAAGGGACAAGCTACCGTGATGCATAATATGGAGACTCAACTTGGAGAAATTGCAAAGGCGAGTTCCCATAGAGCTTCCGGTTCCCTGCCAAGCTCCACAGAAACTAATCCTCGAGGAAATGTGAATGCAATTTCTTTGAGGAGTGGTAAGGAAATAGCTTCTCAAGAGGCAACCCGAAAGAACAATGACGATCCTATGGAAGCCACTGAGGAGGAGAAAGAAATAGAGGCAGAGAGAGCGAGAAGTCCCCCGGTCGAGAGTACTGAAGAAGAAGCCTACGTGCCACCACCACCTAAAGCTCCTCAACTACCATTCCCTCAAAGAGTGAAGAAAAAGAATGTGATGGATGACAAGTTATTGGCTTCATGGAGAAGCTGAAGAACATCCAAATCAGTGTTTCTTTCCTTGAGATGTTGGATCAACTGCCGTAATACTCGAAGTTTCTCAAGGAGCTCATCACTAAGAAGAGGAAGTGGGAGGATGGGCAGACTGTGGCGTTAATGGCAAACTGTAGTTCTCTTGTCTCCCAGAATCTTCCAACGAAGTTAAAAGAACCTGGGAGTTTCACTATCCCCTGTCTAGTTGGCGATGTGGAGTTTTCAAAGTGTTTGTGTGACTTAGGTGCAAGTATCAACTTGATGCCTTTGTCCATCTTTCGGAAACTAGGCTTAAGTGAGGTGAAAGCAACATCGATGCTACTCCAATTGGCGGACCAGACCATAAAGAAGCCATTTGGGATCGTGGAGGATGTCCTGGTAAAGGTTGACAAATTTATCTTCCCAGTGGACTTTGTGGTGCTAGACTTTGTCGAGGATAAAAGTTGTCCATTAATTCTTGGACGACCTTTCCTTAACACAGCCCGTACTTATGTTGATGTGCATGGTGGAAGATTGATCCTTCGAGTAGGAGACGAAGAGGTGGTATTTAAGATGTCAGATGCAATGCGTCACCCTCTTGATGAGAGCACGTGCATGAAGATTGATCTGGTGGAGGGATGCGTCCATGATTTTGGCAAGGAGATCGTGGCAAGTATTGAGGATAAGATTCTTGAAGAGCAAGAAGTGGACAACTGTGAAGATTTTGAGGATGAAGATGGGAAGAAAAGTCTCCATGAGGATTTGGAGGTTGACTTGAAGTATCGCACTCCACCATCTGTTGTAAAGGCTCCAAAGTTGGAGTTAAAAGAACTACCCTCGCATTTGAGGTATGCGTTCTTGAAGGATGGAGGGCGACTCCCTATTATTATCTCCAACAACCTCTCCAAGGAGCAAGAGGAGAAAGTGCTGAAAATTGTGAACAATCGGATTAAGGCCATGGCTTGGCAAATATCCGATATCAAGGGGATAAGTCCTGAAATTGTGATACATCATATTCACATGGAAGAGGGAGCAAAACCGATGGTGGATCGGCAAAGAAGATTGAATCCCAACAGGAAAGATGTGGTGAAGAAGGAGGTGATCAAGCTGCTGGAGGCTGGAATTATCTATCCCATCTTCGATAGTGAATGGGTAAGCCCGATCCACTGTGTCCCAAAAAAGGGAGGAATGACTGTTGTGATCAATGATGAGGGTGAGCTCATCTCCACAAGGACGGTGACAGGATTGCGAGTGTGCATTGACTATCAGAAGTTGAATGACGCCACACGTAAGGATCATTTTCCCCTGCCATTCATTGATCAAATGTTGGAGAGAATTTCCGGGTATTCTCACTATTGCTTCTTGGATGGGTACTCGGGCTATAACCAAATTGCAATATACCCAAGAGATCAAGAGAAGACCTCTTTCACTTGTCCTTTTAGTATTTTTGCCTATCGACGAATGCCTTTTGGATTGAGTTGTGCTCCCGCGACATTCCAACGATGCATGGAAGCTATCTTTTGGGAAATGAATGAGAAGATTATGGAGATCTTTATGGATGATTTCTCTGTATTTGGAGACTCCTTTGATAGCTGCTTGGCCAATTTGGACAAGGTCTTGGAAAGATGTGAAGAGAAGAACCTCGTTCTCAATTGGGAGAAGTGTCATTTCATGGTAGATGAAGGGATAGTTCTTGGGCATAAGATCTCCCGAGCTGGCATCGAGGTGGACAGAGCCAAGACGGAAGCAATAGAGAAGATGGGAGCACCGACTTCGATCAAGGGAGTGAGAGCCTTTCTTGGCCATGCAGGATTTTACCAAAGATTCATCAAGAATTTCTCCCTTATAGCAAAATCGCTCACCAATTTGCTGGTTAAGGAGGTGCCTTTCAATTTTGATGAGCCTTGTCAGCAAGCATTTGATTCTCTGAAGAGAGCTCTTGTCACAGCTCCGGTTATCTCCGCTCCTGACTGGGAGTTACCATTTGAAATAATATGTGATGCGAGTGACATCGCATTGGGATGTGTGCTTGGTCAAAAGAAGGAGGGAAAGCTTCATATCATCTACTATGCTAGTAGAGTGTTGGCGGGCACCCAGCATAATTACACAACCACAGAGAAGGAGATGTTGGCTGTTGTATACGCTTGTGACAAATTTTGGCCATACCTGCTTGGGTCGAAGGTGATCATCTACACTGACCATGCAGCCTTGAGGTATTTATTCTCTAAGAATGATGCCAAGCCTAGACTCATGCGCTGGATTTTATTGCTCCAAGAATTTGATTTATCCATCAAGGATAAGAAAGGCTGTGAAAATGTTGTCGCAGATCATCTCTCTCGGCTAGAACATAGCGAAGGAATGGAGACTCATGGTGAGATTCAAGAAAAGTTTCCAGATGAAGCTTTGATGATGGTGAATCATGTGGTGGTTCCATGGTATGCTGATTTTGCCAACTTCCTTGTTGGCGACATTATTCCATCTGATTTGAGTTATCCCCAACGAAAGAAATTTCTAAAGGATGCTCAGCTATTTCTATGGGATGAGCCTTACCTCTTTAAGAGGTGTAGCGATGGAGTGCTTCGACGGTGCATTGCAGATGATGAAGTGATGACTATTTTGGAGCAATGTCATAGTACTCCATATTCTGGTCACTATGGGGCAACAAGGACCGCATCACGAGTCTTTGAATGCGGGTTTTATTGGCCCAACATTTTTAAGGATGCTCGCTCTTTTGTTGCTCAGTGCGATCGATGCCAAAGGACAGGAAACATTTCAAAGAGAAATGAGATGCCGCTCTCTGGGATTCTTGAAGTGGAGCTCTTCGATGTTTGGGGGTTGGACTTCATGGGACCTTTTCCAACCTCTAATGGTAACAAGTATATCTTGGTGGGAGTGGACTGCGTATCTAAGTGGGTGGAAGCTTGGGCATTACCGACCAATGATGCTAAGGTGGTCATTCGCTTTATCAAAAAGTTCTTTTCAAGATTTGGAGTGCCAAGGGCTATCATTAGCGATGGTGGTTCACACTTTTGCAACCGACCATTTGAGATTTTATTGAAGAGGTACGGGGTCACACACAAGGTTGCTACACCTTATCACCCCCAAACAAGTGGGCAAGTGGAACTCTCCAACCGGGAATTGAAGAAGATCCTTGAAAAGACGGTTGGAGGAGCAAGGAAGGATTGGGCAAATAAGCTTGACGATGCCTTATGGGCATACCGAACGACATTCAAAACGCCTATCGGGATGTCCCCATACAAACTTGTTTATGGCAAGACATGCCACCTTCCCATAGAGCTAGAGCACTGAGCATTTTGGGCCATCAAGACCCTCAACTACGATTACAAAAAGGCTGGTGAACGAAGGGTATTACAACTTGAAGAGTTGGACAAAATTCGGGACATGGCGTTCGAGAGCTCTAGACTCTACAAGGCAAGTACGAAGAGGAGACATGATGCCCATATTGTCAATAAAGAGTTCAAGGAGGGCCAACAAGTTTTGCTTTACAACTCCCGATTGAGACTATTCCCAGGGAAACTCAAGTCGAAGTGGAGTGGCCCGTTCAAAATTGCGAAGGTTTTTCCATTCGGAGCCCTCGAGTTAGAAGGAGAAGATGGATGAGTTTTTAAGGTGAATGGCCAAAGGTGTAAGATTTACCTTGGTGGAAATATTGAACGACAAGCGGAAGTGCAATCCGTCACCTCACCCTCCAATGCATGAACAAGGGGAGTACAGTCAAGCTAACGACTATAACTTAGCATGTTTTCGTATTGTTTTTTTTTATTTTTATAGTTTTTATATGTGTTCTCTTTTTATGTATTGTTCTTATTCCGGTATGATTTTGTAGTGTTAGTTCATGCTTATGGGGTCTCTTGCATCTTGAAGGTGACATGGACGATTGGAAGCTCAGCAAAGATCGAGGACGAGTTGGGAAAGTAAAAAAAAAATTTGCGAAAAAAAAAATTGCGAAAAAAAAAATATTTTTTTTAGGCGTGGCTTTTTGGCCACGGCCATGGCAACTCACGGTTTCATTTTCATCCCATTTTTTTTTAACCTCCCCCCCATCTTTACATCCTATGTTCGTCCCCCTCTCCATTCCTTCCTCACAAACTAAAAAATCCCCAAAATCTTACTTAGAACTCTCCCTCCCATCTCTCCCCAATCATCCCAATCAACCACATCCTTCATTCTCTACACCCGTTACCCATTCCATCTCCATTTCATCTTTTCCAAACATCTAAACAACTCATCAATTCCATTACCCACTCCCAAAACCCCAAATTTTCACCCTTGAACCCTAATTTTGTCCCCAACTCAAAATTTCTTCATTCCATGGCATTAAGGACTGCAAGGGCGAACAAGGGCAATCACGTGGCGATTCCAGGGGTCGAAGCTCAACATGCACCTCCGGCGGACATGCACTTGCGTGGTATCAAGGATCTCCATACCCGTTACAAATAACCGTTCTTCATTGCTTCTCAACAAGAAGGTGAAAAGTTCCAATCCCTCTCTACTGTTCCATGGTCTTCGGGTTCTTATTTTGATCCACATTTCTTGATTGATATGAATATCAATGACACTATTCGTGAATTCGCTACACATCTTAGTTGGACCAAATTTATGTTCACACCTATGCCTGGAATTGAAAAGTTGGTGCATGAATTTTACACCACTTTTGCATTTGTGAACGATGAAAGAACCAAGTTTCGGTGTTGTCTTAATAATTTTGCGTTTGTTGTTGATGAAGATGTTTTGTGTCACGCTTTTGGATTTGAGAAGGGTGGATGATCCGGATACAACATCCCACCACCACCACCCTCTCCACCTCAAGACTAAGGGGAGTTTCCTAGCCCTTCGTTCTTCCTTAGTTATTTTCTTGTCTTCATGATGTCATGAGTTTGCTATATGTCTTTGTGCTGTTTTGTTCTTCATGTTTGCTTGTTGTTCATGCTTGTTGTTCATGCTTGATTTTTATTGCATTTGTTAATATAGCATAATTGTTTAGATGTCTATGTGCTCCCTACACCTTGAGGACAAGGTATTTTTCAAGTGTGGGGGTGTGGTTCCACTTAGGAATCCTTTGTATGTTTAGATCTAGTTTGTCTTGATTAGGCAATGATTTTGCATGAATTTTCAAAATTTGACCCCCTTCAAAATTCTTCAACTTGTGTTAGAAGCTTACCACACACCTAGTTAGGAAATAAACTCGAGCATCAAGCCTAAGAACTTGTAGAAATCTCACCCTCGGTTGTTTAGACTAGTGGTCTCACTATGTAGATTAGACTAGAGGGTTGATGAGTGACCTTGTGAGGAACTTTGAGCCGAAGGAGGAGACAACCGTCTTCATTTATTCATGAGGTGCCTACATGAGTTCGGTTGATCGAGGTATCCTACTAGTACTTGACATGGTCTTGGTTGTGTGGCGTTAGTGAATGACGGGGACTAATCCTTTGAAATTGAGCCTAGAGCTTTAAAGCCAAGAACCTTTATATCCATTGCTTTAACCCATTGAGCCTAGCCATTCATTGATCATATTATATGTATACCAACTTTAAGCCTTATATCCACCATCCTCCCGACCTTTGGTCATCCGATCCGAGGACACATAAGTTTACACTTTTTGGGGAATGATATGTATTGGGTTTAGTTGGTAGCTTAGTTTTCTTATGGGTTAATTCATTGGGAATTTAGGTAATTGAGAGGCCATACAAAGAAGCCGAGTTCTTGCCTAGAAAATGCCAAGATTGTGTTTGTAGAAAGAAAGAAAAGAAAAAAAATGAAAAAAAAGAAAGAAAGATAAGTGAAGGTTGAATAAGGCATTAATAATTGGCATAACTCGTGCTACGCGGTCTTAGAAAATGGGTAAATTTTGGGAGTGTGCTTTAGCTATTTATGTTGAAGATGTTTAGAATAGACGAGAGACCTAAAAGCTTTAGCAACAAGTCCTCGGATTGGGTGGTTTAACTACTATCCATATATATTATCTCAC
Organism: Hypericum androsaemum; assembly: GCA_963995505.1. Taxonomy (NCBI): domain Eukaryota; kingdom Viridiplantae; phylum Streptophyta; class Magnoliopsida; order Malpighiales; family Hypericaceae; genus Hypericum; species Hypericum androsaemum. Next base: position 8,648,376 of record OZ023188.1, read on the forward strand.
CAATACTTTAGCCCCATTACAACCCGATTAAAAGCCCCCTGTTCACGAGCAACCACACGACTTTGAGACACTGTTGAGTAGGACGTAGGATATTTTGAAAGACATCGGTCATATACGCGAGAGATAGGAAGTTGGCTACTTACAAATCGTGAGCTTAAAATTTCCGAACCTCTGAGGGTTAACCTTCTAGTGTCTTTTACATAGTGATAACACTTGATTAAACTACCGAGTGGTGAGGTGTCTACCGGGTCTTACTCTTTGTGTTTGGGTTGATGTACTAGCTAGGTAGTGGGGTGGACTTTTGATGTGAGTTTGAGATTTTGAGGGGAGTTAATTTGTGAAGTAATCATGCCTAGTCTTGTCCTTATCATGTTTTCTTTCTTATGTGATTGTTATTGTGATTGTGTTTGTATGAGCATTGCTTGAGGACAAGCAATGATTCAAGTGTGGGGGTGTGATGAGTGTGAAAATACTCTATCATCTATGTATGTTTTAGTATTGATTTTAAATTGTTTCTAGTATGTTTGTTCGTTATTTGACATCATTGTCTCGTATTATGTGTTATGTTCATTTTAGTATAGTCTTGTGATTTTTATTGTGATTCTTTCGTAATAGGAGTCTTGGTACGGTCATGGTGGACGTTCGTGTGCCGAGGGACGCGTCATAGGCGATCGGATCAGCCGGGGCGATTGGCGTTTTATGAGACCCAAGAGAGCGTGGAGCAAAACTGACCCCTTGCAACTCAAATGCCGATAACTTTCTCATCCAAAGTCCAATGGAGACAATCAAGGTGGCGTTGGAAAGAAGAATCCGGAGCTATAACTTTGTTGTCATGGACTTCTTCAAATTCGGTGTCCAAGTGGGAGGAAAATCACATCTAAAGTTGACCTTCAAATCTGCCAACAAATCTGACGAGTGGGCCAAAGTTTAGGATTTGTTTTGGGCTCATTTTTGGGCATGATTAGTGAATTTTGTGGCTGGCACTCCTTAAGCCAAAAAACTAGTCTAAATCCTTTCCTTTGATTCCCTTAGTGGGGAACTTTAGACATTAGTGCTCCACTTTCATATTTTGAGTTAATTTGTCTCCCACTACTTCCTCTCCACCAACAACTCCACCAACACTTCTCCACTAAGCTTTATCTCTCCCTCTGGGACCAAGAACGTGGCTGCCAACCCATATTGAGGAGGAGAAGAGAAAAAAAACGTGGCTAGGAGTAGAGAGAAGGGGAGGAAGCCATTGTTGAAGCTTGTGTAGGGAACTTGAAGGAAGAATATTGGATGCTTGAAGACCATCTTGAGCTTTCTCTTACTCTTTCCTTTAATGTTCTTGCTTTACTTGCTTTGTTCAATGGATGTATTGATATGTTTATTGAACATGTGTGAGTAGTTCATTTGTGAGTTAGGTGCCTTGATGGCACCTACTTAGCCAATGGTTTTGTGGGGTTAATATGCTAAGGTTTATCTACTAGTTAATGAGTTTAATGCCTAATCTAGATTGATCACCTTGATTATGAGTAAAGTTAATGTTAATCGCCGAGAGGGGTTAGGATTAACAGACCATTTAACTAGTTGAGTAGGAACCTATTGTTGAGAGATCACCTTAAGTGACTAGATGTCCAAAGAATGGTAATTATAGTTGGTGATTAGTTAGATTAGATGGCTAATTTGTCGCGAGAGCGTGGTTAGTTCATCTAAGTCTAGTTAAGAATCAATTTAGACTAGTTTGTCACGAGAGCGTTGATTAGTTGTCTTCGAAACATCCGGACCATAACACGAACTCAACAAACCCCATATGCCATTTGGTTATTTAGGTTGTCATTGGTACCAAGCTCACTCTTGTTTTAATTATTTAAACCATCATATTGTTTAGTTGCAATTTCATTTTAAGTAGCATATAGTGTTTGGAATTGACACCTCCATTTCTTTTAGTCCTAAACTAGTGGTGAAGTTGAATTTGCGGGCTAGCTTAGTCCTTGTGGGACGATAATCCCGTACTTACTCATTATTGCAAGAGGGGTGAAAATCCTTCCTTTCATGGGTGACCTCAGGAAAGGAGCTTACCCTCAAGGATGTGCTTCATGTCCCAGACATCTGCAAGAACTTAGTTTCCAGCTCACTGTTAAGCAAAGCCGGTCTTAAGCTTGTATTTGAGGCTGATAAGTTTGTACTAACCAAAGCGAGTCAATTCATAGGAAAGGGTTATCTAGAAAAGGGGCTGTTTAAGATGAATGTAATAACTGTACATCGCACCTTAAACGGTGAAAATAAAGTTAATGCTTCTTCTTACTTGGCCGAGTGTTCTAATTTATGGCATGGTAGATTAGGACACGTAAATCTAAACTCGCTAAGAAAGTTAGTAAGTTTAAATTTATTACCGAATCTAGAGTTCAACCCATCTGATAAATGTGAAGTATGTGTGGAGGCTAAAATGACCAAAGCACCTTTCCATTCAGTGAAAAGAAGTACTACGCCTTTAGAGTTAATTCATACGGAAACTTGCGATATGAAACACGTGCAAACTAAAGGTGGGAAGAAATACTTCATCACGTTTATCGATGATTGCACGAGATATTGTTACGTGTATCTCTTAAAGGGCAAAGACGAAGCTCTTGATGCCTTTAAGAGATATAAAAATGAGGTTGAAAATCAACTCAGCATAAAAATCAAAATGATCCGAAGTGATCGAGGGGGAGAATATGTAGCTCCGTTTGATGAACTCTGTCAAGAACATGGCATTATTCATCAGACGACTGCTCCTTACTCACCTCAATCGAATGGCGTAGCTGAACGCAAAAATTTAACTGTTAAGGAGATGATGAACGCTATGTTGATTAGCTCGGACTTACCCCAGAACATGTGGGGGGAAGCTGTGCTCTCAGCTAACCACATTCTAAATAAATTGCCACACAAGAAAAGGGATAAAACCCCATATGAACTATGGAAAGAAAGGAAGCCTTCCTACGGTTACCTTAAAGTGTGGGGGTGCCTAGCAAAGGTCGAAGTACCTAAACCTAAGCAGGTGAGAATAGGACCCACGACCATTGATTGCATCTTTATCGGATATGCGCAAAATAGTAGTGCTTATCGATTTTTGGTGCATAAATCTGAAAACCCTGAGATAAATACGGGAATGGTCATAGAATCAAGGAACCCAATATTTTTTGAGAATAGCTTTCCTAATAAGGAAAGAAAGGAAGCAAGTCCAAAGAAAAGGGCTCACGAGTCTACACAAGGGTCAAATCAGGAAGATGATGAACCTAGACGTAGTAAATGGACGAAGATAATCAAATCCTTTGGTCCGGATTATCTAACCTATGTGTTAGAAGATGAACCCAGGACAATCCAAGAGGCATTGTCCAGTCCAGATGCTCCTCTCTGGAAGGAAGCTATCAATAGTGAGATAGAATCCATTATGCAAAACCACACGTGGGAAATCGTGGATCTCCCACCGGGCTGCAAACCTTTGGGATGCAGGTGGATCCTAAAAAGAAAATACAAAGCTGATGGATCAATCGACAAATAAGAAGCTCGATTGATAGCTAAGGGATTCAAATAGAAGGAGGGATATGATTTCTTCGACACGTATTCACCGGTCACAAGAATCACATCAATTAGAGTACTCATAGCTGTTGTAGCACTTTATAACCTCGAGATCCACCAAATGGACGTAAAAATAGCTTTCCTAACTGGAGAACTGGAAGAGGAGATATACATGGAGTAACCTGAAGGATTTGTGGCTCCCGGTCAAGAGCATAAAGTGTGTTGACTAGTCAAGTCACTATACAAGCTAAAACAAGCGCCGAAATAGTGGCACGAGAAATTTGACAGAACAATGTTGTCGAATGAATTTAAGATCAATGAGTGCGATACATGTGTTTACATTAAGGGCACACCTGAAGCTTACGTAATTGTATGTCTCTACGTAGATGACTTACTAATTATGGGAAGCAATAAAGAGGTTATTGTGAAAACTAAGAACATGTTAAAGAATCACTTTGACATAAAAGATATGGGTCTGGCAGACGTCATACTAGGAATAAGTTTTTTTAGGAAAGCTGACGAAGTTATCTTGACGCAATCCCACTACGTGGAAAGCGTGCTCAAGAAATTTGAAGCTTTTGACAAACCTCCGGTTAAGACTCCAGTAGATTTGAATCTACACTTAGCCAAGAATCGAGGGGACCCAGTATCTCAACTGAGGTATGCGCAAATTATCGGGAGCTTGATGTATTTAACAAACTGCACTCGTCCCGATATTGCGTATTCAGTTAGTAAACTTAGTAGATTCACAAGTAATCTAGGAAAGGATCACTGACTAGCTCTGAAAAGGGTTTTACGGTATTTAAAACATACCATAAACTATGGCATACATTATGCAAAATATCCAGCTGTATTAGAAGGATACAGTGACCCAAACTGGATATCAGACACTAAGGACTCCAAATCCACGAGTGGATACGTATTCACCATAGGAGGAGGAGATGTGTATTGGAAGTCCTCTAAACAAACGTGCATAGCTCGATCCACCATGGAGTCGGAGTTTATATCGCTAGACAAAAATGGGGAAGAAGCTGAATGACTCAGAAACTTTCTAGAGGATATTCCCTGCTGGAGCAAACCGGTGCCTCCCGTATTGATATATTGTGATAGCATGTTTGCAATCGGGAGAGCATAAAGTACATTGTACAACAGAAAGTCTCAACATATCCGTCGGACACATAATACCGTTAGACAGTTGATCTCTAGTGGGGTGATCACCATTAATTACGTGAAGTCCAAGGACAACTTAGTTGATCCTTTTACGAAAGGAATTAATAGAGATCAAATGTACAATGCAGTAAGGGGAATCGGACTAAAATCCACACACTAAAGAACGTCCATAGCGGTAACTCAACCATGATGAGTGGAGATCCCACAAACTTGGTTCAATGAGACAACTAAGTTATGGAGGGTTCAGTAAATCATCTAGAACCTATCTCATTCTCAGAAGCTTCCCAGGTATTAACCTGCAGAGGTGTGGTAAGGTTAAGCATTACCCTTTTAATGATTCCTATACCTTGATAAAGGTGGAGTATGGCAGGATACTTTTGATAGGAGATCACCTATGTAAGTGTGAAGTGAGGCCGCTTCAAATGGAAAAAATACTTATGAATCCAAGATACGGTCCATGGCCGAAACGGACACAACGTGACAACCCAAATATACTAGGGTTATTATTGTGTAAATGTTATTGTCTTAGTTTACGCTAAAAGCTGACGGTTCAAGACATCACGTTCACGAGCAGCGAGTAAATCCGACAACATATTACTAGAGAAGGTTCAAAGCCACAAGCTACCTGTCTCGATGAAATAATAACACGTCAGAACTTTCGATTAGAGTTTGCATGCATTAATCATCATTCATGTGGGGGATTGTTGGGTTGAATGCATTCATAATGCATTTAGCCCAAATTGGAAAGGCCCAAGTGGAAGGCCCAAAGTCAAGTTAAGGAATGTGTACCACATTGATTAGAGCAAGGAGGATTTCCTTGTTTATAAGGAATTCCTCTCCTTACTTCTCAACTTGATTGACTACCTAAAAGGCTGACCCACTGCTAGCTGCAAGGACGGTGCGAAGCACCGTCCGAGCACGAGCACGAGCACGAGCACGAGCACGAGCACGAGCACGAGCACGAGCACGAGCACGCGCACGCGCACGCGCACATGGCACATTGGACGCAGGTCACAATGGGCGCTTTGTGGCGCACTTGGCACTTGGCACGTGCACATCGTCGCGAGGAGCTAGAGGAACCTTCTGGAGGAGACTTCCAGAAGGCCGAAGGGGTGCGAGATCCCTCGCGAAAGGGCGCCAGCGCAGCCTGGGCGCACCTGGAAGAATCCAGAAGCCACCAAAGGGCCACGAGCGCAGCCAGCCAGCCTGCTGGCCGAGCGGATGCGTCCCTTCGGGGTGGCTGCCTCCCTGCCTCCTCCAGCCTATAAATAGGCCAGCCCCCTTGCCATTTTCCTCATCCCAGCAGCAATTGCATCTCCGAGCATTGTTGTCTTCTTCTTTCCCTCGTTCTTCACTTAGAAAAAAAACAAGGTCCGAAAGTTCTGGGTATATAAGAGTTCGTCCGAAAGTTTCGAGATACGTGTGCAACGTTCTTGGAAACGCCCTAACAGTCGTTGTATCTTGGGGACGATTGTCGTAGCCCGTACTGTACTGAAATATACGGGGCAATCTCGTCTTACGTAGAAAGTGTCCAACACTTGCCTCGACTGCAGTAGATCCTAATCAAGTACACCACCTCCGACAAACAACATAAAGAAGCAATATCGCAAATAAAAAATTCTGATTTAGCTTTTAAAAGCTAATTAATAAGTCTCATTTGGTTGACACTTAAAAAATAAACTTCTTGGTGAAATTTATCACTGGGTCTCATTCTGATCGTGGGATTGTCTAGGACGATTATCACCAACAGCAATCGAATTCTTAGTAACATGATTATTAATAGGCTCAACTACATTAACATAAGTACGAGGTTCACCTAAACCAAGAAGAACAAAAAAACCCAATTAATTTTACCCAAAAACATAAAAACAACCCAATTAACTTTAGTTGAGACTCAATACTAAAATACATGTTACTTACCAAGTGTCGTTAACAAGTGTCGGAGGATGTCACGTCTAATGTTTATTGGTGTCGTTCACAACGCAATAAGAACCCAAGTGCACTTTGCCCACCTTCAAGAAAAAGTGTGATTCGCCTTGATTTTTTTACTGGTGACAAAGGCAACGAAAAAGTAACGCAAGAGGCAAGGAAAAAACAATAAAACCCTAAGACGTCGTTAGCTTACGGCTTGATTTTATTTATTTTTAAATTAAAATGACAAATAGGATTAAATTGACCGGAATTTGAGTTTCAGGACTAGTCACTTGATTTATGAAACAACAAGGATTAGACAATATTGAATTATCTTAAATAATTAATTTCTTCAAACAAGAGAGACTTATGGCTATTTTGCCTTTTTTAAATTATTTTACTATTAATTAGTTCTATTATTGAAATGTAAAATAATTACTAATATTTTTAGTTTTGTTGCAAATTTTATGGGTTATAAGCAACAAAATTTTAATTTAATCAATTTTAATCTATTAAAATTTTAGAAATTTTTTTAAAAATATAATATATGATCTTTTACATATAATTTGGGATTCTCGAACACCTCCTCAAGCGGAGCTCGAAATTATATCAGGTCAAAATTGGTACAGTCTAAGCTTTGCCTTCCATGCATTCCATCGGCAAGTCGAGTGAGCACAATGAGGTAAATATCTTGTTGCTCTAATATCATGTTAAAGTCTTCATATTCAACCTAAAATTATAAAGTGGTTAATACATCTCATCACATTTTTATTATTGAAGAATGACGCAAAATCAAAAGAATTGCCCTCACCGGTTCTTCTAGTGCACGCCAATGTTCAGGATCTTGAATTATTTTCCCATGACAAAGATTACTTTTTAAACTCTTGGGTGATATAAATGAGATTCCCTTTAGTAGTAGGCTTAGTTAATTAATGCATGGGGCTATTCTACGCCTACATGTACTCAAGACAAGATACTCATCAATAAGAAATCTATCACTCTGTCTCCCGTGGATCTAGGAAATTATCGAACCACATATACTCTGTGTTCTTCATGTCTTGCTTGTTTTTGCTGTGCATCTATACATCTATAGTTCTTATTTTTTCAACAATTGATATCATCGCATTTTGATTTGATGGTTGGGCATGGCGCAAAATTTGGCTTACTGAAATTTTATAGAATTGAGAATTTTGGATTATTGTAAAGGCGTGTCAATGATCTTTAGCAAGGGATGAAAAGCGCTATCTTTGGGCAAGAAGTTCGAGAAGATGGAGGACTAAGAATGGCAAGAGTTGGAGACTAAAAAGGTGATAATGGGCTTAAGAACTAGAGAGAATGGCTCGAACTTGAGTTAACACATCAATATGTTAAGCAAATGTTGTATGAGCTTAAGATGTTGGATGGCTCGAATTTGAGTTAACACTTCAATATGTTTAAATGGATTATGAACGATCTGATTAGGGTGGATGTGAAGTTTCATGAAAACAAGGCATTAATGCTGCTAAATTCTTTACTAAATTGTGCAACGTACAAGAATTTGGTTACAATTCTAACATGGGAGCCCTACTTGTGTTTCATCAATGCAAGAAAATCAGTGATGAAGGAGAAGGGCTAGTTGTAAAGGGTAATCAGGATCGTGGGAGGAGTTAGAAGAGAGAATGGAAAGAAAAGAAGTCTTGCTCAAAGTCCATAAAGTACAAAGGCAATTGTTACAAGTGTAGGATTAAAGGAAATGTGAAAAAAGATTGCCCGGAACGTACAAATAGCACGACAATAAGAATAGAGGGTTTAAACTAGTGAATATGCTAGAACAACAAGATTATAAAGATATAGATGGAAATATGCTATAGATTTTACCAAAATTAGAGCATCCTATAGATTCATGGATTCTAGATTTGGCATACTTGTTTCATGAGACGTCCAATCAAGATAGGTATGACACCTACAAGTCATTTAGTTCTAGTATTGTGACCGTGGGTAATGGTGTTGCTTGCACAATAGTGACATAGGCATTATCAAGATTAAGATGACTAATGCTGTGGTTAGAATGTTATGTGATGTTAGACATGTTCTAGACGTGGAGAATAATTTGATTTCATTTGTAACTCGCAATTCTAACGGTTGTAGTTATAAGGATGAGGGTGAACTATTAAAGGTGACGAAGGGTGCGATGGTGATGACGAAAGGTTAGAAGGGGCCAAAAAAATATCTACAAATTGTTTGATAACGTGGTTGTAGGTGGAGTTGCCTCTATTGAGTTTGATTGAGATAGCACAATCGTGTGGCATATATGGTTAGGTATTGAAGATACTAATGATTACATGAGGTGCTCCATTCCATCAGTATGCAACCTCCTCTGTTATGCTACATAATTCTGCTGCAGCAGCTTCTCTGCTTTGCTGCAGTTTTCTGCTGCAGATCTTCAAGATGATGATGGACCAATTCTGATGCTACTCCTGACACGTGGTTGTTGCTGATCATTGTCTTCCTATGACCTGCAACGTCTCTCTCATGCTCTAACCACCATATTAATTCTTGTACATAATCATAGTTGACCTACCTAGGGAACCTCTATAATAGCTACTTATAATTAATGTGCATAACTGTATCTTCCTAACCGTTGTAATCCAACTGTGTATATATTTGTGACCTCTGAATGAATAAGATAAGTCAATTCGTTCCATTTAATATGGTATCAGAGCCTAAACAAACTACTACTCGATTCCTTCAATAAAACAAATCAAATCATGTCAGAGATCGAAGTTTCCAATGCTCATGATTCTGTACTGTAAGTCAGGGAGCTGCCATATTCATAAAGCTATTTGAATTTGAGGGGAAAACAGGCATGAAGATCACCACTGTTTCATTCAATGGGAAAAATTACATCTCATGGTCTCATGCGATCCACATTGCCCTTGGTGGAAGAGGCAGGATCGGCTTTATAAATGGTGATATCCCTGCTCCCTCAACTTCTGATCCTTCGTTTATGGAATGGAGCATGAACGATCATCTTGTGATGTCGTGGCTCCTAAATTCAATTGATCTTGAGCTTCATGATCTCTTTAGCTTCGCTAGAAGTGCTAAAGAATTGTGGGATTCGATCAAGGAGCTCTACTCTCATGAAGAGAATCTCTACAAAGTCTTTGAAATTAAGAAAGGAATAGCTGATCTTCAGAAAGGAGAAAAGCTTTTATTGATTACCTTGGCAAACTTAAATCTATGTGGGATGAGTTGTCCATCCTAAGACCTGCTACTTCTAATCCTTTAATCATCAAAAGAAGGGAAGAAGAAGACAGGATCTTCAATGTTCTCATGGGTTTAGAAACTGACTTTGAAGCACTTAAAGAACAAATTCTGACCGCTACTGAGCTTCCTTCCATTGGAGTTGTTTGTGCTAGAATACAAAAGGAAGAAACCGGAAGGAAGCTCATGAACTCCTATCAAAAACAAGATTCTACGGCTGAAGCTAGTGTTTTTGTAACCAAACAACAGATAACCAAACAACAGTCTGAAGGTAAGGATGGTAAGTTAAATATAAACTTGACATCCTATCATGCTGCATTATGTGCTTACAATTCCAAAACTTCTTGGATCGTGGATTCTGGTGCTAATGAACATAAGAGACATGATAAAAGCCTTTTATCTAAGTTCAAACAAACCACCGATCAATCGTTATTAATTGCAAATGGAACTAAAGTTCCTATACATGGTAGTGGTTTTGTTAAAATTCTCCATTCCCAAAGAGATGTTCATGCTATACATGTGCCTGACTTGTCTAGTAACTTACTTTCCATAAGTAAGATTATACAAGACCTGAACTACCTTGCCATCTTCTCTGCTAATTCAGTTAAATTTTAGGACTGTTTAACACAGAGGACGATTGGTGAAGGTAGATTAATGAATGGCCTATACATCCTTGATCAGAAGCCAAAAGCTCTTGCTGCATTAAAGGAACTAAATCAAACTGATCTTTGGAACCTTAGACTAGGTCATCCGAGTTCACATGTATTGCAAGTTCTATTTCCAGATTTAAATAAAACCACAGCAACTTGTGACAGTTGCAGATTTGCCAAAAGTTGCAGAAAATCATTTTCCAACTCAGATTCTTGTCCTTTCAATTAGTTCATTCTGATGTTTGGACATCTCCATTACTTTCACATGATGGATACAAGTATTTTGTCACTTTTATTAATCATCATAGTCGTGCTACTTGGTTATATCTCCTTAAGAACAAAAGTGATGTACTTGCTGCATTTAAAGAATTTCTTTAGCTTGTTCACAATCAATTCAATGCTAGGATTAAGATATTTCGAACTGACAATGGATCTGAATACTTGAGTAAGTTCAAAGATTATCTTAAGGAGCTTGGTGTAATCCATCAAATATTTTGTGTCTACACACCACAACAAAATGGTGTAGCTGAAAGAAAGAACTGTCATCTTCTTGAAATGGCTAGAGCAATGATGTTTAAGATGAATGTCAAAAAGTCTTTTTGGAGTGATGCTGTTCTTACAACTTGTCACTTAATAAATCGACTTCCTAGCACATTACTTGGCTATAAATCTCCCATAGAAATTTTTCTCAATAAGAAGCCTGATCTAATTTACTTGAGAGTGTTTGGATGTAGCTGCTATGTCCACATACCTGCAGAAAAGAGAGATAAGTTGGACAAACGTGCTACTAAGTGTATGTTTTTGGGATATTCTACGACACAAAAAGGATACAAATGCTATAGCTTCGAATTGAGGAAGAAGATAGTCTCCCGAGATGTTCAATTTGATGAACATGTTCCTTTTGTTTGCAGAAGGGATGAAGTTGTTAGTCAGGGGGAGTTTTCTGATATCTCTAATCCTCCATTGTCTATTGTTTTAACCCCTGCAACTAACAACCTTCCAGCTTGCAATGAGCTACAAAATGTCACAAATGCATCTGCAGGTACAGAAGATGAATCAAACCAACATATTGGTGATCAGGACAATGCTGCAAGCAATCCACCAGGTACGTCTTCTTTACCTACTAGTTCTGATGATAGTAGAAATGAAACTGACTTGGAAAGCCAAGTTGATGCTCAGGTTCCTGTAAGAAGATCAAATAGAGTAAGGCAACCTAGTTGCAAGTTAAAGGATTTCCAAACTTATAATGGTTTTTATCCTATTGAAAATCACTTGACTTATCAACATTTAGCTCCTAAACATAGAGCATTCTTAAGCAAACTTGATAATGTTGCTGAACCAAAAGATTACGAAGAAGCTGTCAAGTGTGATGTATGGAAAAAGGCTATGTTAGAAGAGTTAGGAGCACTAAAAAGGAACAAAACTTGGGAAATTTGTGATCTTCCAACTGGAAAAAAATCTATAGACTGCAAATGAATTTTTAAAACGAAGCATAATAGTGATGGTACGGTTGAAAGATACAAGGCTTGTTTGGTTGCCAAAGGTTTCACCCAAACTCCCGGGATTGATTATGGTGAAACTTTTGCACCCGTGGCCAAAATGAATACCATACGCATCTTGATCTCAATTGCTGTGAATCAAGGGTGGAACATGAAACATATGGATGTCAAGAATGCCTTCTTGCAGGGCACTCTTGAAGAGGAAGTATATTTGAACTTGCCTCCTGGTGTAACTTGCTCTGATTCTCAAAAAGTATGTAAATTGCATAAGGCTATATATGGACTCAAGCAATCACCTAGAGCTTGGTACAACAAGGTTAGTGGTGAACTACAAAAATTGGGTTTCAAAAAATGCTATACAGATTGCTCTTTGTTCATTTCAGCAAGCTGCAAAGGTAAGGTTATAGTTTTGGTATATGTTGATGATATTCTCATCACTGGCGACAATGATTCTCTGATTCAACAATTGAAAATTGAGCTTCACAAGAGGTTTGATATCAAAGATTTGGGAAAGGTCAAATATTTTCTTGGTGTTGAACTAGCCTATTCTTCAAAGGGTGTATTTTTGAACCAAAGGAAGTACACTCTTGATTTGCTCAAGGAGACTAAGAAAATTGGTGCAAGACCTTTTAGAACTCTTATTGATCCTAATCTGAAAGTCTCTAATACAAAAGGAGATCTCTACACAGATATTGTTAAATTTCATAAAATGGTAGGAAAGTTAATATATCTTACCATTACACGTCCAGATATAACCTATGCTGTCAAATTAGTAAGCCAAGTGATGCATGCTCCTCGTGTTCAACACGTGGAAATTTTAGACATGATTCTTATATACTTAAAAAGTAGTCCTGGAAAGGGAATTCTCATGCGTAAAAATAATAACTTGGAGATTACTGCTTTTACTGATTCAGATTATGATGGTTGTATTGACAGCAAAAGATCAACCTTAGGCTACTGCATATTCATAGGGGATAATTCTGTGGTTTGGAGGTCAAAGAAACAAAATGTGGTGTCTCGATCCAGTGCAGAAGCCGAATACAGAGCTATGGCTTCTACTACCACAGAGTTGGTATAGATCAAGAATCTTCTGACCGAATTACATCTTCCCGTATCGAGGCTAATGAAGCTATTTTGTGACAATAAAACTGCGATCTACATTGCTTCTAACCCTGTGTTTCATGAAAGAACGAAACACATTGAGATAGATTGCCATTACATCAGAGACAAAGTCCATGAAGGAATTATCTCCACTCCATTTATTCGAAGTGAAGATCAAACCGCAGACATTTTCACAAAATCAGTTGGACCAAACACCTTCGAATATCACTTATCCAAGTTGGGGGTTTGTGATATCTTCTCCCTAACTTAAGGGAGAGTATTGAAGATACTAATGATTACATGAGGTGCTCCATTCCATCAGTATGCAACCTCCTCTGTTATGCTGCATAATTCTGCTGCAGCAACTTCTCTGCTTTGCTGCAGTTTGCTGCTGCAGATCTTCAAGATGATGACGGACCAATTCCGATGCTACTCCTGACACGTGGTTGTTGCTGATCATTGTCTTCCTATGATCTTGTTGGAGCACGAAATTAACATCTCGGAGTGATGACGGTCTATCTCCGGATGTGCGGGAATCGGCTCGAGCTCGGCGGAATTTGGAGCCCGGGGCGAGAGGCTCCTCTCGCCCGCGTAGGCGAGGCCGAGGGCCTGGGCGAAGACCCCTCTCGCCCGCGTAGGCGAGGCCTAGGGCCTGGGCGAGAGGCCCCTCTCGCCCGCGTAGGCGAGACCGAGGGCCTGGGCGAGAGGCCCCTCTCGCCCGCGTAGACGAAACCAATCGAGGACTCTTCTCGCCCACATGGCCGAGCCCTATCGAGAAACTCGTCCGACTCAAAATAGGCGAGAGGCCGGTAGGAGGCACGAGCGAGGAGCCGAGCGAGAGGCCGAGTGGCGAGAGGCCGAGCGAGAGGCCAAGCGAGAGGCCGAGTGGCGAGAAGCCGAGCGAGAGGCCGAGTGGCGAGGGGCCGAGCGAGAGGCCTACGGCGAAAGACCGAGCGAGGGGCCGAGTGGCGAGAGGCCGAGCGAGAGGCCTACGGCGAGAGGCCGAGTGGCGAGAGGCCAAGTGGCGAGAGGCTTACAGCGAGAGGCCAAGTGGCGAGAGGCCTACGGCGAGAGGCCAAGCGAGAGGCCGAGCGAGAGGCCGAGTGGCGAGAAGCCGAGCGAGAGGCCGAGTGGCGAGGGGCCGAGCGCGAGGCCTACGGCGAAAGGCCGAGTGGCGAGAGGTCGAGCGAGAGGCCTACGGCGAGAAGCCGAGCGGGAGGCCGAGTGGCAAAAGGGCCGAGCGAGACGCCTATGGCAAGAAGACAAGCGAGGAGCCTAAGGCAAGAAGCCGAAGGTGAGAAGCCAACTTGGACTCGAGCGGGAAGCTCATTTGACCTTCGCAGGCGGGAAAGTGATTTCGGGAATAGGTCCACTTTGAATGAGGAGGCCTTTAGCCTGAGCCCATTTTGAGATTCAGTTTGGGCCTGACGAGATGTTCGTCTTGGGCGATGACGGATTTGAATCAAGATTTTGCATGAGAGGTTCGAGAAGGTTAAAACGATCTATATTTTCCTAATTTGAGCCGAGATTCTCAATATTTGGCAAGACTTGGTAAGTTCCTCTTTAGGCCGCGATCGCTTGGTCATCACGTTTTGAAAGCTTCCTATCCGAGGACGAGATTTGCTCATTTAAGGAAGACGGCTTGTATTGAGCCGAGAGGATCCCGTCATGTTAGGAACAAATAATTTGAAGCGGATCTCTCGGGATTGAGACTTGGAGCCGAAGGTCTTGGAGGCGGTTTAGGATTTCCTATTGTGAAGGCGTGGAGGCTAGGTCAAGGCACTCTATATAAGAAGGGCTCGGGCAAGAGAACGGACATCACCAACACATCAAACAACAACTATCTTTACTTTTTATCTCGTAGCCCGTAGTCCTTTTTTCTCCCTCTCCCTTAGATTGAACGTCTAAGGTTCACTCTTTTTTCACCCTCTCCGTTAGGCCGACCTTGGGACGACCACTCCGGATCCATCTCGGGTAGTCTTGACGTTCTTGTACCCACTTTCTCCGCAACATATTTTTGGCACGCTCGGTGGGACTAAGGAGGGCGTCTGAGAAGGCGGTCTAGCTTCGTTTGATCAAGATGACCAAGAACCATGCTGCTCAAGCCAATTCCAACCCCAAGGAGGCGGCACCCTCTTCCCAGCAACTCGTTGGGAGGAATTCATCTGACGCGGTTTCCGGCAAGGAGACGGCACCACCCCTATCTTCTCAGCAAAATGCCGGGAAGAACGTTACCAACTCGGCTCGCAACAAGGAGCCGGCTCTCCCTGTTGTCCAGACGGGGATCGGGAGGAGCAATACCAACCCGGTTCTCTTCAAGGAGTCGAATACTACCGACTCGGCCTTACTCATGGTGCTAGCCGACCAACTCACCTTAGTGGTTGAGAAGCTTGATATCATAGAGCGGAAGAACGAAGGATTACAACAGGACCTCGAACAGGTCATCAAGCGTTCGGAGGAGATCTCAGGGATGACCCAACAAACCGAGGAGTCCTACAAGCGGTTCTCTAATCAGATCTCCAGTCAGATCCAAGGAGTCCGTAACCACGCGGACGAATCGATCCAGAGAGCGGCTATGGAGAGCAACCAGCACACCGTGGACTACTTCACCCAGATCGTGAAGCCTGCTATAGTGAATGAAACTGCCAAGGTATTTGAGGCTCAAAGCAAGGGGAAGGGTGTGTCCACATCCTTCGATCATTCCAAGGTTGGCACCATGTCGTTCGACAAAGTGCCGGAAACACCTTATGTGCTCAGCCGAAAGCCACCAGCAGGGACGCCCATGTACGTGCCATTCCAAGCGTCCTCAAGCAAGGAGACCCAAGGGATGGATGATTCAGGAATGGGATACACCCAACCACTCGGCGCTCAGGAGAGGTCACGCCCTCTCACGGTTGAGGCTGATCAAGGTTCCTTCGAGAAGGGGAGCATCCGGACGAATGCCCTGTACGAGCCAACGATTCCAAACGTCACCCCGACCACTCGACCAAGGCAAACCGAGTTGGATGAGGAGGACGTCCACAACCCCATCAATCGGCAGCTGGTATATGATGGAAATCAAGCAAGGCCAGGCCAACGACAACCTAGACCTGAAGAAGAAGAGCTGAATCAGCGACCACCTTTCGAGGGACGGCCGATACCTAACCTCAACCAAGAGGTCTACCAGAGGGAGGGATTGGCCGAGATGCTTAGGAACCTGGGGTTCGAACCAAGGAATATCCCGCGTCCAAGGTTCGTTAAGCCTTACCCAGCGGATGTTGATCGAGTCCACTACCCACAGGGATATCGAGTCCCGGAGTTCACCAAGTTTTCAGGCGAAGAGAGCCAGTCGACGGTGGAGCACGTTGCTCGCTTCGTCATTCAATGCGGAGAAACCTCAATCCATGGAGCATGGCTTCTACGCCAGTTCCCTATGACTCTGACCAAGACAGCCTTCGCTTGGTATATTAGCCTACCACCGGGTTCGGTGCGAGATTGGCCTGACATGGAGCAGAAGTTTCACGACCAATTCTACAGGGCAGAGCCGACCATAACCATATCAGACTTCGCTCATATGCAACAGCTCGAAGGCGAATCCGTGGAAAAGTTCATAATTCGCTTTCGGAAGGCGAAGAACAGGTGCCCGACCAACTTATCAGAGTCTGACTTAGCAGCTTTGGCCATGCAAGGGCTTACCTTTCGCCTTCGGAAGAAGCTCGGAGTCGGGAGGTTCCGAGACCTATCCGAGTTGGCGCAAAAGGCCGCCATGGCACAACAGCTGATCTACGAGAAGGACAGAAGGACTTCTTCTTCAAAAGGTACCTACCATCGCTATGACCCTACGCTTGAGATTGACCAATTTAGTGATGAATGGGGTCTCGAAGAAGGACAGACAATGGAGGAGATGGTGGCCGAGTTCAAGAAGGGCAAGCCATATGAGTGCGAAAGCTTGGTCCACAAGACAATGACGGTCCCCAACGAGTTCCCCCGTCCCGGGAACTCGCCTCAACAGAGCAAGGGCTTTAACGAGGTTGGTCGAGAGTACTCGTTCGATGTTACAAAGGCCGATGAGATTTTTGATAATCTCCTCAAGAACGGCCAGATCGTGTTAACACCCGGACACAAGATCCCCGATGAGAAGGAGCTGAAGGGGATGAAATACTGCAAGTGGCATGCGAGCAAGTCACACAACACGGCCAATTGTGTGGTGTTCCGCAACCAAGTGCAACAAGCGATCAAGGACGGGCGGCTGAGGTTCCCCAAAGAACAACCTTCGGCACCCTTTGCCGTACCCATCAATATGGTGAGTATGGCAAGGTACCAGAATGAGGAAGAAGATCCCAAACATGCCCGACGGTCACCCCTCAACGACCTAAGGGAGAAGCTCGGGGGCCATGGACGCCAAGAACCTTCCCGAGACCTGAGAGAGATACTCGGAGGACATGGATGCCGAGAACCTTCTCGTGATCTGAGGGAGAGGCTCGGGGGGCATGGACGCCAAGAACCTTCCCGAGACCTGAGAGAGAAACTCGGGGGGCATGGACGCCAAGAACCTTCCCGAGACCTGAGAGAGAAACTCGGGGGGCATGGGCGCCAAGAACCTTCTCGAGATTTGAGGGATAGACTCGAGAGAAATGAACGACGAGAGTACCACCGGGACCAGAGGGATGGATTCGGGAAATACAGACAGCAAGGATCTCCTAAACACGAAAGACGAGAGCAGCCGAGTGAGTCCATGAGACAACTTAGGGCGCAACAACTGCTGCGGGAGCTCAAGGAGACACTCGAAGGAAAAGAACTTCCAAGAGGCCCGGAGGAGAGTCCCGAGAGGCAAGAACGCCCGAGAGACGTAAGAGAAAGACCCGGGGGGCAAGGGGGACAGCTTCGCCACCCTCACATCAAAATAGATCTCCGAGACGGCACTGAGCGTCAAGGAGGTGTATTCCACCGATTAGGCGAGAAGAGGCGTGCACCGAGACCACTTACACCTGAACCCCTTACTCATACTCAAAGGCGTCGCCTGGAAAGGAGGATTCAGGTCGAGAAGCAAGTCACTCGAGATCTGGAAAAGATGTTAGCCGAGCGCAAGGCTCGACTCAAAGAGCAGGAAACTCTCCTAGCCCTTCCCGAAGTTCCATGCCGTGCGGCTTCTAGACAAAGCCGGTCCATGGAGATCGACGCCCCAAGGCCCGACAAAGGAAAAGCACCGATGAGAGAGGTCGATGGCAAGGACCAGACGCCTATGATAGACTTTAGTGAAGAAACGAAGTTATCAACACAAAGGTCCGACAAGGGGAAAGCACCAATGAAGGAATTGAGTGGATCAAGGATGTCGGCGACAGTCATCAAGGCAAAGAGGCACATCGACTTCGGGGGAGAACGAGAGCTGAATAAGGTATGGGTACCGAAGACGGAATGTAAGGTCCGCCCCAAAGATAACTCCTCACAAAAGGGGCGAACCACTCCACACGAGGAAGTCATGGTCGATCTAGATGCGGGGGTGGCAAGGTTTGGATCCTTTGAGAAATTAAGTCTCAACGACACCTCGAGTCGGAATGAGGGGTCAGGTCGGGATGATAGCACTAGCAAGGATATGGAGGTCAGCAACCCTCTCAAAGAGAAAAAGGCTGTACACCCAGCCTGCGTTATGATAAAAAATTATGAGAAGTTGAGACTACACGGTCTCCCCGACCATCACGAAGAAGAGTTATTAGATTTAGATGGACTTATTGGGGATGGTGATGATCTCACACTGGACGACGAGGGCGACGAACCACCAAGTCCGAGTAACGAGAGAGAGTACCTGGCATGGCAGATGAGGCGTTTTGTTCGTGAAGATGAGATGGGCGAGAAGGTAGAGCTAGAGGATAGCGCGAGTGAGGATGACCTCAATGAAGATAACCAAGACCTACAAGTCAATATGGTCTTCACCCTCCCGGCCATGTTCGGACCTAAGGAGAATCAGCCCAGTTACCTAGAAGGGGACGTGATTGAAGGAGATCTCAGAGAGTACGAGATCGGAGAGAAATCTATGGCGGTGCCCATAGTTGAAGACTTCAGCAATAGCATCACTATTGCAAAACCCACCACCAACATGTGTAGGCACCTCAAGCCGTTGTACATCACGGCTCATATCTTCGGGAAGCCGGTTGGAAGGATTCTGGTGGACAATGGGGCTACCGTCAATATCATTCCCCAGTCATTACTCCGAAGGCTGAACAAGGAGAAGGAGCGTTTGATTCCGACTGACATGGTCATGATGGACTTCGCGGGAAAGGGTACACGTCCACTCGGAATGCTCGCAGCCAAAATTAGTGTCGGTTCTGTGAGTAGGGAGGTCGCATTCTTTGTCATAGATGCGAAGACTTCCTATAACTGCTTGTTGGGGCGAGATTGGATTCACTCGGCTCAAGTCATCCCGTCGTCCCTTCATCAGTTCCTCATCCAATGGAAGCCGGACGGCAAGGTAGAGTTGGTGGCTGCCGACACCAATCCCTTCGCGTTGAATACCAATAATGTGGAAGCGGCCTTTTATGATGGCTCCATGATACCAACATCAATGGCATGGAGCAACGAAGATGGCCGCATTGCCGGAATCGCATGCTCGGTCGAAAGGGAGGTCCCTTCTACCCAACGACCAGTTACAGCTGCACTCGGGGGGCAACCGCTTAGGCTTGCCTTTCGAGAGTAATCCAACTGTTGAGAAGATGGCAAGGCGGATGGAGGTCTACGCCTTGTCACAATATGAAGCGGCCGAGTACGTCTTCGAGGATGACGGCCAAGACCCATTGGAGCTATTAAGGATGAGCGATCTCCACCCGGCACCAAGCAAGCTCGATGATGCCAAGGCAGAGGTGAAGGATCCCTTAAAAGAAATAATTCTCCAATCAGAAAAAGGAGGCCGGCCCGTGTTCATCAGTGAGCGGCTTCCTGAAGACTTCGAGATGGACCTGGTCGAGCTACTGACGGAGTACCAAGACTGTTTTGCTTGGGACTATGACGAGATGCCAGGCCTGGATAGATCCCTCATAGAACATCGACTCCCTATAAGGCCGGGTTTTCGGCCTTACCAGCAGCCGATGAGGAGGATGATGCCGGAAGTAGTAGAGAAAGTCAAGCTAGAGATAGATAGACTCTTAGAAGCCGGCTTCATACGAAAAGCCGATTATGTGGAGTGGCTATCCAATATTGTACCTGTTGTCAAGAAGAATGGAAAAATTCGGGTTTGCATTGACTTTAGAGATTTAAACTCTGCTACTCCAAAAGATGAATATCAAATGCCCATCGCCGATATGTTGGTTGACGCGGCAGCCGGGCATGAAGTACTGAGTTTCATGGACGGTCATTCGGGTTACAATCAAATTTATCTTGCTGAGGAGGACGTTCATAAGACGGCGTTCAGATGTCCAGGGTCTATCGGGATTTTTGAGTGGGTAGTTATGCCTTTTGGACTCAAGAACGCCGGAGCTACATACCAAAAGGGGATGCACCTAATCTTTCCAGATTTCATCGGCAAATTTATGGAAGTATACATCGATGATGTAGTGGTCAAGTCCCATGATCGCACCAACACTTGAAGCACTTGCGGGCATCGTTTGAGAGGATGCGGGAACACCAGCTCAAGATGAACCCGTTAAAGTGTGCGTTCGGAGTGTCTGCGGGGAACTTCTTGGGATTTCTTGTCCATAAGCGAGGCATCGAGATCGATGAAAACAAGATCAAGGCAATGCAACGTTTCCTCGGCCAAGTAAACTTCTTGCGTCGGTTCATATCCAACACGGCGGGCCGGACACGGTCATTTGCCAACTTGCTCAAACTAAAGGGAGGCGAGTTCCAATGGGAAGCCAAGCACCAACAAGCCTTTGACGAGCTTAAGGCATACCTATCCACACCTCCGGTTGTCACTCCGCCATCCCCGAATCGACCGTTGTTGCTTTATGTATCGGCCGCCCAAGACTCAATTGGATGCCTACTGGCTCAGGAGAATGACGAAGGAAAAGAGCAGGCTGTGTACTACCTGAGTAGGTCGCTCTTGGGAGCGGAGACGAGGTATTCAGCCATTGAGAAGTTGTGCCTTTGTCTTTTCTTTGCTTGTAGAAAATTGAGGTATTATCTCTTGCCCACGGAGGTAAAGGTGGTTGCCCAGACCGACGTCATCAAGCACTTACTCACCGGACCTATCATGAGAGGAAGGCTTGGTAAGTGGGCATTGGCCTTGGTGGAGTTCAACTTAACGTTCGTGCCTCAGCGAGCGGTGAAAGGGCAAGCATTGGCTGACTTCTTGGCTGACCACCCGTGTATTGATGTGACTACTGATACGTCGGTGGATTTTGGGTTGATAGCAAAGAAACCATGGATGCTCTGGTTTGATGGCTCCCGCACCAACAAGTCCTCTGGGGCTGGGATCGTGATCAAATCTCCGACCGGTATCAAGACGAAAGCATCCTTCCTACTTAATTTTCCTTGCACCAACAATCGAGCCGAGTACGAGGCTTTGATATTGGGGCTATTTATTTTAAAAGACCTTGGCGCCGAAACTGTCCGGGTGCTTGGTGATTCGATGTTGGTGGTCAAACAAGTGGTGGGCGAATTCAAGTGCGAGCGAGAAGGCTTCCAAGCCTATTGTGATGCTGCTCGATCGCTACTACGGAGTTTCGAAGATGCGATCATTGGATTTGTGGATCACACCAAGAACATGGAGGCCAACAAGTTAGCACAGACCGGATCCGGTTTCCGTGCGTTCACCAAATTCAATTCCGTACCGGTGAAGGTCAGGTCGACCTCGGTATTAGAGGAGCTTAACCCGACGATCGAGATTGCTTTGTTACAACTCAACCGAGACTGGCGACAGGAATACATCGACTACCTCAAGGGCCCAAGCTCTTGCTCCGACAAGGCTTTGAAGATAAGGGCTCTTCGTTTCGAGCTCATCAACGACACCCTCTATCGAAGGACCATCGACGGGTTACTTCTGGTTTGCCCAAGTCCACAAGAAGCTATGCTAGCCATGACAGAGGTCCATGAAGGCATATGTGGAGCACACCAGTCAGGTATCAAGATGAGATGGTTAATGCATCGTCACGGCTACTTTTGGCCGGGTATGGCAAATGACTGCATCAATTACGCGAAGGGGTGTCAAGAATGCCAAAGACATGGACGAGTTCAACACTCGCCGGCAGACACTTTTCATCCCGTAGTGAAGCCTTGGCCATTTCGGGGTTGGGCAGTTGATGTTATCGGGAAGATCCATCCCGCTTCTACCAAGGGACACGCCTTCATCATAGTGGCCACTGATTATTTTACAAAGTGGGTGGAGGCAGTCCCAATGAAGGTTGTGAACCAAGAGACGGTGATCCAGTTCTTTAAAGAACACATCATCCATAGGTTCGGGTTACCGGAGACGATCACGACCGACCAAGCTACTATGTTCACCGGAGATGAAATCCAAAAGTTTGCCAGAGACATGGGCTTCCGAATCACCCACTCGACGCCTTATTATGCTCAAGGCAATGGTCAAGCGGAAGCTACCAATAAGGTATTAAAAGCGTGCATAGAGAAGATGGTGAGAGAGCGACCCAGAATGTGGCATCTCGCTCTATCGGAGGCGTTGTGGGCATTCCGCACTACAAAGAAGGGTGCCACTGGAACAACACCGTTCGCTCTTACTTATGGACACGATGCTATGATACCATTGGAAATGACGGTCCGATCCTTGAGGAGGGCCGAGCAGGCAAACCTCTCCCGACTTGATTATGACTCGGCCATGTTGGCTGAACTTGAAGATCTTCCGGAAGAAAGGCTAAGGGCATTAGACGCGATCGTCCAGCAAAAGAAGACTGTAGAGAAAGCCTACAACAAGCGGGTCCGAGAAAAGCATTTCGAGAGAGGGGATCTGGTGTGGAAGGTTATACTCCCACTGGGACGCAAAGACCCCGAGCTTGGAAAGTGGTCGCCAAATTGGGAAGGACCATTCGAGGTGCACGATGTGCTATGGAATGGATCCTATCGACTTGCAGACATCAACGGTGAGGTTCATGAGCGCCCGATAAACGGACTTTACCTGAAGAAGTACCGGCCTAGCATGTGGGAGGGTGTGGATGATCGTCTATTTGAAGATTATGCACGAACTTATAATCGAGAGATGTAACCTAGCCGGTGATGGGTTTGCAGTAGAATCGCGCTTAGTCAGTATAGACTATGACGACGGTTCTTTCGGTTTTCTGGTGGAACCGGTTATACATGTAACTTCATGATGTGTCTGGTTGATGAAGATCAATAAAGGATAAGTTACTTCGTCGGCCTCTTCAAAGGCCACCAAAATCATGTTTCGCGATCAAGCCTAGCATACGGTTTTGATAGGACCGAATGTGCGTACGTCAAAGCTGGGTAAATAATAAATACGACAGTCCAAAAGATCCCTAATACAAAAAGCTAGTCAAGCCAGCGGGATCGAAGAGCTCCAGGAGGTCGAACTCATGCCCGTCCATTACTCTCTGATGGGGCGGTGCCAACATCGGGTTCAGTAAGGCAGGAGATCGCTCCGTCTACTAGTTCTCGAGCGGCGTCAATAAATACTCGATCATCAGCGTAGGCGTTCTTCTCTTGTCCTAGTAATGCATCAGCAAGCTCGGATTCGTCTTTAGCACTCTTGAAGACGGTCGTCCCGTACTCCATGTTAGCCTGATGACAGGCTATCCTTTTCCCTCTCACACGGGCAAGTTCGTCTTGTGATCCCCGGTACTCGGAATCAGCCTGGATCAAGCTCTCTTGAAGGTGGGCAATCTCAGCTCGAATACGGTTCGATGTCTCAGCCCGAGCGGTAACCATCCGTGCGGCTTCAAATTCTTCAGCCTTAACCAGTCTGAACTCGGCAACCCTGGACGCCATGTTGTTCTGGATCTCTGCGAAGGTCCTAGTATGAGCTTCCGCGTTCTGCTCCATGCAATGGATGGAGTCAACGTACCTTTCGCCTCTTTGATACCTGTAAAGAAACAAGTGTTAAGAATGGGTTCAATTAAGGTGGTGGGGAGAAAAGCGAATGTAAAAGAGCTTACCAGTGGACAACACGGGCAAAGTCGGCGTGTAGCTTGCGAATGGGAGTAGGTTGGTTGCCGGTGGATGGCCCGTGGTTTATCAAATACTCAAGGGCCGCGTATGCATAGGCTGGAGGTTCTAAAAACATAGTACTTACCGTCTGGCTCTTAAGGTCATGAAGGTAACGGATCAAGTTGGCTCTGTGCTTGTCTTTTTCTGTGTCGGCACATGCGGATGTCAGAACTTCAGGTAGCAAAGTCGGAGTGATCGGAGGGTTGATCGACTCGTCTATGGTGAACCCTATGCTCTCATAGAATGCCTAGCATGGAATAACAAATGTGACCCAATAGAGTGATGAGACATACGGAAAAACAAAGTTGGAGAAGACACATACCAGCTCGGAGGCGTCAATCAGAGGTATAGGAGGAGCTGGAGCAACGATAGGTGTCAGTGATGGTCCGGACGTAGGAGGCGGAGCAATGGTCGAAGGCATCGGAGGATGCACGATATCTGAGATGACCTCCTCGCTCTCGGTCATCCTGGTGTTGAAGGTATCAGTGACTGAAGAAGGTGCTGCCGGAGGTGAAGGTGTATAACCAGGGGAGTAAACAGGATCAAGCATCGCCTGGAACTCAGTTTCATCGTCTAGAGGCTCGGAAATCATGATGCTGGTAGGGCGACTTTGACGCGGAGGATTTCTTCTGAGCCTTGAAGGAGAGACGGCATGGGTAGACTCAGGGTCAGTAGTGGGGCTGACTCGTACAGGAGATGCTTCGGGTGATGAGTCCTGAAGTGATGTGAGTTAAGCAGAAGGCTTATTGGTACCAGGTAAGTACCCGAAGTTGGTTTTTACCTTTTCAGACGAAGACGAAGGGTATCCCACGAGTCTGACCGAAGGAGAGGAAGCTCGAAGGTTAACGTCTGTGCAATAATAAGAAGGCGGTTATGGACAAGTGAAGAACATGGTGGGTATGAGAGTAAGGGGACTTACCATCGTCTGGGAGGCCGGAGTCGTTCGTTTGGGAAGGAGACGCCGAGGCACCCGCCTGGTCATTGGTAACCGAGTGGTCGACCCTTTGTTTCTTCCTCGGAGGGGCTTTTCCTCGCCTTAGAACAGTGTCTGCCGTGGGGGGTGTATCTTTGAAAAAGGTAAAGGTCTCGGCTAGTTGCTTGTCGTTGGCCTTCCAACATGTGAGTGTCGCCCACCAAGCCGCGAAGGCGGGAGAACGACCTGAAGAGAAGTTGAAGCAGCTGATTGTGCTTCGGTGTAAAAGGTAACTGTTTGCCGCGAGGGAAAGTTCCACCTTTTCCCATTTAGGTGAGCCTCGGTCGGCTCGGTGTCCATGGAGAAGGTAGTTGGTGGGGAACGGAATCCCTTGGATGAGACCTAGCTGCTCAGCGACAAAGTGAGGATTGTAGGGTGCTACGACCATCCTCCCGGGACAACTTCCACTAATAAGGTCTCGGGCGGTGGTTATACTCTTCCAAGCATCAGTGCTATGAATCACGTTAGAGAAATTGAGGAAGTTAGGGCGGCAAGTCGCATGAAGAAGTGGAGAAGTTTGATTACCGCTACGGTCCTTGTTGAAGGCCCGGAAGTAGGGACGAAGATCTTTCGTGGGTTTCTTTACCCGAGCCCGAAGAAGATGATGGCCGTAGCTAGGTAATGACCCGTCATATGTAGGGAGTGAAGGTGTCAACTCGGAGAAGTAAGCTAGGCACCATATGGCGACCATCCATAAGGGACCGTTGGCGGTGAAAGTCCTCTTCAATCGATAAGTGTTGATAAAGATGGCCATCTGGTCGTAGATGTGAGAGAGGATGAATTGCCCCATTGCCATTTTCCGTCCCTCGGCTAGTGCAGCAGCTAAGTTGAAGTATTCATTTGACACACGTTTGGAAGACGGGCAGGTGATGTAGCGGGTAATCCAAAGGAGCAAGAAGGCCGTGTGCTCATCTCTATGGCGAAGCTCATCGCCGGGCGCATAATCAGGGACGCTTGCGTTCGCAGTGGTGACGGGGTTGGGTTCTCTTCGAGGATCGTCATCCCATAGTCGATAGGCTTTGACATAGGCGGGAAAACCATTTGCTACTGGCCTATTGGCCTCATGCCGAACCCGGCCATTGGCATCAGACACTGGGGTAGACGGGAGGATCGGTTCACCATCGGGATGAAGGCCAAAAAGGGCAGCCATATCGTATAATGTGAAAGTCTTCATTCCTACAAGGGGAGATAAGATGGATAAGAAGCTTGATGAAGGCAAAGAAGAATCATCGATGCTAAAGGTAGCTTACCCGAGCGGAAAAGAAACACGTTGGCACTAGGGCACCAATAGAGAAGCAAGGTGCCGAGTAGTGGACGACATGGCTCAATGCGGCGTGCGCAAAGGGACAAGAGTGAGCCGATGCCGGTTTGGTCCCATTGTGGTTGGTGGAATGGTTTCAGGACGGCGTGCCAACTCTCGAACTCTTGGAATGGTGTAGGCCATCCGCGGTATCCGTTACAGTTGTTCCAAAAGTGTAAGTTGAAGGGAGCGCCTTGAAAGAGAGGCACGTCACGGTAATGGACCGGAAGGAAATCTGCAAAGGTCTCTACGTTGGTAATCGTGGGTCCAAGTACTCGATTTTCTTTGTCTTGAGAGGTATCATCGACCGGGTAGCTTTCTCCAAGTGTGGATGTGATGAGGACGTTGGAGGAGAGTTGTTCTTCCTTCTCGATATCAGGAGGTATCGGCATGACCATCCTAACATCATTAAACAAACAAGGGTTAGCAAAGACGGTGTTAAAAGGACGGTGAGAACACCCGTTTGATCGCTTTGGATTTTTGGGCCGACGCGGATGGGTTCTCGCCTCGGACCTAGCGGGCGAAGCTTACCGGCGAGAGTACTTTCTCGCCTCGGGCCTAGGAAGCAAGGCCTACCGGCTTGCGCATTTTCTCATCTCGAGTCGAGCAAGGGAGACCAAGCTCCTCGTGGGCCGTTCGGTCGAGCCCAACTCGGGTCACTAGGGCCGAATTTACCTAGGCGAGAAATGTCAAGCTCTTATCCGAAGTGCGTAAAGGAATTGGTGAACCGACGTTGGTTCGCGATGGAGAGAAAGGTGTGTGGTGTATTCTCCTCGATCAAGGTCTAAGCTATGGAATTACCCCAAGTTCAAAAGCCAAGAGGAAGAAGTGCAAAATGATGGGTTTGGCATTTTCACAAACACTTGGTGTGCAAGTGTTAAAGCTTGGAAACATACCTTGAAGTGGAGTTAGAAGCGAGCCAAAAGGAATACGAGGGATTTGCAAGCCTCCAAAAGGTGGAGGGCAACTCTAGTCCAAGGCAAATAAGTCCTCCTACAAGTTGTGAGATTTGACCAAGAAGTGAGCTACTTTCATATTCTTCTTTACAATCATAATGGAGAAGGGAGGGAAACTTACTTTGAAGATTAAACACACCTTGGCAACTTTGGAGATGGAGGAGTGATTCAAATTTTAGTTGGAGTTGTTAAGAAAGGAAAAATGGAGGCCAAGCTTTGATTTCCATGGTGGATGTTGGGAAATGAAGAGTGGTGAGAATGTGAAGAGAATGGGGGGCTTTGTTCTTTTTAGGCTAGGTCAATGACATCTTTGGGGTCCACCAAGTCAAAGAGGGAAGTTTGAAATTCAAAGGAGTCAAGTTTGATCCTAGCTTGAAAATTCGGAGGGAAACACGTCAACATTTCTCGGAATGGACGCCTCGAACTATCGACGTGCGGGGGGCATTGTTGGAGCACGAAATTAACATCTCGGAGTGATGACGGTCTATCTCCGGATGTGCGGGAATCGGCTCGAGCTAACCGGAATTTGGAGCCCAAGGCGAGAGGCTCCTCTCGCCCGCATAGGCGAGGCCGAGGGCCTGGGCGAAGACCCCTCTCGCCCGCGTAGGTGAGGCCGAGGGCCTGGGCGAGAGGCCCCTCTCGCCCGCGTAGGCGAGACCGAGGGCCTGGGCGAGAGGCCCCTCTCGCCCGCGTAGACGAAACCAATCGAGGACTCTTCTCGCCCACATGGCCGAGCCCTATCGAGAAACTCGTCCGACTCAAAATAGGCGAGAGGCCGGTAGGAGGCACGAGCGAGGAGCTGAGCGAGAGGCCGAGTGGCGAGAGGCCGAGCGAGAGGCCAAGCGAGAGGCCGAGTGGCGAGAAGCCGAGCGAGAGGCCGAGTGGCGAGGGGCCGAGCGAGAGGCCTACGGCGAAAGACCGAGCGAGGGGCCGAGTGGCGAGAGGCCGAGCGAGAGGCCTACGGCGAGAGGCCGAGTGGCGAGAGGCCAAGTGGCGAGAGGCTTACAGCGAGAGGCCAAGTGGCGAGAGGCCTACGGCGAGAGGCCAAGCGAGAGGCCGAGCGAGAGGCCGAGTGGCGAGAAGCCGAGCGAGAGGCCGAGTGGCGAGGGGCCGAGCGCGAGGCCTACGGCGAAAGGCCGAGTGGCGAGAGGTCGAGCGAGAGGCCTACGGCGAGAAGCCGAGCGGGAGGCCGAGTGGCAAAAGGGCCGAGCGAGACGCCTATGGCAAGAAGACAAGCGAGGAGCCTAAGGCAAGAAGCCGAAGGTGAGAAGCCAACTTGGACTCGAGCGGGAAGCTCATTTGACCTTCGCAGGCGGGAAAGTGATTTCGGGAATAGGTCCACTTTGGATGAGGAGGCCTTTAGCCTGAGCCCATTTTGAGATTCAGTTTGGGCCTGACGAGATGTTCGTCTTGGGCGATGACGGATTTGAATCAAGATTTTGCATGAGAGGTTCGAGAAGGTTAAAACGATCTATATTTTCCTAATTTGAGCCGAGATTCTCAATATTTGGCAAGACTTGGTAAGTTCCTCTTTAGGCCGCGATCGCTTGGTCATCACGTTTTGAAAGCTTCCTATCCGAGGACGAGATTTGCTCATTTAAGGAAGACGGCTTGTATTGAGCCGAGAGGATCCCGTCATGTTAGGAACAAATAATTTGAAGCGGATCTCTCGGGATTGAGACTTGGAGCCGAAGGTATTGGAGGCGGTTTAGGATTTCCTATTGTGAAGGCGTGGAGGCTAGGTCAAGGCACTCTATATAAGAAGGGCTCGGGCAAGAGAACGGACATCACCAACACATCAAACAACAACTATCTTTACTTTTTATCTCGTAGCCCGTAGTCCTTTTTTCTCCCTCTCCCTTAGATTGAACGTCTAAGGTTCACTCTTTTTTCACCCTCTCCGTTAGGCCGACCTTGGGACGACCACTCCGGATCCATCTTGGGTAGTCTTGACGTTCTTGTACCCACTTTCTCCGCAACAGATCTACAATGTCTCTCTCATGCTCTAACCACCATATTAATCCTTGTACATAATCATAGTTGACCTACCTAGGGAACCTCTATAACAGCTACTTATAATTAATGTGCATAGTTGTATCTTCCTAGCCGTTGTAATCCAACTGTGTATATATTTGTGACCTCTGAATGAATAAGATAAGTCAATTCGTTCCATTTAACATTAGGGCATATAGAAGACGGGGTATGCTAGAGCTTCATAAGAAAAATTCGTTGAAGGGTGTTGATGTGAGACCATCCAACAACGAGCATGGAGCATTGCGTGTTCCAATTGGGCCGATTACAAGAGCACGGGCCAAGAAGCTTCAAGCTGAACTGAATGGTTGCGCACTGAAAAACACCCTAAACCATACAAGCTACAATGGCTGAATGATAGTGGAGAAGTGAGAGTGATGAAGCAAGTATTAGTGGCCTTTCGCATTGGCAATTATGAAGATGAGGTGTTATGTGACGTGGTACCAATGCAAGCGGGTCACCTACTGTTGGGAAGGCCATGGCAGTTTGATAGAAGAGTAACTCATAATGGCTACACCAACAAGTACTCGTTCATACTCAAGAAGCGGTTGATCACCTTAGCACCCTTGGCACCATCACAAGTCTGTGAGGATCAAAGGAAGTTGCAAATTGAATGTGA
The DNA here is from genome assembly GCA_963995505.1 of Hypericum androsaemum. NCBI lineage: Eukaryota > Viridiplantae > Streptophyta > Magnoliopsida > Malpighiales > Hypericaceae > Hypericum > Hypericum androsaemum. The sequence continues at coordinate 8,678,454 of OZ023188.1, forward strand.
TGAAAAGAAAAGGAGTGATCAAAAGAAAAAGATTGAGAGGAGAGAAGAAGCTAAAAAACAGAAAGAAAAAATGGCCAAAAGAGAGGAAATACTTGAGAGAACAAAAGAAGCCGGAAAAACAGAAATAAAGTTGGCCATTGAGAGAAAATCCGAGGGATGGAAAAGAAACTACTATGTGAGAGCAAGTGAGATTAAGCAAGCTTATTTTGAAAAACAGTCTATGATCTTACTTCGGTATAGGGAGACACTTTTGGTTGCTAACGAGCTTGAGCCACATTTGCCAAGCATGGTTAAATCTCTTTTACAGGATTTTGAGGATGTATTCCCCAATGAGCTACCACCAGGTTTGCCACCAATAAGGGGAATTGAACATCAGATTGACTTCGTTCCGGGAGCATCAATTCCAAACCGACCAGCTTATAGAAGCAATTCGGAGGAGACGAAAGAACTTGAGAAGCAAGTCAATGAACTTTTGGAGAAAGGGTACGTGAGAGAGAGCATGAGTCCATGCGCTGTTCCGGTCTTACTTGTGCCAAAGAAAGATGGATCATGGAGGATGTGTGTTGATTGTCGCGCTGTCAACAACATTACGATTCGCATGAAAGAAGGTGATGAAGAAAAGATAAAGGCAATTAGGGATTGGCCGACCCCCACAAACATTGCACATGTTCGAAGCTTCCATGGACTAGCAAGCTTCTACCGAAGATTTGTGAAAGATTTTAGCACCATAGCCGCACCACTCACCGAAGTCATTAAGAAGAGCGTTGGATTCAGCTGGGGAGAAGCGCAAGAGAAAGCATTTCAATTACTCAAAGAGAAGTTGACGAATGCTCCTTTATTAGCTTTACCTAATTTTTCTAAAACGTTTGAAGTTGAGTGTGATGCTTCAGGTGTAGGAATTGGCGCTGTACTCATGCAAGATCGACGGCCAATTGCCTATTTCAGCGAGAAATTAAGCGGAGCACATCTAAACTATCCGACCTATGACAAAGAGTTGTATGCTTTAATTCGGACATTGGAGACATGGCAGCACTACTTGTGGCCCAAGGAATTCGTGATACACACTGATCATGAATCGTTGAAGCACTTGAAAGGGCAACACAAGCTGAATAAGAGGCATGCACGCTGGGTAGAATTCATTGAGACATTTCCTTATGTCATTCGCTACAAGCAAGGTAAGGAAAATGTGGTTGCCGATGCACTATCACGGAGGTATGCCTTGATCTCAACTCTTGATGCTAAGTTACTTGGTTTTGAACACATCAAAGAGTTGTATGCTGAAGATATTGATTTTGGTGATCTATTCCGAGCTACGGAGAAGGGTGCGAGTAATAAATTCTTTCGGAATGAAGGTTACCTATTTCGCGAAAACAAACTTTGTGTGCCTAATTGTTCTATGCGAGAATTGCTTATGCAGGAGGCACATGGAGGAGGATTGATGGGGCACTTTGGCATCGCAAAGACCTTGGCAATGCTACAAGATCATTTCTTTTGGCCACACATGAAGAGGGATGTTGAAAGAGTTTGTGGCCGTTGCATCACTTGCAAGCAAGCCAAGTCAAAGGTAAAACCCCATGGTTTGTATACGCCACTACCTATACCTAGTGAGCCTTGGATTGATATTTCTATGGACTTTGTGTTAGGACTTCCTCGGACTAAGCGTGGACGAGATTCTATCTTTGTGGTAGTGGATAGATTTTCTAAGATGGCACATTTTATTCCATGTCATAAAACTGATGATGCTTCTAATGTTGCTGATTTGTTCTTTAGAGAAATTGTTAGATTGCATGGCATGCCTAGGACAATTATTTCTGATAGAGATGCTAAACTCTTGAGCTATTTTTGGAAGACCTTGTGGTGCAAGTTAGGTACTAAGTTGTTATTCTCTACTACTTGTCATCCACAAACTGATGGTCAAACTGAAGTTGTGAATAGAACTCTATCTACACTCTTAAGAGCACTTATTAAGCATAACATTAAGAATTGGGAGGAATGTTTGCCACATGTTGAATTTGCTTACAATCGATCAGTTCATTCTGCTACTCAATTCTCACCATTTGAGCTTGTTTATGGATTTAATCCTTTGACTCCATTGGATTTGTCACCTTTACCTTTGAGTGAGCATGTTAATTTAGATGGCAAGAAGAAGGCAGAATTTGTCAAGCAATTACATGAAAAGGCAAGGCTGAATATTGAGAAGAGAACGGAGCACTATGCAAGGCAAGCCAACAAAGGACGGCACAAAGTTGTCTTTGAGCCTGGTGAATGGGTTTGGTTGCATATGCGAAAGGAGCGTTTTCCCGTTCAACGTCGCTCCAAGTTACTACCTCGTGGAGATGGTCCATTCCAAGTTTTAGAGCGCATTAATGACAATGCCTACAAGCTTGATCTACCTGGTGAGTATAATGTAAGTGCTACATTTAATGTTGCTGACTTAAGCCCTTTTGATGCAGGTGAAGATTTGAGGGCAAATCCTTTTCAAGAGAGGGGGAATGATGTGAGACCATCCAACAACGAGCATGGAGCATTGCGTGTTCCAATTGGGCCGATTACAAGAGCACGGGCCAAGAAGCTTCAAGCTGAACTGAATGGATTTATTGAAGGCATTCGGACTCAAGTTGAATCAAGCAAGCCCAAGGACGACCTAGAAGGCCATGTTAAGCCCATACACGTTATTGGTGCTATTTTAGAAGCCTAGCATGCGCAAGATTCTTTTGGATGCATGCAAACAGAATTTCAACTTATCTTGGACATGCATCCCTAAATTTTAGGAACTTCTTTTCCTATGTTTTAGGACGTGATATTTACTAGATATTCTAGTATCTATCTTAGTTTAGTTTGTTTTTCCTACTTAGTGAATAATTAGGCCAGAATCCCTTTTATTTAGGAAGGTGAGTTTTGGCCAGCTTTGAACTCCTTATTTGGAGTTAGTTTTTGTTTAGGAATGTTTGAGACTTTTGGGGCCTATATAAAGGGACTCCTAGCAATAAAAACGTGGACAATCTTTTATTCATTCAGAATATACTTAGCTATTGCTAGTTTGTGAGTTTTGATACTCATTGTGTGTTCTTGGTTAGGCTAGTGCGTCGCTTAGCTAGGGCAACGTATTTCACTTATCAAACAGATTATCCACCTCTGTTTGTGGCGTGATTCGACTTAAGGACTTGGGTTCTTGACTTCCATTGTTCGGGTTGCGGTGAGACATCACCAAGGTTCGTGCATTGCGTAGTTGGAGTTGGAGTCTTTCTCATCCATCAAGTAGCAGCGGTCCGTTCGTGTGGAATTCCCAGCGAGTTTTACATCATTTGGTATCAGAGCTACGGCTTGCTACTACCTTTAATTTCGTTTTACTAAGTTCAGCTTACAATTCGTCTTGTTTTGTTGCCGAACTTGAGTAGAGTTTGTTTGGTTGCATTCGGTTGAGACAAGAGAGAAAAGAAAGAGAGCGAATACAATCAGAAAAGAAAAGAAAGAAAAAAGAAAAGAAAAGAAAGAAAAGGGAAAAGAAAAGAAAGAAAAGGGAAAAGAAAAGAAAGGAAAGAAAGAAAAGAGAGAGTACGCACCAAACAGGAATTGCAAGACTAAATAGGCATTCGCAAGAAAGAGGAAGCGCCTAGGGCAAGGAGAAACGTGCAAGACCAAAGAGGGAGACCAAGTAGAGCCTTCTAAACGCAAGAAAACAAGCGGATAACATTCTGTTTGTTTGGTAAAATTTGTAGTTCAAGCAAAGGCGGTGCTAGCTTTAGTAAGAACATACAAGTATCACGAGTGGAAAAAGGCAAGAGTGTGTGAGCTCATTAGAGAGAAAAGCCAAATATTTGAGCGCAAACACGAGGGAACTTGAGTGCACCTTACATTGAGAGAAACACGTAAGGGAGTGAACTTGTGAGGCCATATTTTTTTACTAACCAAGTTTTCTTGCAGCATGTCTCACGAAGGCGAGGGAGAAAAGGAGGGAACCTTGGCCCAAGTTGACATTAAGTTGCTCACGGAGGCTCTAACAAGGAATTTCCAACGCATGATGCAAGCTGAAATTGAGCCTATACGCGAACAAATGAGTGCAATGGAGCGAGCTAGCACAAGTCATGCACCAAGAAGGAGAGCACCAAAAGAGTCAAGTGGAGAAGATTCTGACCATGAAGAAGATGCAAGATCCACAAGGAACTATAGGAGGCCGAGAGTTGAACAACCCATACGAGGCGAAATTCATGCACGTAGAGGGAGAGCGCCTATAGAAGCATGTGGAGAAGAATCTGACCATGACGAAGATGCAAGATCCACAAGGAACTATAGGAGGCCGAGAGTTGAACGCCGTCCTAGGGAGGCAAGGCGAAGAGAGGATGACAACATAGGAAGCATTAAACTAAAAATACCTACCTTTGCTGGTCGTTCTGATCCGGAAGCTTACTTGGAGTGGGAGAAGAAAATTGAATTTGTGTTTGATTGCCACAATCATTCCGAAGCAAAGAAGGTAAAACTTGCCATCACTGAGTTTACTAATTATGCTATAACTTGGTGGGATTAACTTGTGACAAGCAGGAGGCGTAATGGAGAGCGCCCTATAGCTACTTGGGAGGGAATGAAAGTGGTGATGCGGAAGAGGTTTGTTCCAAGTCATTACTATAGGGAGCTATACAAGAAGTTACAAGGCATGAGGCAAGGGAGCTTGAGTGTGGAGGAATTTTACAAGCAAATGGAGCTAGCCATGATAAGAGCTGATGTTGAGGAAGATAGAGAAGCTACCATGGCAAGATTTCTGAATGGACTCAATTCTGAGATCCAAGACAAAGTAGAGTTGCAACACTATGTGGAGTTGGAGGACATGGTGCACATGGCCACCAAGATTGAGAAGCAACTAAAGAGAGGAGGAGGAACAAGAGCTACATCAGGTTCTAATTGGAAGCCGAGTTATCCAAGGAAGTTTGACAAACCACAGGCTACCAAAGAAGGGCAAAAATCCGAGAGTTCCAACACCAACTCTCAGAAGAAGGTGGAGGCCCCTCCCGCAAGAAACCGTGACATTAAGTGCTTTAAGTGTCAAGGAAGGGGTCATATATCTAGTCAATGCCCCAACAAGCAGATCATGGTGATTAGAGAAAATGGGGAGATTGAAACTGAAGGAGAGGAGTCGGAGCATGAAAGCCTACCCTCATTGGAGGATCTGTCCGAGGAGGAGTATCACGCACCCGGGGGACTTACCCTAGTTAGTAGGCGAGCCTTGAACTCCCAAGCCAAAGAAGAAGATGATGCAGCCCAAAGAGAAAACATCTTTCACACAAGGTGTTATGTTAAAGACAAAGTGTGTAGTGTCATCATTGATGGAGGGAGTTGTGCTAATGTAGCAAGTACCACTATGGTTGAGAAGCTAGGGTTGCGCACTGAAAAACACCCTAAACCATACAAGCTACAATGGCTGAATGATAGTGGAGAAGTGAGAGTGATGAAGCAAGTATTAGTGGCCTTTCGCATTGGCAATTATGAAGATGAGGTGTTATGTGACGTGGTACCAATGCAAGCGGGTCACCTACTGTTGGGAAGGCCATGGCAGTTTGATAGAAGAGTAACTCATAATGGCTACACCAACAAGTACTCGTTCATACTCAAGAAGCGGTTGATCACCTTAGCACCCTTGGCACCATCACAAGTCTGTGAGGATCAAAGGAAGTTGCAAATTGAATGTGATGAAAAGAAAAGGAGTGATCAAAAGAAAAAGATTGAGAGGAGAGAAGAAGCTAAAAAACAGAAAGAAAAAATGGCCAAAAGAGAGGAAATACTTGAGAGAACAAAAGAAGCCGGAAAAACAGAAATAAAGTTGGCCATTGAGAGAAAATCCGAGGGATGGAAAAGAAACTACTATGTGAGAGCAAGTGAGATTAAGCAAGCTTATTTTGAAAAACAGTCTATGATCTTACTTCGGTATAGGGAGACACTTTTGGTTGCTAACGAGCTTGAGCCACATTTGCCAAGCATGGTTAAATCTCTTTTACAGGATTTTGAGGATGTATTCCCCAATGAGCTACCACCAGGTTTGCCACCAATAAGGGGAATTGAACATCAGATTGACTTCGTTCCGGGAGCATCAATTCCAAACCGACCAGCTTATAGAAGCAATTCGGAGGAGACGAAAGAACTTGAGAAGCAAGTCAATGAACTTTTGGAGAAAGGGTACGTGAGAGAGAGCATGAGTCCATGCGCTGTTCCGGTCTTACTTGTGCCAAAGAAAGATGGATCATGGAGGATGTGTGTTGATTGTCGCGCTGTCAACAACATTACGATTCGCATGAAAGAAGGTGATGAAGAAAAGATAAAGGCAATTAGGGATTGGCCGACCCCCACAAACATTGCACATGTTCGAAGCTTCCATGGACTAGCAAGCTTCTACCGAAGATTTGTGAAAGATTTTAGCACCATAGCCGCACCACTCACCGAAGTCATTAAGAAGAGCGTTGGATTCAGCTGGGGAGAAGCGCAAGAGAAAGCATTTCAATTACTCAAAGAGAAGTTGACGAATGCTCCTTTATTAGCTTTACCTAATTTTTCTAAAACGTTTGAAGTTGAGTGTGATGCTTCAGGTGTAGGAATTGGCGCTGTACTCATGCAAGATCGACGGCCAATTGCCTATTTCAGCGAGAAATTAAGCGGAGCACATCTAAACTATCCGACCTATGACAAAGAGTTGTATGCTTTAATTCGGACATTGGAGACATGGCAGCACTACTTGTGGCCCAAGGAATTCGTGATACACACTGATCATGAATCGTTGAAGCACTTGAAAGGGCAACACAAGCTGAATAAGAGGCATGCACGCTGGGTAGAATTCATTGAGACATTTCCTTATGTCATTCGCTACAAGCAAGGTAAGGAAAATGTGGTTGCCGATGCACTATCACGGAGGTATGCCTTGATCTCAACTCTTGATGCTAAGTTACTTGGTTTTGAACACATCAAAGAGTTGTATGCTGAAGATATTGATTTTGGTGATCTATTCCGAGCTACGGAGAAGGGTGCGAGTAATAAATTCTTTCGGAATGAAGGTTACCTATTTCGCGAAAACAAACTTTGTGTGCCTAATTGTTCTATGCGAGAATTGCTTATGCAGGAGGCACATGGAGGAGGATTGATGGGGCACTTTGGCATCGCAAAGACCTTGGCAATGCTACAAGATCATTTCTTTTGGCCACACATGAAGAGGGATGTTGAAAGAGTTTGTGGCCGTTGCATCACTTGCAAGCAAGCCAAGTCAAAGGTAAAACCCCATGGTTTGTATACGCCACTACCTATACCTAGTGAGCCTTGGATTGATATTTCTATGGACTTTGTGTTAGGACTTCCTCGGACTAAGCGTGGACGAGATTCTATCTTTGTGGTAGTGGATAGATTTTCTAAGATGGCACATTTTATTCCATGTCATAAAACTGATGATGCTTCTAATGTTGCTGATTTGTTCTTTAGAGAAATTGTTAGATTGCATGGCATGCCTAGGACAATTATTTCTGATAGAGATGCTAAACTCTTGAGCTATTTTTGGAAGACCTTGTGGTGCAAGTTAGGTACTAAGTTGTTATTCTCTACTACTTGTCATCCACAAACTGATGGTCAAACTGAAGTTGTGAATAGAACTCTATCTACACTCTTAAGAGCACTTATTAAGCATAACATTAAGAATTGGGAGGAATGTTTGCCACATGTTGAATTTGCTTACAATCGATCAGTTCATTCTGCTACTCAATTCTCACCATTTGAGCTTGTTTATGGATTTAATCCTTTGACTCCATTGGATTTGTCACCTTTACCTTTGAGTGAGCATGTTAATTTAGATGGCAAGAAGAAGGCAGAATTTGTCAAGCAATTACATGAAAAGGCAAGGCTGAATATTGAGAAGAGAACGGAGCACTATGCAAGGCAAGCCAACAAAGGACGGCACAAAGTTGTCTTTGAGCCTGGTGAATGGGTTTGGTTGCATATGCGAAAGGAGCGTTTTCCCGTTCAACGTCGCTCCAAGTTACTACCTCGTGGAGATGGTCCATTCCAAGTTTTAGAGCGCATTAATGACAATGCCTACAAGCTTGATCTACCTGGTGAGTATAATGTAAGTGCTACATTTAATGTTGCTGACTTAAGCCCTTTTGATGCAGGTGAAGATTTGAGGGCAAATCCTTTTCAAGAGAGGGGGAATGATGTGAGACCATCCAACAACGAGCATGGAGCATTGCGTGTTCCAATTGGGCCGATTACAAGAGCACGGGCCAAGAAGCTTCAAGCTGAACTGAATGGATTTATTGAAGGCATTCGGACTCAAGTTGAATCAAGCAAGCCCAAGGACGACCTAGAAGGCCATGTTAAGCCCATACACGTTATTGGTGCTATTTTAGAAGCCTAGCATGCGCAAGATTCTTTTGGATGCATGCAAACAGAATTTCAACTTATCTTGGACATGCATCCCTAAATTTTAGGAACCTCTTTTCCTATGTTTTAGGACGTGATATTTACTAGATATTCTAGTATCTATCTTAGTTTAGTTTGTTTTTCCTACTTAGTGAATAATTAGGCCAGAATCCCTTTTATTTAGGAAGGTGAGTTTTGGCCAGCTTTGAACTCCTTATTTGGAGTTAGTTTTTGTTTAGGAATGTTTGAGACTTTTGGGGCCTATATAAAGGGACTCCTAGCAATAAAAACGTGGACAATCTTTTATTCATTCAGAATATACTTAGCTATTGCTAGTTTGTGAGTTTTGATACTCATTGTGTGTTCTTGGTTAGGCTAGTGCGTCGCTTAGCTAGGGCAACGTATTTCACTTATCAAACAGATTATCCACCTCTGTTTGTGGCGTGATTCGACTTAAGGACTTGGGTTCTTGACTTCCATTGTTCGGGTTGCGGTGAGACATCACCAAGGTTCGTGCATTGCGTAGTTGGAGTTGGAGTCTTTCTCATCCATCAAGTAGCAGCGGTCCGTTCGTGTGGAATTCCCAGCGAGTTTTACATCAGGTGTGAAGTCGTGCAAGTTTGAATTTTGCAAGTTTTGTGTTAATGGAAAAAAACATAAGGTGCAATTTAAAATAGCTACACATAATACATAGGGTGTTTAAAACTATGTCATTCACATATTTGGGGACCGGCGAAGACGGTATCACGAGGAGGATATGTGTACTTTTTGAGATTTATTGATAATTTCTTCAAAAACATTTAGGTTTACTTCATGTAGCATAAGTCAGAGATGTTTGCAGGCGACTTTCTGAATGGATCGTTTGGTCCGGTCTTCGAGCAAGATGAATTCGTATGATGTGTTATTGTTCCTTAATTCTCTGGCATAGCATTGTATTATTAGGTGTTCTGAACTTGCTGCCTTGATTGCTTACTCTGCAATCTGGCGTCCCTTGTAGAGCTTGTTTTGAGCAAAATGAAAAGATTTACTTTCCAAAAAAAAGTTTAAGCTGCAGAAGAATGAAGTAGAAAATCTAATGTGGAGAAAAGTCAAATGTGTATCAGATAATGGTACGGAATACATGGATCGCTGTTTTCAAGTTCTATACTGTTTGAAAGACACCACAAAAAAATGGTGTGGCTGAAAGGATGAATAGATCCGTAGCGGAATGTACAAGGTGTCTTAGATTGAATGCACGATTAACAAAAAAGTTTGTACTCATATTGTGAGCGTGTGTTGAAGAATTAAGAGCAAAGATTAATAAGGTTATGTAGGTCTGCAATTTATCTGCTGCAGAATTGCAGCTGACTTCTTCCTAACTTGGAGCCGCCACTTCTATCATCTCGATGACTTCTGGGACATGTTAATCATTCTTCTATAATGATTGACATCGTGCCTTGACTGCCACAACGTCTCTATCCTCGTATTAACCATTAGTGCTATGCTCTATGCCTTGGATCTCTCTCCAACGGCCTTCTGCATTTATTGCTATTAGATGTACACACTTATATTATTATGTAGCTGTTAGACCCTGATGTATATAACTACATGTAATTATCCTTGATCAACAAGTTGAACTAATCTTTTATCATGGTATCAGAGCTTGAATAAATCGATCCTTCTTCCTAAACTTCATCTTAAAAAAAAAACTTCATCTAAAATTTCTCATGTCAGAACTTCCATGTTCCTTCCTTGAAACCAATCCTGAAATGGAAGGAAACACGGGTATTAAGATTACCACTGTATCTTTCAACGGAAAAAATTACCTTTCTTGGTCGAAGGCCATTTTTATCGCCTTAAGTAGGAGAGGCAGGCTAGGCTTCATCAGTGGAGAGCTCCCTGCACCCGCCACAACTAATTCATCCTTTCAAGAGTGGAGCATGAATGACTATCTAGTTATGTCCTGGCTCCTCAACTCAATTGATTCAGATCTTCATGATCTTTTTACCTTCGCCAGTAGTGCAAAGGAATTGTGGGACTCCATTAAGGAGTTTTACTCTCATCAAAAAAACTTGTATAGAGTTTTCGAACTTAAGAAGGCTATAGCTGAACTTCGCAAGGGGGACAAACCCTTTGTTGAGTATCTCAGCAAGTTCAAAGTTATGTGGGACGAATTGTCCATGTTAAGACCCTTAACACCTGATCCAGTCATCATAAAAAAGAGAGAAGAACAGGAAAAAGTGTTCAGACTTCTGATGGGCCTCGGATTTGAATTTGAAACTCTGCAAGAGCAGATATTGACAGCTTCTGGCCTTCCTCCCTTTGGTGTTGTTTGTGCTCATATCCAAAGAGAGGAAACCAGAAGGAAAATCTTGACTACAACTCACCAAAAGGGAGAGTCATTTGTTGCTGATAGGAGTGTCTTTGCCTGCAATAAACTCCCATCTGAAGGTACTTCTCGTCTTTGCCTTTCTGATGTTGCTTCATCTGCTCTTAGTACTTTAAATTCTTCTAATGCTTGGATTGTTGACTCTGGAGCAAATGAAAATTTAACAAACAACAAGGATTGTTTAGTTAAGTACAAAGAGTCTGCTAATCAAATGCTTCAAATAGCTAATGGGTCTAAAATACCAATACTCGGCAGAGGATTAACTAAATTTTTTGGTTCAAAAAAGACTGTAACTACCTTACACGTCCCTAATCTGTCAAGTAATTTGATGTCCATTAGCCAAATCATGAAATAATTGAACTGCATTGCCATTTTTTCTGCGGACTCAGTCAAGTTTCAAGATTGTTCAACTCGGAGGATGATTGGTGAAGGGAAGCAAATCAATGAGCTCTACTTCATCGATAAATCTCCCACAGCCCTCACTACCTACAACGAACAATCCTCGACTTCTGAGCTTTGGCATTTTAGACTAAGACATCCTAGTGTAAATGTTCAAGCTAACTTATTTCCAGAATTGAATAAGCAAAAATTGATTTGTGAAAGTTGTCAATTCGCCAAGCAATGCAGAAAACCTTTTGATAAATCTGAGACCTATTATAATGAGCCTTTTCAACTCATTCATTCGGATGTTTGGTCTGCTCCACTGACCTCGTATGATGGTTATCAATATTTTGTATCTTTCATTGATCACTTTACTCGTGCAACTTGGTTATTTTTTCTTAAACATAAATATGATGTTTTTCATGCTTTCAAAGTGTTTAATCATCTGATAACAAATCAGTTTAATACCAAGATTAAAATTCTGCGCACGGATAATGGCACTGAATATCAGAAACACTTCAAAGATTACTTAAAGGAACTTGGAATTGTGCATCAGACCACGTGTACTTATACTCCTCAACAGAATGGAGTTTCTAAGAGAAAAAATTGCCACATTCTTGATGTGGCCAGAGCCATAATGTTTAAAATGAATGTTCATAAAAGATTTTAGAGTGATGCAATCTTAACTTCTTGCCATTTGATTAATAGACTTCCGTGTTTCGGGCTAAAATTTAAATCTCCTATGGAAGTTCTAACTAAGAGAAAGCCAGATTTATCTTATTTAAAAGTGTTTGGTTGTTGCTGCTATGTCTATATTCCTGCATAGAAAAGGGATAAGCTTGATAAAATATCTATTAAATGTATATTCCTTGGCTATTCAAAGACTCAGAAGGGATACAAATGTTATTGTCCTGATCTGAGACCGAAAATTGTGTCTCAAGATGTTCACTTTGTTGAACATCTCCCCTTGTATTCTGCAGATGGTAAGTATAGCAGTAAGGGGGAGAACAACTTTAACACTACAGAAAGTGTTCCTCTTTCCATACTTACTTGCTCAAACTTGCTTAAATCAAGTTCTAACCAGCCTGAGAACTATAGAGTTCGAAAGGATATCATCAATATTACAGGTTCTGCAGGTTCTAGTACAAATCAAGAAGATCAAGGAAACAACTTCATTGGAGATAGAAGAATTGAGCGACCAATCATTGAAAGGAATCTTCAAGTCACTAACCCAGGTATGAACTCAGATCAAAATCAAGGTATGGACTCAGCTCTTCATTCTGATGATAATATGACTTTACAAGAGGAAAATAATTCTTCTGATCAGACTACTTTAAGAAGATCTAACAGGAATAAGATACCAAACACTAGGCTGAAAGATTACAAAACCTTCACCTGTCTCTATCCTATAGAGAATTATATCTCCTATGATCATGTCAGCTCTAAACATAAAGCATTCCTGAGTTGTATAGATAATCCTACTCAACCCAAAGCTTTGAAGAAGCTGCAAAACATGAGGTATGGTGGGAGGCTATGCTGGAAGAATTAAGAGCTTTAAAAAAGAATAATACTTGGAACATTGTCACTCTTCCACCAGGTAAGAAGACAATAGAGTGTAAATGGATCTATAAAGTCAAACATAAAAGTGATGGCACAATTGAGAGGTATAAGGCAAGACTCGTAGCTAAAGGTTTCACTCAAAACCCCGGGGTAGATTATAGTGAAACTTTTGCTCCTGTTGCCAAAATGAACACCATCCGCATCATCATTTCCATAGCCACCAATCTTGGTTGGAATATGGAACATATGGATGTAAAAAATGCATTTTTGCAGGGCAACATCGAAGAAGAAATTTACCTGAAGCTCTGTCACGACCCGCTCTCAGGTCAGTGACCGGCGCTAGACTCCACGACAAACATCTACAAATGTGCAATCTAGCAAGCCTCACACAAATTCATCAATACTCACATCATACAAACCTGAGAAAGATACAACACATGCAAAGATGGTACACAACCATCAACGAAAATCTGAAAAAAAATCCATCTCCAAATGACAAATCCAAAATCGGACATAAACCAGGATCTAACCACTACGGAGCATCTATACAGATGTACAAGGAAGTACAAGTCTGGAGACCTCAAAATGTGGCCCTCGAACGAAGAAGATGGGCTTGAAATACAGACTCCAGAATCAACGCTACTATGGCACCTCGGAACCTGAGATAGATTAGTAGGGGGTAAGTGTTTGGGAACACTTAGTAAGAAGATAGAACATAACATATTAGTTATGTCTGAGATATACGTGCCACAGAACTCAACCATGTTCGACATAACTGAACTCGAAATGCATGATGACCATATGATGCACAAATTACCGAAAACATAAATATAAACACACAGACACATAGAGCCATGAACAGGTTTTGAAAGGCCCCTTCCTCTGACTGCCAAGGGATATCCAAATGGTCAAACGAATCTCCGTCCACACAAACACAAAGCTAGCTTACATACGTAAACTAGTGATATCCCCAAACTATGAGCTCATAGACTAACATCCCCGGTTAGTACGGGAAAGCCTGTTCATCTCTCTCACAAAACACATATCCTAACAAACATATGACCCAACGGTCCAGAATCATATCCCTCACACATATGCCAAACGTATCACATATGCACAATCTCATCTCATAACCAACAACATATGCATGAGATGCACATCAATCAAGATCTGAAACATGCATATAACAAACACAACCAACATATCAAGGTCTATCCGCTTACACAACGAAGATCCACCGATCACACTGATTTCTGAATCCAATGCCTTTCACTCAAAGCTTTTGAAATGATTCTCCTTCACCCCCACACCTTGCGGATGTTCTGTTCACAATCCCAAATCACAATAACGAGGTTAACCTCTGAATTCCTAAGCCAAATCGCTGCCAACGCTTCAGAACAATGGATAACAACATAATCACAACACATCGTCTAAACAAGCATCAAACATGTCCAAATATCTCAATCTCTTTCAATCCTTACTTTCTTGACAAATATACCACACATGTATAATTTGTTTAGAGTCTACTCATGGTTATAAATGTCATCCAACAATCTGTTTTAGCAATCACAACACAAACCAAACACAAGAGAAGCTCAACCACTTCATCTTCAACAATTATCACATATAACTCAATCTCAGATCATAACCACTTCAAATAACACTTTACATGACTTCCTCTGTATGTCCTTGATATCTTAGAATCCACATATTCACTGAAATTTCTAAAAAAATTACTTACCAAGTCTCTATTCTTGACCCCCTTCAATCTGAACACAGCAGACAAGTCCGAACTTCAACCAAGTCTTGAACACGATTTCTTCATCCAAACAAGGTAAATAACGGTTAGAAAGCTTATAGAGTCCTCTGTAAATTGTCAAAATTTTACGTCCCAATTCGAAGCCTAAGTATGCTTACCGATCACGTTTTCCTCAATCACCTCAGCTGTGTGCTTCTTCAACGACAGTCTGATTCAAAACCAATTTCCCGTCGATCCCCTGATCCAAATTCCACATATGATATACCTAAAGAAAGGTATTGAAGTCCTCTACAACTCTCTTCAAAGGTTCAAAGTCTAAATCTGAACGGAAGTAATCTTACCGCTTGATTTTTTATTGAGCAGCTTCTTTCTCTTTCCTGCAGCTCTCTCTCTCTTCTTCTTTTCAATTCTGTTTTGTGGCTAAGTGTGAAGACGTTTTGCTTCTTAAAAGAAGTCTCTGAGACATAGAAGGAGGTGGGTGAGGTCCAATAGCATTCCACTCACCTCTTCAATTTAATCTATGGAGCAAACAAGTGGAGTGTTGCAATTGGCTACTTAAAATTTGGGGTCCAATCAGATTCATTCACAAGCAAGCAGCTCAAATATGGCGGCCTTCCTCTGGTTTTTATCCAATTTGATAGTCAACTTATTTGTTCCTCTATGTTTCTAGTTTCTGGATCAAGTTCATTTGTACCATTTGAAGCAATATTGAGAATGTTATGCCCAATTTACTAAGCAAAGGTCAATCTGTCCAAATCTGTCCAAGTAGCTTCTCAAGAAAATAAATTCACTAAGGATTGTTGTGGTTGAAATGGAACTCCAATGACACCAATTCACATCTTGAACACTTAAAATCACATATCTCATGTAACCATCTCGATGCGATGCATTCCGACCAACCATTTTTCCGAATGTCACAAGCTCCCTCCTGGACTTGAACACGAAGAACCTGGTAAAGTGTGTAAGCTAAATAAGGCTATATACGGCCTTAAGCAATCCCCAAGAGCTTGGTACAATAAGCTCAGTAGTGAACTTTTGCTACTAGGATTTAAAAAATGTTACTCAGATTCCTCACTATTTGTTTCTACTAGTGGCAAAGGTAAGCTGATTGTTGTTGTTTATGTTGATGACATTCTAATCACAGGTGATAATGCTCATCTCATAAAAGAATTGAAGCTCGAGTTGCATAAAAGATTTGATATTAAGGACCTAGAAAAACTTAAATACTTTCTTGGTGTTGAATTGGCTTATTCTTCTAAAGGAGTATTTCTTAGTCAGAGAAAGTATGTGATAGATTTGTTGAAGGAGACAAAGAAACTTGGCTCCAAACCATTTGCTACTCCTATTGAACCAAATCTGAACATATCTAATAATAAAGGAGAAATATTTAACAATGTTCATCGCTTTCAGCAGATTACAAGCAAGCTAATCTACCTTACAATGACTAGGCCAGAGATTACCTATGCTGTTGGATTAATTAGTCAAGTCATGCATTCACCCCGGGTCCAACATGTAGAAATCTTAGAACGAATTTTGCAATACTTAAAGGGATGTCCTGGTAAAGGAATTCTAATGTAAAAAATAATAATCATTTGAATGTTTCAGCTTTTGCTTATTCAAATTATGCCAGATGCGTTGATAGTCGAAGGTCCATTACTGGATATTGTGTTTTTCTTGGTGATAATCCTGTGATTTGGAAGTCCAAAAAACAAGATGTTGTCTCCCTTTCCAGTGCTGAAGAAGAGTACAGGACAATGTGTAAAGCTTCAAAGGAACTAATATGGGTTAGAAATCTACTTCAAGAAATGCAACTTCCCGTTTGTGGTCCTATGAAGCTTCAATTTGATAATATGGCTGCAATCCACATTGCCTCCAGTCCAGTCTTTCATAAGCGTACAAAGCACATAGAGGTTGATTGTCATTACGTCCGAGACCTAGTTCAAGCTGGCACTATTGTCACCCCGTATGTCTCCTCTGAAGAACAAATTGCAGATTTGTTCACAAAACCTGTTGGAACAAATTTCTTTGATTATCTCTTTTGCAAGTTGGGTGTATGTGATATATACACACCAACTTGAGGGGGAGTGTTGAAGAATTAAGAGCAAAGATTAATAAGGTTCTGCAGGTCTGCAATTTATCTGCTGCAGAATTGCAGCTGACTTCTTCCTAACTTGGAGCCGCCACTTCTATCATCTCGATGACTTCTGGGACATGTTAATCATTCTTCTATCATGATTGACATCGTGCCTTGACTGCCACAACGTCTCTATCCTCGTATTAATCATTAGTGCTATGCTCTATGCCTTGGATCTCTCTCCAACGGCCTTCTGCATTTATTGCTATTAGCTGTACACACTTATATTATTATGTAGCAGTTAGACCCTGATGTATATAACTACATGTAATTATCCTTGATCAACAAGTTGAACTAATCTTTTATCAGCGTATCGTGTTTCTTGATTAACAGAGCACTAATGTTAACACTAGATTGGAAGTGGCAGAAGAGGTGTGCATAGGAAAAGAGGTAGACTACTATGGTTTGAGAGTGTTTGGATGTCTAGTCGATGCGCTTGTATCTAATAAGGAGCGGTCCAAACCTGATCAAAAGTCTATACAATGCATCTTTCTTAAGTATGAAAAAAACAAGGTGGTGATCAGTAGAGAGGTGGTATTTGACGAGCAATCAATGCTAAAGGTACTCAACTTAAAAAAAATACAACTACTAAAAAGCAGTGATAGCGATAAGAAGTTGATTGAGGTGGAGTTAGATATTTTTTTATGAAAGAGGACATTGACCTCGTTGAAGAAGATACTACACCTAACATCAAGGAGCAATAGATGGCTGCAGCTATAAGGCCTAGACGCACTATCAAGCCATCGGTCAGGTATGTTTTTGAGGATATGGCTTCATATGTCCTTAATATTAGTGGCGAAGATCCATCTTCTTTTAAGAAAGCTATTGGTAATTTAGAAAGGGATAGAAGAATGGGTGTACGGTAGAAGAGATGGAGTCATTGACCAAGAATGACACTTCAGAACTGGTCACCTTTTGAAAGGGAAGAGAGTGATGGGGTTCAAGTGGGGTTTCAAGGCAAATGAAGCGGTTTTAGAAAAAGAAGGAGAAAATTTCAAGCCTAGCCTTGTGAAAAATGGCTACTCTGACGGGAATTTTTTTTATTCCCGCATAATTATTAAGTAAGATCGTTGAACCACAGTTCAACTAGCTAGCTAGACTAGGGCAATCGATAAGGGGTTGTTTTGAAACAAACTACCACTAAATAATAAAAAACAAACAAAGTCAAGTGCAGGCACTAACAAATATGAGGAATAGTGGGCTTGATACCCCGTTTGTAAACTTTCCTAACCATTGATCCATTGAGTTTCCTTTAAGATGGTCCACATGTTCTTAAGCTAGCAAACCAACGCTCTCGTTAACTAGCTCACCTAATTCGGTCTTAAATTGAGATTGGATGAACTATCTAGTAATCTCGCTCCTAACTAATCTCCTTATTCAATTAACCCCCAAATTTATCCACCAGTCATTGAACAACTAAGCTTCTATCAAGATTTCTCATTAATGGTTACCTAGGCAACTAGTTTATATTATCCATTAACCCTTATCTATCTCTGTAATAAGGTTTAATTGGTCTCCTAATAGTTGGTTCATATGCCTTCAATGATCCCTCTAGGGTTATTAGGACTTAGACTAAAGTGTAACACTACTTACTCCCCTCTCGAGACTCTTAGGTGTGTTTAAATCATAATCCCACATGACCCAACTACTAGGTATAAGCACAATAAGTAATTCATACTTCCAACTAGGTTCTAGAGTTAAAGAGATCAAGGTTAAGAGATCAAGGAAAATTAACCATTAAAAATAAGAAAATAAAGAGATCAAGGTTAAGAGATGTTCAATCATGTCTTCAAGTACGCCAAGCATCCTCCTCCTCAAATGCCCAAGCCATAGTGTACCCAAAGTTGAGAGGAGAGGCGAGTTCCTACCTTTTCTAGAGTGTCTAAACCTAACAATATGATTCCTCCCTTCAAAATGGAAGCAAAATGCAAGAAAAATGTGCTTTTATAAAAAATATCCTCTAAACTCTAATTTATAAACTATCCCTAAACTTCCAATAAAAGAAAATAATGGATTAAAATTATAAGCACAAAAAATAAGTCTTAAAATTCTGCCCAATTTGCGCAATGAGTCTGGAAGCCACAAAACATGGACTTTAAGCTCAATTTTGAGCCCTTTATGTTCTAAATTTTATCTCCACTATTCAATGATGCAATGTAAGTCTCTTTTTCAGCTTTCCAACGACATCTCATTTATCATAGTCTGATGCTTGAGAAAAAAGTTATAGTCATTTTAGTGTGATACAATCAAAAAGTGTTCATTGCCGCGCAGCAGGACAGTGGGAGCATGCCCAAGCTTTGTAGCTCGGGCTGCCGCACAGCAGCTGGCTCTTTTCTCAGTTTCACAGCTTTTCCCTCGCTTGAAAGAGGGACCTTTCATCCGAAAGACTTTTATATTGTCTAGCAGCCTTCCTTTTTATCTGGTAGCCTCCTAATCCTTCCTTTATGGCTCCGCTCCTTGACCTTATCGATCCTAGAGCTTAGCGTTAGTTTCCCAAAATAGCCCCAAATAGCTCAAAATACACAAACATAAAGTATGTCCATCCAAGGCAATGAAGCTATAAATGGGTAGAATACGCATGAATAAACAAAAATTGGACTTGAAACATACTCAATTCACATATAAAAGACATGGATATAATGAGTATTTTGGATACTCATCATACTCACAACGGAAATGAGAGGATTATGATGAGATCTTTTCTACGATGGTGGAGTCGTTATAATTTTGGATGGAGCTTTATGATTCTTCTAAGGAGAGATTTCTCACAAGGGTTGAGATTGTGGGAGAATTGCTAAAAATTGAGATACTGGCATCCACAAGGTCTCATGGCGAGCGCTAGCGGAGTGCTCGATTCTAATGGTAGAGAAATTTGTGGCACGTGAAGAGTGGATTTTTGGTCCACCTTGTAATAATAGGGAGTACGGGTGTAATGTCGAACCACAATGAGTGGGTTTAAGACATCCTAAGCGAAATGCAATTAAGATTTGGTTGAAAAGTATTTTATGAATTGGTTTGGGTTAAGCAAGCAAAGACAAGACAAGACAAGACTAAGTTGAGAGGGTGTAAAGACAGTTTAAAGGAAATTGGGCTAGGTGCCATTCGCACATCCCTACATGCTTGGTCTCTCTTGAGCTTTTAAGTCCATGGTGGGCCTAGGTGAACTACGACATGACACTTTACGGCTAAATACTTCACGCCACAAAAAAGGTAATAGGAGGGGTCCCGATGAGAGTGTCACTCACACCCAATATTGGTAAGTTGTCAACCTCACCTAGGTGTCGAGATTACCACAACTTGCCCCTCATAAACCTCACTCATTAAAGCACCACCCTTTGGCAACCTACACACTACCATTCTTGGCATAGTCCATTTTCACGGCTAAGTCCATCGGGTACATGTATAGTCTAACGGTTAGGCTTTTTCACACTCCCCTTCATGGCTAAGTACTTCGGGTCATGCTACAATCGATTATGAAGGACTCTAGGTTGTTACTAACGCTACTCACCACAAGGTTCCAACGGAGGTCCATTACCCAATGCATTATGCCCACTAACCGCTACATGCTCTAAAGGTTAAGCCCATTCGAAACTAAGCATTTTTGAGGTGCTAAGGCACCCGACCCAAAAAGAACTACTCATAACATCATCATTTAAAGGAAACAACAATCCAGAAAGGGAACAATGTCACAAGAGCGGAATTAAAGAGAAGAGATAGAGACTGCTCAATTATGGTGATGAGCCACTTGATCCTCTCCCGACATCCACTCCTTGCTCATTGAGCTCCTCCTGTAAGTACTCCAAAAACCATAAATTTAAGTCTTTGGTGTTAAAGCTTAGAACTTGAGGGGTTGAGGGGGATATTTATAGAGAAGTCTCCACCTCAACCCTAAAATGTAGTGCAAATGTCCTAAAAGCCCTTAAAATATCTAATTCTCCCAGAAAATTTTGACAAAAATGCCATCCGATGCAAGGGGCACCATCTGGTGAGCTGAGCTGGTGGGCGATTCTCAGCTTTTAGCATTGACCAGTGCGTGTAGACTTCAGGCAGTAGCTTGGGCACCATCCGGTGGGCGATTATGCCGCTCGGCGGGTTCTTCGCGAAAGTTTTGCCTCATTCTCCTTGGCCACCACTCGGAGGGCTGGGAGCGTTGTCTGGTGGGACAGAGGAGGTTGAGGAAAATCCAAATGAAGTCCTCCCATCTTCCATCAGATATGGGTTGCCGTTCGACGTGTTTTCGTAAGAAGATCGCTGGTCGGTGCAATTTTTGCCATTCGGCGAGTGCAGCTTAGTTCCGGCTGGCTATCTCTCGGCTCGATTCTTTCAATGCTCGCCTCTTCTCACTTAATCCTCGCATCCCTACAAAATCCTCCTCCAAAAGATACGAAGATAAATGGGTGAAACTATCCTAGGCAACGGACCTAAGAATGGCATAAAATGACTTAAACAGACTCGAAAATAGGTATAATTGACCCTAAAATGAGGGGATAAAATGAGCATTTCTTGCGCTCATCACACCCCCCACACACTTGAATCTTTGCTTCTCCTCAAGCAAAAGACACAAGTAAAGACACAAAACTCAGACAAGTAAGGTCAAGAGTTGGCACTCTCTTATTAAAAATAAACTCCCCTGCATTATTGATCTTTCGTCATAGGAAGAACCCACAACCTAGTAGTTCACTACCCTGGATATGATGAAATAAGAATGCATAGAGACCATACCCTCAACAGTTTAATCAAGCATTAACCCAAGGAGGGTAGGACTCAAGAGTTGACCACTCAGAGGGAAGGAGATTTGATTATCCTCGCTATGGTGTGGTCAACTCCCTATCCCTCGTGTACACGTTTGGGGGTCTTGAGTCATTCTACTCGCACTCGTGTTCGTCTCTCACTAAATGAGGGTCGCGATCAAGGAGACTTGGCTCGTGTCAAGATGGGGTCAAAATGATGGTGAGGATAAATCAATAGGTAGTGGCTATCCACCCAAATCTGAGATGCTATTATACAAACTAGCCCTCGACTATTCTACTTGCTCACCGTACTCGAACGCTCAACCCAATGTACCCAAGACTTATAGCCAAAAGGTTAAAACCTTGCCTATTATTTGGTTGCCTTATTGATGTTACATTTGCTCTCTCTTTTTTATATTTTTCTTCTTTTCTATTTTTTTGTTATTTTTCCTTTCATTTTTCTCTTCTTCTTTTTTCTTTTTCTTCTCTTGATTCCCTTTATTCACTCTTGCCAAAATTTGGTTTAGGCAAGGTTTGGTGATTGAATTTGGCCCTTTTTCTACATATTTTTCCAAAGTAAAATCCCTTAATGAGCATATTCTATCATGAAACCCTTACACAAATCCCCATTAGATAGATCTTAAATGCATCCTCGGACTAGATGTCAAAGGTGGGGAGATTGGGTTTGGGATAGCATGGTTAATGTGTGTATCAATGGAATGGCATGGCTGAAAGGGCTATACAAGGGAAAATAAAATATAAGGGTAGGCTT
Organism: Hypericum androsaemum; assembly: GCA_963995505.1. Lineage (NCBI taxonomy): Eukaryota > Viridiplantae > Streptophyta > Magnoliopsida > Malpighiales > Hypericaceae > Hypericum > Hypericum androsaemum. The sequence continues at coordinate 8,700,543 of OZ023188.1, forward strand.
TTAAAGCTCTAGGAAAAATTCAATCAAAAATAGCAAGGTTTTCAAATACGACCCAGAGAGCGACCCGCTCTTACCTCCGGGTCGTATTTTAATCGATCTGACTGCTAGTCGAATTGATACTTTTTATATATATTAAAATATAATTTTATTAATATTTTAATTACCCCTATCCCACAACCCCAACTTTTTCTTTCTTTTTTGACCCACCAAAACCTTGAAATCCTAAAAAAAAATTCCAACCAAACATGATTTTTCTCTTTTTACTATGTTTTGGTCATTTTTTTGGGTCAAAATATGTGACCAATCCTAATTTTTTGGTCAAAATATTTGACCAATCCTGATTTTTTGGTTCAACCTTACGAACCAAAAAAATGGAGTCAAAAATTCGGTCAAACTACCCGATCCGACCATTTTTAGGGTGGTTGGTAAGGTTGGCAGTTTTATGGCTATACCCGGTATGCTCTCCTAACCAAATCATGGTCCGACCAGTTAGACTGCGAGTCAGACTGCGTATTTAATAACCTTGAAAAATAACCCCCGTCCTCCCGCAATTTACTAAGAAAGGTGAGACAACCGAGTACTTAAAGGATATCCCAATTGCCCAGAGTGTATAAGCACCTCATGAACAAAAATTTGGAGACAGTGGTCTCCACCTTCGGCTCAAAAATTAGCTCACACAAGATCGCTCATCAACCCTCGAGTCTACCCAACTAGGGAGACTTCAAGTTTAAACAAGCAAGGGTATAGAGGCTCTGTATTCCTATATCTTACAACTGGGGTAAGATTCCTACTAAGCGCGAGATTCATCTTAAGAAGAAGAAATCAAAATTTTTGGGGGGTCAAAATTGTCAAAAGTATGCCAAAACTTGACCTAAACAACTTGATGTAGACATAAGCATGAAAGTTCCTACATGGAACCCCCCCCCCCCCACTTGAATGACACAATGACCTCAATGTGAGCGTGTTTAGGCCACTAAACCGACAACAGAAAAGAAATGCCTCAATGATCTCCGTGGTCAAAGAAACGAAAAATAATTCAATCAAACGCACACATCAAGGGCCTCCGTGGACACAATACATGCCATAATTGAAAATAGACTAAAGACAAAACAAGGCAACATAAAAACATATGTAGGGGAGTAACAGAGGATGTCCCAGTTTGGAGTGGTGGGACAAGCTGTTGATCTTGATGATTGTTAGGGAGCTATTCTAGCTTGGCCGCCTCTGGTGAATCAGGTAGAAGTTCTACATGTCCGAATTATATTACTCCACAAAATGTGCTAATTTATAGTCATTAGCTTGACTGTAATCTTTCCACAACTTAGAGGGTGAAGGGGTCGGGCATAAAAAAGGTGTTCCCTTCTCCAAATCTGCACTTGAACCGGTCTTTCCTGTTGCACATGCAATTTCCTCGAAGAATATGTTTGAATAGTTCAGATTCCTTAGGTCTTGATAATATTGCTGGATCAATCATGACATTTCAGTGTCTTCATGCTTTTATCTCTCACATTCCTTTTTGTAAGAATGGCAGAATTGGAGCAGATCACCGACCTCTTTTTTTCCTCACGTCCCTTTGCTTACGAAAATATGTCCTGGCAATGTTGGCAAAAGGAGCATTCCTGTGAAAGTGCTTCTTGAAAAAAAGTTTTACTCCACTCAGTTTCATTGCCTTTTTTACTCTAGTTAATTGATCCAGCCGGGCCCACATTTTTTAAAAGATCTCTCTTCCAGCCTTACCCCCAAACTTAGTGTATTCGCTTGTTCCAAAATTGAGGGTTACACACCTTTTTTTAAAATTAATCTTGGTTTTTGTTCAGGCTCGAAAAGGGCAACCAAGAATTGGAATGTTTTCCCTTGTCGGGAATACTTTTGTAACTATGAAGTCCGCAAGCACAATACCATTTTGTGCCTCCATATGAACATCCTTAATAATCATTCTATCGGCGAGGATCAAGTTTCCTGTAGTTGGGACAACTTCATCAAGTCCTACTTTCTTGCTCAAAGAGGTGGACATAACAGTTACCGATGATCCCAAACCTACAAAGCCTTTTTCTCCAATTTCTCCTCCTAAATCGACAGGAATTGTGATATCACTTGGTCTCCTTAGACAAGTTGCTCTCTCTTAGCTTTCTTTTTTCTTAGGGCTTCGTCCACCTCCTTGCTATACGGTAAGGTTGTGCTATTTTCCTTTTTGTTTCCGAGCTCACCTTCCCACACATGAGAGGTATCCCCTCGAAATTTCACAGGTTCCTGAGTCCTATCTGCACCTTCTTTGGGAGTATTCACCTTAGCTAGCATGGCATATTCTTCTGATGGCTTAGCCTTAGTAGTGTGCATTGTTCGTCCTTATTATTTCGGTATAGGATTCTCTTGGTCACTGTCCACTTTTTCTTCAAGTTCACTACAAGCCACACTTTACCCTCGCACAACCCGTTCTAAATCAACCATCCAGGAGAGTTGTTGGTTGATGCTAGACATAAACTCATCATAGCTCTTAATCATCTCCTCTATTAACACAACCGCTTCCTCAGTAGACTGGTGGATGAAGGTGCCTCCTACTACGATGTCCAAATAGGCTCTTAATGTTCTATCCAGCCTGCAGTAGAAAATTTGGATGAAGTGTCTTGATGTGAACTTAAAGTAGGGGCTGACATTCTTAAACTTGTTGAATCTTCCCCATGCCTCCACCAAATTCTCATTTTCAAATTGCTTGAAGGTCCCAATGTCCGTCATCACATGCCCTTGCTTTTCAAATTCAAAATATTTCTCTAAGAAAGCATTTTCTAATTCATACCATATGGTGATTCCAATATTGCTCATTCCTTCATAGCACTTCCTTTCTTGCCCTTGCAAGGTGAATGGGAACAACTTCATCTTCACCCTCTCCTCGGGAACTTCCTTTATCTCAAAGGCATCACAAATAATTAAGAATCCCAAAAGGTGATCATTAGGGTCAGTTTCTGTCACCCCATCAAATTACACTGTAGTCTTCAGGATGGAGAGCATCAACGGTGTCACTTCAAAGTCCACTCTCCCATTCTATGAAGACCCATACTCGTCCCTCATTGTCTCGTTTATAGATGTACCTGAGACCAAGGGTTGCTCATATAGGATCAAACACAAAACAAACATATAAATAGTGATAAATAAAAAATAAACAAATCAAGAATGCAAATCAACTAGGGTGCCTTGGGGAGACGCCGCCCCCCGGCAACAGCGCCAATTGAAGAGTAGATTTTTGGTCCACCTTGCAATAATAAGGAGTGTAGGTATAATGTCGAACCACAAGGAGCGGGTTCAAGACATCTCGAGCGAAATGCAATTAAGATTTGGTTGAAAAGTGTTTTATGAATTGGTTTGGGTTAAGCAAGCAAAAATAAGACTAAGTTGAGAGGGTGTAAAGACAATTTAAAAGAAATTGGGCTAGGTGCGCTTCGCACATCCATACGTGTTTGGTCTCTCTTGGGCTTTTAAGTACGTGGTGGGCCTAAGTGAACTACATCATGGTGCTTTACAACTAAGTACTTCACGCCACAAAGAAGGTAATAGGAGGGGTCCCGACAAGATGTCACTCACACCCAATATTGGTAAGTTGTCAACCTCACCTTGGTGTCAGAGACTACCACAATTTGCCACTCCTAAACCTCACTCATTAAAGCACCACCCTTTGGCCAACTATATACTACCATTCTTGGCAAAGTCCATTTTCACAGCTAAGTCCGTCGGGTACATGTATAGTCTAACAGTTAGGCTTTTCCACGCTCCCCTTCACGGCTAAGTACTTTGGGTCACGCTACAATTGATTGGGAAGAACTTTAGGTCGTTACTAACGCTACTTGCCACTAGATTCCAACAGAGGTCCATTACCCAACGCATTAAGCTCACTAACCGCTACACGCTATAAAGGTTAAGCCTATTCGAAACCAAGTATTTCGGGGGTGCTAAGGCACCCGACCCAAAAGGAACTACTCACACATCATCATTTAAAGGAAATAATAATGCATGAAAGGGAACAATATCACAATAGCATAATTAAAGAAAAGAGATAGAGAGTGCTCAATCATGGTAACGAGCCGCTCGATTCTCTCCCAGCATCCACTCCTTGCTCATTGAGCTCCTCCTGTAAGTACTCCAAAAACCCTAAATTTAAGTCTTTGGTGTGAAAGCTTACAACTTGAAGGGTTGAGAGGGTATTTATAGAGAAGTCTCCCCCTCAACCCTAAAATGTAGTGCAAATGCCCGAAAAATCCTTAAAATATCTAATTCTCTTGGGTAAAATTTAACAAAAATGTCGTCCGGTGCAAGGGGCTCCATCCGGCGAGCTGAGATGGCGGGCGATTCTGGGTTTTGGGCGTCGACCGGCGGGTGCGAACTTCAGGCAACGACTTGGGCACTGTCAGGTGGGTAATTCTGCCGCTCGGTAGGTTCTTCCTGAAAGTCTTGCCTCATTCTCCTTGGCCCCCTGCGCCGTCCGGTGGGACACAGGAGGTTGAGGAAAATCCTGATGAAATCCTCCCGCCGTCCATCAAATGGGTCGCCGTTCGGCGTGTTTCTTTAGGAAATCGCCGGCCTGTGCATTTTTTGCTGTTCGGCGAGTACAGCTTAGTTCCGGCTGGCTATCTCTTGGCTCGATTCTTGCAATGCTCGCCTATTCTCACTTAATCCTCGCTTCCCTGCAAAATCCTCCTCCAAAAGACACAAAGACAAATGGGTGAAACCATCCTAGGCAACGGACCTAAAAATGGCGTAAAATGACTCAAACACACTCGAAAACAGATCTAATTGACCCTAAAATGAGGGAATAAAATGAGTGTTTCAGCGCGCATGTAAGATGGCGCTCGCAAATGTATGCAACCTTTCACATATGGATTACTTTTTAGACTCCTAATGGACATATATGAAGTTCCCTCTAGTTTTAGGTTAGTTAATAAATAACTCGCCGCTATTTACATGTAATCAACACAAGATAATCAACATAAAAAAATTCTCTCTTTCACATCGACAAAAAAAATATTTACGACTACAAACGCTAAAATATTTTTTTTACTTTAAAATTTATGCTTAAAGATCAATTATAAAGAATTTCTTTATGTCCCGGATTCTAAGACACGTCACTCAGTATGACCAATAAAAAGATATAATGTGCTTGCACGCCTCTTTTTATCTTGTTTGCATGTTACAAACATCTGAAAAAGATAACAGAAACATCTTAATGGCTCAAGGGTTACCATGATTACCAGTTTTGCCGGCCTAACAAATTAATTGTTAGCCTTCTTAAATTTTCTTTGTAAAAGTAAATTTTTACTTGATCGTTATATCTATTAGAATTTGAACCATAAATTTTTGTCAAATCATCTTATGTCAATGCCGTTAGCCTTCTTAAATTGTTTGCGTAGTCCACAAAAATTCTTTCGAATGTCAATCATCGAAATAAAGATGGAAATACTCTCCAAAAGCAAATAGAATTGACATGACGGAAATTTTTGAAAGAAAAAAGATAAAATTTTATTAAATATAAAAATCGTACAAAATAAGTGCTATAAACTCATTTGGAGAATTTAGATATTACATCCTCCCGGATGAGTTTAGATATTTTGCCTAACCAATCTGCTTGAATGTTCTAAAACTATATATAAATTTATACAACGTTAAAATTAAAAGTTTTCTGCAACTCTAATGCAAAAAATTCGGTGTTTCAATTGATTGCAATTGATGCAGAGTTGAGGAAAGATTGAAACATAGAGACAATGTCAAGGAGACAGGGTCCAACCTTCCCGGTGACTCGGAGTCAGACTGAAGTATTAAACCCAGTAATTAATTTCATAATTTAGGGCCAAGACAAAACATTTTTTAGTATCGATCATCTTCGGACTAGAAACAGTGACTTATTAGTGGGAATTATTATAGTTCAAGGTGGAAGTCGTAATCAAAGTAGCTCTCGTTGAAAAAGACGAGAAAAGGGTCATGACCAAGAAACTGCGCATGGAAAGTGGTACCATCCATTGTAAAGACAAGAAAATAAAACAACTCCAACCCATTTTCTAATTTGAATAGCGTGATAATTACATGAATGTGCCATTTTCTTCATCCCTAAAAGCAACCGAAACAAACTTCAAAAAAGAGAAGCAACTAAAACCCACCCAGAAATCCCAGTTACTTTTTCAAATCATTATATTCAACATTAAATTGAAAAATAATTCTACTTATTATTTACTTTTGCTGCAAAAATTTTCAGTTCACCAAAGTATTAATTTAATTATTTTCTAACTAACAAAACTCTATAATAATTTCAAGAAAAATGACCTGAAATAGCTGGTCAACTGAATTGATCGATAATCTAACTGTATTAACCACAGATCTAACCATTTTTCAGATTATAAAATTGACCCGGCTCATTTTAAATTTTGGGTAATCAAACCATATTTTTTAAAACAACTACTCTACCTTAAAGGAAAGTAACAACTGATTAGGCCCGAATATTTCAATTGGAATTATTGGACTGGTTGAGTAGGCGGGAGGTAGACTTGGCCATGAATTGAATCTGATTCGTGATTCAATTCGATTCGATTCGTTAAAAATTCGATTCGATTCGTCAATAATTTGATTCGTAAAAAATTCAATTCGAATTCGTCATAAAACGAATTGAATACGGTTCAAGATATTTATAATTCGCAAAACCGGTGAATTTAATTCGAATTCGATTCAAAAATTTGATTCGAGTTAAATTCGATTCAAATTTATGTACATATAATAATAATATATGTTAAAAAATTCAAATAAAATGGGGAGATTTGAGAGGGAAAAATTCGGTTATAATTCAATTATAATTCGGTTATAATTCGATTCAAATTCGATTATAATTTAATTCGAATTTGATTATAATTCGATTCGAATTCGAAAATTCATAATTCGTATTCGATTCGTCTTGTGAAGAATTGAATATGGTTTAATGTTTTGATGAATTCGAATTCGAATAAATTCGATTCAAATTCGTCCAAATTCGAACCGTGGTCAGGTCTAGCGGGAGGGTTCCCCTACTACTGCCATCTACAACTCTTTGACCTCCATGCATTTTGCTTGGACAGTTGGACCCTTCACGAGAATTTTATTTTTCTGCTCAGACTTCGTCTTCGGTTGCAAATGGATCAAATGGGTCAGGACCGTTTTCAGTCTCGTGAAGGATTTACTTATCATAATTTTTGTTATATGATATGTGTGTCTAGTATCATAGGTATTTAGGTACTGTAATCAATGTAAATATGATGTAATTATTTTGTAAGGTGATTTTTTTAGGAGTATCAAAACTTTACTTATCAAAAAAATTGGAAACTTTCTGATTTATTGTCAAAATTGTAGTTTTGCGTCATTCGGGTCTACTCCCAAAGATCCGTTTTTAGTATTTCGCTGCCGCTATAAACTGATTACCGTTCAAAAACTTTTATTTTTTTAAGTGAAATTTTCTGTAGTATGGTCAAACATGCAAATCAGCTTTCTTTTAAACCATGCGGCCGGTCGAATTGCAATCCAGCACTAATATTATATCAATTTTTATGCATAAATTAGGAGAATGGCTGGACATGTTGACCACTAGTTCAACTGGTCGGATGGTCTAACCGGTCGAGGCTAATTTGCCTGAATTAATTTTTATGAAAAAAAAATTTCTGATATTTGATTAAAAGTGATTAAATTATACATTTGATAATTATAAATGATAAAATTTTCATACAATTAGAAGACATTTGAAATTTTAATTCAAAATATAATTATTTGATGAAATATACCTAGCCAAAAAATTAAGTACAGTTTGAGTCCCCTACGGAGCCATTTTTAAAAATGTTGCAAATTAGAGCATACAACAGTGACCTCACGTAAATAAGTGGGCAAGATGCGCACAAAGCAGTTAGACAAATGGATCAAACGACTCCTACACCAAAAATCAGGATGCCAAACGGATAACTCGATATACATTTCACTACTAATTCGTCATGCAATAATTCTAAAACAAATCGTCATACAATAAAATTATTTAATAGATTTGTACTGATCGCTAGGCATACAATCAAAACTGGAAATGACACTCCAAACATAGTTTCTCGGACATGGGCACTTTTCATATGTTTCTGTAATGTGCTATCTATTATTTGTTATTTATAATATGTTATTTTAGTAATTATTCATATTATTAATCTATTACTTTCTATTTCTTCAATCTATTTACTCTACCACATCCATAGGTCACTTTTTTTTTTGTTAAATGACAGCGTCACCAACGTTGCTTCTAAATTAAGCCAAAAAGAACGCATCCATGATCTAAAGGTAGGATCCTGGATGGATTAATATTTCAGATTGCAAAGACTCTTGATTAGTATCTTGCTTGGAAGCATTGTCTTTAAGGACACTTTAGGCGTAAACAATGTTATGTGCTGTGTCAGTGGCTTATAATAATACAGATAAGTGACTTGCTTTTGTCCCAAAACAGAGAGTTCACCTAAACAATTGTAGGCATTTTTTGTCAACGAATAATTGTAGATTTTTTTAACCATATGATATTTGAATATTCACTGAACTCATTGATCCATATTTAAATAGCTATTTTAATAATTATTTAACACTATTATGTCACATTCGAACTCAATTTCTATTGTTAAAATTGGAACAAATATCTTATTGGTTTTTCTGAAACGTTAAATATTATTAATCACCATAAAACAACGTGTGCTTACAACCAAAAGATTCCGTCGAACTAGGTTGCACAGATCGCAACCAACTGACATAAACCCCAAATAAACCGGGAGAACAAAATGGAGCAACCCTAAAAGCCCCCAAGACCCTCATACAAAATGGTATAAAGTTACGTTCGTAGAACTCAGTAAAATGTTGAAAAATCTAGTTGGTAATATTAAGACGGAAAAAAAGTACCCCGATGACACCACGCACCCAATCCAACAAGATAACCACCCAACCGAATGAAGAGACCCCAACAAGACCGCCCCAGCAAACCCAAAACCCAACAAAACCAACCACATTAGGAACTTGGTGATATGCATTTTTGTCTGCTATTTTCTTGAGTAACCCAACTAGGCGGTGGGACCCTCTATATATTTTCAGTTCAAGCCCTCCTTGGATTGCGTATCAAAATTAATTTGAAATTAAACATCGATAATATATGGGCTTGTCATGGGAGGAAAACACATCAAAAAAATTTCAAACATCGGCATGTAGTTTGGATCACTTTTGGACTTTTCACCCTCCGTAACTTAGGTGCCTAGGTGTTTATTTAGGTTTGTTTATCTTGTCCTTAGGGCACTTTTGGTTTTAGATATACTTTTGGAGTTATCGTGGAGTTTGTACTGAGATAGCGTGTATCATTGATGCGTTCTGATATGCGTTATCTGATACCTAATATACGGTACTCTTAGTACCATGGGTGTAACCTTGCTTGGTGGATAATGCTTGATGAGTAATATATTTTAGAGGTGCATGAAAGTGAAAGAATGTGTCTGTGGCTATACATGTAATTAAGCCTTTGAAAATGCTGCTTAGATATCACATGGTCACCTAATGCTGATCATGGAGAACCCCTGGATTATGACCCGTAAGAACTTTTAAATAAAAAAATTTCTTTGTTAATAAATAATCATGTACAATAAAACCTCTCTAAATTGATATTGTTGGAATCGAAGAAAAATATCACTTTAGAGAGGTTATTAGATAAGAGAGATTTATATTTTTTTTCCAAAAATATTAAAATTGAGTTTTTGAACAATAAATACGTAAGTACCAAACAATCACTTTGTCTATAAATTACCTAAAATTTTGACTTATAACGTTATTCAAATGATACACTTGATTGAAATATTTTCTCACAACAAGACGACGATCACAAGGACCATTCAAAGACGATTAAGAAGATGAATGATGATGCAAAATTTATCAAATGAGCAAGTTTAGCACAAACTAATGTCTTACAATATTTTTTGAATTCGTAAAATATAAAATATATGTTTATTTATTAAAAAATATCACTTTATGCGAAAATTGGGCACTCATCTCAATGAGAAAGAAATGATTAGCAAATAGGCGAGCACACGTCTGGAATTCATACGCTGCAAACCCAGCTTACATGGGTAGGGTACCTCGTAAGCCGAGATGTTGCAAAAAAGAAGAACACATGGCCGGGACAAGTTGGAAACAAGAACACAGTAGGAGGAGGAGGAGGAGACACTGAGGTACAAGATGCCACAGTGCATGGAAGACCAATAGCTCTCTCGTAGCCTAATCGAGATACTAAAAGACGCCAAACAACAGATGGAGATCACTTTATCAGATTATCAGTTTAGAGGAGATCAGAGATTTTACTGTTAGAATTTTTCAGAAATAATAGAGATCTTTCTGAAATTTTTCTTAAGTTTAGAGGAGAGATTATTAGTTTAGTGGAGATCACAATAAACTTAAGTTTTCAGTTGGTTAAATTTATATTGGATAAATACTGCTTCTATTAGAGGATGCCACATCCTTAAAAATTGAGGCTCATGTTATGAATTCAGCAAATAGGGAACAAAACGCGCAAAGAACACGGACACAGGAGATAACGTGGTTCGGCCTAATGCCTACATCCACGGAGAGAAAGGAGAACTTTTATTGATGAGTTTCCGAGCCACAAAGCCATACAAAACCTTAGGGTAACATGTCTTTATATAGAGACAAACCCTTGGTGTACAAGTAACCTATTTAGGTCTAATTAGGAGTCCAGAATCTAGTCAGAATAGGAATAGGAATAGGAAATAAGTCTTTCATATTTCTCGCCATCCCAGCAATCTCCACCTTGGCGAGAAATCATCTCGTGGAAGAACCATGAAGTTCTACCCGAACTTCAACAAACTCCACCTTGACAAAACACCGCCCCATGAAGAACCATGAGATCTTGCAAAACCAATCCGACTCCACCGACTCCATCTCGGACTATAGATAACTGCATCAATAAGACCATCTCAACTTTTTCTTCACCTTTTGTTCAATCACTTGGAGCCAGCCCCCAAACTCGAGCTTCTGAGCTTGCTTGGCCTATTCCCTCCAATCTCCATTGAACCCCAACTAGCAAGTCCACCTGCTGAAGCAAACTTGTGACCAATAGACGCGTCCTCTATTTTTCGGTCAGCCCCATGCTCCACAACCTCGAACTACTTCTCCGCTGGACTTTCTTGCCTCATACCAATGCTATGTGCCATAGCATACAAAAGACAACCTTTTGTTCCACCAAGTAGAACCTAGCATACAAAAGGCAACCTTTTGTTCCACCAAGTAGAACCCTCGACATGCCACGAACTCCACCGTTCGGCCTTGAGTGAGATACCCGATTCACCCGTGGTGCTACCAACGGCTTCGCATTCCCCATGCAAAACCTACCCAACACCTTTGACGTGCACGTCCCTTTAGACAACCATAGCAGGGCCCAGCTAACAATGCTTCTCTGAGACAACCATGGTTCCTTGCCAACCATGCCTCCACGAAACAACCATAGCTTGCTATCCATGTCTTCGCGAATCCCAACTCTACTCAAACCATTCATGTCAAGCCTTTGCTCCCTCATACGAACCAACCTCATATGACCTGAGCTTTTCCCAACTCCTTCAGACCCATTGATGTGACTCCATCTACAATAATGTGCCTCACTAACTTGTACGTATTTTCTTTCACCCTTTATCCCTACCATCGCATCCTTCTCCACCTTCATTAGCATACCTTTATAACTATCACTGTTATAATCCAACGTCCCTAATGAAAAGAGATTACCAGGATGCATTGGACTTGATAAGACAGAAAGCCAGTCACCATCCGACCTGTCTGAATATGTGGCCATGGTTGTGGATGCCAATCCCTCCTCGTTGTCTTGATCCCTAGTTCGTCCTGGATAATCCCCTTCATGTGCCCTTCTCAGCACTTGAAGCCACTTCCATTGAACTTCTTTGACTCTGACCTGGATCCTCTTCCACAACCCAGCTGGTGGCTCCTCATCATCCGCCAAGCACAAGCGATTCTTCGCTACCGCCTTGGCCTCCAACTCTTCCCGCTCTTGTTCCTCCATCTTCTCGGACTTCTTCTCCGAGAGCGCGATAACCATCCCTTGTTGCACGAGGAGATCCTTGACACACCTTTGCCATAACCTAAAATTCGATGAACCATCGAACTTCACAAGAGCAAACCTCGTACCGTCCGACATCCTTCAACCTTAGCTCTGATACCACTTGTTATGAATTCAGCAAATAGGGAACAAAACGCGCAAAGAACACGGACACAAGAGATAACGTGGTTCGGCCTAATGCCTACATCCACGGAGAGAAAGGAGAACTTTTATTGATGAGTTTCCGAGCCACAAAGCCATACAAAACCTTAGGGTAACATGTCTTTATATAGAGACAAACCCTTGGTGTACAAGTAACCTATTTAGGTCTAATTAGGAGTCCAGAATCTAGTCAGAATAGGAATAGGAATAGGAAATAAGTCTTTCCTATTTCTCGCCATCCCAGCAGCTCACACATGAGAATCACGTAATACTCGTGTTAGGCGAAGACATCACGAAGGATTATAATCTTTTGAAAGATTAGTGCCCATCATATAATATTTATGTCCAAAGTTTTGAGGTGCTATAATCTGAAAATAATATTTCTAATGTGATCATATGTGTTGTAGTTTGTGGGGTTCAATAGAAACTAGAAAGAGTTTACTAACCCTACCACGAACAAATTTTGAAGGAAATTCGAGAAATTGATTATTGAATGAACTAACATTTGAGCATCTCTCGTACTGTTCAAAATTATTATAAAAGATTTTTGAATCTTAGGTCCTTTCGGGGAGTCATAGTATTCGACCAATAATTTTCCAATGATTAACTTCGAGATTGTTCGTGTATTTAGATAACTTGCCAAGTGTTAATGCAATATCCGAATGAGTACAAGACATACATTGGAATTCCTATTATACTAGCATACTGAAGTTGGTATACATACATCCCTTTCATTATGTTCCTCCAATTTGACACGAATGATCATACGGGGTGTTCGTCTTTTTAATCCCAAGTGATCACTCTTGTTGACTAATTTCTCAATGCATAACCCCATTATGTATTTTTATTTTGATCCCAAAATTATATTTACTTCTCTCATATTTTTCATCTTGAACTAAAAAGATAAATATCTTTTTTCATTCATCACACTTTTCATGCTTGTTCCAAAGATAATCAGATCATCGACATAAAGACTAATAATAACCATATACTCCTTTGTAATTTTTGAATATCTGCATTTATTAGGTAACTCAAACACATCCCGTCTCCCATTGAGGGATCCGGGAATACATAAAACTAAACTAGAGGGCAACAAAAGCCGAAGGCAAACTGCAGGAATCATGTCGTCTATTTCACCAAATATCATGGGTCCATATGTAATTTATCCTTTAAGTTTCATGCTTTTGAGGCATTCAAAGATTAATAATACCTCTTAGGACATTCATCCAACAACATTATTGTTGTAGCTATATTGTATCTTCGCAGAATTGAAAACAATAGAAAACTCTCTAACAATACGAATTCAAAATAACGCATCTAAGAACAGAGAAAGTCAATTGAAACGGACAATAAAATACCGCAATTTTTGTTCAACTTTCTCAAACTATTTAAAAAATATCATGTTCGAGATTTTTTGGGTAGAAGATGTCATCCCGAGTTGTTATGCGTGATCACCTACTAGGCAATGGTATTCACACAAATACAACATACATGTAGAGAAATAAATCATGTGATTGATTTTTATCGAAATATACTTTAACTATAGGATACGATTATATATTGATACCTCATTTATATTCTATCTTGATATGCATTTAGATGACTTGAAAGAGGTTAGCTTATTCCGTTATATTCGTTCTAATGTATCATCGTGCAATTAATAAAAATTAATGGAAAAAACTATTTAAAAAATATCCTTTCAAAATAGTTGTTTAAAATTCTCTAACTCTAAAAAAATAAAATTTTAAAAAACCCCCAAAAAAATTCTCCCCTTCGAAGGTAGAGCTCCCTTTCCTTTCTTATGTATCTTCCTCTACATCTCCCTCTTCTTTTTGGCTCTACCTAGTCTCTCTTTCCTCCCTCTGCTGGAACATTGGTAGGAAGCTCCTATGTCGTCCTCTCCCTTCCAATTCGTAGCTCACCGCATTCCTCCTCCATCTCCTCCGTTTTCCTCCATCTCCTTTGTGGTTCTCCGGTGTTGGTGCTTGGCTTGTTGCTCACCTCCGTCACTCAGTCGCCTAGTCCCCCAGATCTGATCCTTCATCTAGTCCTCTCTGCCGGTTTCTCCGACCTCGGGCCTGGCTTTCCCCTTGGCTAGCCCTGGGTGGTCGCTAGTGTTTCCTGGGAGATTGGTCGCCGTTGACCACCCCCTCCCCCACACGAACTGTTATGCTTTATGTCTCCATTTCGTTTATGTTGTTCTTTTTTGTGTTTACTGTGATGTAGCTTATTTATGTGGTATTGTTGTTCTTATGTTTGTTGTCTTAGCTCCCGAGTCACGTCTATTTAGTAGTATATTCAGGTGTATGCTTATCTATTCATGTTTTTGTTTGGATCGGCTTTGGCTTGATCTGAGATCTGGATGGATTTAGATACCGTTCCGTTTGTTGCAGATTTAGAATCTTATCTCGGTTAAACTTGTTCAACCTTGGCTCTCATTTAGGTGCATCTCGTATACATTCAAATGCTCACGAAGTTGACTCTATGACGTAACCTTGTGGTTATTAGCCGTTGCTTGTCTCGGCAAAACTTCGCCTTGGTCATTGGCTTTCGTAGCTTCTTGACCGCCCATGCTTCCACCTGTGCCACTCTGCCAACTTCGGTTTGGTTTTCACTTTCCATTTGGTGTTATCATTATTTGTCTTTGTATTCCCTATTTCAGTTTTATAACTTTCTACCTTAATATTAGGTTCGCACCCCCCTTCTCAAAAAAAAATTTCTCTCTCTGGTCAAAAAAATACCATTTTAAAGAAATAGTCCACCATAAGTGTCCCTAGTTTATATTTTTATTATTTGTAGATCCCTGATTTTCGAAAATAGTATATGAGGTCCATGTTTTTTAAGAAAATATTGGTTTGAGGTCGCTAGTCACTGGATCAGAGATTTTTAAGAAGATCAATCCGGTGACTAGGGACCTCAGACCAATATTTTCTTAAAAAGCAGGGACCTCATATACTATTTTTAAAAGTTAGAGACCTACGAGTAATAAAATTATAAACCAGAAATCTCACACTAATTTGCCAAAAAAAAAACTCAGCATTACATAAGTAGCAACTCTCTTTAATGTAATGTTCCAGCAACTAGCGACAGCAATAGAAAGAAGAGAACCTCTCTTTGAATCAAAGTCTCTCTCTCTCTCTCTCTCTCTCTCTCTCTCTATCACACATCTAATCAATCCTAGGCTAGCTCCACTTTTGGGTCCCTTCAACTTCACTCCTCCTCCCCTTTTGTAGCTTCCACCTAGAACAATACCAAAGTTCGGTAGTTGCCTAATCTCTACATTTGGTCTCACTTCGCTTGTCTTACTTACGTACATGTTCCGGTACTCAAGGAAGAAGAGATTGAGACATCAAATTTCTCCACTTTCTATAATCTTCTCTTCTACTACTTAGTCTACTCTGTCATAATAACAGAGCCTTTGGGGTTCTTTCTGGGTCCATGAACTCTTCTGGGTCTTGCAAGTGAAGTGTGGTTGGAGAACAAAGATGGGACCAGGAAGCACATTTCTGTTTCTGGGTATTATATTTTTGGTTCTTTTGGTGCCGTCTCATTGCTTTCCTCAAAATGAAGGTATGTTGTACTCTCCAAGTTTCTGTTTTTTAGATCTTGATTTTGTGGGGTATCTTCAAGATTGTGTCTTTTGGGGGGAATGTTGTTTAAAATTGAATTTTGAAGTGTAATGAGTAAGCTTGGCTGCTGCAAGCTGTTTCTGTTCCTTGGACAGATATTTGCCAATGTTGGATCCAAGCTTCAGTTTTCTTAATTCTAGTCGAGTCCTTGTTATGATTTCCTCGGTTGCCTAGTTGAGAATGAATGTTCTTCATGATCGTGATCCGATTTTTGGGAATTGAACAGTTTGGGCTCTGACCACATTCAAGGAAGCTATATACGAAGACCCGAATCCTGTTTTATCCAATTGGAACGCCTTAGATGCAGATCCCTGCGATTGGTATGGCGTAATATGTTCGTTTGCTCGAGATCATGTTGTGAGGATGTATGTCCTGTTACCAGTACTCGTGATTGTTTGTAGTAGTGACATTTCAGTTGTCCTGTTTACTTGACGGTTTCATGGTTTTCCAATGTGTTACATTTTGCAGAAACATATCAAGGGCATCTTTACGGGGTTTTCTTGCCCCGGAATTGAGCCAAATCACATACCTGCAACAACTGTATGCTCTTTTGCTCTTTGTGCTTGGACATCGGCTTTGCTTCTATTTGATGCGTTGTCTCTAAAGCATGCTTTTGTTCATGTTGGTTCTTGCCAGAATCTTGCATGGAAATAATTTGATTGGTACAATACCAAAAGAACTAGGAGTCCTGAAGTACCTGGAGGTCTTGGATTTGGGAGCTAATCAATTGACTGGTCCAATTCCCTTGGAGATAGCAAACCCGACCCTTCTGGTCAAAATGTAAACATTTCACTCTGTGGTTTTTACTTGGTGTACATCAGTGGTTACTGCAAAACTTTTTACCATTAACATTTGACTTGCTGTGTTATACAGTAACCTGCAGTCCAATGGGTTGACGGGTATCCTACCTCCCGAGCTCGGCGAGTTGAAGCATCTCGAGGAACTCCGGCTTGATAGAAATAGACTTCAGGGGTTGGTACCTGCTAGCAGCGCTTCAAATTCCACGCCCCACATACGTGGAATGTAAGTTGATAATTTTCTGTTGGAAGCATATATATGCCACATTGATTCAAATGCATTTGTCAAAATTTCTGCTTGTCTAATTGAAAGATTCAGGTCAATCTCCCATCATTAGTGTGTCAATGAAGACTGTGTTCCAGGATGCGGTAGTTACCAAGTTCCATTTGCCATCCGAACCTAATATGTCTTTTGCGGTGTGACAGAGCATGAATCAAACGCCTTTTTATCTTTGAAAGGCGTTTGACTTGTGTTTTCATGTCTAGTGAAATTGAGTTCTACATGACTAGTACTCTTAGAAGATTGGGTAGCTAGATGCCTAGTCTTTGATGTCATTAAGCGACTAGTGCAATTTCTTGGTCTGTAATCAGTAGCTCTATTGTGTAGTATGTTTGTCCTCCGACAAGGCAGCAACATGCCTGGCTGTTCACAACAAACTAGAAGAAAAAAACTTCTTGTTTTGGAAATATACGAACTTGCTTCTGACATGCTGCTTCTGAACTTGCTTCTATTTCAGGTATGCATCTCAGACAAATTCAACCGGTCTATGTCGTGCACCTCAGCTAAAGGTAGCCGATTTGTCGTATAACTTCTTTGTCGGGGGCATACCTAAGTGCATGGAGACTCTTCCTAGGTATATCTTTCACGGCAACTCCTACCACCTTGATTGTTCTCTATTGATTGACTCTTTCCTGATTCGACGGCATGCAGTGTGAGTTTTCGAGGGAACTGCTTAGAGAATACTGATCCTGTACAGCGGACTCCTGCACAATGTGGTATGCTCTCAGTCTGTCTGAATTTTTGTGAGTGAACAACATCCTCGACAAAAATACCAAACTAGTGGATGCGTACCAAATATGTCAGTTCCGAGCTCATTTCAATCCCAATCTGCTTTCTGTTTAGAAACTCCGACGTCCGTCAATGCACTGCTGTCTTTGCGATGTTCAATCCCGATTTTGGTTGACAGTTTGAGTTGCCAATTATAAACTTACAATTGCATTCCCTTCTAGGTGGTTCCACTCCCCCTCCCAAAGCTAATCAAACAACAACCATGTCCAAGCACCGGTCCACTGACGCTGTGTCCAAGCATCATCAAGGGACAGCAAAACCGACCTGGCTTTTGGCTCTGGAAATAGTTACCGGGACCCTGGTTGGCTCCCTTTTGATTGTTGCCGCTCTAACGTATGTCAGGGGGTGCAATAACAAATCTGCTATCATAATGCCATGGAAAAAGTCATCAAGTCAGAAGGATCACGTGGCCGTGTACGTAGGTAAGCATGTCTACTAGCTGTTGCTACTATTAATAAGTAGGGTCATCTTCTGAAAGTTTGTCCCTTCAACATCATTCATTGTTGTTCAGACTCCGAGATGCTGAAGGACATAGCCAGATTTGGCAGGCAAGAACTTGAAGTAGCCTGCGAAGATTTCAGCAACATTATCGGTTCATCTCCAGACAGTCTTGTTTATAAAGGAACCATGAAAGGAGGACCTGAAATTGCTGTTATATCCCTTTGTATCAAAGAAGAACACTGGACTGGATCTCTTCAACTTTATTTTCAGAGAGAGGTATAACATGCCGGCCTCTCTATATACAACTCTAAAAAATGCTTCGAGGGACGGGCTAAGACATGGATGTCCTTATGATAGGTGGCAGATCTGGCAAGATTAAATCATGAGAATGCTGGAAAGTTACTCGGATATTGTGAGGAAAGCAATCCGTTCTCGAGGATGTTAGTTTTCGAGTATGCCTCAAATGGGACATTGTGCGAGCATCTCCACTGTAAGTCAAGTTTGTAGTGACATCAATCTTTTATCTTGTTTTCTTTCTTTGCTTGGAAGAAAGCTGTTTTTAGCTGAGATCGTTGCATGCAGATGGGGAAGGCTGCCAGTTTTCGTGGACAAGACGCATGAAAATTGCTATAGGCATTGCTCACGGACTCAAGTATCTTCACACGGAACTTGATCCTCCATTTACCATATCTGATCTAAATTCCAGCGCTGTGTATCTTACAGATGACTTTTCTCCTAAGGTGCTATTTTTTTTTTTACCTTCTTAGACTTTGTATTTAGTTCAGATTGAGCTATTTTTCCTGATAATGCACATGCTGCATTTCCATTAAAAATTCAATTTCACCCTGAATTTTCTTCCCCTGCTGCATTTCAGCTGCTTGATTTCGAAAGCTGGAAAAGCATTCTTGCAAGATCGCAGAAAAATTTGGGCTCCGTAGGCAGCCAAGGTGCTATCTGCGTACTTCCAAGTTCCATCGAGGGGCGCATTCGCGACATCCAAGGAAACATCTACTCTTTCGGTGTACTCTTGCTTGAATTAATCAGCGGGAGGCCCGCTTACTGCAAGGAGAAGGGAAGCTTGGTTGATCGGGTAAAAACTCTCTAACCAAAAGTCGATGATCATTTCCCTCCCCAGTAAGTACTCTTAGAAAAGAGCGAGCGAGCGAGCTACTTTCTCGACTAATTTATTTGCTTCACCATACTACAGGCCAAGGACTATATTGAACTGCCAGAAGTGACGCCTTATCTGGTGGATCCCGAGCTGAAGAATTTCAGATACGAGGACCTTCAAGCAATATGCGAAGCAGTAAGACTCTGCATCGATCCGGACCCTGCCAAGCGGCCGTCCATGGACGAACTATGCAACATGTTGGAGACCAGAATCGACACGTCCATATCCATCGACTTCAAGGCGCCTTCTCTGGCCTGGGCGGAGCTTGCGCTGTCGTCGTGATTTAGTCCCTACAGCTTGAAATTGCTAACACACTGTAAATCAAACATAATCAAGAATAGATTAACCCGTTTCGCCATTTCCTCGCATGTTCTGTTTATTGCCCTTGTATATTTATGTCATGCCAGAGCAGAACAGAGATTTTGTGTCACATGTGCTGTTCCCAATGTAACAGTAACGTGAGAAGTTCTGAGACACAAAAGGAACAGAGTTTCCTTTCGAAAGAGAAGAAAGAAAATTCAGTTCTTGAGAGATTCACTGCTGGTTTTTGTTGTTCTATGCATGGAATAGGCAAGTCTATCGAAGTGCAAGTCTAATTTAGTACTTGCAAATGATTCGTCTAATCGGTAACTGATTTGAATTCAGTATAAGATATTGAGTTAAAGTATTACGAATGTAAATAATATCATTGGAGAATCTTCCCTTAAATAGAATAATTTAAATATCAGAGATTATTTGTTTATCAATATTTTGCGATTAAAAAATGGTTTAAATCTATTTTTTAGGAAAAACAACAACTTTGACTCTTATAAAATCTAAAATCCAAAACATCATTAAATAAAATTGAGTATTTTTCCTTCTCTATCATGTTTCTCTCTCTCTTCCTTTTTCATACTAGTGTCTCAATGGAATAGAGATGAAATTTTTCATATTTATTTTCCATATATCAAACGTTTCCCTATATCAAATACAAATACAAATACAAATACAAGCAGGGTGAGTTTGTTTTGCAAAAGAGAGGTATGCAATTTATACTTGCGTTTATTTGGAACATTATATATATATTTCGCTAAATTTTGTTTGAGTCCCGACCAAAACAAAAATCACTAGCCAGATCAGATGCAATGAATAATAAGTGTGACACAATTAAAAACACTAAACCGAAGGATATAGTTGGGCGAGGATGGCATTCTAATAGTGTTATGTTTTTTCTCATTAGATTTTAGCATATTATAATTTTCATCGAGGTCTTCGACTGTAATCTTGCATTTATGCGAGTTAGCACATGTGTCAATTATAAATAACAAGAATAAAATCAACATCTATTTATCAAAAATAACTTTCGGAAATAAAATATTTGGCAAATTGCTCATTAAAAAAATATGGAAAATAATAATCAGCAGACACATTAGATAGATTTCCAATCTAAAACGCGAGCTATACCCCTAAAGAAAAAGTAGTACAATTATCAAAACAAGCCACAGCTCATACATCCAGAGAGGGCAAACTCGTCAATTGAACAGACTTGGGCCAGGTTTTAGCAACGACCACACTGTCACCCTCTGGCACGGGAGTAGTGATTGTCGTTGGGGTTCCTCCGGCCACCGAAAACTGCAAGTGCCTTCCTCACGGGCGGCTGGAAAGGACCACTCTTATCTGTATTATGCTGTCTGAAGATGTTATCCATCGCGAAGAACCTGTCGTCACCCTGGAAACATTACAAGAGGATCAGCTTCCGATGATTATCTTTGATGTGGATGAATGCAGTAAAGTTGATATAGGGATATTCATACAAACCTCTTTGTTTGCCTTTTTCTTTGTCTTAGGGTGAAGGAACTTTTGAGGAAGCTGATCCTCGCGCAGAATTGGGTTCTTCGTAATGGCATCCCTTCCGCCTTTAGGTAGAGGCAGCGAAAACTGCGGCAGAACAATGATGATAAGGAGAACAGGCAGAAAAATTGGGGAGTTGAAAATATCATGGAGGGGATTCTCAATTCCCGAAATCTAACCAGTTAATTTTAAAAACCATACATCACTTTGTCCATGGAAATGACATAAAAGTGCTACTTACTTTGGTACCACGCAGAGTGATCCGTGGCTTCCGTGCAGCCAAAACAACTCCATTTTCACCAACTGTAACAGCGACTTTTCTCAGAGTGCCCCCATTACCACACTTGGGACAGAAAATTCTCCCAATTTCTGCGGTAACAGTGAAGCAAGCATGGCATTTCAGAACCCACCTGCCAATGCAAAAAGCTCAAGATAAGCATAGAACCCAAGATGATGAATCACAGAATGATATAGGCCTGAGCCACTATTTTAGTCAACGCAGTTACTAAGTTAAATAAGCAAAAAAGAAACCTATCCCTCCTATTTTCCTCACCAATAAAAGGTCAAAATAGACTTTTTTAAAACAGTATCGAACAACAATAGCATTCATGGAACAATTTGGATGAACATTTGAGCAGTGCCGAAGAACTTCATCATCACAACAGGATAATCTCCAAGCAAAGCAATCTTTCCCTCTGAAACACACCAAAAGGAACAAAGGAAATAGAAGAATACTTTTACCTGTGTAGTTGGCGGATTTGATTCCCACCTGGAGCTAGCAGTCTTAAACCCATTTGCAGCAGCACATTCTGCATTGCAAAGTCACTAGTTACACAAGCAACACTGGACTCTGATAGTGACCTAAGCATCCAACTCCTCTCGCTGCTATCACCATCACCAGCATCATCACCCAGATTAGAAGTATCGAGACTTCCATTTGTCTCGCTTGCGATCTCCATGTGCTCCAATTCGCCATTAGTAGCACCAGATTCCACACAAACACACCCCTCATCCCCCAGCTCGGCATGAGAATTCTCATCACATTGTCCTTCTTGGACAGGCTGCAAGGTACTCTCATCCAGCCTCATTTGCTCTAAAACATGGGAGACATCACTCTCCAAACTCTCAACCATATCATCCTCAGAATGATCCCCATCCACAACATTATCACCATTCACAGAATCTGTCTCCAACAGTGCCTCATGCTGCTCACGCCTAGCTTTCCTCCGCAGAAACCTCCTATGCGTGCTGCGACTAACAGCAGGCAACCAATCACCTGCATCATCACCATACTCGCCCTTAGATGCATCAACGCCTTCGGCCACCATCTTGCCTTCAATCTTCACCTCTCTCTTCTTAGGCGGATATCTCCTATTCCTCTCCCCAACATTCCCGCCATCCCCAAAACCCTCTTCCCCTGCCACAGAACCATCATTCTCATCGCCCCTCATTTCATCCGATCCATCAACAACATCCAAACTTATATCCTTCACCGGCAAAATCCTGGACCCAGCATTAGCACCCCCGTGTTCTTCCTCCGTCTCCAAGGCCTCCCACTCCTCCAAATTGGGCACATTGTTCCCCCATCCCGGTAAATCCTTCTCGGGGAGCCTCTTCACTTGAACAGTGTGCACCGGCGGGGGAGCACTTCTCAAATGCGCAATCCCGTGGGCCTGCGCCTCCAGCGTGTAAGTCAACGCAATCAGCTTAAGATCAACGTCCGACAGCGTGTGCAAGTCCCCCGTCGCCCTCGCGAAATTGACAACTGCCGCAATCCCCCCCCCAAATACTCACAATCATTTCACACAAAAAAAAAAGATAATAAACAATCAAACTTAAATAAAGGAAATGGTTACCTTTGGTGAGGGCGTCGGGGGTGGGGTCCACAGGGTGGACGGGGAAGGGGATGAGGGAGAGGCGGTGGCGGGAGACGGGATCCCGGATCTCCGACAGCACCTCGGGAACCGTCACGAAGCAATCGGCGAGGCCGTTGAGCCTCTCGCCCCCCTCGATGACGGCGTTGGCGTCGACGACAGCCGTGGATATCCCCTCTCTCGACTTCAGCGGTGGAAGCTGTCGTCCGGTCGTCGGTTGTTGCGGTGGCGGCTGTTGGGGCGGTGGCATCTTTACGATGCTGCTCCATACTCCCAGGGGCTGGGGGGGATCCATGGTAAAGGCAGAAGATTTTTTTTCTTCTTTTTCAAGTGGGTGGCAGACGGAGTTAGGGTTTAAGGAGCTACTAGAGATTTAAGGGAAAGGGATTGGAGAAACGGCGTCGTGTGTAGTCAACTTGATGTTGATCTCGTTGATTCGGGCCTCGCGGCTGGGCCTCTATTGGCTGGGATAATCGTGAACTTCATTTGACCCATTTTTCCCGCTGGTTTTAAAAAAATACTCTGTAGGTACTTTTCAAAAGTTCTCGTTTTTATGAGTTTAATAACCCGGCGAAAATATTCGGCAAGTATTTTTCGTAAGCTGGATGAAATGTCCCGCTTATGAATTATGAATTATATTTTTTTTATTAAGTCGGACAAATTATCGGCCGATGGGAAGGGTGTCAACAGGTACGTAGACGGAGAAGGTAGGGTATGATACCCGTACTTTAGTTTGGAGAGAGACTTATACTATACTTTTGACCATAAAAAATTATAGGACAAAATAATCATAGATTTATGTTGTTTGCATAAATTAATTATTTAAGATAACTTAATATTGTCTAATTTTTGTTATTTCGTAAATCAAGTGATTAGTCTCTGAATCCAACTTCTGGCCTTTTTTTTGGTGAGGCATTATTTAAAAAGATAAAAATACCACTAACTCAATCCAAAATTACATATTTTCCGTTTATATTAAAAAAAATAAAGCAAGCAACGTTCCCTGTGGCTTTATTTATTTCTGGACTTTATTTTCTTTGTGCAACTTTCTGCATCTACTTTTTTACCATTGATTTTATTCCTTTGTTCAAATTAAAATTTTCCTACAACGAGAAAAATAACCATAAAATTCTAAGGAAAATATGGAAAGAAAAAGTAGAAGAAGCCAACCAAGAACTCGACTTTATTCAAATCCTCAATCCATTAAATATTACGACAATACTATCAAGCGGACGAGTTTCCCAACAAAGAAGCAATATCGCAAATAAAAAAAATCAGATTTAGCTTTTAAAAGCTAACTAATATATCTCTCATTTGGTTGACACTAAAAAAATAAATTTCTCGGTGAAATTTATCACTGGGACTGATTCTGATCGTGAGATTGTCTTGAACGTTTGTCACCAACTTCAATCCAGTTCTCAGATACTATTGAATAGTTGATACCGAATTCAACTTGAAACAACATCAATCAACAAATAAAGTGCTAAAGTTAGCGTAGTTGTCAGGGACGGATAGTTTAGAATTGCCCCCACACAAAAAAAAATTATGGGTATATATTTAATATAAAAAAATTTGCCGCCAATAATATTAATTAGTTTGCCCCCATAATTGAAAAAAAGATAAAATCGACTAAGGGTAAAATTGACACAACAAGATTTTAAGATATTTTTATTGGCCCACAAAAGGAAAGAACCGATTTGGCCCACCAATCACAACCACTATATTTTACCAAGAAAATGCTACCCACCTACGTAAAACCCTTAAAAGGCTAAAAGACCAAGACTTCAACTCTAAAAAAAACTCTTCCTCCTCCAAAAGAGAGACAATTCAAAAGCAGCCAAAAGACTCTTTTTGTTTTCCAGAAGAACTCAGTTTACGATTCACAAAGGTGAGAGTCTACCTATTTAATTTTTTATAGCAATTCAATTTATGTTCTGAGAAAAAAAATTATATTTAGGTTAGTTAGTTTGATGTGGAATTAGGTTGTTTGTTCTGTGTTGTGGGGAAGAGCTTCTGATTTTCGTTTACGACCATGTGCCCTTTGATAATTGTATGTGCCCTTTGTTAATCTAATAACTTATCTACAAAAATATTTTTTCATATAATATTTATTGGGATCATATAGAGATTAATAATGTCTATTTATTTTCAGCCATGGAAAGGTATTTTGGTAGAGCACCGAAAGCTCCTGCAAAGAGAAGATTTTTAGAGGTGGACTTAGAAACTCTTCCAGCAGATCCTGGTAAACGACACAAACTATCAGATTTTCAGCTATGCATTTTATAAAGAATCAATTGCGAAATCGGATGGGGGATGAATGGGTGAATGACTGTCTTGTAACATATATCGAGAAGGAGATTTTTGACAGTATCGATACAGAGAAGATCATGGAGAGATTTCAGAACATGAAAAAAAACTGCAACAATTGTGATATATTGTAATTACTTGACGTAAGATTATATTCTAATATCGTGAATATTTTTTTTGTCAATTTTATGAAGTACATAAGCATTTTGCCCCCGTAGTATAAACTTTCTGGATCCGTCTGAGCGTAGTCGGCTAAAATTCTATTATTTTCAAAAAAATAAGATGGTCCTTTTACCTGTTGGTTATTGATCAATGGCCCACCATATGGTACTTATTTTAAAACTCTTGTCCTCTTTCTGATAACCTATCAGTCAAAAATAAAAAATATGAGAGTCGAAGGCCACCCACTATTAATGTCATAAATTATTATATGAAGATGTCATTAAATAAGAAACATGGTTACTTGTTAAAGTAGTTGTTGCCATAATTCTCTTGCCTCTCTGTCTCACTAGTATTTCTTGAAAATATTTTTTATTGTGTTTAACCACTCCACAATTAGCACACTTCATGGTGTGAGCTCTAGTTGAAGGTCCAGCCTTTCCCTTTTGCCTCCTTCTAGCCTTCCTTGGCCTACCAGCCTTACGTTTGAGCTAAAGAGGTTCAAATCTCTCATTCTCATTCTCCGGTTCAAAATCTTCATTCGGGAATGGATGTACAATTCCTTCATTGGCTTTCCTCCACATCTTCACAGTATAGAAATCGTCCACATACAATTGTTGATCATCTCCACTATACATCAAGCATGCTACATCATGAATACAAGGAATTCCGCTCAACCACCACCTGTTACAAGAGCATGTTCTTATGTTTGAGTTCACGCCAAACTTACAATTTTTCGAATCAATGAGTTCAAACTCCCTATTTCTAGCTGGCAATATCTTTAGGGATATCCACGGACAACGTTCACTACAAGTTGTAGTGATTCTCTCCTTATCATTCTTCACATAACTAATCTTACAGTCGCCCTCAATCATACAATCCTGCAAGATACTCTTAAAGTGGAGGTGGTCATTAAAGTATTGACCCACTATGAAAGTAATTTCTTTTTCAGGTTCTACGTGGAATGAAACTCCACAAAAATCAATTTGCAGATCAACTTTGGATCTAGTATTATCATTATCACCATTAAACAACTCATTAACAATGCTATCAATATTTGAAAATCTATTATCGCTTTCTTCATCAATGACAAAATTTTCACTCACTTGCTCATCAATATCAGATAGTTCATAAACTAGATCATCTGAATCCGAGGAGATCACATCATCCTCCACAATAATTAGATTAATAAGGGGCTCACCTTCAACCTCAACAACAGATTCATGTTCAACAATAGGCTCAATAGCAGGATTATTAATAGGCTCAACCATATTAACATAAGGAGGTGGTTCACCTAAACTAACAAGAATATAAAAATAACTCAATTAACTTTACCAACAATACATAAAAGCAACCCAATTAACTTTACTTGAGACTGAATAATAAAATACATGTTACTTACTAACCGTTCGCAAGTGTCTGAGGATGTCACGTTTATTTATAGGTGTGGTTCACAACGCAATAAGAACCCAAGTCCAGTTCGCCCACTTTCAAGAAAAAAATGAGATTCGCCTTGATTTTTTTACAAGTGACAGAGGCAACGAAAAAACTAACGCAAAAGGGGCAAGGAAACAGTAATTAAACCCTAGGACGTCGCTTGCGGGTTAATTTCATTTATTTTTTAATTAAAAAGACAAATATTTTATTTTGGATTAAGTTAGGGTATTTTTATCACTTTAAATAATGTCTCGTCAAAAAAATAGCCCGAATTTGAGTTCAGGGACCAATCACTTAATTTACGAAACAACAAGCTAGACAATATTGGATTGTCCTAATCACTTAATTTTCTTAAACAACAGAGACCTATGGCTATTTTGCTCAAAATTTTATTGTTAGACTTATACCCGTATCCTAAGATTTTAAGGATTTTGTAGGGTCGTGAATTAAATGCAAGATATTTTTGATAATTTTAAAACATAAAAATGTAATTATATATTTTCCTTGATGGTTCTTTAAGTTAAATTATAATTATATATATAATTTAAGTTAACCGGTAGAAAGTTTTTCTAGGATTGAGAGTAGAGTATATTCTATGTGCGTTTGGTACGTCTTCTGGACAGTACTAGAGATATATGACAGAACAGTATTGTACAAACAAGTTTGTTCTAGTTGTCCTGTCATGTATTTCGTAACTTCAGTACATAAATTAACATTTAATCTAGTTTTTTGTTTGGTACGAGTGACAGTTCATTGTAAAATTTTGTTAAAGACAAAAGAGAAAATTACTGTCAAGTCTCTCGGGTTTGCTTAAATATACTCAAAAGTCTCTCATGTTCATAAAATATATTTTGAAATCCCTCTAGTTTGCTTATATTATACTTTCGGGTTCTTGACGCACGTTAGCAGCTCTTTTTTTTCATTTTTGTTAATGAAATGACCAAAATACCCTTAGAACAAAAATAAAAAACCTGATGACATCACTCTTCTTCTCATCTTGCCGGTCCAAGACGACGTCCACCAAGTCCGGTGGCCATGCAAAATTAAAATCGGCAATCGACCAAACCAACCAATTAAAAATCTGTTCCCCTTTCCAGCAATCAACCACCAATTTTTAGGGTCCTGTTCTAAGGAGAAGATTAGAACTTAGTTGAAGGAAAAATGGTTATGTTCAAAGCAAAATTAGTTACAGGAAACCCTAACATCCACTGGATCTTGACCGCTTTGACTACTCTTACAAAACCCTCCACCACCAACCCTACCGTGACCAGGACGCGGCTCCCTTTCTGCTCCTTCTCTGCGACACCCACCAGGACAACCCCCAGCTGCTCGCTGGGCTAACGTCGCCTTCCCGGTGGGGTACTTTTTCCCTACGTGGAGATGGCCGCGAGGTGCTAGAGGTTCGTCGGGGGCAGTGGTGGTAGGGGTAAGGGGGCGAGAGAGGTGGCGGCTTCTCCGGCGGCCGTGGTGGCCCTTCCGACGGTCAAGGTAGGTCGCGACAAGGAGGAGAAGGAGTGTGTGGTTTCGCCTCCCCTCCGAGGACCTCGTCGGAGAGATCCAACGGCTTGCCAGTTTCGCCTGCCCTCATAATCTTCCTCCGCTCTTCTCGAAGGTCTAAAAGGAGATGAGGTCCCGACGACGTCAATGAAGAAGGAGATTGTTTAATTGGGAAAGCTTCTCCTTCATCGGTGACTGTTTAATTGGGAAAGCTTCTGCTTCATCGGTGACTTCGTTTAATTTGGTATTGGTCATTGAAGAAGAAAGAACGATGTCATCAATTTTTTTTAAAGAGTAATTTTGTCATTTCAATAACAAAAAAAAAGAAAAAAATTTATTTAGGGACCCGAAAGTATAATAAAAACAAACTGGAAGGACGTCTGAATGTTTGTGAGCACGGAAGACTTTTAAGTATATTTAAGCAAACCCAAGGAACTTGAGAGTAATTTTTCCAAGACAAAATTATCCTCCATGACAACAAAAGAGAATATTAATTAATCTGAGTAAAATTTGATCATCATAGTTACATAAAAAATTATAATACCATAAAAATGAAATCCTTCCATAAAAAAATCAATATCAAAACTAAATCGTACAAAAAAATCCATATAAATTTGGATCATCGTAGTTACATTACAAATATTTTTAATATATCATCACATAATTTGACAAAAATAAATTTTTTTTGTAAGGGTATGAACATTATTAAGAACCCTTGGTACATGTATAATGTACAATAGAGTCGTGTGTTGAATTCTCTGATGCGAAGACCTCATTAAAATACTATCATGGTAAATATGGATGTATTAATCACTTATCTGAATTAACCATTTTATATCTTTATATAGTTTTGTATATGAAACATAAAATTTAGATTAATTAAGTCTATATACAAATATTGAAATATTTGAATCCGAATTAAAAATTTTGTATATGAGACCCGGAAATCATATGTTAGAAAAAATGATTAGTCTTAGATGAGTTAAACTTGGTGAAGAAATTAAAAAAGAAAGAATTTTGGGTAATATACTAAAAAATATTACAAGACATTTCTGTCATTAAACAAAATTTTCTGTCCCATAAAAATAAATGGGACAAAAAATTGAAATTAGAATAAGAGAAACTTCCAATTTTATAACGTCTATTTTCTGTGTCAAATATAGATTTGGACAAAAATTATTATCGAGTACTATCTAAAAAATGAACCAAACGCATCCTCAGCATCTCGTTACTCTTTAGTGCATCTTAGCAGGGGAATCGGTTACAGATCTATGTTGATTTTCTATTTGTCAAAAAAAAATTCTCCGTTGACTTCCTTTGTCTTTTCTAAAAGACAAGTTAGATTAGAGCCTATTTTTAAATTCAAATTCAGCCTTTGTGTCATTACATTCATATCAAGAATCTAGCAGTATAAAGTTATATTACATCTTTAATAATATTTTTTAATTCATAAATTTAAAGTGGACTAGTCATTATAAGTAATTTTATTACGATCCTTCCAACAATATTTAGATTTATTATAACCTTTCAGATAAGAAAATGAATAATGCAAGACCCATCATTAAAATTTCTCGGCCAATTCGACCAGTTGTATTATTTCGACCCTACTTGGCCGCTTCAGAAGAAAATTTATTTTATTATATTAAGGGTCCCCTCTATAGACGAAGATTAGAGTGCCAAAGAGAACCATGGAGTTGCTCATCCAGTGTTCTCTTCTGCTCTTTCTTCATTCACAGAGGAAGAAGCAGCAACAATGGAAGCACCAAGAAGCTTCCACCTGGGCCACGACCTCTTCCAATCATAGGGAACCTCCTAGCTCTAGGTGACAAGCCCCACAAGTCCCTTGCCGAGCTAACCCATGTCCATGGACCTCTATTTTCCCTCAAGCTAGGCCAGGTCACCACCATAGTCGCCTTTTCTCCTGCTGCCGCGAGAGAGATTCTCCGGAAGCACGACGCAACTCTCTCCAACAGGTACGTGGTTTCATCGCATCAGCGGGTTACATACAATACGAAGCCTATCTTTTTATAAAAGGCTCTAAGTCGTATCCTTGAAAGAAACAGGTACATCATGGACGCTGTCCGAGCGCAAGGCCACCACGAAGCGGGCCTCGCTTGGATGCCCGTCGGACCGACATGGAGGAAGCTCAGGAAAGTGTGCAACTCCCACATCTTCACCACCCAGAAGCTCAACTCCAGCCAGCACGTCAGGCAGAGGAAGATCCAGCAGCTGCTCGCGGAGGCGCGGGAGAGCTGCCGGGTTGGGGAGGCGATGGACGTCGGGGGAGCGGCCTTCAGGGCCGCGCTCAGCTCCCTGTCGATCAGCATCTTGTCGCTCGACCTGGCGGATGCGGCCTCGGATACAGCGAGGGAGTTCAAGGAGGTTGTCAGGTGCGTAATGAACGATGTGGGGGAACCGAACTTGGCGGATTACTTTCCCGTTCTAAAGAGGTTTGATCCTCAGGGAGTGAGGGGTGGGGTGGGGATCAGTTTCGGTCGGATTCTTCATCTCTTCGGGTCTATTATCGCGGATCGGATGGAGAAGAGGGGAGCTCCTGATGAGGACATACTGGACACTCTTCTTACCACCCGCGACCAGAATCCTGAGCTGGTTGAGATAAATGATATCAAGCACCTGCTTTTGGCAAGTATTATTTTGTATGATGTCGTTTACCGACCCAGTCTCGAATACAGAGATTCTGACATGATATCGGACAGGATCTATTCGGGGCTGGAACAGAAACAACTTCGAATACATTGGAGTGGGCTATGTCCGAACTGCTCAAAAACCCAACATCCATGGCAAAAGCAAAAGCGGAGCTTGAGCAGGTTATAGGGAGGGGAAACTTGATCGATCAGGAATCCGAAGTTTCTCGATTACCGTTCTTGCAGGCGGTCAATTCAAGAGACTTTCAGATTGCATCCTGCAGTTCCTCTCCTACTTCCTCGAAGAGCAGGAGAGGAGCTGCAGATATCTGGCTTCACCATCCCTAAAGACGCGCAGGTGCTGGTCAATGTGTGGGCCATGGGTAAGGACCCTGAGGTGTGGGAGGACCCTTGTTCGTTCACACCAGAAAGGTTCCTCGGAAGAAGCATCGATGTCATAGGTACATGCTTCGAGTTCATCCCTTTCGGCGCGGGCCGGAGGATCTGCCCCGGGCTGCCATTGGCGATGAGAATGTTGCATATGATGCTGGGGAACCTTTTGGTTTCCTTTGACTGGAAGCTTCCGGATGGGGTAACTCCAGAGAGTATGGACATGGATGACAGGTTTAGGATCACCTTGCAAAAGGCTCAACCTCTCCTAGCTATCCCTCTATCCCTGTAATTCTGTGCTCCAACTCTACTTTCTTAGAAGGAATTGTGTCACTGCAATAAAATTGAGCTCAAACGCAAATGGAGCTTAAAATTGAGGGAAAAAAATTAATTAAGAAACACACATAAACAGATTGAACGATTAAAATAATTCCCTATTATTATTGTGTATCTAAATGTTGGGAGTTTAGTCGATAAAGTTGTTTCTTTTTGTTGGAGTAATGGAAAAAGAAGAAGAAAAAAGTATTGACCTGTAACCAGTTCATTTTAAAATGCAGGTAAGAGATAGTGGAAACTCTATTGTAGATCGGTAGGAATCCTAATAGTTAAAATATTGGTGATTAATGGTGTGCTTTACTTAGACAACAAAACTATTCTGTTTAGCAATAAAAGTTGTACAACATTGCATATTGAGTGGGATTGTCAAGTGGCGATCTTTTATGTTAATGACGAATAATGTCAATAGATTGGCAAGTGAAGAATGATGCCCTTATAACTAAATTCTTCCTTGGCCTATTGAATAACCGTAAGCTATGTTTCAAGAATGAGGTTGCCTTAGATTGCCTCGAGATTATATACATCTAATTGGTTGTTTCATCCATCTGCTGAACTTAGCAAATTTTTGTATAAAGACTTTCTTGCATAATATAAGTAGTAACTTTGTTGTTTAAATCATCTCGTATCTGGACTTTTCTTTTTGGAAAGATAAATTTTATTCCATGACACATGCTAGAATTTGAATTCTGGACCTCCTAGATATTTACAACATCTTATGTCGTTGGACTACAAGTTTTTTGGCATCTCGACATTACTATATCGACTAATTCAAGTTTGAGTCTGGTGGGACCTTTGGAAGGTGACAAAGTCCTCCCAGTAAATATTTAATATGTCTTTAAAAGCTCGAACTCGAGAGCTCTTAGTTAAATTAAAATGATTTTTAATTGATGAAGTGATTTTTTTTTTGTGATAAATTGATGAAGTGATTGTTGATACAAAACTAGTAACTTTAACCTATTCTGCTGAGAGTAGGGCGAGGAGTCGCTTTTTTTTTTTTTTTGAGAGACAGGAGTCGCTTGGCATTTGGTCCATGCAATTTGCTTCATTCATAATTTCATACATTATATATGCAAGTTACGGTTCAAAAGTTTTTGGGAAAAAATTTATAGTTCCCTAAAGTTTGTCATAATGTATTAGTCTAACTCTTAGTCTCTAAATTTTGAAAAAATAAATTTTTTAGTTCTCCGAATCAAATTACTATCTCAAATGATATATGAGATTACCGAAATATCCTGCTCACTTTAAAATCTCAAATCATCCTAGAATATACAAACTTAAATTCCAAAATAAACTTCGCACACGTCAAAAAAAAAAAAGCCCAGATATTCTTCGCGTTGTAACAGGCATAAAAGGCAAAGTTTGACTATTTAAGTTGTAACTATAACAATTTCAATCTGTTTACAACAACGTAAGTCGAGTATGAAAGGACTGATCACATATCGAAGTTCCAGATATTCTTTGCG
This sequence comes from Hypericum androsaemum, assembly GCA_963995505.1. Lineage (NCBI taxonomy): Eukaryota > Viridiplantae > Streptophyta > Magnoliopsida > Malpighiales > Hypericaceae > Hypericum > Hypericum androsaemum. The sequence continues at coordinate 8,733,871 of OZ023188.1, forward strand.
ATTAGATTAGGTTTTTTCGACTCCTTAGGCTACCCACAACGGGGCATTTTGTCTGCTCGATCGTAGCAAAAAGGACAAGGAAAAAAAAAGGACGAGCGACTTGGTTTATTATTATTTTATATCTATTCTATCTACTTAGTAACACTTTGCACAATTTAATTAGTTCAAAGTAATTTTTATAGATATTAGTTTTGTGGCTTTGAAAATTCAAGTTAATTTATGACCAAAATATTTTAAATAATATAAAAATTATTATTTTTCATTCTCTATAAATAGAGCCAAATGTTGATATATTTTCATCACAAATTTCAAATTTCAAATTCTCTCTTCTTTCACTACATTAGTCTCTTCATTAATTACCCACTCTCTTTAAAAAATTTATACTATGGATCCTAATGATACTAATCATTTCTTAATTCGTATTACGAATTAATCATTTTTGTGTACTTGTTATAAATTTATATAAACGAAAAAGATAGTAGATTAATATGTGGATGAGAGAGAAATTAATTATTTATTCCGTGACCTAGGTTGGGATGGGTTGTTGTTGTGAGTAGTAAATATTTAGTTAGATTAGGTTGAGAATAGATGAGAGAGAAATTAATATTTTATTCCGTGACCTAGGTTGGGACGGGTTGGTGTTGTGGGTTTAGTATGATTTGTATGTTTTATCTTGATTTTAGAGTATTAAAGTGATGAAAGGTTATTTTTGTAATCTCAAGTGTCATTTAAAATGGAAATTGACCTCAGAGACTAATGAGTTCGATTTCTCAAAATTCATGGACTAATTAACTAAAAATTGAACCTTCCTTTGAGTACAATATATCAAACCTTAGGGACTTCTCAGTATTTTCCCCAAACTTTTTTTATTCTAGAAAAGTTTAATAAGCTGACCAAAATACAAGTAAGAGTAGACTTGAATATTGTTCGAATTTGAATACGTGAATCAAATTTGTTCGAATTTGAATTTATCAAAACCTTAAACAGTATTCGAATTTGTCGTCATATCAAAACCTTAAACAGTATTCAATTCGTATGAGAAAGAATTCGAATACGAATTATGACCCATAAATTTGAATCGAATTCGAATTAATTCCTCTTAGGATTATGGTTAGAGTTAGGCCTTATAGTTAGGGATAAGATTTATACTACCATAACATTGCAAGATATTTGTGTTAATTTTATTCCTCTTATCACAATTGTTGTTTAATAAGTTGTTAAATGAATTAATATTTAAATTGAACTTAGACAAACCAAGATTTGTTGATTTAGAATATGGTAAAAATTATGTTTTAAATCATGAAACAAGATGAAATTTTTATATCTTATGCTTTGAAATTGAATATTTTGTCGTTTGATGTTTGGACTAATACAAAGTTATGTATGTTATATTAAAATTTATGTTAGAAGCATAATTTCTGAGTTGCATAATTTGTTACCATTATCTAAGCATAATTTTTAATATCGGCTTCTTGACTAGCAACTTTTCTAGCATTGTCAAATTATCTAATGGTAAATTTTTTGAGATGAATATATTGGACATCAATGTCACCTCACGAGTTATATATATTGGACATTAATGTCTCGTTTGCTCTACTTGATGACATAATTAAATAGTAATGTGACAACTAATATGACTAATTGTATGACTAATATAGAAAAATAGTAAACTTTGAGAGAGAACGTATATAGATCAAATTATCAATAAAAATAAGTAAAGAATTTAGATGAGATTTTGTAAATTTTATAGTATTTAAATAGCTATTTTTTTACATATTGCTGTCATATTCGAATTGAATTTGAACCGAATTTGTTAATTTGTCGAATTGTAGAAATATTGACCGCATTCAATTCGTCTCTGGATGAATTTAAATCGAACATTTGACGAATCAAACTTTTAACGAATCTAATCGAGTATTTGACGGATCGAATCAAATCACGAATCATATTCTAAATATGGTCAAGTAAGAGTAACACACATGCCAAATTACTGGAGTATATTTATATGGAAAATGCAAGGCACGAAAAAATAACTGATAAGGGTAACAAACATCAGGAATGCCCAACTTATTTTTTTTAGAAGGATAGCACGAAGCCTTAATTAAGATAAACATATTACAATACATAAAGAAATACAAACAGAACATACGAAGACACCAAATAGAACATGACAACCTATCTAAAGGGAGCAGAGAGGCATGGGTGGAGACGAAGGGCGGATGATAGGCTACGAGACTCAAACGTCAAAGGCGAATGCTGCTCAGATAAGCTACGACTAATAATCACAAGGTCATATCGTAGATGCAACCTTGTAGGCAGAAAAGATTGAGCAAAGGTCGATCCAAGCAAAAATATAAGCAGAAAAGATTAAACCCAAACAGACCATTAAACAAAAGTGGCTCAGGATCTAAAACAAAAACTAGGACAATAACACTACAACAAAGATCAGAAAATATAAAGAAATTGGGGGTGGGTGGTGGGGGAGGTCGACATCAACCGACCCCCCTAGGAGCCACAGAAGGCCTGCTCAGACAAGCCTGCAAATGGGCAGCCTGGGAGAGTGGGGGTGAGACTGAGCAGAAGTTGTGGAGGCTGGGATGGTGGCAGTCAGAGTGCGAAAGTCAGAGTACGGTGAGACTGCGATGAATATAGGTTATGTTTAAGGCGGGGGGCTGAAGGCTGAGCTCTGATGGACGAGCTCTTAGGACAGGCTGAGCTCCAGTGGTACTAGCAAAGAATTGCTATCGTGGCTCAGATCTATATGAAATAAGGTCAGATTTGTGTAGATCTACACTGAGGGAAGCCAGTGGAGTCAAGGTTTGGTGGACGGTGGATAGGTTGGCGCATACACGGGGAAGAGAAGGTATCTTCACTGAGGATGGATGAAGGTGGCTTGAGATGGTGTGGTGGAGGTTGGGGGTGATGGTATGGTGGGCGACGGTAGTAAAGAACCCTAAATGTTTTTTAGGGAAAGAGAAAAAGGGATAGAAAGCTCCCACCTTAGGAGAGAATTTGGTAGAGAGAGAAAGGAAGAGAGAGAGAGAGGGCATTTGGGCACAGCCGCCCCTGAATGCCCAGCTTATTGGGAAACAAGAAATAATAAGCCAGACATTTTTCCGCTCGAGCATTTTCGTGCCTTTTTATTGGCCCATAACTTGGTTTGGCATGTGAACTTGTAGAGTTTCAATCATGAATGAAATTTCAATTGCTATTTGGACATCACTATTACCCTTTTTTGATGAATCCCTACTGCCCACTCTCTCTTCCCATAAGCTAATATTGGCTACCAGGTTTATGATATGGCATATGTATAGGTCCACTTCAGAGGTGAGATATAGAATAAAGTGTATATATGAGTCCACTTTTAGATGTGGAGTCTGAGATATAGTGTAGCTATGGGTCCACTTTTAGAAGTGGAATCTAGGATAAAGTATAAATCCTATGAATTCATACCATACTATTACACTCTTACCCTACTTTAGACCATATCCTAAAAGACCCTAATTAGATCTGTTTATCTTTATATATAAGGAAAACTAAATTTTAGTACCTGTAGTATCACATTTTTTGCAATTGGGCCATGTAATTTAAAAACTATCAAACATATCCAAGTTTATTTGAATTCTTAGCCACAAAGCCATATAACATGTCCTTGTATATATAGACAAACCCTAACAAGCAACGTAACCAATGTAGGTCATCTAGGAATCTAAAATAAGAGTCTGAGCAAAACAAAAAAATTTACCGCAGCACGACCTGGCTGGCGCTTGACTTCTGGCATCTGTGAGCTTCCAGCTTCTGCCAACCTATTGGCTACAACCAATCCTTTGGTGTTCACCAAGCTTGTCTTATTCTCGCTACAACTTCCCAATACTTGATGATGTTATGTACATGAACAATGTTCAGTGAAATGCCCGGGAAAGTTGTTGTCTCTTGGACTGCGTCGATGTCCATGTATATTAAGAACGAGTACGACAGAGAAGGTGTTGATTGTTATTCCTCAGGAAGCTGTTGGAATTTGTGGAGGGTTTGATGTTGAATGTGATTTAGAAGCATGAGAGGGGAGGAGGAGGAAGAAGAGATGAGAATAAATTTTTAAGGAGTTTTTGAAAAAAATTCTTTAAAATACCTCACTGCCACGAGTTAAAATACCTCAACACCACGGGTCAAAATATTTTGAAAATTTTAAGATAGGACTAGAAGCTACCCGTACCTGAACGTGACCTTAGCCTGATAAAAATTCAAATAACTTGGACATGTTTGATAATTTTTAAACCACATGAACTAATTACAAAAAAATATGATACCACGTGTACTAAAATGTACTTTCTCTTTTATAAATACTGATATATATTGGGAACTTAAAAAAGGGACAGGTGACACCTAATAACTTAGAACACGCAGAACATAAAATATATTGTACTCTCAATTCTAGAAAACCTTCTACCAGTTAAATAAAATTATATATAATTATAATTTAACTTGAAGAGCCATCAAGGAAAAATCTTCTATCATTTGAATTAAATTATAAAATTTATTTTTTATTATTTCTTATAGTTTTTATTGAACGTTAATGTGTAAAGTACATAATATCTTGCATTTAGGATTATTTGAATTTTATATATACAATTACATTTTTATGTTTTAAAATTATAAAAAATATCTTGCATTTAATTCACGACCCTTTAAAACATGAGGATAAGGGTATGAGTATAATAATAAAATTTTGGTCAAAATAGCCATAGGTCCTCGTTGTTTAAAGAAATTAATTGATTAGGACAATCCAATATTTTCTAGTCCCTCTTATTTTGTAAATCAAGTGATTAGTCCCAGAACCCAAATTTTGGTCATTTTTTCCTAGATGTTATTCAAAGTGAAAAAAATACCCCTAACTTAATCCAAAATAAGATATTTTCCATTTTAATTAAAAATTATACCGCAAGCAAAAAGACGTCCAATGGTTTATTTATTGTTGCCTTACCTCTTTTGCGTTACTCATTGCCTTTGTCACTTGTAAGAAATCAAGGTGAATCACATTTTTTCTTGAAGGTCGGCGAACTGCACTTGGGTTCTTATTGCATTGTGAACAATACCGGTAAACACTAAATGTGACATCTTCCGACATTTATGAACGATTGGTAAGTAGCATGTATTTTAGTATTCGGTCTCAAGTAAAGTTAATTGGATTGTTTCTATGTTTTTTGTTGGTAAAGTTAATTGGGTTGTTTTTATGTTCCTGTTAGTTTAGGTGAACCTTGTTCTTATTTTAATATGGTTGAGCCTATTAATAATCCTGCTATTGAGCTTATTGTCGTGGATGCCATTAATCATGTTGTTGAACATAAATCCATTGTTGAGGTTGAAGGTGAGCTTCTTATTAATCCAACTGTTGAGGAGGATGATGTGTTCTTCTCATATTCAGATGATCCAGCTTATGAACTATCTGATGTCGATGAGCCAGTGAGTGAAAATTTTATCATTGAAGAAGAGATTATGAATTTTCAAATGTTTATAGCATTGTTAATGAGTTATTTAGTACTAATGATGATAATACTAGATCCAAAAAATAGATTTTGGTGGATTTTTATTCCACGTAGAACCTGTAAAAAAAATTGTCTTCACAATGGGTAAATACTTTAATGACCACCTCCACTTTAAAAGGATCGTGCATGATTACATGATTAAGGGCGGCTATAAGATTAGGTATGTGAAGAATGATAAGGAGACAATCACTACAACTTGTAGTGAACGTTGTCCGTGGAGATCCCTAAAGATATTGCCAGATAGAAATAGAGAGTTTGAAGTTATGGATTTGGAAAATTGTAAGTTTGGTGCATCATTTTTTAGGTATGCAACGTGGGCGGTAAAGGTAATTGACCAAGTCAGCTTATTTTCTAGGAGAAAAGAGAAATTATGACGGTGTTAAATTTGCTCACTCACTCGAATGTTAGAAGATATGATGTGAGCTTATGTGATCTACATTCGGGAAAGTTAAGATCCTATGGTCATGATGGACTTTTTCAAAATTAAGTGATTGACATTGGAGATAAGTTGGGACTACTTGATTGTGAGAAAATATGGTCACTCATATTCGCATAGCAATGAAAGTGAATGAACATTTAATTGAAATAAATTCGGGGATGAATTTTTATGAGGGGAGAATGTAATACCCCACTCTGTTAACTATATTTGTACGACTTAAGTGAAGTATACTTGGTCATATTGATGCACTAGATTAGTTTTGGATTAATTGTGAGATGTAAATAGAGTGCCAAATATAGTTGGAAGAAAATATTTTGTTATATCGGACTACATTGGATGGTTCGAACATGCTGTGACAAGTTGATCATAAGTTAGTCATCCAGGATCAAAATGAAGTGACTTAAAATGGTATGGAAAGAAAAAGTAGATCTATTAGATTTGGAAAGACATGGATTGGTCATGCAAGCAATTGGGACCAAGCTTAGCATGTGGATAAACAATACATTGTGTTGTTGGTTCTTAAAGTGCTTTGGCTAGACTTCTTATTCTTAGTCTTTATTTCAATAAGAACTCTTGTTCTTACACCTTTATAAATGGTGTAAAGATATGAATTAGTCTTCTAAGGATTCTAAATCAAGCTCAAAAAGACTACTCAATTAATTCTCAAGCTTTATGAAGTTAGTTGGACAAGATTGGGCAACAATGACATTCTTTTAGTAAATTGAGAACAACATTCTCAATATATCTCCAAATTGAACAAATGAATATGATTCGAAAACTAGAGACATAGACCTAGAACTGAACAGAAAACAATGTTAGATAAAAAGTAAGAAGGTCATTGAAAAATGGACTCAAAGTACTGCATCATGATTGGACCCCATGGAAAAGGCAGCCAAACACCTTTCACCACTAGCAAGTTCATTAAAATTAGTTAAGGAGGTAAGTAATGTTGGATGCATACTCACAAGCACTCTTTTGGGACTCAGAAACTTGAAAAAATAGGAAGAAAAGTCCAAAACTGAGCTATAAATAGAAAGAGAAGAAGAAGTAGAGAGAGAACAAAAAGAAAGAGAAAGAAGAAGGTCAACAAAAAATGATTTGGTAAGTGATTTACGGTTTTGACTTAGACTTTGATGTCTTCAAACAGATTGTAGAGGACTCAAAGATCTTTCTAAAACTTTATTATATGCCATATTTGGATGAAGGAATCATCCTGAAAACTTGGTTAAAAGACTGGTTGGCTGGCTAAGTTCAAATTGAAGGGGATTCAAGAGTAAAGACTGGTAAGTGTATTTCTGCTTGGAATTGGAATTTTCATTAAACATGAAAGTTGTAGAGTCCCTTTTTAAAAATGCATCGTATATCTATTTTGGAGAAAGGAGTTTCCTTAGATAATCCATTTCTATTTCAGTATGAAAAGATTTGCAGGTCTTGAAATTGAGGTGGTTGAAGAAGAACTATGCGATAAGTGATTTCTTGGGACTTCCAAGTTGAATTTTGAGTATGCAATGATCATTCATGAATAGGGCAGTGGCATATTGATGAAGATACAAACTTCTTTTTGTATTATATTGAATTATATGGGCTGCTTGCTCAAGTTAGAAGTGAATGGGCTTATCTTATGCTCGGTATAATTCTATTAGCAAAATAGATTCTTAGGTGCATCTGGTCATAAATGATTCTTGTTTAGATTATGTATATGTGGGTTAGTTAATAATGGACCAATAAGTGAAAGGAATCAAGCTACATTGATAGCTTTGAGCTATTTCTGAAGTTGGTTCTTAATTGTGACTTAGTTGATTATTTTCAAGCATCAAAAGTAATTTGCTTGGAGAAGTGAGGAACTGACCTCATTTCGTCATTGGAATTCTTGTACAGAGTATACCAAGCTTCTTCAAGGTATTTCATAAAAGAAACAATTTTGGAAAGAACAGTTGGACGAATGTCCAAAGTGAAAGGAGAATTGAATCTGGGAATGAGCATTTACTGATCGTTCTTCATTAAGTAAGCGTATAGACCATAAAAACTTTGGTTGCTTAGCACATGTGCATGTTCAGACCTTAAATATGTGTGTTTCATGCATATATGTTTTGTCTATGAATAGGTCATGTGCATATGTGTTGTGTTTGGTCATATTTGGATTGATTGGTGACATATGTAGTGTATGTATGTAGCCAGCTAGAGAATATGTGATTCCTAGCTTGGAGCAATTTGTGATGGTATAACATGCCTAATTCTCTTGCATATAGTCTTGGATCTTTCATTATGTGATAGATATGTTTATTTCTCGTGAGAAATGGATAGATTTTTCTATGCTAACGAGGGATGTTAGCATATGTGCACATAAATTGGGAATATCTTAGTTTACTACTATATACTTAGTATTTAATTCTAATGATGGAGATTGGATGGCCATGTTAATATACCTATGCCGGAGAGGCAGAGGCACGATTGAAACCTGTTTAGAGTTCACCATTTGTTAACTATGTAATTTTGTGTTCATATGACAGGTTGTGTGATGGAATGAGACGTCACGTAATTTCCCCATAGTTTTATTTATGTGTGTCATATGATTAGTAGGCATTTTAGTATTTTCTTGAATGATGTGGGATATAGATAAGTTATGTTTCTCCCATATGTATTTGACATAACCAATATTTTATGTTCTATATGCTTACAGAGTATTTCTCCAAACACTCAACCCCTTGCTTCTTCAAGACTTGCATTAAGTCTCCGGCTTCTATTTTACTCATTTCTCTAGTAGCTCTATAGCCACAATGCTCATTTTGATCTTGAGAACGATGTAAACATAACTGTACTTCATTTTGTTTCTGAGACTCACGATTTTGTAAAGTAAAAATACGTTTTGAGGCTGACTAGACTCTTTTGTGTACAAATGAGATAGGGTCTAGTGACGGTCACTGACCATAGATTCAGGTCATGACAGAGGATCCTATCTTGTCCATAGGAGTAGATTGTTGCCTCTCTCAAGGTTGGCCAGATCTGACAGGTTTAGTAGGGTTAGAAAAGATATTATGTACTCTACACTGAGTATTTTGCTATTTTACAACTCTAGTTTTGGATTAAACTTTCATGGCCCTAGATGAGGAGCTTAATACTTTTTAGGGGTTTTGGTTAAGAGTGAAACCTGATACAATTAGAGGGAAAGGGGAAAATCTTGGGTTTTAGAGAGTAAAACTGCACAAAGACGTATTTATTTGAAATTTTAATGAAGGCAAATAATTTGTCCATTAATTCCGTAGATGATGATCGGATGGGGGGAAATTTGGGATTCTTTTTAAATTTACTTTCAAGAAAACTCATCCATTAACTCGCCAATTAAACAAGTCACATGAGACGAAAATAGGTTTGTTTCAATGACGTGGCTGTCCAACTAGAATAAAAAATCGTCCGGGCCTGAGCTGGGACTGGAGCTTAATAAAATTTCAAATAACTTAGACCTAATTGATGCATTTTAAACTACATGACCCTATCGCAAAAAATGTAATACTACAGGATACTAAAATATACTTTTTCTAATAAATAAATGTGTTATTTATACAAATTGCATGGACCAAATGGATGTCCATAAAAAGCAACTCCTCGCCCTACTCTAATCGGAATAGTTTTGGCTTCTACGTAAAGCACTCCAATAATTACCAAAGTTTTTTTTTGGTGGAAAATAATTACCATTAACTGAACCAATAGAATTCCTACCTATCTACAAGAGGGTTCAATTCCTGTGGTCATCTCTTTCCTGCCTTTTAAAATAGACTGGTTGGTCAATGCTTACAATAATAGAGAATTATTTCAACCGTTCAACCTGTATTATGCATATTTGTTTATTAATATTTTATTCTCAATTTCAGGTTCCCTTTTTTTGCTGCAAATATTTTCGAAACATGGTAAGCAAAAAAATATTTTCTCTTGAAATACCTTGTTTAACAAAGTTAGAATACAATTTCTCTTTAAAAATTGGGAAAAATCATTTTCCTTTTGAGAAATTTTTTATTTATGTAACAATAATTTTTTTGCACATCCAAAAGTTGAACTCACTTCGACCAGGCGCATCCGTGCCTTTCAGCGGCCTCAACCCGGGCCCCGCAGGAAAAAAATAAAAAACAAAAAGGGGCGATGCCCTCAAATAAAGTGGGGGCGAAATTCGCCCCCTCGCCCTCGCCCTCGACCCTTGGTTGTTTTTTACTTTTCTATCTAGTTAGTTACACTTGGTACAATGTTATTCGTATAAATAATTTTTTTGGATATTATTTATGTGGTTAAAAAATTTTTGAATTATCTGTGATAAGAAATAATTATAATTTATATAAAAATTTATATTTTTCAAATCTCTATAAATAGAGTCCAACACTAACATATTTTCACACACAATCTCAAATTCTCTCTTCTTTTACTATATATTATCTTCTTAATTTTTCTTGTTATATTATTTCTATTATGGATTCAAATGATCCTAATTTTCTAAATTTTTAACCATTTAGATCTTATAATCCTTCATCTTTTCTAACTTTCGAAGACAATCCGAACTCTGAATCTTTTTTTTACTCCCAGTTGTCACCAAATCTTTCCCAAATTCTGATATATGAATACCGTAGCCCACCAAATATTCCACAAAATTTGGCTCACGATGTGGCCAGCAACAAAAAACTTGGAAAAGGCCGTCAACTATTTGGAGTGTTAAGGAAGACACTGTCCTAATTTCATCTTTCATCTATGTTAGTGAAGATAGGGAGCGAGAAAAAAATCAGAAGGGTTCCTCGCTTTGGGCACGAGTGAGTGCTTTGTACCATCAAGCTCAAATAGAAAATCCGGAACAGATGAACGAAAGAAACGTGGAATCTATGAAAGGTCGTTACAAACGACTTAATGCAAGTGCACAAAAGTGGATTGGTGCATACAGGAAAGCATATAGTCAGAAAAGGAGCAGAATGAGCATGACCGATGTTGAGACCGAAGCATAAACAATTTATGCAGGGAAGAGCAACAACAAAAAGTTTAGTGACTTGGCTGTATTCAATGAAGTTATGTGTAAACATCCCAAGTGGCAACTACAACTAGATCATGATTCAACAAATTTCTCTCCAGAGAATGAAGAGGATCATGTAGAAAGTGGTGGAAGCTCAAAAAGATCAAGGACCACTGAAGATGGTGAATATTCAGTCTCCTCCAACCCAGAAATTCCAGTCAGTAGATCATCATCAATTCCTTGTCCTATGGGTAGAGAGGCCGCCAAAAAAAGAAAAGGAAATGGTAAGGCAGGTGATGAAGTTGCTTTAGAAATTCATGCTTTAAGAACCACCCGAGATAATGAAATTGAATTAATGAAGAAGAGAATAGAGCTCGAGCAACAAAAAGAGTAAAATAAAACAGAGCGAGCACAAAAAAAGGCTCAAATGAAGACTATAAAGATGAATCAATTGATGTTGAATACTTTACTTGCGAAAGAGCACTTATCCCCAGAAAATGAAGCGATGAAGCGCTACTTAATGTCTGTTTTGTTTGGAATGTGAATTTGTTCTTATGTAATGTAATTTGTTCTTATTTCATGTAATGTGTGCTTATTTTATGTAATGTGTGCCTATTTTATATTTTATGTCACTTCAACTTTGGTATCCAATGTCAGTCCCCCTCCACATGCTATTTGTCCCGTAGCTATTTTATGTCGCTTCAACTTTGGTATCCAATGCCAGTCCTCCCCACATGCTAATTGTCCCGTAGCTATTTTATATCGCTTTAACTTTGGTATCCAATGTCAGTCCCCCCCACATGCTACTTGTCCCGTAGCTATTTTATGTCGCTTCAACTTTGGTATCCAATGTCAGTCCCCCCCACATGCTACTTGTCCAATAGCTATATATTTGGATTAATATCAAACTTAAACATACACAAATATCCTTTCAAATGTCTCTCAATTCAGGATCAAGTTCTGGTTCAAGTTCTGGTGATTCATTCACCATTGAATTTGATGAATGGGAGGTACGAGTCTGTGATCAGAATCAACAAATTGATCACATACTCGAGGATATGCTCGTTGCTAATCAGCAAACGACTCCACCACCAAGGCAATTTGTCAATAGGGAACGCCAGGTTGGTGAGGAGCGCTTGATGAATGACTATTTTGTAGAGAGGCCAACGTATCCACCTGAAACCTTCCGACGTAGGTTCCGCATGCGCAGACCACTATTTCTTCGTATTGTGGAGGCGGTGAGTGCTTCATATGAATATTTTCAATAAAGATGAGATGCTACAGGTAGACAAAGTCTTTCAGCATTACAGAAATGTACATCAGCCATGAGAGTATTAGCTTATGGGACATTAGCTGATGTCATTGACGAATATGTGAGAATGGGTGAATCTACAACAAGGAAAGCTCTCGTGAAGTTCGTTAACGGTGTCATCTCTTGCTTCGGTCCCAAGTATCTGAGAAAGCCCAATGAACAAGACTTGGCAAGACTACTCTATATCGGAGAACAACGTAGATTTCTGGGTATGATAGGCAGTATTGACTGCATGCACTGGGAATGGAAAAATTGTCCAACTGCATGGGCTGGACAATATGCAAGAAGGAGTGGGAAGGCAACAATCATTTTGGAGGCAATTGCATCTTATGACTTATGGATATGGCATGCTTTCTTTGGAACACCAGTTACGTGCAATGATATTAATGTACTGGACCGATCTCCTATTTTTATTGATGTCTTGGAAGGTCGAGCACCGAAAGTGAGTTACATCATCATTGGTCGCCAAAATGATATGGCTTATTATCTCACTGATGGGATATATCTTGCATGGGCTGCATTTGTCAAGTCTCCGTCGACCCTAAAGCACAAGTTGTTCGCTCAACATCAAGAGGCTGCTAGAAAGGATGTGGAGCGAGCATTTGGAGTTCTACTAGCTCGTTTTGCATTCATTCGACGTCCATGTCTTCTTTGGGATAAGGATTTCATAGAAAAAATTATGATGGCTTGTATCATATTGCACAATATGATAGTAGAGGATGAACGAGATACATATCTCTATTATTATGATCCAATAGAATTCCTAAATGAAGAACAAGATGAACCTTTTCAGTTCTCTACTGAATGCATCGGAAGCCTATCATCCTATATGACTGCCAGAGAAAATCTTCGCAGTAGAGAAGCTCATAGCGCTCTCAAAAGTGACTTAATTGAGCATATTTGGCAAAAATTTACCAGTCCTAATTAATTATGTATTATGTAATTTGCATCTTCCGTATTTGTAATATATCATTTAAGACATCTCTATGTACTTTTAATTATTTTTTTCTAATTTTGTATTCCCATTTCGAGAAAAATAAAATTTTTTTACTTTGGCCAAAAAAAATTTCTTGTTAACTTAATTATGGAATAAATATTTACGTATATTTAATATAATTTTTATATAAACAAAAATGAAGTAAATAATATGTGGATGAGAGAGAAATTAATTGTTTATTCTGTGACCTAGGTTGGGGCAGGTTGTGGATGTGGGTAGAATAAGAGATAATTGGGTTGTGCTGATGTGGATGGGAAAGAAACTAATTGTTTATTCCGTGACCTAGGTTGAGACAGGGCATAAATGCGGATGGTCTTCTTTTCCAATTCATCATTCTTCTCTTCACATAAGGGGCAAAAATGGAGGATGGAGGATATTCATCATTTGTCATGTCACCCGTTGACCGGAATGTCTATCCAACCTATATGAAGTAACAGAAAGGTAAATTTTCTAAGCTTATAAAAGAGTGAACGATAATCTCAACAAAACCATTAATAACTTATATGAAGTCCTAAGGTTTGATATATTGTACTCAAAGATTCAATCTTTAGTTAAGTAGTCCATGAATTTTGAGAAATCAAACTCATTAGTCCCTCAGGTCAATTTGCATTTTAAATGACACATGAGATTACAAAAATAACCTTTCATCACTTTAATACTCTAAAATCAAGATAAAACATATAAATCATACTAAACCCACAACAACAACTCATTCCAACCTAGGTCACGAAATAAAATATTAATTTCTCTCTCATCTATTCTCAACCCAATCCAACTAAATATTACAACAACAACACATCCTATCATAGGTCACGGAATAAATAATTAATTTTTCTCTCATCCACACATTAATCTACTATCTTTTTCTTTTATATAAATTTATAACAACTACACAGAAATGATTAATTCGTAATACGAATTAAGAAATGATTAGTATCATTAGGATCTATAGTAGAAATTTTTTAAAGAGAGTGGGTAATTAAGAAAGAGACTAATGTAGTGAAAGAAGAGAGAATTTGTAATTTGTGATGAAAATATATCAACATTGAGCTCTATTTATAGAGAATTGAAAAATATGAACTTTCATATTATTTAAAATATTTTTGTCATAAATTAACTTGAATTTTCAAAGCCACAAAACTAATATCCATAAAAATTACTTTGAACCAATTAAATTGTGCCAAGTGTTACTAAGTAAATAGAATAGGTAAAAAAATAATAATAAACTACGTCAGCCCGAGCGGCCACGTGTCAGGAGCAGCCGATAGCTCCTGCACACGAGCGCTCGACCTCCCTTTTTCGTCTTTTTTTTTCCTTGTCTTTTTGCTACGATCGAGCAGGCAAAATGCCCCGTTGTGGGTAGCCTAAGGAGTCGAAAAAACCTAATCTAATCGCAAAGAAAATCTGGAACTTCGATATGTGATCAGTCCTTTCATACTCGACTTACGTTGTTGTAAACAGATTGAAATTGTTATAGTTACAACTTAAATAGTCAAACTTTGCCTTTTATGCCTGTTACAACGCGAAGAATATCTGGGCTTTTTTTTTTGACGTGTGCGAAGTTTATTTTGGAATTTAAGTTTGTATATTCTAGGATGATTTGAGATTTTAAAGTGAGCAGGATATTTCGGTAATCTCATATATCATTTGAGATAGTAATTTGATTCGGAGAACTAAAAAATTTATTTTTTTAAAATTTAGGGACTAAGAGTTAGACTAATACATTATGACAAACTTTAGGGAACTATAAATTTTTCCCAAAAACTTTTGAACCGTAACTTGCATATATAATGTATGAAATTATGAATGAAGCAAATTGCATGGACTAAATGCCAAGCGACTCATGTCTCAAAAAAAGAAAAGAAAAGCGACTCCTCGCCCTACTCTCAGCAGAATAGGTTAAAGTTATTCATCAATTTATCACAAAAAAAAAATCACTTCATCAATTAAAAATTATTTTAATTTAACTAAGAGCTCTCGAGTTCGAGCTTTTAAAGACACGTTAAATATTTACTGGGAGGGCTTTGTCACCTTCCAAAGGTCCCACCAGACTCAAACTTGAATTATTCGATATAGTAATGTCGAGATGCCAAAAAACTTGTAGTCCAACGACATAAGACGTTGTAAATATCTAGGAGGTCCAGAATTCAAATCCTGGCATGTGCCATGGAATAAAATTTATCTTTCCAAAAAGAAAAGTCCAGATACGAGATGATTTAAACAACAAAGTTACTACTTATATTATGCAAGAAAGTCTTTATACAAAAATTTGCTAAGTTCAGCAGATGGATGAAACAACTAATTAGATGTATATAATCTCGAGGCAATCTAAGGCAACCTCATTCTTGAAACATAGCTTACGGTTATTCAATAGGCCAAGGAAGAATTTAGTTATTATTATGTATTAATGGATGCCATCACCTACTTCTCCACTTCACCTAATTCTCCATTAGCAAGTTTAGTGGAATAGTAGGTAAGTAGTAGGTGGAATATTGACCTATAAATAGGACTTATGACATTACCATTGTAACACACAATTCTTGATCTATTAATGAGAACTTCATTCTCTAATCTCTTCCTTATTATTCTCTATATTCATATGCTTAGATTATAGATAATTTATAACACGTTATCAGCACGAGTCTCTACCAAGTTCTCAATGATTTCTTGAGAAGAATCGAGCTTAATTTTTGTAAGTATTCTTACAATTTATAATTATTCATTCTTGTTGGATTCTCAATATTATTGAAACATGTGATGTTTAGTTCTGGCTTATAAATGATTTTCTCAAAGAAAATAATTTTTAAAATTTTTCTTTGCAAAAAAAAAATCAGATTTATTTGGTAAAGATTTTTCATGAAAAAGTCTTCTGTTGTCCTTTTATAAAATAATTAGAAACCTCTGGGGACTTATGTGACATTGTCCTGTGCAAGCGGATACGGATTATGTCCTTATTCGCACATGCGAGAAACTCGCAGGGACTGAACTGTAATTTTACATATTGAACATCGAATCTGTCCTCGCTTGCACACGCGTCAAACGAATAGGTACTAAACTGATATTATCCGTGCCGAACAAAAAAGGGAAGGAAAGCGGACAAAATTACAGATTAGTACTTTATATTTTCTCGTATATTCAATTAATGACAGAATTACAGATTGGTACTTTGACTTTTCTGTGACTTCCGGATTTAATGGTTAATTGCAATTTGATCCCCGATTATTTATGAGATTGCAATGTGGCCCTTGGTTAATAGCAGAGACTTCTTTGTATATTTGCGAATCTAGAAAATACTGTTTCTGAATTTTTTTTAGCAAACTACATTTTGGTCACAGGATTAATTTTTAATATTGCAATTGGGTCTCCGGACTAAAATTTAATGGTTATGCTCCATTCCCTGAAGTGAATGTGAAAAAGTTTAATTATAGAGGCTAGGCTCGTGGTCTTGGACGTGGTAATTGTCGTGGATGATATGGTTACCATAGTGGTAATTTTAAGAAAAAGTCTCGCCACCTGAAGTGGGAGAACAAAGAAAAGAAACCACGAAGAGATGGTGATATTGGAATAAAAATAGAAAATTCATGTCATCGTTGTGGATGCAAAGGCCACTGAGCTCGCACCTGCTGTGCACCAAAGTATCTAGTTGAGCTTCATCAAGATGATGGCCCTGGCATTATGAACATGGATGGTAGCCCTGAATTTGGCCTAAATGACTTCACTCATTTGGATGTTGCTGATTTCCTTATTAAATAGCAGTTTAATATCCATGTTCTTATTCATTTCTTAAGTATATTTCCTTATTTTTTTCTATTATCATATTTTCGTTGCTTAAATTTAATATAAATATTTCTTTATGATGAGTACGGAATTGGCACGAGTTGGCTCATATACTCGAGAAAGAGATCTGTCTTTAGCAGATAGTGCCACAACACACACCATACTTAAGGATGATAAATATTTCCTTCATTTGCAAATGCTAGAGGCAAATGTTAGTACTATATCAGGTACTGCAAATTTAATTGAAGGCTTCGGAAGAGCTAATTTATTATTACCTGGAGGTACGAATTTTTGCATAAATAATGCATTATATTCTCCTAAGTCTCAAAGAAACTTATTAAGTTTCAAAGATATACGCCAAAATGGGTATCATGTTGAGACAACAAATGAAGGAAACAAAGAATATTTGTATATTACAAATATTGTTTCGGGTAAAAAGTGTGTGTTGGATGACAGGACGAAGTTGGGGTCGGCATCTTCATCGTCATCGATGGCGTCGTCCTCGCTTTCGTACAATCTGCCTCTCCTCTCCGTACAATCTCGTCGCCCAAGAAATGGGTTTTTCCTTCTCTGGAGCTGGGGGGGGGGGGGGGGGGGGGGGGGGGGGGGCGAGAGAGAGAGAGGAGGAGTGGGTAGGAGACAGAGGAAGATGAAAGTATATGAGGGGTAACTGATATCGGTTTTTTTGAAATATTATGAATAAATCAGTGACTATTTTAATATTTGTCACAGTGCTATGTCATGTTTACAAGTGTGACGTGGCATACCACGTTGTTAGTAAAACGTCGTCGTTTCAACCAGCTCGGTTCGGGCAGGTCTGGGCAGCTGGCCGTGGACCTAAGTGATGTAAATTGGGTGAGGTTTGACTCGATTGATGAGTTTTTTACTACATGGTACTAAAGTAATTTTTCGTAATACTAGACTTTTTCCTTTTTTTTATTCATAACATTCAGTGATTAGCATTTATTATTCATAAGGACCAGCGACGCCCCGCTAACAAGCACTTAGACTCACTATCTATAAAATTGTTATAGTTTAACTAATGAACTCGAGTTTGAGTTATAAAAACACGCTAATTTTTTTACTATCTTATCAATATATGATGACGGTTTTCACCAATATGATGTGATTCTGAGGAAGACATTTGTAGTCTTATATTTCTTTTTTGTTTACTTTCGTCATTCTTGGATGCACAATGCCACACTCTGCATGTTTAGTGAGATTTAATTTTTTGACATATATTTAGTATGATGTATTGACAAGACCTGATTTTGCTATGTTAATCGCCTCTTCATGTCATCTTATACGATTTATTGGCCCTCCAATTGTTACATTATTAGTCTTATCTGGTTTCTTCGTTGACTTTCACATTATTAGATGCACAATTCCACAATTTAGGAAAAAATAAACTGAAGTTGTGACGGATAGTTTTTTTAGGTGCAAGTCAACCAGTAATTCACTTGTGAAAAGTTAGAGAGAGAGAGAGGAGGAGTGGGTAGGAGACAGAGGAAGATGAAAGTATATGAGGGGTAACTGATATCGGTTTTTTTGAAATATTATGAATAAATCAGTGACTATTTTAATATTTGTCACAGTGCTATGTCATGTTTACAAGTGTGACGTGGCATGCCACGTTGTTAGTAAAACGTCGTCGTTTCAACCAGCTCGGTTCGGGCAGGTCTGGGCAGCTGGCCGTGGACCTAAGTGATGTAAATTGGGTGAGGTTTGACTCGATTGATGAGTTTTTTACTACATGGTACTAAAGTAATTTTTCGTAATACTAGACTTTTTCCTTTTTTTTATTCATAACATTCAGTGATTAGCATTTATTATTCATAAGGACCAGCGACGCCCCGCTAACAAGCACTTAGACTCACTATCTATAAAATTGTTATAGTTTAACTAATGAACTCGAGTTTGAGTTATAAAAACACGCTAATTTTTTTACTATCTTATCAATATATGATGACGGTTTTCACCAATATGATGTGATTCTGAGGAAGACATTTGTAGTCTTATATTTCTTTTTTGTTTACTTTCGTCATTCTTGGATGCACAATGCCACACTCTGCATGTTTAGTGAGATTTAATTTTTTGACATATATTTAGTATGATGTATTGACAAGACCTGATTTTGCTATGTTAATCGCCTCTTCATGTCATCTTATACGATTTATTGGCCCTCCAATTGTTACATTATTAGTCTTATCTGGTTTCTTCGTTGACTTTCACATTATTAGATGCACAATTCCACAATTTAGGAAAAAATAAACTGAAGTTGTGACGGATAGTTTTTTTAGGTGCAAGTCAACCAGTAATTCACTTGTGAAAAGTTAGAGTTTATGTATTCAACTCAAAATCTTAAAGCATTCAATAAATAGAGTGTAATTCATGCTCTAACACACCCTCACATGAAGCATCTTTGTGTTTTTTGGCCGAAGTTTGCAAAGTTTTGTATAAAGCCATCGAGACTTCAACACTTTTTCTTACATGTTATCAATTTGAGTCACGCGACATGTTCTCATACAATATTATAATCTTCATATTTAAATTTTTTAGGTTATATTTAAGTTTTAACCATAAACGTTAAGATAATTGGTAAATAAAGTATAATTCAAAGTCTAGAGACATCCTTTGTATTTTTATTCAGAATATTCAGTGATTAGCATTTATTATTAATAAGAACTAGAGACACTTACGAGATCAACTAACAATTAAATTATTTTAGTTTAACTAAAAAAATCAAGTTCGAGCTATCGAAACAAGCTACTGTTAAAAACTAATTGGAAGAATTCTCTACCAATAAAATGTCATATTCAGTTTGAACCTATAGTAGTTAACCCAGTAGACATATCTGGACCATGTAGTTTAAAAATAAACCAGATATACCCTTGGTGAAAATTATGAATTCAAATCTTATTTAAGTTGTTTTCCCGTGAAATTTGTTCTCCGAGAAAAGGTTTTTGCAACTTTCTTGTATTTGTTATTTAATGGAAATCATTTTGCAGGAAATTCAATTTCTTTTTCATAGAATGTTTTAAATTTTTTTTAAAATATGAAGAACATTTTTTTATAAAAAAACGCTTTCCTAAAACTACTATTGCACTGCTGGCTTTTATATATTATATTCTTGATTTTTTATTTGTTAAGAACTCACATTTTTTTCGTAAAATGGTAATGCTTTGTGAAGCTACTTTTAAGTTATAACTATCTTAATATTCATAAAAAATAATAATATTTTCAAGACTTGCAATTTCAACTCAATACAATCGATTTTCTTGTGATTGTATATTCATTATTTGTTGTACTATATCACAATTGAGTATGACAGAATACTAAATTATTGTTCGATTAATCATGAAACACCATATTATCCATTGTTATTTTATTTACTATTATTAGTAAAATATAATTATTTATTATATTTACTAAAATATATATATATATGTTATTTTAATTAGTTCAACATTTTTATAGATCAATTTAAAAAATTTATCCAACTAGCTAGAACTTGATAGATAACAAAAAATAAAATTTTAACCACTTTTCAAATGTATAAACAAATTGCCAAAATCAAATTCTACTGACTTTTAAACTTTTACCCAAAAAACTTAAATGTATGTTTTTCATGGAAAATAAATTCCTTTCTGGGAAATGTATATCCCTGTAATTTCACTGACTTTTAAAGCTATTGTCCAAACAACTTAAATGTATGCTTTTCATGGAAAATGCAGTCTTTTCTAGGATATGCATATCCATGTAATTTCGCTTTCATTGGAATGGTTTTTATTTTAAAGAAGGGTATTTTGGTCATCCCATATGATATTTAAAACAGAATTTGAAATTATTTAACATATTTGATTTCTCAAAAGTTAAGGACTAACTTACTAACGTTTGGACTTCTCAGTACATTATATAAACCTTAGAGACAAGAGAGTTCTTTTTCCAATTACTTAAGTATTGAACTTTTTCAAGGTTTATTTGGTATTCAATTAAAAACCTTTGTTAGGAAAAAAATGAGGGTAATGTTGACAAAGTTAAAATTCTTGCAAATTTTAACTCAATGAATTTCATTTCAAATGGCATGTTTACTAGTTGTGAGTGTGATAAGCTTGTTTGTAAGTGTTTAAAATCATTTTGGATCAGCTGAATAGTCTATGAATATTAGTATGTGGTATGTATATCACTCTTATATTCCCAAATCAGGGTTTACAAAGACTATTCTGTTTTGTATTAAAAAACTCTACTCTACTTATTATTAATTTATGCCCTAAACAATTTGTGTCAAATAAAACTGTTATCCTTGAACCATGCGAAACTACATCTTAACCACCATGTCTCCTATCATCACGCGCTTAGTTACGTATGTCCATACGTGGATTTGACACGAATTCAACGTCTGTATCTGCTATTCATGAATTGAAACGTCTTCATAATAATTATATTGTCAGTATAATTAAATACGTCGTTCTTAATATAAATAATTAAAAATCATATAGTAATTGATCGGACGTCTTATTTTCAACACTAATGGGAATTTCGGGGGTAGGAACACCAGATAATAATGACATTTTTGTAATTTTGCACCAATTTCTAAGCTAAATATTGATTCCTTTTATGTCAAATTTTTTATTTGGAAAAAGTCATTTTAGTATCTTGTAGTATCGCAAAAAATTACTTTAGTATCCTATGGTAAAAAATCCATCAATCGAGTCAAACTGCAGCCAATAAACATCGCTTAAGTCCACGGGCAATTTCCCGGACCCTGCCAGTCCACATATGTTAGCCACGTGGTTTTTGGTGCTGACATGGCATTGACACGCGGACATTCTTTCTCCTCCCACTCTCCTTCCTTCATTCCTTCCTTCTTCTGCCCCCTTTTTCTCTCCTCCCTCACTTTGGCTTAAAATCTGTCTCCCAACCAAAGCCTTGGCCCTTCTCCTCCTGCTCTCTTCCCCACCCTCTTCACCTCCCTTAAAAGCCCATGCCTCCCTTTCATCATCAACACAAGAAAATGAAAGAACCCACATCTATCTACGATCAATCCCAAGAACTACACTTCGTCCTCTGTCCTCATCCATTAATCAGTCAAAGTGGTAGCTTAAATTTAGGAACCAACCCGCAACCACAGTTTATTCAACACAAACGAGCTCCATCCACGAACCTTAAAAATCCTAATCAAGAGAAAAAAAAGAAAACATATCCCTAGGGCTAAAATTGGCCCTGAGCGGTGACTTGCTGACCTCGACGTCAAACGAGTCGTACCTCTTGAACAGCTCCATCACCATCAATTGCGACACCAGCACCATGAAGTCCTTCCCGGCGCACTGCTTGTTCCCCACGGACGGCGCCTCGATCTCCGGCCCATTCAACCACAGCACGTGCCTTAATAGCAGCTCCCCTTTTTCCCTGATGAATCGGTCGGCCACGAACTCCTCTGCCCGGTTGAAGATCTTCGGGTCCCGGGTTGCAAATGGCTGGTACCCGAAGGGTGGAGAAAGAAAGGGGGGAGAAGGAAGGAAGGAGAGTGGGAGGAGAAAGATTATCTGCGTGTCAATGCCACGTCAGTACCAAAAACCACTTGGCTAGCCTATGTGGACAGGCAGGGATCGGAAAGCTGCCCGTGGACTTAAGTGATGTTAATTGGCTGTGGTTTGACTCGATTGATGAATTTTTTATCATAGAGTACTAAAGTGATTTTTTGCATATCACATAGTACTAAAATAGACTTTTTTTTTATTTTCAGTAGTCCGCATATCAACAATATAGTTATCCAAGTAACCAACCAGCCTCAAGATATATATTTTTTTTTTGAATGGTGGGGGTGTTAAAACACCTATTTATTTATAATAATCAAACGTCTAAAGGAACCAACCTGCCTACTCCTATACAGTGTTGATCCAAAAGCAAAACACAACCATCGGGCGGATGATCTACAACAAGAAAACCTAAAGAAAAATTGAAAGCAAAATTAGACAATCAATCTGTTATTTCATTGTCTTCGCGAAAATAATGTATAACCTCCACATGCCAGTTATGTGGAAAAACTTAGTTAATCCAACTAACTTTTTAATGTCTTCATTCTGGTCACCTAGTGTTGCATGGAAAACTTTCGAGAGTGTCAAAGAAACGAACTCGAGACGGTCCGGAGTGGTCGTCCCAAGGGCGATCCTAACGAGCCGTAAAAAAGTAAAAAGTAAAAGGAAAATGAGTAAAGGGATAGAGAGCCCAACCTTGTTAAGGTTATCTTCAATAAAATCCTAATTTTGCCCGGTCTCTTGGTGTCCTAGCTCATCTAGGTCTCCTTGACTCGTGTTGTGGCCAATATCGCTTCTCCAATCTGGACCCGAAATTGCTAACTCCCCTACCTAGAGGGAGATCACTGACCATCTCGGTCAGACCACTCTATCGCTAACCACCACTGGTCGAAATGTCAAAATCACTGACCGCTACCAGTCCAAAAGTGAATCGCTAACCGAAGGAACCCGCTATATCACTGACCATTACTGGTTGAACCTTAATATCACTAACCATCTATGGTCAGGCGCATATCGCTGATCGAAGGAACCCGCTCTCTCCGAACTCGCTTCATGTTGCTAACTTCGAGCACCCAAACCAAGTTATCGACTCCACACACCCAAGGCACTCCACACACCCCAGGCACTACACCTAAGGTACTCAATGGTCTCTCGAACCCAAATCAAGTCACCGACTTCATGTACCCAAGGTACTCCAGCGACCTCTCGTACCCAACCTTGAAGATACACTTTTACGCTTCAACAATTGATGTAGACGGTCAGATCGCATTACCGTTGACCGATACTGGTCAAGAAGAAAATTTCTGACCCTTAGAAGGCAATCCATATCGCTGACCAGTCTTGGTCCGACCGGTCCATTGTTGACCATTACTGGTCAGATTGAAAAATCACTGACCAAAACTGGTCACTGATTTCAAATTCAAACTACTTTTTGTCCCTCTTCCACTTTGAATTGGAAAAAGTCATAAACTACAAAATTGTAGATCAATGTCTTGGCTTTCCATCGAAACTTAAATCACTTCCATTGGAGGTCTGAGTCACAAGATATGGTTGATTTACTAATGATGCGTATTGTGAGGCAGCTCCCTCAAGCCAATGAGCATCCGACCTCTCCAAGTGAGTGACCCAACTTGAGAAAGGCCTTCCACCCGTAATAAGTGTCGAGCCCGACCTAAAGGAGTTCCACCTAACTTAATGCCGAGGATACCAAGGTGACTTAAGGTCGGGGATAACTAAGTTGCCTTACCCTGAGGGTACCTAAGGTGATTTAAGACCAAGGGTATACAAGCCGATTTAAACCTGAGGGTACCCAAGCGGACTTGAGCCTACCCAGCCAAGGCAAGTAGAACTCCAGTACAGGTACCTGCATGATTTCCCTAGTCGACCCCGAACTCCCAACAAGTTATTTTTGCACTTCAACACCTAAAAATCTAAAAGTTCAAGATAGTTTTGTATGTTCTTCGACTTTTCAAACCCATCATGACTATGTCAGACCACGATCCGGTTTTGAACTGAATTAACCACAGTTTAACCACAGTTCTGAGTCAAAGCCATTGACTATGGTTTTAGTTCAAAAGTAATAATTGAACCATGGTTGAAATTTGTGATAAAACCATAATACATATGATTTAACCATCGGTTCAATCTTTAGTTTTTGGGTAAATTACCCTCAGGTCCCTGGTTAATAATTTTATTACTCGTAGGTCCCTGACTTTCAGAAATAGTGTATGAGGTTCCTATTTTTTTAGAAAATATTGGTCTGAGGTTCCTAGTCACCGAATCTGAGATTTTCTCCAGAAATTTTTAAGAAGATCGATCCGGTGACTAGGGACCTCAGACCAATATTTTCTTAAAAAATAGGAACTTCGTATACTATTTTCGAAAGCTAGAGACCTGTGAGTAATAAAACTATAAATCAGAGACCTGCGAGTAATTTTCCCTTAGTTTTAATATTCGACTGAACTGGTGATTTAAAACACTAGTCAGTTCAAGCTTATCTACTGTCTGATCCAAACGTCAGCACTTATCCCATCGTGGGGTCCAGATTCAGTTGGGACAAGTCTTGTCCCCACTTATGGGAATCAAAAGGAGATTGGGTGGGAATCTAGGTAATAACAAGAAATCAGGGGCAATATTAGAAAATCACTATTAACCAAACATAGCTACAAATTAGGGATAATACAATTATGGAAATATTAAAAAAGAAAAAAAAATAAACAAAGCAATCACGTAAGTAAAAGGTCTGCAGAAACTCTAAACCTTTTGAATTGTTATCAATACCTTAAAACATGTATACCAATGTAATTCGTATAACGCACCAATATCATTTGTATAACGTACACTGCAGAAACTCTAAGCCTTTTGAATTGTTATCAATACGTTAAAATATGTATACCAATTACAAATGATATTGGTACGTTATACAAATGATGTTGCTGCGTTATACGAATTACATTGGTACCATATATTAAATAGTAATTAAAAGAAGAGTTGTTATATATGTGACGAAGTGGAAAAAATAAAAATCATATGTTATATCCTCAATAGTAATGACATTGGTACGATGTACGAATGATATTGGTACGATTTACAAATAATATTGGTACGATATACAAATAATATGGTGGGATTCACCTGGTACGCCGATCAACCTCTATTAGCGATAGCGACCCTCTTCCTAAAGCAAACTGGAGCCGCTTTTACTCACTTGCACCAGAAAATAACCGCCTTTAAACAAGTTAATCAAGGATCGGGAGCGAAGAAAAGAAAAGGAAGGGAGAACTGATTAACCTACCAGGTGATTAGTGTCGAGAAGGAGAGGCAGTCTTCACGGCGCCAAGTGCCCTCGAGACGGCCAAAGGGAGCGAAGGTTTAGGGGAGCGACTGTCTGATTTTTTAGAAAGTGGTGCAGCAGCCAAGGGGAGCAGCGGCCAGTGGAGAGGCAATGCTATTTTTTTTAGTAATTTCGGGAGAGGAAGAGACTGGATTGCTAGGATGCATAGGAACCCTAACTGGAAATTCTTGGATTAAAACCCCAAAATACCCACGATACGATTTGGACCATCAGATTTGTAAAATAAATTTAATTAAATCTAACGGCCCTAATGTAGTTTCTGCCATAGGGACACTTTTTATGTAGTCTTCACTGAATCCAAAGCTCCCATCGCGAGGCTTCCCTAAAAATGGCAAACATTTCCCCCTCCAGCAAGAATCTGTCTTCGCTTCGACGAACCAAACACAGACAATAATCATGAACCCACTGCCAACAATACTTCAAGCATCTTCAACTATGTCTCTCCCTGATGACCTGCATAGTCTGCCACAAGTACAACACACAGCTATCGGCCAGCATCGCTCTCTTCTAGTGTATGAGGTTCCTGCTTTTTAGAAAAATATTGGTCTCAAGTCCCTGGCTGACGTCAGCGGTCTTTTTTTATTATTTTGTCATAGAATTGACTGATATTCCCTTATAATTTTAAAAAAAGAAAATTATCTACTCCCCTCTCCTCTCTCCTCCTTCCTTCCTTGCAGTCTCTCTCCTTCCATCTCTCTGCCATGGCTGACCTTAAGCTTCTCCTCAAATGGACAATAAAAACAACAGATCCTTGAAACAGACTAGATCCTCGGACACATGAAAATCAAGTACAAGCACATGAAAATTGTTCCAACCGCTTCCCGAAATTTTAATTTCTTTACATAAGTTTTAAATTAAGTTTGGGCCCTCAATGGTCGAAACGCCATCGACGAGGACGAGATCCAACCTCTTCCAAATTTGCCATCGGAAATAGAAGTTTCGGAATAACCATTGGAACGAGATCCCATCGAGCAGATCTTCGCCTAGTCCTCGACGAGGATGACGACTCTGCCCTCTTTCCGTATGTATCTCTCCTGTTCACTCTCTGCCCCAGCAATCGACCGCCGTCGGCCACCGCGCCTGGTCTTCACGAATTTGGCCTTGTGAGGTGTCCTTGTCGGAGACGTTCGATGTGGGGGAGATGGGTGTTAGTTTCGGTCATCTTCAACCTCGAGCAAGAGAACTAACCGGTTGCGCTCTGGTCTTCGTTGAGCCCTAAGATCGATAATTTTTAGTTTTTGTTGGGTTGTTCATGGTGTTCTTGGGTTCCAAGCTTAAAGAAGGTAAGATTTTTTTTATTTTTTGTTTAAGGGTATATCGGTCATTTCTATAAAAAGAACAAGAAAATTTGATTGCTGACGTCAGCCAGGGACCCGAGACCAATATTTTTCTAAAAAGTAAGGACCTCATACACTATTTCTGAAAGTCAGGGACCTGCGAGTAATAAAACTATAAACCAGTGACCTGAGAATAATTTGCAGATTATTATTTCGTCCTATTTTTTCTGTAAGTAGAAGAGTGTAATTTTTTTTTTATAAGTAGATGTGTGTTATCTTTGGGTTGCAATTGATCCCATGATGTACTGATCTAGCCCACAACGAAAAATCCATTATTCAGTGGAATGCTATAGTGTATGAGCAAAAGATGTTGTCAAAAATTAGCAAAAGAAAAATTATTTAAATTTGAACATAAGCAAAAGATGGTATTGGAAGAAGAATTCCAAAGGAAAATAATAAGCAAATCGAAAAAAAAGAGTATTTGGCTCTTCAATTCTTTTTTGTCTCTTTTAGGATTCCAAAAAAACAAATCCCAGGTACGTGTACCAACTGTCTCCACAAATCAATTAACATGTTTTATCCTTATACACGCATCCTAAAATTTTTTTTGGAGGTCATCATAAATCACGCTTATTCTTGGAATTCTCTATAATGTTGTCAAAAAATGTGGTGTACCTTATTGATATGGAAAGTGTAATAAATCATTTAAGTTTTTCTTTACATATCCACACTATTAAATTCACCCTCCTTAAGTCGCGTCGTATTCGTACAATCGCAGGAATCCTCGGTTTCAAATGTGGGATCGTTTCATCCATGTCTCCATCCACCTAAAATGCTTGTCAGGAGCCGCTTATTGTCTACGCTCTCACACCGTCGATCACTCTCTGCCCTCTAGGCGTCGGGCGTTACATGTCCACGAGCTATCACTTGGTTTATCCCGAACCACATCGTACTAGCAGAGGTCCTGCTCTGATATACTTGTAATGCCCCGTGATTTGATTGGAGGTCACCCATCGTGAAATTGCTTCACTCAAAGCACGCTTAATATTGGAGTTCTCTCATGATGTTTGCTAGAAAAGGTGATACATATTATTAATATAGATAGTATAGTTAAGTCATTTAACACTTTCTTAACATATCAAACATTTCTCAACATATATGGGACATCAAAATACTGTTATTATATATATGAATCTTGGTGTGAAAAAACCTATCGTGGCTAATTGATTCAGTCGTACTATTAAGGTAAATATTTTTTTCTAAAATTATTTGATTTAGTATTTCAAACCCCAAGCACAAATTGAAAGAAAGATAATCTTTATAAACTCCAAAAGTGCAAAATTTCTAAACAAGGATACTATTGCAATTAAAAATTAAATGTCACTATATAAATTCTAATTATCTGACCACTCAAATATCCCGAAATTCGAATTCCATATAGTAGATTCATATAGTAGATTATTTGATTACACATCCCAAGCTTTCTATTAATCTATTTTTTCCCGAATCAACTATTACCCAAAAAAAAGTTCATTCAATTAACTAGTAAACCAATCAAGAATACACATCAAGAACTAGTAATTATTCAATCGTCGCAGTAACTACCAATCTTCACCACTCCACCGTCGGGCCCACCCGCCCTAACCAACCTCCTCGGCGTGTTGCAGTTGTTGTACTCCGCGGCCTCGACGACGATCACCAGCCGTCCATTCCGCCTCTCCCGGACGAGATCGTATCCAGGCCGTCCGCCCTTGTCCAGCGTCGACAAGAATGGCGGGAAGCCATCCAAAACCCTCTTCTTCCACCTCTTCCGCCCCAGTATTTCCTCCACGAACTCCCCACGCCATACCTTCTCTTCCTCCTCCTCCTCCGCCACCGTGTCTTCGCTCCCCGGATGCATCTTGCACATTGTTACTCCGGTAAATTCTTTTTCTCAATGATTATACAAAATATGGTTCGATAGTGCTCGACCTGTCGGTCGGGTTATCTTCTTTATAATGTTTGCATGGAACAAGAATGGAAATTCTGTGGATTGGGAGAATTAATTTTTTCATGTTTAGTATCGGTTTGGACGGGATATTATTATCATATTATTTACTTTTCCTTTTTTCGTATTGAATTACTTTTCCTTTTTTCGTATTGAAGCATTATAATTCCCCTTGTTTTTTATTTATGCTTTTGTGATCTATTCGAGTTTGTAGAATACGACAAAGATTAATAAATATTTAACATTTGTTTGTCCCAAAAATTTGAACATATTAATGAAATTATCACAATTTTTTAGTCAGTTAATCGAAATGATTGTTGGTATATAATTTTCATCGTTTGTAACGAAGGCATATAACCGTTCAAAATAGAGTTATTCATAAATAAAAAATTATGGGATTGGATCGATGACATATGAGTTCATTAATTTGGGGGCAGATTGGGTGGGGACTAGGGTAGTCTCCAAACATGGGAATTAACTCAAACCAATATTACTATACATGTAAACTAATATCACTTCACGTGCAAACCAATATCACTTCATATATAAACCAGTGTCTTGCAAACCAATATCACTTCACATGCAAACCAATATCACTTCACATGCAAACCAATATTACCTAATAGGCTATTGACCATCAGATTTAAAGATAATCAAATCTGACGGCCCAAAATGTAGTCCCCACCTATGGACAAATTTTCTTTAGTCTCCACTCAATCTGATCTCCATTAATTTGGGTGTGGTTTCCTTATTTAACTTCATTGATTTTTGAATAGAGATAAGAGAGGCGCTGATATAGGAGACTATTAGAACATGGTAAAATCAAGAATGTCGAATAAATCTTAAGTGCCAATTCCTTTTCTATGAGATATTTCATAGGGAAATTGGATTTTCCATTTTGTTTCCTGAAATAATAGAGCAATAGGTAAGATAATTTTTTTCGGTAGAAGGATGATAGGTAAAATAGTAAGCACTTCATGGATGAAGTTTTTACCCTAAATCACTTAAGTTCCCATAACCACCCGAGTAATTCTAGATACAAAATTATATCGTGTCACCCTAGATTGGATATTGAATTAGACCAAAATAACCATTCCAGAATTCTTCGTGTAATTCATTTTTCATGGAATGTAAATACTTAATTGTTGTTCGATTAATATTTAAAAGAGCTAAGAAAAGAAAAGACAAACTTGAACTCAAAAGATAGAACCCCAAGTTGCAATCGCTTTTCGAGTCCAGTTCCAACAGATAGAACCCCAAGTTGGATACTCCAGGATTTCTATACTATACACCCTGTTGCTTGTGAGGTACATATCCAGATTCCTTCTCTTCACAGTCTAGGCACTTTTACTTGCTCTTGTTGAGAAGAAATGTTTTGGAGCCGAATGGATACTTCGAAACTACTTATAGTGCAGAGCTTGCTGGCTAGATGCTTCTGTTATTAATATTAGAGACTGTGCTTGTACTTTCATTGCGCAGGTCTGGCTGATATGTCTCCACGTTCACTAACATTGTTAAGCGGTTTCCTTGGTCAACATCGTCATTGCCTTGTACATTTGTATGGCATTGAAAGAGCCGTCGGATAAACACGAGCCTGGTCCCAAGTTTCTTGCCCAAGCAAAAGCTAGTTTAAGTGAGTCCACAGGTAAATCTGAGGAACCCTCCTCCCATTCTCTGAAGAAAGAAGAGTAGAGTACTATTGCGACCATAGAACATAGTTGACTGGACGGCAACTATGTTCAGAGTTAAAACTATGTTCAGAGTTAAAACAGACCTTATTTTTGGACGAATTTTTTAATAATATTTTTTACATTCATAGGTCATGATCCAAGACAAACTTTTTAAAAGTCAAGTTGATTACTAGTGGGACCAACTCCAATCGTTATGTAGCTTTTCTACATATATTAATTGTTGGCATAGCTTGGCACAAAACTATTGTTCCGACCAAAAAAATGCGTAGCGCACAAAATTATTGCCAGAGAAGCCCCTCCAGGAGTGTCAGTGTTCATGGGTTTGCAAAAAAGCCGAAATAATTCGCAATTTATGTAACCCCTGCATTTCTGAAAATAATTATCCATCTGGGAACTGTTAATGAACCATAAAGACACACTTCCCAAGGCCCAAGCAAAAAGTTGGGCCACCCTCAGAAGCTAACTTATCAATTGAATCAGAAGCTATAACTTAAACAGCAGAAGTATGGGCAAAATACATTGAAATGGATGATCAAACATAAGAAATTATGTACTGGCAGGCAGACGGAAGAAGCTCGTCAGCAAAAGACAGTTTCTAACAGATGGAAGACAAGGTCGAACCTCTAAGACAGAGGAAACACTGTTGTTCTCTAGAACTTCAAATTGTGGAACAGAGAAGAAGCTATCAAAGTTTCAATCCCGAGTGAATTGCTACAACGCCTCCAACAAGATTTTCATACTCCACTTTCTGGAACCCAGAAGCTGCTATCATTGAAGCAAATTTCTCCTGTATCAGATTCGAGTCACAATCACAAGTAAGTATCATCGTCTCGAAGCATAAAAAAGTTATAAATAAGTCACCAGCTTCTAGCAGTTGAAAGACCTAAATTAATAAGTTCTACACATGCTGCTCCTTTTGCATAACACCTTTTATTGTGCTTAGCTTTCATTTGCTCATCAGTACAACATACATCATCAAAAGGTTTATCTGCCTCATTTTCCTTATTCAGAGAAGCTTTCCACCGTAATTTTTCACCAAGATAGTTATATGCTGGTCAATTATCTGCTTGTCGCAATTTTCCGGTCATATTAGCAAGATTGGGCTGGTGAACCTGGGATATTAATGTATGCGAATAGATGACAGTACTAAAGTGAAAATGTACCCACCGCAGTGTCCCACTTGACCATTGGTACCTCTACCAGACAAAAGTTGGTACAATACAATTTACCCCCAAACATTCAATCTCGTCAAATCTGATTTGCAGCAAATTTATCTTCCAAATCTACCACCTACTTTGACCTGGTTCATTTTATGTCAATTTATATACAATGCAGATTTTTCTGTAGGATTTAAATATTTTAAGCATGATGTTCTTACTCTGCCTACATTTCCAACTTGAATAGTGTGAATGCTTCCAGAGAATGGTAGCTCAATCCTAACCTGTGGTGGAAAACGGCGAATACTTTCAACCAAGTATTGATAAGAATCTTTATCACCAGCAACCAGCTCTCCCACAGCTGGAATTACTGAAAATGAATAATAGTCATACCTACAAAGAAGGCGACAAGAAACTCAATTAAAGACCTCGAAGCCAACAAGTAGAAGGAAAAATAAGAGAAACAGAAGCTCATGTAGAAATGCATTTTGTTAATCAAGTGTTCTCTGAGGATATCTAGATCACTTCTTCTGGGCTGAGAATACACTAATATAATATTTCATAAGCAGCTCCATATTTTAATTGTGCTTGGGATTATCGGAAGCACCTGCTTCACTGCCAAACTAATGCTGGTTTTGGTTTGCAGTGGAACCATTCAGACTTGATTATATTATTCACTGCTGCATACTTCAAATGCTTCTAGCTGCCAAACCTATTACACTTTAACCCATGATGGAAGAAAATGCACACAAGCGTACAATCTACCAATTTCAACCTTGAGATCCATAACCAGGAAGATATGTTATCTGATGTCCAGGGTGATGGATGGATGAAGATTCTTGCTATCAGGGTAAAGGTGTTGTCTATGCTATAATGAGGATTCTATCCCTGAGTTTCAGTACATCCAATATAATAAACATTATAGTTGAAAGTTAAAATTTCATTCCCCTATTTGTGTGGAATATCCAGGAACTACACCAAAGTGAGAATTCATAAAAACAACTTTCGGACCAATACTGGAAAAAGAATCTATCATATGAAAAGGATTGCACCAAAAAAGAACTACAAAAGATACTCACAACTCTTTAAAGACGGGAAGCTCCACATGGCTAAGCTCAAGGCAAAGGAACCTCCCACCACGCTTTAATACCCTATTTATGAATAACCAAGAAGCATTTGCACCCATTAATATGCACAGGAGAAAAGGAAACGGACCAGCTGCTAACAAATTATGAAGCCGACATCTTTTACCTAGCAAGGGAGCAAGGATGCTCTCATTATCACAGAAAGTGCAGCAATGAATGTGCATTTGTACAACGGAATAGGAGAAATGGAGGGAACCTTAAGCATTTAGCTATTTCTTAATTCCCGAATTATATGCTCGAATTCCATAGTTATGGTTTGTTAACAATTTGATTTTAACAAGCGATGGCACTTGACATGGAAGTAGAATAAATAGAATAGACGATGACAGTCATATTTTATGGAAAAGAAACCACAAAGATGTTTGCTGCAGAACTTGGAACACTAGAAGTACAGTTGGCAAAAGTCACAAGTCAACGAGTGGAAATGTGAGCAAACCTGTAAGCTTCGGAAAGAGCTTTCTCAATGTGTGTGACATTCCTGATACCAAATGCTATTGTGTAGCCATCCATGGAATTATCTTCAAAATTCAAGGCTTCAGCATCTCCCTCCACCCATACAAGAGATTTATCTTCTCCATGTCCTATATTTTGATTAGAAACCAAAGATCAGGTAATAAATAATTAACTTTCAAATCAGCTCATCCGCTGTTCCGTGAATGTAGGTAATCGTTGTTGCTGATCAAATAATTAATGATTACCTCTCTGTATTGATCGCTTTTTCCCGACATTCAGCATGTTTGGATTGATGTCACAGACAAATATTTGAGTTTCTTCCAACGAATGATCACTGGGAGAATCTCGCAATGCTATATTCTTTACGCTGTTTATATTTTCAAGAATCCTGAAAGCAACATCTCCTGGAAATAAAGGTCTTCAGGCTTAAGATAACCGAGCAAAACGCATAAACATAATACAGTATGCACAATACAAGAAACCTTAGCATTGGAAACAGGACAGGACTCAGCTTCACAACGGAGGAATGCTTTATAAACCAAAAAAAAAAAAGGTTTGTTATAGGCTCGAGAAAAAAATTAAAAAAATGAAAACCACACATATACACATATTGGGTATTTGAACGACCAAAGCTTAGCCCACTGAATCCCAACCACATATCCTTTGCAATTATCTTGGCATCTATTTGTAGCCCCAATTCCAGGAAATGCTATTTCACACATTAGCTATTTGTGTTGCTGCAATTAGTACGTGGCTTGAATTTCTGTTTGTCGCTAAAACCTCTCGGGAAAGCAGAATAGTTGTTCTGCCCAGAACTAAATAATAGCAATTCATCATTCTGGAAAGAATGTCAACATGCAACTTGGAACATAAATGATCTTAGATTCCGTCTCTTCTCCTCTAGCCAATCCCACTAGTGGCCTCAGCTTCTTTTATTTGACGGATCTGACACTAAAACATAAAAAACTGTCTTGGAAGCACATAATAGCTACAAGGTTATCAGCAGAAGATGATTTTAGACTGTACCATGATGAAACATCCAACTTTATCCGAACCTCTATCTCACCAAATAACAATTTTGCTCCTTCATCATAAGGCACGGGATTGGAATAAATAATTGAGCCATGATCCAAGTCTGCGTTACCTGTCCCACCAGCCACATCAAGATGCTTCATTCCAGGAAATGGGTTCAACATGGACACCAATCTGCACCATGTGGCTAATAACAGTCAACACCGAAGCAAACAAAACGGTAAAACAAAAGCAAACACAAACGAAGAAGGCACAGAAAACAAGCAAGTTGGTTTTCCAAAACATAAAAAAAAAAAATCCACCTTGAAACTCTGACCTGTCCTTCCACAACCTGTGCAGTCCCCCGCTCATCAAATCATTCATGAGATCGTAATTGGATGCAACGTTACTGAAGACGCCGCTCACCAGGCGACTCTTATCCTCCTCGGGAACCACTTTAAATCCTGAAAGCGAAACAGAACGGGAGCCTCTCAACGAAAGACTGGACGATAGATGTTTTACCTTCTCTTACAGCTGCATAGCCACATCTATACATCCCCAACATTCTAACGCGAGTTTTCGTATCATCAACAAAGGTAAAAACCTTTCCACAAACAGTTAATGTGCACTAAACAGCCACACACGTCTTAGCCTCGCAACAAAGCAATACAATTCGCTGAAGAAAATCGATACCAAAGCTCGTGGCGTGGGAGTGCACGAGCGAATACGACGAGAGCGCCGCCGCCGCCGGCAACAACTTGGCACTCAGCTTCCTTCCCGCCAGCCTCAACGCCATGGCCGCCTTATTATAATCGATCGGCTTCGAAACCTGCAACGAGGAGAAACCGAGATTGAAGGGGTTAGGGTTTGCAACTGCCAGTTTTGATCATCACAAGCGATTATCATTCGATCGAGCGAAAGGCGTTCTTCGTTTTTCACCTTTTTGCTTTCCCTTTTAGGGGAAAAAAAAAAAGAATGCCGGAGACGAGGGAGAGAACGACGGTTCCAAGTCGGTTGGCGAGAAATTACAGAATGAAAAGTCCGAGAAGAAGAAAGGGAAATGTTGCTCTCTCTGTAACGAGAACAGAAAAGATAAAAGAAGAAAAAAAAAAATAAAAAGTAATACCTACGCTAACGGTGGCGAAATAAATAGTATGTTGACCGATTTGTATATAAATTAGTTGATATCGTAATTTTTTACAAATTTTTTGGACAAAAATACTTATTAGAATAATTAAGAAAAATTTTGGTATTAATATTTTAGAAAATATGGAAAAAAAATCTTTTTGTTATCAATTTTTATTCAATAATGGTACTTAAGAATTTTTTTTACTAAAAAATATTGTTTAAATAGTTTAGTGTAAACTACATATTATTGTCAATCAATCCAATGTTTTTAAACTACCGAATAATGATTTGCAAGTCGCTAAATTACAAAGTAATAAACTAAAATTTTACCAGAAAGATTAAATTAATTTTTAAGAGAAAATACTTGTGTTCCAATATAAATATAAGAAACTATTACATAGCATGGAGTGTTAGAGGAGTAACAATCACTAATATGGGGAACAATATTTACTTGTAATCCAAAAATATTAACTTACTTTTAGTCAATTAGGAAAATATTTACTTGAATTTAAAACTACAAAATAAACGGTTTAAAGTGCTAAATAACGAGATGATACAGTGGATTTCAAAAAAATTACTACCCTTTTACAAATATTTATGTGCCAGCATTTTTCAACAGCTGACCACCCTCTTTTTATTACGGTAAATTCACGCCATATTCAAATGGAGTAACTGCTGATTTAGCATCAGATTTCAGAGTTTCTTTAAGCAAATCAATCACATATTTTCTCTAAAACATATATATTCCGTTTTTAGAATATGCAAACTCAATTCCTAATAAGTTTTTCAACTTACCAAGATATTTTATGTCAAATTTGCTCTTAAGAGTATGTTTCAAATATTGAATGCCATCAGAATTACCACTTGTGAATATTATATCATCCAAGTACATGCATACAACTACTCTTCCTCTATCATTATGCAAAGTAGACAATTTATAATCAGCATGAATCTTTTTAAAACCAAGGTTCAATAGTACCTTAAAACTGAGGTTCAAGAGTACCTTGCCCATATTATGATATCGGGCCTCAGTAGATTGCTTCAATCCATACAATGCCTTCTTTAACTTACATACCTTTCTTGGGTGTTGCAAAGGATGACCTCCTTGAAGCTCCATATAGATCTTCTCCTCCAAATCTCCTTGAATGAAGGCATTTTTAATATCTATTTGGAATAGAGGCCAATATATTTCACAACAACATATATGAGAACTCTAATTATGTTCATTTTAGCAACGTTATAATCTATTCCAGGTGCTTGAGTGAATCCTCTAGCAACCAACCTAGCCTTATATCTTTATATACTACCATCATTGTTATTGTTGGAGGTCAAATATTTTACGTTCATGGAAGTGAGGTTTGACACGAGGTCCATGCCTATAGAGACGAGCTTTGGCTCAAGGTCCACGTTCATGAAGTTGGTGCCTAGCACGAAGTCAGGGAAGAGAACTTTGGCGTTTCCACAAGCACATGGTGGGTACTAAGGCAGCCACTTCCATCCTTGGAAAATTAGCCGTAGTGCTCTGCCCAAACCTCGGAATAGAGTGATTTTTATTGCCATAGAAAGCTAAGAGGTGGATCTCCAACTTATATTTCAAGAGCCTTGCCTAGTTATTCATGGAGGAGGGTTAAAACGAGGCTTCAAGTTTTGGTGCTCGTTGTCTCATTAAGGACTATTGTATTTTGGTAAAAAAACTACTGCTTCCGCCTCCGACTTCCGATTTAAATGATTCAAGTTTCTATAGAAAGCTAAGACATGGATCTACAACTTTGTAGTTTACAGTTTATTTCGATTCGAAGCAGAAGAAGGTTAAATATTCATTTGAATACGAGCTCGCCTGGTAGAGTGAGCGAGCACGCCTGGTGGAGCGAGCGAGCACACCTTGCCATGGTTGGGAGTGAGCTACTCGCCTTGGTGTGGTTGGAATCGAGCTGCTCGCCTGGTTTGGAGTGAGCTTCTCACCTTGGAGTGATTGGGGGCGAGCTCGTCTGCTCGCCCGCTCGCCTACTTGATAGTTGTGCTTGCCTAGCTTGCCCACTTGCTCATTGTGCTCAACTAATGACGGCCTATCTCCGAGTTTGCATGGACCGGTACGAGCTCATCGGTACATTGGGACAGACCATTGGGCTACTCGGTTCACCTCGGGCAAAAGAGACATACCGCTTGGCCTATACGGATGGGAGGCTAGCTCCGCTTTGGGAGCCC
Organism: Hypericum androsaemum; assembly: GCA_963995505.1. NCBI lineage: Eukaryota > Viridiplantae > Streptophyta > Magnoliopsida > Malpighiales > Hypericaceae > Hypericum > Hypericum androsaemum. The sequence goes on from OZ023188.1 coordinate 8,771,869, forward strand.
GGGTGGGAAGCTCCCCTCGGTCATGTAGGCGGGCCCGGGCGAGAAATCCCTCTTGCTCATATAGGCGGGCCTGGGCGAGAAGCCTCTCTCGCTCGTGTAGGCGAGAGTCCGAGCGAGAAACCCGGGCGAGAAACTCCCCTCGCTCATGTAGGCAAGCCCAGGCGAGAAGTCGCTCTCGCTCGTGTAGGCGAGAGGCCAAGCGAGAGGCCGAGCGAGATACCCAGGCGAGAAGCTCCCCTCGCTTATGTAGGCGGGCCCGGGTGAGAAACCCCTCTCGCTCATATAGGCGGGCCCGGGCGAGAAGCCCCTCTCGCTCGTGTAGGCGAGAGGCCAAGCGAGAGGCCAAGCGAGAAACCTATGGCGAGAGGCCAAGCGAGAGGCCGAACGAGAGGCCGAGCGGGAGGCCAAGCGAGAGGCCGAGCGGGAAGCCGAGCGAGAGGCCGAGTGGGAAGCCAAGCGAGAGGCCGAGCGAGAAGCCTAAGGCGGGAAACCTAAGGCGAGAAGCCGAGCGAGAAGCCTAAGACGGGAAGCTTAAGGTCGGAAGCCGAGCGAGAAGCCAAAGGCGAAAGGATACGAAGGCGGGAGGCCGAACTTGATCCTTATAGGCGGGAGGATCCCGCCATCGGGTTGGAGCCCGTTTGGCCTATTAAGGCAGGAAGCCTCCCGACGTGCGTTGGGCGGCTTGGCCAAGAATGGAGGCTGTAGGTACCACCTTATCGTCACTCGTGATTAGTTACCGGAACCTCATCCGTCTTGACTAGTACGTTGAAGTTAATCACTGCTATTGGCAGGGTAACAGGTATAAGAACCTCATCCAATGTTGCTCCCCATTTTCCTTGTGGTTTTCATTTGCTTTCCGAGCCTCCATCGGGGTGCTTTTCTTTGCTTTTGCAAGACAGTATGGGTATTAGTTTCCCTCGTTCTGTAAGGTTGAACCAGGAAGTTTATGTTGAATAAGAGAGTGCACTAGCACTCACCACATTTACCAAAAAAAAAATACTATGTTTATATTCATATAAAAAATATCGATTCAATTGCAGCCGTTTCTTTATCTATAACCAAATCACCAAAAATTTTAATATTTAGACATGTAAAAATTATATGTATTTATTTAAAAATATCAATTTTTGCAAAAGTTGTTACCAGAATTTAACACTAAAATTTTATTTAAAAAATAGTTATTACAATAAAAGTGTCATCAAATTTTAATAATAAAATTTGATTTAGGACCTGACTTTTTCATCAATTTAGAAAACTTATTACTTTATAAAATATTATTTTATAAGGGCTTTTAATGTATTAATAAGATTCTCCTTAAAGCCCCACGTTGCATACCTCAAAAATGATACACATCTATTACACCAAATAAACAATTAATTTCTCTCTCATCAAATTACTATTCAATCCAATCTAATTTTTTATCATTTTTATTGGTGATCTCATCAAATTCGCTCACCAAATAAATAATTAATTTCTCTTTCATCCACATATTATCTATAATTTAATTTATGTTTACATATAAATTACAATAAATATATAAAAGTAAGTAAATAAACTCGCAACATATAAAATGCAGTTAATCCTGCTGTGAAATAAGCTATGATGGCAAAAATAGGTGAATAGACCCAACTAGCATTAAGAATTTCATCTTTTGACCAAAAACAGGCGAGAGGGGGAATACCACAAAGGGAAAGGGTTCCTAATAAAATGCATTACGAAGGGAGTGCTTTGAATGCATGCAGGATCAGGCACTCACTTTACCCCTAACGCATTCCATCTCAATTCAGTTAGAAGCGATTCGAAAGGGACGAAGTTTTTCGACTGAAAGGAGAGGGACCCTAAAGATCCCCGGGATGTCGTTAAAGCTCGCAGTGAACATGTAAAGGGTCCTGTCCCCATGTTTCAAAATTTCCTTGCCAAGCTACATGAAATAGATTTCCGGAAGTCCACAGAAAAATGATTGCTAATTGTCCGAAGTGAGAAGCAAAAATATTTCAAACCTTCGACAAAAACAAAACTGCCAGCACCAACTCCGTTAATAATTCCATCAATTAGTCGTCTATCAAAAAAAGAAAATATTTTAGCGAATCCTCTTATACCTTTAATTAAAGATATTGCATAAAAAGCATCTATATAACCCCGATTAGTAGACCAATGATATACGACAGTTATTATTTTGTCGCTAATAGGTCTCTTAGTACCTTTTTTAGCAAATGAATTAAAAATTTGGAAATTTTGTAAAGATGAATAAATAGGATGATATAACGAGCATGCTATAAATATTGCAAAAAAAGAAATAAGGACTGAAAAAGTAGAATTGATTAAAAATTCATACCAATGAAAATCCTTTTTTGAGCTTTGATGCAAAAGGTTTAAAGACGGAATGAATGAAAGCCAATTTTTTGTAATAAAAGATTCTACTCTGATAAAAAAAAGAATATTCAAATAAAACTGAATTTCTAAAAAGCCTTTTCTCTTTCGAGAAAGTACTTTCTTTTTTTTTGTTTATTTCAAAATCTTTTTGTGCTAGTTTGTGATAGATAAAAAAAAATAGAAAATCTATTTTCTTTCTTTTTTTTTCACCAAAAAAAATATCTCGGAGATTGTGTAATGCTTACTCTCAAACTCTGTGTCTACACAGTAGTAATATTCTTTGTTTCACTCTTCATCTTCGGATTTTTATCTAATGATCCAAAAGGAAAAAAGATCTCTGAGAGCGGTTTCCTGGATCCGAAAGAGAGTACTTGGGTTCTCCCAATAACTAAAAAGTGTATCATGTCGGAATTTCACTGGGGTTCGCGATGGTGGAGGAACTGGATCGGAAAAAAGAGGGATTCTAATTCTAGTTGTAAGATATCTAATGAAACCGTCGCTGCCAAAAGGCTTGTTCATGAACGGATTTATATGAAGATCTAAAAAAATCCAAATTGAAATCTTCATATTGAATAGGAATATGTTAAGATATTAATAACTTAATTAAAAAGTTAACAGTATTTACGACTATGCTTGGCAAACGGGTTGATTATTCGGCGCGTTCCGTCATTGTTGTAAGTCCCTCGCTTTCATTACATCGATGCGGATTGCCCCGCGAAATAGCAATCGAGCTTTTCCAGACATTTGTAATTCGTGGTCTAATTAGAAAACATCTTGCTTCGAACACAGCCATTGCTAAGAGTCAAATTCGGGAAACAGAGCCCAAGCCCTTTGTATGGGAAATACTTCAGGAAGTTATGCAGTGGCATCCTGTATTGCTGAATAGGGCACCTACTCTGCATAGATTAGGTATACAGGCATTCCAACCCATTTTAGTGGAAGGGCGTGCTATTTGTTTACATCCATTAGTTTGTAAGGGATTCAATGCAGACTTTGATGGGGATCAAATGGCCGTTCATGTACCTTTATCCTTGGATGCGTCCACAATTATAACAAGGAAAAACTAAAAATAAAGAACAAAATTAAGATTAGAAATAATATAACTAATCAATATAAAGAAATTATGTAGTGAGAAAGAAGAGAAGTTTAGATTGTGTATGAAAATATTTTAATATTGGAGTCTATTTATAGAGAATTGAAAAATAACAATTTTTATTATTTTATTTTTATCAAAAGATAATATTAATTATGATAACTAAATAAATACTATACACTAATATCTATTTCAATAAATAATATTGTGTCACGTATGATTATGATTAGATTAAGATTTAAAAAATTACGCTCGGCCAAATGCGTCCCTTTTCTATTTGTTTTTTTAATTTCTCCCTTGTCTTGTAGTGGGCAGCCATCACCCATAAAGGTGGTCTTAGCGTTTCGCTAGTGCATCTTAGCAGGGGAATCGGTTACTGATCTATGTTTATTTTTTATCTGTTATAAAAATTTCTCCGTTGACTTCCTTTGTCTTTTCTAAAAGACAAGTTAGATTAGAGCCTATTTTTAAATTCAAATTCAGCCTTTCTGTCATTACATTCGTATCAAGAATCTAGTAGTATAAAGTTATATTACATCTTTAATAATATTTTTTTATTCATAAATTTAAAATGGACTAGTCACTATAAGTAATTTTATTACGATCCTTACAACAATACTTAGATTTATTATAACCTTTCAGATAAAGAAAATGAATAATGCAAGACCCATCGTTAAAATTTCCCGGCCAATTCGACCAGTTGTATTATTTCGACCCGACTTGGCCGCTTCAGAAGAAAATTTATTATATTATATTAAGGGTCCCCTCTTTAGACGAAGAATAGAGTGCGAAAGAGAACCATGGAGTTGCTCATCCAGTGTTCTCTTCTGCTCTTGGTCGTGACTTATCTTTTAGCCCACCATTTCTTCATTCTCAGAGGAAGAAGCAGCAACAATGGAAGCACCAAGAAGCTTCCACCTGGGCCACGACCTCTTCCAATCATAGGGAACCTCCTAGCTCTAGGTGACAAGCCCCACAAGTCCCTTGCCGAGCTAGCCCATGTCCATGGACCTCTACTTTCCCTCAAGCTAGGCCAGGTCACCACCATAGTCGCCTTTTCTCCTGCTGCCGCGAGAGAGATTCTCCGGAAGCACGACACAACTCTCTCCAACAGGTACGTGGTTTCATCGCATCAGCGGGTTACAGTACGAAGTCTATCTTTATAAAAGGCTCTAAGTCGTATCCTTGAAAGAAACAGGTACATCATGGACGCTGTCCGAGCGCAAGGCCACCACGAAGCGGGCCTCGCTTGGATGCCCGTCGGACCGACATGGAGGAAGCTCAGGAAAGTGTGCAACTCCCACATCTTCACCACCCAGAAGCTCAACTCCAGCCAGCACGTCAGGCAGAGGAAGATCCAGCAGCTACTCGCGGAGGCGCGGGAGAGCTGCCGGGTTGGGGAGGCGATGGACGTCGGGAAGGAGGCCTTCAGGGCCGCGCTCAGCTCCCTGTCGAACAGCATCTTGTTGCTCGACCTGGCGGATGCGGCCTCGGATACTGCGAGGGAGTTCAAGGAGGTTGTCAGGTGCGTAATGAACGATGTGGGGGAACCGAACTTAGCGGATTACTTTCCCGTTCTAAAGAGGTTTGTAGAAAAACATAAGCCACTTGCTTTTCCTTGTATTTAGATGTGCTTATATAGCATTACAGTCTAAGTTCGATAACGACTAGGGTTTTACAAAGTCACCTATTTTGACTACAAGTCTATTCTAGACATTCCTTATTAGTAGGATCCTATACAAATCTGAACGATGCAACTTGATAAGGCAAGGTAATATTAACACATCTAACACTCCCCCCTCAAGTTGGATCGTGTAAGTTTCGAACACCCATCTTATCAACAAGTTTCCGGAAGCGATCGAGGCCCAATGCTTTGGTGAATAAGTCCGCCAGTTGGTGTTCCGTAGATATCTTGCGAGGTTGAACTTCAAGCGATTGGAAACGTTCTCGAACGAAATAACAGTCCATTTCGACATGCTTGGTCTGCTCATGATAAACCGGATTCTGAGTGATATGTAGGGCAGCTTGGTTGTCACAATATAAGGGAGTGGGTCCACGTTGGAGAGCACCAAGATCACAAAATAACCAACGTAACCAAAGAACCTCACTGACCGTTAGCGCCATAGCTCGGTACTCGGCTTCGGCGGAGGATCGCGCAACCACATTCTGCTTCTTGGACCTCCACGAAACTAGTGACCCTCCGAAAGTAATAAAATACCCAGTTCGTGAACGCCTAGTCATCAGACATCCACCCCAATCAGCGTCACTGTACGCCACCAGATTAAAAGACTGTAAATTGTTGAGGAGAATGCCCTGGCCCGTAGTGGTTTTCAGATAGTGGACCAATCGAGTAGCAGCATCTATGTGCGGTTGTCTGGGATCATTGACAAACTGTGAAAGGACACTGACAGCATATGAGATATCAGGTCATGTGACTGTGAGGTACATCAATCTTCCAACTAGCCGTCGATATGAGGAAGGTTTCAAGGCGGCATCCCCAGAGTCTTGCAACCGATGGTTCTGCTCCATTGGAAAGTCACAAGGGCGTGAGCCAGTTTCCCGCACTCTTTAACAATGTCGAGTGTATATTTGTGCTGGCTTAGCACCAAACCTTCAGTGGTTCGAGCTGCTTCAATACCCAAGAAATACTTGATGTTGCCGAGATCTTTGATCCCAAATTGCCTGTCAAGCCATGCCTTTGTTATATTAAGCATCCGCTCATTATTTCCCACAAGTATAACATCATCTACATAAACTAGTAAACAAAGCACCAATGATCCTTCACGATGGCGGAAAAGTGCGTGATCAGCCTTGGAACGCCGATATTTCATCTCCAATAATACACTGGCAAGTTTACTATACCAATTTCGCGACGCTTGTTTCAGTCCATAGAGGGATTTTCGTAGACGACAAACACGTCTATCTCCTGGCCTGGCAAAACCCTGCAATATAGACATATAAACCTCTTCATGTAAGTCTTCATGCAAAAAGGCATTGTCAACATCAAGCTGTTAGATCACCCAACCTTGCTTCACCGCGAAGGCCAATAGACAACGGACAGTGACTAACTTGGCAACTGGTGCAAAAGTATCATGATAATCAAGGCCTTCAATCTGCTTGAAACCTCGGGCAACCAAGTGAGCTTTATATCGTTCAACCTCACCATCCGATTTAAATTTTACTTTGTAGACCCACTTCGAATCTACAACATGTTTACCGGGAGGCAATCTTTCGAGAGTCCATGTGCCATTATTCTCCAACGCAGCAATTTCTCGCTTCATATCTTGCTGCTAACACTTCTGTTTAGCTGTTTCTTCAAATGTTCTAGGCTCAGTGTTGTCAACAATTGCTGCTAGAAAAGCACGATGAACATGGGTGAATTTGGAATAGCTGACAAAGTTGGATATAGGATATACCTGTGAAGATCCCGACGGAGGAGTAGACAAAGATGGGCTAATCAAAGAAGGTGGCATTGTGACTTCATAGGTACTGAGATATCTCGGTTGCTTGGTAGTACGCTGACTTCGTCGAGGTTCAGCATTGCTTACAAGGTTGGAGGCCTCTCCCAAGTTGCTATCCGATGGTGATGATGTAGTCGGTGGAATAACATCATCAGATATCGAAACAGTCTCTGGAGTGTCAGCTTCCGCAATGGTCACTAGCTCATCTGTAGCTGATGACGAGGGAAAGTTAGACTCGCCAGTTCGTGCACTTTCCTTTTGCAAAGTTGGAACTATTTCATCTTGGTATGGATAGCGGTGCTCAAAGAATATCACATCGCGGGAGACGATGAACTTCTTGCTTGTCATATCATAGACTTTGTACCCCTTTTGGTTACTAGGATAACCGAGGAAAACACATGGTTGACTGCGAGAGTCAAATTTTGACTCTCGATTGGATTTGTGAGCATATGTCAAACAACCAAAAACCCGTAGTTGATTGTAAGCTAGAGGTCGGCCAAAAAGAACTTCATATGGTGTTTTATGGTTAAGTACTCGCGAGGGCAAGCGGTTTATGATATGGGTGGCTGTCAGGATACACTCCCCATAAAACTGTAGAGGCAAGTGAGCTTGAAAACGGAGTGCCCGAGCCATCTCCAAAATGTGCCTGTGTTTTCTCTCTACGACCCCGTTGTGTTGCGGAGTGTAAGGGCAAAAGGTTTGGTAGATCATTCCTCTGATTGCATAATGCGCTAGCAATTCGCTAGAGCTGAACTCCAATCCATTGTCCGATCGTACGCACTTAACTTTCTTTCCAAATTGACACTCTACCATGGCACAAAAATTGATCAGATTGGAGCACACTTCCGACTTATATTTCATGAGATAAGTTCATACTCCACGGCTGAAATTGTCCACGACAGTAAGAAAGTAATGAGCACCCACAGACGAGGCAACCTTGTACGGCCCCCAAATGTCACAATGGATGAGTTCAAAATAAGTCATTGTCTTTATTGAACTGGAAGGAAACAGATCTCTAGTATGTTTAGCAAGAATGCAAGGTTCACAACTAGGAAGATTGTGACTATAAGGATAGTAACTAATAGCAGAAATATGCTGCATGGTCTCTCTCGAAGTATGCCCGAGATGCCTATGCCACTTTTCGAAGCTGTCTGGAGAGCGAGTCAATAATGCCACCCCTTCCATCAAGTCTTTGAAGTGATATAGCCCATCACGTAGTCTACCCACTCCAATCAGGGTCCTCGTAGGTAAGTCATGTATCATACAAAAAACCAGCAAAAATGTCAGCGTACAGTTGTTCTCCTTCGTCAAACGACTGACTGACAATAGGTTGCATTTAAAACTTGGAATGAATAGCACGTGAGAAAGAGACACAGTGCGTGTTAATTGAACAGTCCCTGCTCCATTGATAGGCACAGATTCTCCATTTAGAATCTTGACAAAAGGGTGTGCAGCATTGGACATATAATCAGATAACCACTCTCGATGACAGGTAATGTGTTCCGACGTTCCGGAATCAATAACCCAAGATTTTGGAAAAGAAGTGTTATCGGCCATGTTTGCCAATAGTTCATTAGAAGAGGAGCCTGATGGTGTGTCACCTTTAATGCCAAAATGTCGAACTAGGAGGTTAAACTGGTCCGCTGTGAAACCTGGAATGGGGCTGCTCTCGGTTGCAACTTGAATATCAGTCTTCACTTGGGCAGCCTTCGGAGCAGGTCAGGGGTTATTGCTGCCCGGACCACGATCTTTTCCGTTCCCATCTCGTACGGGTCGTCGATTCCAGTCAGCCGAATAGCCAATGAGCTCGAAACAGCCCTCCTCCAGGTGTCTGTTCTTTCCGCAATGGTTACAGCGAAGTCTAGTGCCTCCACTCTTTGACTTATTTGTCGAAGTACTTCCTTTGTTCTGATTCTGCTGGTTTCGAAACACTTGGAAAGCAGCAGCCTCGCCAGTGGTTCGGCGAGAGTTGCTCACTAAACGCTGCTGTTCATCTTCGGAGACGATGTGATAGGCACTCCTTAGAGTTGGCAGCGGCTGTGAGCTTAGTATTTGGGTCTTTACAGTGCTAAAAACATTGTCTAGCCCCATCAAGAAATCGTACAATTGGTCCTTTGCACGCATGCTTGATACCTGCTTCATCAGTCCGCATGTACAGTTAGTACAAGAACACTTGTGTATTGGATTTATCGACTGTACCTCATCCCACAACCCTTTAAGTTTAGTGTAGTAGGTGGAGACGGACGATTCATCTTGACGAAGCATTGTTATCTCTCGTCATAGTTCATATGCTCTCAGAGCGCTTCCTTTCCCACTCCTCTTTCTCCATGGCACTTTTTAGCCATCCCTTGACCATAGCATCAGCGCGTAGCCAAGGGTTGAGATCAGCAGATGTGGCCGATGGTCGGGGCAATAATCCATTGACAAATCCGATCTTGTTCTTTGCATACGGTCATTCAAGAGACTCTCAGATTGCATCCTGCAGTTGGACATGTCGTTTACCGACCCAGTCTCGAATACAGAGATTCTGACATGATATCGGACAGGATCTATTCGGGGCTGGAACAGAAACAACTTCGAGCACATTGGAGTGGGCTATGGCCGAACTGCTCAAAAACCCAACATCCATGGCAAAAGCAAAAGCGGAGCTTGAGCAGGTTATAGGGAGGGGAAACTTGATTGATCAGGAATCCGAAGTTTCTCGACTACCGTTCTTGCAGACGGTCATTCAAGAGACTCTCAGATTGCATCCTGCAGTTCCTCTCCTACTTCCTTGAAGAGCAGAAGAGGAGCTGCAGATATCTGGCTTCACCATCCCTAAAGACGCGCAGGTGCTGGTCAATGTGTGGGCCATGGGTAGGGACCCTGAGGTGTGGGAGGACCCTTGTTCGTTCACACCAGAAAGGTTCCTCGGAAGAAGCATCGATGTCATAGGTACATGCTTCGAGCTCATCCCTTTCGGCGCGGGCCGGATGATCTGCCCCGGGCTGCCATTGGCGATGAGAATGTTGCATATGATGCTGGGGAACCTTTTGGTTTCCTTTGACTGGAAGATTCCGGATGAGGTAACTCCAGAGAGTATGGACATGGATGACAGGTTTGGGATCACCTTGCAAAAGGCTCAACCTCTCCTAGCTATCCCTCTATCCCTGTAATTCTGTGCTCTTAGAAGGAATTGTGTCACTGCAATAAAATTGAGCTCAAACGCAAATGGAGCTTAAAATTGAGGGAAAAAAATTAATTAAGAAACACACATAAACAGATTGAACGATTAAAATAATTCCCTATTATTATTGTGTATCTAAATGTTGGGAGTTTAGTCGATAAAGTTGTTTCTTTTTGTTGGAGTAATGGAAAAAGAAGAAGAAAAAAGTATTGACTTGTAACCAGTTCATTTTAAAATGCAGGTAAGAGATAGTGGAAACTCTATTGTAGATCGGTAGGAATCCTAATAGTTAAAATATTGGTGATTAATGGTGTGCTTTACTTAGACAACAAAACTATTCTGTTTAGCAATAAAAGTTGTACAACATTGCATATTGAGTGGGATTGTAAAGTGGCGATCTTTTATGTTAATGACGAATAATGTCAATAGATTGGCAAGTGAAGAATGATGCCCTTATAACTGTTATAAATTATCTATAATCTAAGCATATGAATATAGAGAATAATAAGGAAGAGAGTAGAGAATGAAGTTCTCATTAATAGATCAAGAATTGTGTGTTACAATGGTAATGGCATAAGTCCTATTTATAGGCCAATATTCCACCTACTACTTACCTACTATTCCACTAAACTTGCTAATGGAGAATTAGGTGAAGTGGAGAAATAGGTGATGGCATCCATTAATACATAATACTCCCCCTTGGATGCCATTTGAATAATGTGCCTCATTAAAACCTTATTAGGAAAAATCCTGTGGGAAAAATCCTAATCAAAGGAAAAAGAGTACATCATCATAAAATTACTGCCTCATTAAAACCTTACCCGGAAAACCCATTGGGACAAAACCGTGGTTAAGGAAAAAGAGTACAGTGTAAAATGATATCTCCCCCTCATGTCTACATCATTTGAGATCTCTGAGTCGTTTCAGACCAATATTACGAACATGCTTCTCAAAAACTGCAGTGGGCAGAGATTTCGTGAATAGATCTGTCAAATTGTCACTTGAACGAATTCGTTGAACAAAGTGTTCAATAGATGCGCTTTAGCACCTTTGCTATATAAGCTGATTGATGCATAAAATTTCAATCTTCAAGATGTTCAATTTGCAATTCGAGACATAGTTTGCTCTTTCCTAAATCTTTCATTTCAAATTCGTTCTTCAAACAATCAATTGCCTTTTGGAGCTCTTCAGGAGTTCCAATGATATTGAGATCATCAACATAAATTATAATTATAACGAACTTCAGGTTCATATCTCCTTATAAAAATACATGGGCATATTGGATCATTTGTATAGCCTTCCTTTAATAGATAGTCACTAAGATGATTATACCACATGCGCCCTGATTGTTTCAATCCATATAAAGATCGACATAATTTTAATCAAGTATAGTCCTTTTTGACTAGAATCACGTACTTCTGGTACGTTGAATCCTTCTGGGATTCTCATATAAATATCACTATCCAGTGAACCATATAAATAGGCCGTAACAATATCCATAAGACGCATATTCAACTTTTCATGTACTGCCAGACTTATCAAATATCGAAACGTGATTGAATCCACCATAGGAGAATATGTCTCTTCATAATCAATACCAGGTCTTTGAGAAAAACCTTGTGCGACAAGTCGTGCTTTATATCTCACGACTTCATTTTTCTCATTTTGTTTACGCACAAATACCCATTTGTATCCTACGGGTTTCACCCTTTTGGGTGTGCGGACCACAGGTCCGAAAACTTCACGTTTTAGTGAATCTAATTCAGATTTCATTGCGTCTTTTCAATTTGGCCAATCTTTTCTATGCATGCATTCCTTGATATATTTTGGCTCTAGATCCTCTTCACCTTCCATAATATTTAGCGCTACATGGTAGGCAAAAATATCGTCGACGATAACTTCATTTCGGTTCCATTTTTCTCCAGTCATAACATAATTTATTGAGATCTCATGATTATCACAATGTTCAGGTACCTGATCTTCCATTAGAAGTGACTCATCTAGAGTCTGCCCTTCCTTGATATTAATATTGACTGGGGACTCTTCAGGAGTCAAGATATCCTCGATTTGACCATCTTGATATTTTGCTCCTTTTCTTTTACGAGAATTTTTATCTTTGGAACCAATAGATCTACCACGTTTAATTTGTGCCTTATTTTCATTGGCAATAATTGATCGTCCTCCAGGGACATCAATTCTAAAAGGAGCATTAGCAGCCAGAAAATGTGACTTAGTCACTCTCTTTGGGTCAGCAAAAGCGTCTGGCAACTGATTAGCTAAATTTTGCAGATGAATTATCTTTTGAACTTCAAGTTCACTTTGCTTTGTGCGAGGATCTAAATAACACAATGATAATTCATTCCAGCTAATATCTTTTTCAGGCTGCTTAGTTTCTCCCCCTAATGTTGGAAATATTGATTCATCAAAATGACAATCGGCAAAACGTGCCGTAAATATATCTCCAGTACGTGGCTCAATGTACTTTATTATCGATGGAGATTCAAACCCAACATATATTTCCAACCTTCTTTGGGGTCCTATTTTAGTGCGTTGTGGTGGAACAATTGGAATATAAACCGCACATCCAAAAATTCTTAGATGGGAAATATTTGGTTCCTGACCATAAACCAATTATAATGGGGAGAATTCATGATAACTTGTTGGCCTGATGCGAATTAACATTACTGCATGTAAAACAGCATGTCCCCAAGAAGAAATAGGGAGTTTTGCTCTCATTAATAATGGCCTTGCAATTAATTGAATCTGTTTAATAAATGATTCGGCAAGACCATTTTGAGTGTGAACATGAGCTACAGGATGTTCAACATTTATATCAATGGCCATACAATAATCATTGAATGTTTGAGAAGTGAATTCACCAGCATTATCAAGATGAATGGTCTTAATGAGATTATCTGGAAAATGAGCTCGTAATCGAATTAACTGAGCTAGTAATCTCGTAAACGCCATTACGAGTTGATAATAAAGATACATGTGACCATCTAGTTGATGCATCAATTAATACCATAAAGTATCTAAATGGTCCACATGGTGGATGAATAGGTCCACATATATCACCATGTATACGTTCCAAAAATCCGAGGGATGCAGTCCCAATTTTAGCTGGTGATGACCTGGTTATTAATTTTCCTTGAGAGCATGCAACGCATGACAATTCATTGGATAGGAAAATCTTCTGGTTCCTTAAAGAATGTCCACATGAATTGTTAATAATTTTTCGCATCATTATTGACCCGGGATGGCCCAACCGGTCATGCCAAATCACAAATCAGTAAACTTCTGGTTTACTATTGCATGTGCTTTAATTGCACTAATATATGTATAATATAAACCACATGAATAAGCGGGTCACCTCGTCCATCCTCCTCCCTCTCTTTCTCTAAAAGTTTCTCTCTCTGTAATTGGGATGGAGGAAAGATCAGAGGAGTAACTGCGACGACCGCGAGTCCTTACCCACATGGCGCGACCGCGAGTCTGTTACCGGAGGGAGTGACACCATCGCCGGTGAGTTCACCTCCTCGATGTCATTCGATCTATCCAAATCTCTTTAAGAACAAGTGCAAGCCGGGTCCAAGTTCACATCCCAGTGCTCGGCGAGGGATTTTTGGGAGAGAGAGAGAGAGAGAGAGAGGGAGAGAAGGAGACTTATCAAGCTTGAGTTCCAATTTTAGTTGCTTAATTTATCAAGCTTCTTCCATGGTTGAAATTGGGGTTGAGGAAGAAGGGAAACGAAGCGGAGGAAATGAAGGCGTTTTATGTATTATATATAAATTTGTGAAATAATATCCAAAGTTCAGGGTGGCACAGCGGTAGTACCTCAGACTCAAAGGTCAGAGATTCGAAACTTGGTTCTGGTGTAAAATTATGTTTTTTTGTGAATAATTATAAGTAAATTTGTGATTGTTTTGATATTTACCGTCTTGCCACCTCAAGTGTACATGTATCAATAAAAATCTGACGTGGCTTGCCACGTCACACACAAAATGGTGTCGTTTGGAAGGGCGTGTTCTGGGCAGCTGCCCATAGACCTAAGTGATGTAAATTGAGTGAGGTTTGACTCGATTGATAGATTTTCTACCACAGGGTACTAAAGTAATTTTTTACGATACTACATAGTACTAAAATAGACTTTTTCCAAAAAATAATGTCTCTTGACTTTCTATGTATAGCAAATTATACTTCACTTATGAATTGCCTTAAGGTTACAATTAGATATGAAAATTTTAATATAATATTAGAATACATTCGATATATAAGCCGGACGATCTCAACTTCACGACGTGTAAGAAAAGTGTTCAATTCTTGTTGGCATATATGATAATCTGTACAAACTTCATTCCAAAAGTTCAAATATATTTAGTTGAGGGACATATTAGAGTATGAATTAGACTCTACATACGGAATGTTTTAAAGTTTTGAGTCAAATATCTAAACTCTAACTTTTAATAATTGATATTACTAGTTGACTTGCACCTAACAATCACTATCCATCACAACTTCAGCTTAATGCTTCCTTAATTGTGGGATTGTGCATTCAAAAATGTAAAAAGTAAAGGAAGAAACCATAACGAGTGGATGGCCACTAAATCGTAACAGATGACATAAAGAGTCGATTAATATATTTGAATCAAATATTGGCATGTTTGGCGAAACAGATTGGAAGCAAATAGTAGATAGCAGAAAAGAGATTGGGAGCAGAAAATAGATAGCAGATTGGGAGCAGAAAACAGATAACAAATTGAAGAATGTGTTTGGTAAAATCAACTAGCAGATAGCAAACCAAATTTAGTAGATTATATATCTTTTGGTTAAATTAATTATTAATTTATAAATTAAACCTAAATAAAATAATCTAAATTATTTATTTAAATTAAAATAGTAATAATTAATATATTACTTATTTATATTTCTAAATAAATATTTTTGATAAAAAAAATGATTAACTTGTAGAATATATTAATTTCTTACATTTGGTAGGAGATACGAATAATAATAAGAATAAGAAGACCATGCCATTTATTGTAGTAGATAAATCAATATTTATTACAAAATCTTTAAAAAATATTGTATTATCATTTATTCTAATTATTATAATTAGTTTTTACGCACGAACGATGCGAGTACCGTTCTGTTTCAAAACCTGTAAATAATTTAGGGTTTAGATTTAAGGTTTCAGGCTTAGGGTTTAAGAACGCAAAGAAATCCGGTGTAGCTTCCTCGAATGACTTAGGGACCTGTACGACAAAGCCTGACACCTAGTTTCTCTAGTATCAATAAACTCCATCCGGAACCAAAGTTAAACATGTAAAGATCAAAACCTTATCTCTATAACTCTCTTAAGCCCATAATTTGAACAGAAACCAAGGCCTCAAATTCAGAAACCATCGAGCAAAACCTAAAACCTACTGCAAAACAATTCTATTGACCCAGATGAGTTTAAAATAAGCTAAACAACCGTATGTGCTAATTAAAGTTCAGGCACAGCATTGTCAATTGTGGGTCATGTAAAATCAGATTCAACATCATATGGATTAAGCTAGCATATCTATATACATCTCTTGTACGTTTTAGCATTTTCAATCCAGCGAAAACAGCAAGCAAAATGAAAGATGAATAAACTTGATGTCCAATCACATGTTTAACCAAAGAGGCATAGAAACAGCAAGGAAAACGAAAGATGAATCAAAACAGCAAGCAAAACGAAATGGGATAAGTTGTAAAATTAGATATTTGTCAAAAATAATTGTCCTTAGTTAAAAATGTTACCTCACACGAAGTTAAATTAATCGGTCCAATAAATATTCAGATATTATGTTCAAAAGAGTTATTCTCGACTCAAATTTAGATTAATTAGTCCAATAATATCTAAGTACCATGTTTAAAAGTCC
The DNA here is from genome assembly GCA_963995505.1 of Hypericum androsaemum. NCBI lineage: Eukaryota > Viridiplantae > Streptophyta > Magnoliopsida > Malpighiales > Hypericaceae > Hypericum > Hypericum androsaemum. The sequence continues at coordinate 8,787,871 of OZ023188.1, forward strand.
TATTCGATTCTGACTTTAGATTAGTTAGTCTATGATACCATATGATTTTAAAAAACTATTGTTATGAAAAACATTTGATGTACTAATCCAAAAACAACACAGTAGATCTACCTGATATGCCATATTTAACATTCTCCCGTTACTCAAGACTCATTTTTGAGAACTTTACTCGAGACTCGTTAGCCAGCGATTAGGCCAAAACCCCAACGAAAAATATCGCACCATTAAAGCTCGGATTCAAAAAAAAGGGGCCCATTAGGCCAAACGTCACAGTTGGAAACCACCCGCCCCGCCCCTCCTCTCCTTCCATTCCTTTCCCTTTGCTCCAGCTCCAGCTCGTCTGAGCTCCAGCTCCCTTTGCTTTGAAGGCATGCTCATAATTTTCTGGTTGTTTTAACTTGATTCTGCTTCTTTTCTTCATTCCTTGGTGGTTGTGTATTTTGTTCCTCTTACTTTTTTCTTGGCTAAAGGTTTAAAGGTTTAAAGACATGCTCATAATTCAGCGTCACCACTACCTCCTCCTCCTCGTCTGCAGCTGGCGGAGGCACCGTGGGAGAGGACGACGCCGTCTCATGGATCTCGTCCACGAACCCTACGCTAATTAACCTCATCCACTTAAGCACATGATTTAATTAAAAAGGTAATTTCGACATTTAGTTGCAGAACAAACCACCCAAAAAAAACATTTTCTTTATTATAGTAAGATTACATATTAAAAAAAATTGATATCTTAATGCATGCATCTGTAGTGATTCTTGTTCTTGATTGGTTTCAAATAAAACGGGTGTTTATCTAACAATACCTTAGAAATTTAGTTAAATAGAATCTTTAGTTTAATAAGTTAGAAATATTTCCTAATATTTAGAGATTTTGTGGTTGGGTAATACTTAGAATTATTTAAATTTTGACAACCAAAATGAATTACCCAACCACAAAATCTCTAAATATTAGGAAATATTTCTAACTTATTCATTTATAGTTCCTAGGGAGAATTCAAAATCTAGTTTAGTAAAATAAAATCTTTCATTTCTCAAATAAATTCTAAGAAAAATTAAATATTATATTACCTGAAAAAGTTATTTGAATTTTGACAAACAAGATAAATTACCCAAAGACAGAATCCTTGATATTATGAATTAATTGAAAACCATTTTTTTCATAGTACCCTACAAAATAAATCTCTTATTATTTTAAATAATAGTAAAAAAATCCTAATATTATTTATTAGAATAGAATCTTTAATTTTTCAGATAATTACTACACAAAATAAAATATTTAGGATAATTATTCTCAGACTTCTGGTGTTTGTCAATGGACATTTGGCCTACCGACATAGACGTTGCTTTACTTTAAGGAGGTCATGGGTTTAATCCATGAGATTGTAACTAGGTATAATATTTACCTTTAAAAAAAAAATTCCTGTCTTTCGACAATCGATTAAAAACTTTTCATAGTTTGATTTTATTATACTCTCAAACCTCTCGTTGACGTAAGCAAAAATACCCTTGAAAAAAAAAACTATCTCCAACGAAGGCAAATAAAGCACAAACCGAAAGTAGGAGAAGGGGGAAAAACTCTTTCGGCAAACATACAAACTTTTCCATCCATGAGAAACACTGTAAATAGCTAAAATCAAACTTGAATACCAAATGAAATTGGAGAGCTCAGAGAATAACACAGGCCGAGACTTTCTCAGATGGGAGAGATTGAAGAACGAAGAAAAAGAAGTAAACGCAAGATTAAACTTTGTAGTTAGAAAGTACCCAATTGAAGGGCAAGACCTGAGCTGCTTTGTCTTGGTAAAGCAAGTGAATGGAGTGAAGGCGGAGACGAAGCCCAACAACAGCCAAGCTCTGATTCTTTCGCCACGGTCGCTGACGAAATTTTCAAGCCAAGCTCGAAGGGTTTTCTAGCATTTTAATTTTATGGGTTAGGGTGTTGGAATTTTCTGGGTTTTGAATAGGGATACTTGCTGGTGGGTTTGAGGGGAGAGGAAGAGGAGGAAGTTGAGGAGGGGAAGGGTGGTCCTTGTTCTTCAAGAAGAAAAAGCCATGGTGGTAAGGTAAAAGGAGATATTCGAGGAGTTTCAAGGGAGGAGGAGGGAATTTCTTCGGAATTTCTTCTTGGTGTTCATAGCGAAAGATCTAGAGGTTAAAAAGATAGTTTTTTTTTGGTTTTTTTTAAAAAATATTTTTGGCATTTTTATGACAAAAAAACAAAAAATATCTGTTAATGTTAATTAGGGACATGAGAGTATAATAAAATTAAACTATGAAATTTTTTTAATCGATTGTCGAAACACAGGAAAGTGATAAACAAATATGTCAAACACTAAAAGTCTGAGAGTAATTATCCCAAATATTTATTATAGTAAAACAATATTTTACTTTTTGACAACTAAAATAAATTACAAAAGAACCTAACCCTTTGAAACTATTCTTAAATTACTAGTAAATTATAATCTACTAGTTTTATCAAACAGATAGACTGTCAATCTACTCCTAATCTACTCCAAAATTACTATCTACTCTTACAAACTATTTCGATAAACAGGGCCATCGTCAATACATCACATAAACATATCTCGAAAAAATAAATCCCATCAAATACGCAACGTGTAGCCTTGTTCAACCACTAATGACGAAAGTAAACCAAATAACCATATAAGACTACTAATGTCTTCCTCCGCATCACATCATATTTGTGAGAAGCGTCATCGAGTCAGTTACATATGAGATAATTTAACAATTTTTAAAATTTTTTACTCGACTGAAACCCAAATTAGTCGATTCAATTAATATTTACGTATATATAAAACAAAAAAAGAGATAATTTAAGAAGAGGAAGAAAACTTTTACGCTACGTTTGTTTCCATGATTTGGACGGGACTAAACAAAAATTTTTGTCCAAGCCTATGTTTGACGCAAGAAATGGACAGGACAAAATTGAAAGTTTGTCCGAGCCCACTCTCAATTTCTTGTCCTATTTATTTTCATGGGACAGAAAATTATGTCGAAGGACAAAAATATCTTGTGATATATTTTTACTATATTACCCTAAACTCTTTCTTTTTTATTTTGTCACTAAATTTAACCCAATTAAGACTAATCATTTTCTCTAATATATAATTTTCGGGTCTCGAATACTATTTTTTAATTCCGATTCAAATATTTCAATATTTGTATATTCATTTAAATTTTCTAAATTTTATATTTCGGATACAAATCTATATAAAATAGTTAATTCAGATATTTGATTAATAAATACATATTTACCATGATAGTATTTTAATGAGGCCTTAGTATAAAAAAATTCAACACACAACTCCATTGGAGACCTAAGCTCATCTCCTTCGATTCGTCTGCTGACTTGGAGCTTTGGAGGCCTAAGCTCTCACCGTTCTTCAGAGATATCGTTCCGTGGTGTCAGAGTTTTCGAGCAAACACCAGGAGCATTTGGCTTCAGATTAGGGGTGTTCCGCTTCAGGTTTGGAACTCCTCCTTTTTGGAGTGGCTAACCTCCTCTCTTGGGATCTTTAAAGCCGTTCACAAGGTTACATCTAGTTGGCGACGACTAGATGTTACCTTTGTGCTCATTTCAACTGCTTCTCTGGACCACGTGAAGAGGAATTTCAATCTGCGGATTGGCTCCGAGTCATACCAGGTTTGTGTTGAGGAGATGGACTCTCGTGTCACCAATGTTTGTTCGGTCGCTGACTGGGATTCCGGTTGTGTGGATACTCCTTGGTGTAACAGAGCTGGTGATGAGGTTGAGGTGGCTTCTGGTTGCTGTGGGGATGTTGGTCTTCAAGGAATTTTGTCTCCCCCTGCTGCAGTTATTGTAGATGTTGTAGGGGAGGTCTTTGCGGATTGTGGAGAGGTGCGGCTTTTGGCAGACTGCAGGGATGCTCTTTCTGAGACCAACTTGCAGGCACTCGTTGCTGTGGATGTCGATGGAAGTTCGATGGTTAATCTCCCTGCTATTCTTCGTGTTATAGCCGCTGCGCACAGGCTGGAGGCTCCAGTAGTTCACCCCGTGGAGACTTTGACACAGCAAACTGTTGTTGGATCTTCTTCAGCTGCTGCATGTGCTTCTTCCGTGAAGCAGTGTCAAGATGGAGTTATTTTTTTAGAGAAACAGAGGCAAGTTTCTGCTGCTGATTTGCAGCCTGTGGTTGTCGAGTTTCAGGACTCCGTTATCATTGGGGCTGTCGCTGTTTCTACTGTTGTTCGGCCTGCTGAAGTGCAGCATCTTGATGTTGCTGGTGCTGCTCAATCGAGCCTCTCGGTTGACTCATTTTTTGGAGATTCTGATTCTGACATTGTATTAGATCCGAGGTTCTTGGCTGCTCTCGACCTTGAAATAGCTCAGCTTTGTATTGACGAGGCCTTTCGATCTGCGAAGTTGTCTCATGTGGCAGGTTCCAGTCTTGCGAAGTTCGTTGTTGAGAAGTCAGCTGCGGGCCTGAGGAATGGTGGGCAGCCTCCTAAGGTGTTGGAGGAAATCTCAGAAGCTGCAGCTGTGGTGGTCCATGATGAAGTAAAGCCATCTCAGCAAATTGCGACACGATCAAGCTCCCGGGTGCGCGGAAGTTAACAAGTAATGCGGCCGGTCTTCGGAAGATCCCGATGCAAAATTTAACTATTCAAGCTTCAAGAAAACCTCTCCTTGAATCTCCTTCCACGTCCAACTCGCTGAAGACTTTGAGCTTCATGAGGCTTAGATTGCAGAGAGGGAAAATGCAGCTTTGAATGTTGCTGTTCAGATGGGCGTGACTAAGGAGGAAAAGGCCCATACTTTTTTCAAGGCATTAGGAACTTAATTCGGGGAAATGGTCAATCGAAAATCTTCAAACTTCTATGATCATTGTGTTTAACTTTTGATTTTGGCTGTGGATTCTTTCTTGGGTGTATGCATGGATGTATGTAGTCCTTTTGGTGGTGTTGCTTTTGGAACTTGTGCTAGATAGTACTTATCTTTGTTTTTGTTTAGATAGGTGTCTATCTAGTACCTTAGGTGTCAGATGTTGTACGCGGTGTATAATCCGATGTAATTATTCTGTAATTACCTTATGAGAGTTTAATACAATTTTACTTAAAAAAAACACACACACACAACTCCATTGTACTCCTTACATGTACCAATGGTTCTTTATATTATTTATAGTTATACAAAAAAAACATACATATTTGTCAAATTATGTGATGATATATTAAAAATAAGGGCAAATTACTCTCAAGTCCCCGCCCTTTGGTCACCCTCCCCCTAGGGTCCCTGACTTTTGAAAAAAGATTATCCTGTCCCTAAGTTTTGATGATAACATACTCTCGGGTCCCTGGTATCAGAATATTCCATATTCTCCGGTCAACTCCCACTTGAAATGACCAAAATGACCTTCCTACTTAAAAAATAAAAAATCATCTCTCCTTTCACCTTCTTCCCTAATTCATCTCCAACCCCCACTTTCAATCAAAACTTAAACATAATTGAATCAAAATTTAAACAACCCTAATTTTGAAACCCAACTCAAAATCCCAATCGACCAAATCCCTCTAGACCAAATTCCAACCCTAGCTCTCGAAGTCAATCCCAATCGACCAAATCCATCTCGACCAAATTCCAATCGATCAAATCCCTCTCTTAAATTGCCAACCTTTAAATTGTGTTTACCCTTGGCACCCGTCGCTCGGGGTCAGAGTCAACGCCGCCACGCTGATCGAGATCATCGTAGTTGATAAATGGTCAATGGAGCTCCGCCTTCTTGTGAGCGACTCCGACGAGGTGTTCTATAGCGTGGTCTAGGTGTCCTCCCCACGCGTAATGAAGGTCGGGGTAAAGGCGATGTTTGCGCTATGCCTCACAAAGCAGATGCGTCACTGGGTCACTGAGGCGCTGGTGGACTTGCACGAGGTCGCTCTACCGTCCTCGTGTTCTTCACCGCCACAAGCGAGAGGCAACGGAGCGACGGCTCCTGGGTTTTGTCCAGGAACCCACGGTCGGGCTTCTGAGCGATTTATAATTTTAATTCAAAAGCTTATGTTCTGGTTTTGTCCAGGAGATTTGTTGCGACGATTGAGGAACCAAATTACATGGAGTTGTAATTTTGGATGCTTTGGTAATGAATAAATTACACCTTATGAAAAAATTTTGGTTATTTAATTTGGTGTTCTTAATGTTATGTTATTTAGTTTGTGTTTGTGTTTTGATTGAAGGTGGGAGGTGGGAGATAGAAGATGAAGTGGGAGGGAGAAAGTAAAGGGATGGAAAGAGGGTTTTTTTTACTAAGAGGGGCATTTTAGTCTTTTGAAGTGGGATATCACCGGAGAATATGGAATATTCTAACACCAGGGACCCGAGAGTATATTATCAACAAAACTTAGGGACGGGATAATCTTTTTCCAAAAGTCAGGGACCCTAGGGGGAGGGTGACCAAAGGCCAGGGACTTGATAGTAATTTACCCTAAAAATAATCGTAATGTAACTGCGATGATCCAAATTTTTAAAGATTTTTTTGAAAGATTTAATTTCGATATTAATTTTTGTATACAAAGATTTCATTTTTATTGTACAATAATTTTTGATGTAACTGCGATGATCGATTTTACTCAGATTTTGTTTTTATTGTACAATAATTTTTGATATACCAAACGCACCCTTAGAGGAGTATTTTTCCTAGGGGGTTGAAAATGCTGACAATACTCTAAATGGGGTTCTCGGGAAAAGTTTTTCCTGTCTCGGGTTGAGCACAAAAATGCTTAAAACAGTTTTGTGCACACAAAAATGCTGTAAACTGAACGGTTTCTCAGTAATCACGCTACGTTTGAAGCATTTTCTGTCAAAAGCCGACTCCAACTCAGATGCCCTGTCGCGGAGAATCTTTGCCTCGAGCGTCCTCGGCTCGGCTAACCAAAAAATGCTCTGTTTTGAGCAGTTTTGTTTAAATTTAATTTCCAAGAATTAATTCTCACCGACCGACCTCTTTCTCTAATTAATTCCAGCCAGAGGTAATATTACAATAATACTCTCGATTTTTAATTTTTTTCTAGGGGTATATTTATAATTCTGCAACCGTTTGAATTGTTATCATTTCTCGCCAAAAAAATCTACACCAAGCAAGTTTTTAATATATTGTGTTGTGTTATTTTAATTATTTTTTCAATTACATAAATACCCCTGGAAAAAAATTTAAAAGAGGGCCTAATTGTAAAATTACCTTTTATATCCATAATTTAGGTGGTTCTTTTCAATTCTAATTTTCATATAATTAACTAAATTTTTTTAAAGTATCCTCCAAATATTCTCAATTTTATGCCAAACTGGACCTATTATTATAGATGTTAATTGACCAGTAACACATACCATATTTACTATACATGTAAAAATACATTTTACAAATTAAATTGGAATATAAAAAACGCAAATTAAATTAGGATGTCAAAAAAGGCTCGAACAAAAGTCTTTATGAAAGAATACTGGTTTTGCACAAAACTGCTCTAACCAGAGCATTTTTGTTAGAAGCCGAGCCGACGGACGCCGGATGTGAATATTCTCTCTGGCAGGTTGGAGTCGGCTTTTGCATGAAAACGCTGAAAATTGAGCGTTTTCTTGTAGAAACTGCTCAGTTTACAACATTTTTGTGTGCACAAAACCGCTCAATTTTGAGCATTTTTGTGCTCAACCCCAGACAGGAAAATTTTTCCCTACAACTCCATTCAGAGTAATTTCAATAATTTCAACCCCTTAGAAAAAAATACTCCCCTTGGAGTCCATCGAACAAAATATTACACGCCGCCCTAATCATTTTTTAAACTCCAAGTCATGTCACCTTCCCTTAAAAAACACAAATCCTAGTACAGATTTCTTACAAGGGGACAAGACACCACCTCATAGAAACAGCCTGGTACTTTTCGTGTATAAATACATCCCAAATGACCTACACAGTAACCCTCTCATACAAACAGCAAACACCAACATGGCAACCAACTTGTTGGCATTGAGTTGCATTAGAAATGAGAGCTATGGATCAGGGGTGGACGATATGTCGCCGAGGCCGCGGTACCCCTCCATGCCCAAGTACCCGAGAGGGGCCGAGGCCCCGGCCGTGGCGGCGGAGGAGGAGACTGCGGTGTTCTCCGTTATAGGGATGACGTGCTCCGCTTGCGCTGGGTCGGTGGAGAAGGCCGTGAAGAGGCTTCCGGGGATTCGGGAGGCTGTTATTGATGTCTTGAACAACAAGGCTCAAGTCGTGTTCTACCCCAATTTCGTTAACGTATGTATCTTTTCTCTTATTTTTTTAATCCTTATCATATGTGTTGTTTATAATAAATGTTTCGTTGGCTTGTGGAATATTTCGTGGGATGAGAATTTGGCTTCAAGCAAAAAAAATCAAAGGGTTTGACTTTCACGCTTATCCTTTCGATTTTTTAACGATTTTGTTATCTAGCAGAGGGTAGGTGGGGTGTGGTGCCAGGACATTTGATGAGCTCAACGGCTTACTTTTCGGGGTTTTTATATGTAGAATTTTTATTATTCCAAAATTTGAATTCGTTCAGAAATTCTAGCTTTGAAATTTTCATCTTATCTTTTACCACTTGGATATCGATGGTTAGAATGAAACTCTTGTTGGAGATTTGGATTCCATGCTTAACAGGAACTAGGATATAGAGTCATGGCAGATCGTGAAGGCAAGACTTACAAGTTAAAACATCAAACTGCAGAAACAAATAAGGTTTATGCAGTAGTTAGTGGTAGACACTAATGTATTTAAACAAAGTTACATATAACTTCAAGGTAGAGTTTACTCTATCGAGATGTTCTTTTTCTATCGCAATTTTTTCTCATAAGATTTTGAAACGGTAGGATTTTACTGAGGCCGGCGGTGAGATCAGCTATTGTAATCTCGCTAGAGTGAGCTTTACATTTTTTAGGTTGTAAATATTATATTAAATAAATTTTACTTCTTCAAAGTTTTTTTTACATATAAACGTATATTCTACCCCTCTTGTTTCATTCGGTTACTTTTTTCTACCTTAGTATTTGGTGTGAAATATTGTTAGATTTTATTCAGTTTATTCAGGGTGTTCTAAATAATATCTTTTCGTAAATCTTAAACTCAAAAATTTGTTTAAAAAAAAATTCAAAACTCTTACCAATCGGACAACAAACATTAATTTTTTTCCATTACTTTGATTCACAATACTCTATGGTCTTTTTTTAATCATGTCCAATCATAGCCTAAAGAGATTTGCCACTTTAATAAGCTCTATGAAATTGAAATATTATCAAGTGTATGAAGTTTCTTGACGCCTTCTTTTCACGGATTTAGATTGTCATTTAAGGGACAGATACTGATCGCTATTCTTGGTGTGTTTTTGTGTCAATCCTTTATCCAGGCATACAAATTATGCTATATGATTTCAGCCACAATAAAATTTTGGTCCCGTTGGATATAAAAACTGAGAGGGACTTTTTTTAAGGGACTTGTGAAGAATCATGGCAAGTTCATAAATTTTCCTCTTAACCATTGATATCTCTGTTTTTCTTTAATTTGATTTGATGATTGCATATAATTGTCTTTCACGGAGTTCCTTTTCTGTACATCTATATTGACATTATATAAATGTTGAGATTACGATGTCACTACTAATATTGAGTATGCTGCGATTGTTTATAGATCTTGAAAATATACATAATTATTACTTTAAGGTTGAAGGTTGGATGTAAATAATCTAATATGGTATCAGATTCAATTACTCTTAAAAAATTCATGACCTATTATTGTTGCTCGCACGATCCACCTATCATGATATGTTAGTAAAGTCAAAGTTCGTGTAAACTGGGCGTGTTAGGATTGCCAAGTCAAAATTCGTGTAAACTGGGCGTGTTAGGATTGCCACAACTAGTTGCGAGTATGGTTGTCTTGTTCACAAGTTTAAAAAATCACATACTTTTTTTTATAGGTAATATTGCTTTATTAATTATAGAAGTATTACAGTATCTACAATGGTAATAAATCCCCCAGGGGTGTACAAAACAAGCTCCCGTGATGAGAGTAACAACGATACACACACAACCCCTGCCTTAAATCAATCAGTCCAGACTAACTGATTCCAAAAAGATCATCATATCCTGGTTGTCGAATCTCACAGAGATTCCAGTCCAAGTCAACCATTCATGCACATGGTAGAGGATAAAATGCTAGAGAAATTCCCGATTGGCATAGTTCGATTCCGACGATTCCAAATTTTCCACATTACCGAACCGAAAATTACAAACCAGACCTTTCCGAGCATATCATTTATGACCAGACCCATCCAATTAAAAAATCACATACTATTATCTTAAGATTTTAGGTTTGATAATAATAGTGAATAGCTGTTTTTCCATTGGAAAAGGAAAAAAACATGGGATTTATGTGGTAGAGCAAATTCATCAGCTAATAGCATATAGTTTTGAAAGAAGACTATTCATCTCTGTTCAACAAATAGATGGAGTGGTTTAGTCGGAGGTCAGATTTATACAAGTATATGTATATTAACTCCAAGAAAAAAACACAATAAAGTATACCATAAAAGTTACAAAAAATAAAATTGAACTAGTAAAATTACATATTGAAAGACATACTTGCTATTTCTTTCTCATTTTAATATCCCAGAGCCTGATCTTGCTTTAGAATCAGAACTATCACACGGTCCCAGTCTTGTCTCTCTCTTTTGATAAAAAGTGAATTGGTAAATGAGTTCGGTTGAAAACAAATTGGTAAATGAGGTACCTAAGCAAGATTTAGTTCAGTTTACAGGTTGAACATTGATCCTATCAAATGGTAGGACTCATGGCATTGGTACTTGATGGATGCAGGAAGAGACAATCCGCGAGACGATCGAAGATGCTGGATTCGAGGCTGCACTGATCCAAGATGATTCCAATGACAAATCCGTTCAAGTATGTCGGATCCGGATCAAGGGAATGACTTGCACTGCTTGCTCCACTACAGTTGAACAAATCCTACAAGGACTTCAAGGAGTGCAGAGGGCTCAGGTTGCCTTGGCTACAGAGGAAGCTGAAGTTCTTTATGATCCAAAGCTCCTGAGCCACGAGCAGCTGCTGAAGGCTGTCGATGATGCGGGATTCGAAGGCGTACTCACCAGCATAGATAACGACATGGGGAAGATAAAGCTTAAAGTTGATGGAGTGAGGACCGACAATTCGATGAGGATGATTCGGAGTTCCCTCGAAGCACTTCCGGGTGTTCTAAGTGTTGAAGCTGACAATGAACTCATGAAGATCTCTCTGTCTTATAAACCCGAGTTGACTGGTCCGAGGAACTTCATCAGAGTGATCGAAACAACGGGGAGCGGGCGGTTCAAGGGTAAGATATTTCCTGAAGGAGGAGGGAGAGAGAGCCATAGACGGGAAGAGATCAAGCAGTACTATCGTTCGTTTCAATGGAGTCTGGTTTTCACAATTCCGGTCTTTCTGATCTCCATGGTTTTCATGTACATTCCTGGGATCAAGCATGGATTGGACACGAAAGTTGTTAATATGCTGAGTATAGGGGCTCTCTTGAGGTGGATCCTATCCACTCCGGTGCAGTTCGTCATCGGCCGACGGTTCTATTCGGGTTCTTACAAGTCATTGAGGAACGGTTCTGCCAATATGGATGTCCTGATCATGCTCGGAACAAATACAGCGTACTTCTACTCGGTCTATTCCGTGCTGAGGTCTGCAACCTCTGCAGATTTCGACAGCACGGATTTCTTCGAAACAAGCTCCATGCTCATCTCGTTCATTCTTCTCGGGAAGTATCTCGAGGTTTTAGCGAAAGGAAAGACATCCGAGGCCATTGCGAAGCTTATGGACTTGGCACCTGGTACTGCAATACTGTTAGCTTTTGATGATGAGGGGAATGTGCTTGGCGAAGAAGAGATCGACAGCCGGTTAATCCAGAAGAACGACGTGATCAAGATCATACCGGGAGCGAAAGTTGCTTCGGATGGTTACGTTATTTGGGGACAGAGCCATGTGAATGAGAGTATGATAACAGGAGAGGCGCGGCCGGTGGCGAAAAGGAAAGGCGATACTGTGATCGGAGGAACTGTGAATGAGAACGGGGTACTGCATATTAAGGCTACAAGAGTTGGATCAGAGAGTGCCCTTTCGCAGATCGTTCGCCTCGTCGAGTCTGCTCAGATGGCTAAAGCCCCTGTTCAGAAATTTGCAGACAAGATCTCCAAGTATTTTGTGCCTTTTGTAAGGACTTACTTCTCTTCCAAGCTAAGGATTTAAGTACACTGACCACAACGGTTTTGATTGACGATTGCTCGTGTTTCTTTCCCAGGTTATCACCATCTCGTTTTCGACGTGGCTGGCCTGGTTTCTAGCCGGAAAGTTCCACAGCTATCCGGACTCGTGGATCCCGCATTCGATGGATAGCTTCCAGCTCGCGCTCCAATTCGGGATCTCTGTGATGGTCATCGCTTGCCCCTGCGCTCTCGGTCTGGCTACTCCGACCGCTGTCATGGTTGGTACTGGAGTTGGTGCATCTCAGGGTGTGCTGATCAAAGGCGGTCAAGCTTTAGAAAGTGCCCACAAAGTGGATTGCATTGTCTTTGACAAGACAGGAACGCTCACTCTTGGGAAACCGGTTGTTGTGAACACAAAGCTGCTCAAGTACATGGCATTGGGAGATTTCTTTGAACTTGTTGCTGCAACCGAGGTAAACAGCGAGCATCCTTTGGCGAAGGCGATTGTGGAGTACGCGAAGAAGTTCCGAGAGGACGAGGAGAATCCGACCTGGCCAGAAGCAAGAGACTTCATCTCTGTCACTGGCCATGGAGTAAAAGCAACTGTCCGGAACAAGGAAATAGTAGTGGGGAACAAAAGCTTAATGTCCGAACAAGGAATATCCGTCCCGGTCGACGCCGAAGACATGCTGGCAGAGGCTGAAGGAATGGCTCAAACCGGGATATTAGTCGCTATGGACAATGAGGTGAGGGGGGTCATAGCCATATCCGATCCGTTGAAGCCGGGCGCGAGCGAAGTCATCTCCCTTCTCAAGTCCATGAACGTTAGGAGCATTATGGTCACAGGGGACAATTGGGGAACTGCCAACTCCATTGCAAGAGAAGTAGGGATTGAGACTGTTGTTGCAGAAGCAAAACCTGATCAGAAAGCAGACAAAGTTAAAGAGCTTCAGGTACGTATTTTCGATATGGAGACTCTAACAACATCGTAACTTGCTAACTCCCTGGCATCTCATTGAAGGCTGCAGGCTACACGGTAGCGATGGTCGGCGATGGGATCAACGACTCGCCAGCGCTCGTAGCAGCGGACGTTGGAATGGCGATCGGAGCAGGCACGGACATCGCCATAGAGGCGGCCGATATAGTCCTGATGAAGAGCAACCTAGAGGACGTGATCACAGCTATAGACCTTTCGAGGAAGACTTTCACGAGGATCCGTTTCAACTACATATGGGCCTTAGGCTACAACGTCCTTGGCATCCCAATAGCTGCCGGAGTCCTTTTCCCGAGTACCGGATTCCGCCTCCCTCCGTGGATCGCCGGAGCTGCAATGGCGGCCTCTTCGGTGAGTGTGGTGCTCTGTTCCTTGCTGCTCAAGTATTACAAGAGGCCAAACAAGCTGGAGAAACTGGAGGGTATCAAAATAGAGTGATATGGATGATGAACTTACTGAATGGCTAGTCATCGTTATTTACGTCGCCCTAGTTGGACTTATAGAAATAAAAGACTATGTATGTAGTTGGTTGATTTTGATTTTGTTTTTTAAAGATGAGCAATGGCTACATTGCACAATTATTATGTACAATATGTATGTATTTGGATCGTACTGTAATGAAGAATATTAGGCCTTATTGTATTTAAAATTGATCACTACCACCGTAAGCAATATCGGATTAATATTCCAACATATCTGCTAATGGCTATATGTTGTTAGAATCGTGACTAAAAAAAAGCACCCGAGAATATTGCTAGAAATTTATTCCACATCTTGACCCGTGTTCCTGAAGATTCCTATTGTAGTTGACCCGAAAAGCAATTGATTGCAAATTATTATAGTTGTTCATCAAATTGTTATAATTGAATCAATGATTTTTCATCCCAGCTATCAAGAACTGATTTTCGTTCACAATGACATAGTTTGAACTCTGAACTTCTTACATGTTTACAATGCATTGTGCTGTTCGACTATGAGTCTTTGATTGTCAAGATCTGATTATCACACGGAGAGGGACAAGGGACAAGAGACGAGGTTTATTAATAACTGAACTATTCCAAATGTTATTTTCCCTAAAAATATTATATGTGATCATGACCATTTGATTAGCCAATCCACGAACTTGATTTGACTCTGATTTGTATCGAAGCTCCTCGTGATTTGTTCCGCACGGCTAAGCTAAACCGAATGTAACTTGTTGATAAGTTAGTAGGCGTAACCTATGCATTTAAAATCAACTAGTGAGCGAGTTGTTTTAGTTTAATCAGGTTTCGGGTTCGACTCTTTGAATATGCAGCAGTATTAAATACTTATTGAGAGAACTTTGCCATTTTTTAAAGGTCCTACTCAACTCGCAATAGGATTAATCGATTTAAAGAGTCAGATACCAATTGATTAAACCAAAAATTAATAGCCGGCAAAAGTGTTCGATAAATATATGTTGGCTTCTATATTTGAATGGGAATATTTTGGGAAATAATAATTTGACCCCTGAAATTTACATAAATGTACTGATTTATCTTAGCGTGTACTTGGCGAAAAAATGTCATACATAACCTCCCCCACAATAGAACGGGGTGGAGCTGTACCAACTCTTAATAGATGAGGTCAACATCCTGAATACTTGCGTAGTGGTACATGTTGGAAAATTCACACCCAAGAGAATAATAGCGCGCAAAGAACTCGGACGCAAAAGTAACTTGGTTTTGGCATAATGCTTATGTTCACGAGGAGAAATGATAACTTTTATTGACGATTGACCACAAAGTCATACATAACCTAGAATAACATGTCCTTATATAAAGACAAACTCTTGTACGTAAATAAATCTATCTAGTTCGAATTAGGAGTCCATAACAAGAGCTGAGTCTAAACAGGAAACTACTGCCACAGCAACTTGCGACCGCCAATTCATTGGCGAGCACCAATCGCCCTCACTTGCAACTTCTCTGTAAGTACTTACTAGCGACCGCCACTAAGTTGGTGAGCGCTAACAAAGACAACCAAAGAATTCTCGATATTATCCCAACAAACTCTACGTTTGCGAGAATTCATCCCTTGCGAAGAACCATGAAGCTCTACCCGAACTTCAACAAATTTCATATAGACAAAACATCGCCCCATGAAAAACTATGAGATGTTGCAAAATCAATCCGACTCTACTGACTCCACCTCGAACTATAGATACACTCCATCAATAAGACCATTTCTACTTTCTGTCCACACTTTGCCCAATCACTTGGAGACAGCTCCTAAAATTGAGCAACTTTCGAGCTTTTTTGGCGTATTCTTTCCAAACTCCATCGAACTCCAACTTGCAAGTTCATATGCCGAAGCAACATTGTGATTAATAAACGCGCCCTCTATTTTTTGGTCACCCCAAGCTCTGCAACCTCGAACTACTTCTCCGTTTGACTTTTTTTTCTCGAACCAATGGTACATGTAGAGCATACTTGGGCAACCTTTTGTTCCACCAAGTAGAATCCTCGACATGTCATGAACTCCACCGTTCGGCCTTGAATGAAATACCAGATTTGCCCGTGGTGTTACTTACGACTTCACATTCCCAATGTCAAACCTACCCAATACCTTTGATGTCAATGTTCCTTTAGATAACCATAGCGGGTCTTGCTAAGAACGCTTCTCCGAGACAACCACTACTTCTTGCCAACCATACCTTCACAAAACAACCATAACTTGCTATCAATGTCTTCATGAATCTCAACTACCATGCATGTCAAGCCTTTGCTCCGTCATACAAGAGTCTTTCCCCTCTCCATCGAAATCCAAAGATGTAACTCCACCTAGAACTATACCCTCCACTTACCTGTAGGTATTTCTTGCATCCCATTCACCATTCATCACCACCATAACATCCTTCTCTGACTTAATTAGCCCGCCTATAGCCTTAAAGATGTACCCAATATAATCTAAGGCTCCTAGTGAGATCAAATTCCTCTCCAACTTTAGAACATGTCTAACCCCACACAATTTTCTCTCAACACCATCCCACATCTGGATCCATATATCATATATGCCAGGGATTCTACAAGTAGAACCATCACCCATAGTCACCATACCTGAATCAACAAACTTGTAGGTATCAAACTACCCTCTCTTGGTCGTTATGTGAAAGGAACAAGTGCTATACAAAATCTAAGAATTATAGTACTTTGGACATGACAAAATAAAAAGATAGTCACCATCCGACCCGTCCGAGTCTGAGGCCATATTTATGGATGCTGATCCTTCTTCATGGTCCCGAGTTCTTCATGCACAATTCTTCTTCATGTGTCCTTTTTCTCTGCAGTCGAAGCAATTTTCTTTGAACTTCCTTGACCTCAACCTAGATCCTCCTCCATCTTTTTCTTCTCGACGATTATGGCTACTCCTCACAACCAGTCCTTTTATTTGTTCATCGCCAATTTTTCTCCTTTGATGAAATTCTGGTGTTCATCCTCGAACACTAGGAATTCTTTTTCCAAAGTTAGAGTTGTAACTAAATTCTCGTAGGAACTTGGTAAGAAATTCAGAAGCAACAATGCATTGTCTTCCTCCTCGAACTTCATATCGACCCTTCTCAAAGCACTCAACAGTTGGTTGAAAACATTTATGTGTTGGCTCAAATCTGATCCCTCCATTATCTTAAGCCCATAAAACTTTTGCTTAATATAAATCTTGTTCAACAGAGACATAGACATATACCTTGCCTCCAATTTCTTCTATACCACAGCTGGTTACTTCTCATCTATGACATGATTGATGTACGCAAAATTGTGAACAATTAAACGCACAAGCAAATAGTATAGTGGTAAGTAAGGTTCTTAGAACTGAGGGTTGAACACAAAATCAATGCAAATAATTATGTGAAGCGGGAAAATTAAAAGATTGTAAAGATTGTAAAGTAAATAAAACTAGATCGGGAACGCAAATAAAAGACGAGTTGTAAATCAATAGAGATAAACGAGCACGATACCCTTATGGACTACCCATCTATGTTGAGACTATGGTTTTTACGAAGTTCTAACTAGTACCCGGAGTGTTCTAATACATTTTCCTAACGCTTTCGCTCATTAGGACGACAAAACTAAGCTAGAGTAGTTCATGATTACTAACCAACGCTTCCGCTCATTAATTAGACCAAGAACTAAACTAAACTCAATTATGAAGTTAACTCCTAGCGGGATATCCCTTAGTATCAAGATTCCTCATTAATACCTTAAGACATGTCAATTGACTCTTCCGTTGATTCTAATGCCTTCCGGTCCATTATTATCAACTAAATATCATAATCTAAGTGATCAAGTTAGATTAAGCATTAAGATCATCAATTGACAACTACTACGAAAGATAATCAAACCATAGCTAACATAGACGAGTAATCACATAATTAGGGCATCGCACTCACACGAGAACTACTCGCTAAGCATGTTAACAAAGCACAATAGATTAATGAAGAGCATAATAGCAATTAACATAAAAGATAGAGGAAGAGAAAGCTTAGTCGTGATGATCAAGCTTTGCCAATCCTCTCCCCGTGCTAACTGGAACCGTCCCTTTATTAAGCTCTAAAGGCTGTTCTCAATATTGTAGTAGTAATCACGTCCCTGGAAGAACGTCCCCGAAACCTAAGAAACTAAGGGCTATATATAGCCAAAAGTCTAACTAAAAATTAGGAAAACCTAAAGGAGCTTAAGCTAAATTGGAAGTCTTGCTGGCCAAGTAATAATATAAATAATATAACTTAAGTCCTAGAGCCGAAACATGAGGCTAAAAGTCGAATATAACTAAAATAAATCGAGTCTCCGTGAAAGAAGAAAGTCCGAAAAAAAACCGTCAGGGGCCTAGCGCCCGCCAATGATGTTGGCACCCGCCAACTGCACCTTCTGTAAGCAATTTGGTGCCCGCCAATGCATTTGGTGCCCGCCAACTTCGTTGATCAGCTTCGTCGCATCTTCGTATTTTGCAGTTTTGACTCTCTTCCACTTCGAATTTGGTTTCGACTATAAAAGAAAAAATGTAGATCTCTCTTCAAGATTTCCAACGGTATCTCATTCGATACAATCAGATACTCGAGCAGAAAGTTATGACTCTTACAATATGGTCTATCAAAATTACCCCTCAAACGACCTTCATTGAGCTCCAATTTCCTACAAAATATGACGATGGGTAGAAATCCATTCCCGAACATAAATATACTAAAACGATCATAAGACTTGACATGACATGATGAATATAACTTAAAATATGACTAAACACGCACGAAACATATGACAAAACATGAGCGTTTACACACTCATCACACCCCCACACTAATTTCCTTGCTTGTCCTCAAGTAAGGCGCATCAGACACACCCCACGATTTCATAATCTTATTAAAAGACCACCCCACGACCGAGTAGTGTACTTACCTGAGCACAAGGAGTAAGAACGTGTAGACAAAGCATCCTTGATGGTTTAACCCAGTTTTCGCACTTAGTAGGTTACACTAGAAGGTTGACCACTCAGAGGTTCAGAAATTTAAGCTCACATATATGAGTAGTCAACTACCTATCACTCGCGTACACGTCCGGGATCTCAAAGTTTCATACGTCTCACTCAGTGATGCCTCGATAAATGTGGGGCTCATGATTAAGGAGACTTTTCATTGGGTTGTAATGGGGTTAGGGTCAGGTGAGGATAATATATATGTGGGAAGTAGCTAAACCACCCGGCCGAGGAGCTCACAAAAATGTTCTAGCTCTCGTCTACTCTAAATACCTCACACTATATCTAATATGCACTCACCCCAAGATTACACTCAAATCATATTGACCACTTAGCTCGAGCCGTGCCATTTATTCACTTTCCAACCTCTTTCCAAACTTTCCACTTTCCCTCATTCAACGTTTGTTCCATTTCCAACTTTCACATTCCATTTTTATCACTTTTTCACTTTTTTTTCTTCTTTTCTTTTTTTCTTTTTTTTCCTTTCTTTTTCATTTTTCACAAGCTCAATCATATGAAATTCATCACATTACACATCAAAGGCAACTGGTCTCGGCATCTTTGTTGGCCTCATTTCTACCCATTTTCCCCATTGTCCATTCCCGAGCTATTCTACCAAACGAACCCTTACAATTGTACCCCAAAGATAAGACCTAATGCATCCTCAGGCCAAAGTGATCAAAGGTGGGTAAGATTGTGGATATAGGGCTTACATATTGGCTTACATATAATATTTCAAAGAAAAAGTTCAAGCTCAACGGGTTTAAACAAAGGATATAAAGGGTTTTCCGCTCTAAGGCTCTAGGCTCAAAATCAAAGATGGCCCCCGTCCTCTCATTTACACCCACACCACCAAAACGGTACCAAGTGATGGCATGAAACCCGATGACCGGAGCAATGTAGGCACCTCATGCTATGTGGATACAGTTGTCTCCTCCTTCGGCTCTAAAATCTCACAAGGTCGCTCATCAATGCCACTAGTATAATCTACCAAGTGCAACCACTAACCTAAACAACAAAGGGTGTTGTTCCTACACATCTTTACTCATCATACTCAGGCTCGATTCCTAACAAGGTATGGAATTTAGCTTCTAACAAAATTTCAAAATTTGAGGGGAGAGGTTCATCATCTGCTTTTGACAACACTTCATTCCCAAACACAAACAAACACAATCCTAAATTCCGACCTAGACTCGATCACATACGCCAAATAGAAATAAAACGTACGTTGACCCCCCCACACTTATTAAACACATTGTCCTTAATGGAGGGGACACAAGCAAACAGCACAGCATAGAAACAAAGACCACAAGGATAGAACAAACACTATGATAATAGACAATAAGAAAGGGAAGGAATGGGTACTGCCCGTCAATCTTCGGTGGGAGGCGGTGGGGAAAGTTGGCGGTGGTTTGCTCTAACTGCCTTTTTGTGCAACAAAGTTTGTGTATGGACTAGCGAATTCTGCTGCAGCTCGATTTTTCTCTTTTTGAAACCTCCTGCAAAGGCGAGTAAAATACTAAATGAACATAACAATACTGAAACAAACACAAAATATAATTTAAAATAAATAAATGCTAAACGTGCTAATTTAGAATCGTTAGCTTGACTTTGTTACTCCCTGCGGCACTATGGTGGATGGAGGCACTTATCGGCTACTTGGAACTCTATTTCATCTGGGCCTACGCGAAGAAGTAGCTTGCCATTGTGAACATCTACCATTGCATGACAAGTGTTGAGGAATGGACGTCCTAGAATTAGTGGACAACTTGCATCTACAATGTAGTCCAGCACTACAAAGTCTACGGGTATAAGAGACTTTTCGACTTAGATTAGCACATCTTCCACAATTCCATATGGTTTCTTCTTAGTGTGATCTGCAAGCTCTATCATCATAGATGTAGGTTTGATCTCTTCTAAATTGAGTTTCCTGAAAGTAGCCAAAGGCATAAGATTAATATTGGCACCCAAATCACATAAACAATGTGGAAACTGAACACCATCAATAGTGCAAGGAATTGTAAAACTCCCTGGATCTTTTAATTTTGGCGGTATGTCATTTTCTACCAAATGGGTCATCTTGCCATCATTCTGCCTCTTCTTCCTTGCGATGATTTCCTTCAGAAACTCTGTATATTGTGGCCTTTTATCTAACATCTCCAAGAAAGAGACATGGCTTTGAATGTCTTCCATCGTCTCTATGAATTCAAGGGCCTTCTCATCGATCACTGCTACTTTCTTGACTTGTTGAGGTGACGGTGGAGGAACATAAGAACCCTCTTGTTCACTGATATAGACTGGTGGCTCCTTCTTTTCAGTAACTACCTCCTCCTCTATGGCTGGCTTGATAGGTTCGACACATTCTTTTGAAGAGGATTTGTTCTCAAGTGGTGGCTTTCTCCAGAGTCTTTGCGGGAATGGAGGTGGAGGGACATAAGGTGGTGGAGGAATATATGGTTCATCATCCTCGTCCATACTCCTCAATGTGATGGCCATCACCTGTCCTCACGGATTCGACTCGGTGTTGCTGGGTAGAGCACCTATTTCCCGTTGAGTGTTTGATGCAGCCAAATTTCCGAGTTCGATCTCCATCTTCTTGAGTTGTGTGGCTTGCCCCTTTAAGTATGTCTCAAACTCTTATTGACGTGCTTCACAACGATCCAGCCACTGCACAGTTATACTTTGTTGTTGGATGGACTGCTGGACTACCCCCACTAACTTATCGATCTTGTCACCCATTTCCTTGACTTGCTCCCCCAAATACGGTTTCCTGGAGTCTTGCTGGGCACTAGTGTTGTGTGCTTGCTGACCAAATCGAGAGAAATTTGGCTGAGCATTAGCTTGTTGTGAGTAGCCCATTCCTGGTGGTGTTCTATCAGCAATGGCCTGGATCTCTTCCAACATTGGACAGTCAGTTGTGGGATGTGCCCCTTTGCAAAGTTGACAAGTATCTTGCACCACAGCTGCCTGTTCCTTGTCATTGGTCAACTTGTCAAGTCTTTTGGTAAGTGCTTCTATTTGAGCTTCAAGCTTTATGTTGGCATTTACTTTGAGTACTCCTCGGGCTGCTTCCTTACGTGATTGCCTAGCACATTCTTTTGGCCACATACCATTGACTTCAGCCATTTCCTCAATTAAGCGAGCACCTTCATCAGCAGTCTTCCTCAAGAACACCCCTTGAGAGGAGGCATCAATATGATCACGGGATGGGCCATCTAACCCATTGTAGAAGATTTTCATGAGGTTGTCTTGAGTTATACCATGTTGAGGGAAGACACTTTGGAGATCCGTGAACCATTCCCAGGCTTCAAAGATGCTCTCCCCATCTCCTTGGATGAACGTGTTGATTTCTTGCAAGAGCTTGGCTGACTTGGCCATAGAAAAGAACTTCCGGAGGAATGCATGGGCCAAATCATTCCAACTCTGAATCGTCTCTCCCTTCAGCTTATTGTACCAAGTGCGAGCTCGGTCCTTTAGAGAAAAGTGGAAGAGACGCAGCTTCAAGACATCATCATTGACCCCTTGGAACTTCATGATGTTGCAGATGTCCTCAAATCGAGAGAGATGGTCTTGAGGATCTTCGCTTGGCAAGCCGCCAAATTGGACCGAGTTTTGCAGTAGTCCCACAACTGCTGCTGGAATTTGAAAAGCATTGGGACCTACAGGTGGTTGTCGTAAACCATTAGGGTTCCCATTCCATGTAGGAACAGATGATTCCAACAGCGTCCTTCTTCGTGGAGCGTCCCCTACAGCTTGGAGCGCTCCGTCTTCCTGATTTTGTGCCATTGCTCTCGCTTGGTCCCTCTTTTCACGCCTAATTACCCTTTCGAGTACTCCGATATCAACCTCAAGCACAGTGTTTGTGTCAAGGTCTAGTCCTTCACTCCGGGTTCTTGGCATGCACTAGAGAATCCTGAAAAAGAAATCACACGAAATCAGCAAGTTTGCCACACAAAACCAATTGCTATTGATTCTATGTCCTAAAATCTCAGTTCCCCGGCAACGGCGCCAATTTGATGTACGCAAAATTGTGAACAATTAAACGCATAAGCAAATAGTATAGTGGTAAGTAAGGTTCTTAGAACAGAGGGTTGAACACAAAATCAATACAAATAATTATGTGAAGCGGGAAAATTAAAAGATTGTAAAGATTGTAAAGTAAATAAAACTAGATCGGGAACGCAAATAAAAGACGAGTTGTACATCAATAGAGATAAACGAGCACGATACCCTTATGGGCTACCCATCTATGTTGAGACTATGGTTTTTACGAAGTTCTAACTAGTACCCGGAGTGTTCTAATGCATCTCCCTAACGCTTCCGCTCATTAGGACGATAAAACTAAGCTAGAGTAGTTCATGATTACTAACCAACGCTTTCGCTCATTAATTAGACCAATAACTAAACTAAACTCAATTATGAAGTTAACTCCTAGCGGGTTATCCCTTAGTATCAAGATTCCTCATTAATACCTTAAGACATGTCAATTGACTCTTCCGTTGATTCTAATGCCTTCCGGTCCATTATTATCAACTAAATATCATAATCTAAGTGATCAAGTTAGATTCAGCATTAAGATCATCAATTGACAACTACTGCGAAAGATAATCAAACCATAGCTAACATAGACGAGTAATCACATAATTAGGGCATCGCACTCACAAGAGAACTACTCGCTAAGCATGTTAACAAAGCACAATAGATTAATGAAGAGCATAATAGCAATTAACATAAAAGATAGAGGAAGAGAAAGCTTAGTCGTGATGATCAAGCTTTGCCAATCCTCTCCCCGTGTTAACTGGAACCGTCCCTTTATTAAGCTCTAAAGGTTTTTCTCAATATTGCAGTAGTAATCACGTCCCCGGAAGAACGTCCCCGAAACCTAAGAAACTAAGGGATATATATAGCCAAAAGTCTAACTAAAAATTAGGAAAACCTAAAGGAGCTTAAGCTAAATTAGAAGTCTTGCTAGCCAAGTAATAATATAAATAATATAACTTAAGCAACTTGGCGCCCGCCAATGCACTTGGCGCCCGCCAACTTTGTTGATCAGCTTCGTCACATCTTCGTATTTTACAGTTTTGACCCTCTTCTACTTCGAATTTGGCTTCAACTATAAAATGCAAAATGTACATCTCTCGTCAAGTTTTCCAACGGTATCTCATCCGATATAATCGGACACTCGAGCAGAAAGTTATGACTCTTGCAATATGGTCTATCGAAATCACCCCTCGAATGACCTTCATTGAGCTCCAATTTCCTACAAAATATGACGATGGGTAGAAATCCATTCCCGAACATAAATATACTAAAAAGATCATAAGATTTGACATGACATGATAAATATAACTTAAAATATGACTAAATACGCACGAAACATATGACAAAACATGAGCGTTTACACACTCATCAATGATACACTACGTCAACTGTCAAGCACAAGCGAATCATCCCCACCGCCTTGGCCTCTAACTTTTTTCACTCTTGGTCCTCCATCTTCTCAGACTTCTTTCCCAGGAGCGCACTCGCCATCCTTTGTTGTACCAGCAGATTCTTGACACGCCTTTTCCATAACCTGAAATTCGAAGCGCCATCGAACTTCACCAAGCCAAACTCTGCATCGCGACTTGCCATCCTTTGACCTTAGCTCTGAAATTAGTTGTTAGGAAATTCACACCTAGGAAAATAATAGCGCGCAAAGAATTCGGACACAAGAGTTACGTGGGTCGGCCTAATGCCTATGTCTATGAGGAGAAAGGAGAACTTTTATTGATGAGTAGCCACAAAGACATACATAACCTAGGGTAACATGTCCTTATATAAAAAGAAATTCTTGTACATCAAGAAAACTTATCTAGGTCGAATTAGGAGTTTGAAATAAGAGCCGAGTCTAAACAGAAAATTGCTGCCGCAGTAACTTGCTGCCGCCAATCCATTAGCGGGCGCCAATCGCCCTCGCTTGTAAATTCTCTATAAGTACCTACTAGCGACCCCCACTAAGTTGGCAAGTGCCAACCAAGACAACCAAATAATTCTCGACATTATCCCAACAGTACAGACATTAACGCCACCCCTACCCAAAAGGTCCAAAAGCACTCCTTAGTTGATTCTAAGGAATGCCAACAACTAGAACTGGAACTTCAACTGGAGGAGGAATTTGAGAGGATGGTAAGAGGATAACTTGAGGGATTTTGTTGTACTGCTTCAAGGGCATAGTCTAAGAACTATAGGCATAGAAAGAATTAAGTGGGTTATAGAATCGTCGGGCATTTTATCCATCATGAGCCTATATAGACAAGTAACTACAACAGTCGTGCCAGGGCTTAACACAATGATGATAAAACCATTGATGTAGCGTAGCGGAAATAAGGTTATTCCTTAGGCTTTGGAATGGAAATTAACTAACTGAGGTCGAAGATGGTACGAAACACGGATGGAAACTTCAATCAAGCAACTCTCGTTGAAGATCAAAGCGGGTTTGTCGAGCAAACGGCCAGCTAGGGCAAAACGAAGGAACCATGCAAATCCATGCACGATCAATGTAATTCCAATTACGCTCACGGTAATTCAGGGAATGGTCTCCACCTAAATCCATTATTCGTCCACGAGATTTACATATAGGAGGCGGAAATCCGGCGAGCTTTAGGGAGGAGTTAAGATGAGCCTCCTCAGCTAACCAACGTCCACTTTAACCTCCTAATAAGTGGCATTAACGAGCCTTATTACAATCCCGGAAATGAAGGCAGAAATAAATAAGCACACGAACAGTTTCAAACGCAAATAACGAGAGTAAATGCACATAACGAGCTGGTCCTTGCACGCCTTCATGCAGAATTAATGGATGCCGTGGATGTTCCTACATCATCCTCCTCTTCTTGAAAACGAGCTTGTCCACGAGTGGCCAACTTGGATGGTAGAGGGAAAGCGTCGAAGTATGGTGACAAGTCCTTAACATTGAACGTACGAGAGACGCCAAACTCGAATGGTAAGTCAACGACATAGGCATTATTATTCACACTCCTCAGAATTTGATAAGGCCCGAACTTACGGGCTTGCAACTTGCCTCCCAAGTTACTTGGCATTCGCTCCTTGCGAAAATGAACCATAACTTGCTCACCCGGCTGGAAAATTAGTTCTTTGCGGTGTGCATCAACTCGCGCCTTCTCCTTTTGGTAAGCATCCTCCAACTTCTGGCGCACCTGGTCAATGACTTGTTGAGCTTGTTCCGCAAAGGTTATAGCACTTGGATTGCCCGTTGAAGGCCTTGTCACCGTAGCAACATCCACAATGTGATTCGGCTCTTTTGTATACACCAAAGAGAATGGTGTCTTGCCAGTTACACGATGCGTAGCACCATTATATGCGAACTCAGCAATCGGCAAGGCCAAGTCCCATTGTCTTTTCTTCTCATGACAAAGACTACGAAGCATGCTGCCGAGGGTTCGGTTGGTCACCTCCGTTTGGCCATCGGTTTGGGGATGAGCCGTAGAGCTAAACTGCAAGGTAGCATCAAACATTTTCCACAATGTTTTCCAAAAACTTGCCAAGAATTTAACATCACGATCTGAGACGATGGTCCTCGGAACTCCATGCAAGCGCACAACTTCTTTGAAAAACAACTTGGCCACACCATGTGCATCATTCGTCTTTCTACATGGCACGAAGTGAGCCATTTTAGAGAGTCTATCAACAATGACAAAGATGGAATCAACTCCACGCGGTGTGCGGGGCAGACCTAGCACGAAGTCCATGCTAATGTCCTCCCAAATAGCTTTTGGAACAGGTAAAGGCATGTAGAGTCCCGTGTTGTGCACGGTGCCTTTGGTTTCTTGGCAGACAACGCAATGTTTCACCATATTTGCCACGTTCTTGCTCATTTTAGGCCAATAAAAACGAGAAGACAATGAGCTCAATGTCTTATCACGCCCAAGGTGCGCGGAAAGTCCTACACCGTGCATCTCCCACATGAGTTGCTCACGTAGTGAAGTCCTTGGAATGCAAAGCTGCGCCCCCTTCATCAACAAACCTTCGTGCAAGAAGTAGTCATCTACGCCTTTTCCATTCTTGCACTTCTCCCACAAATCACCGAAGTCCTCATCACCTTCGTATTGCTCTTCCAAACACTCAAACGCGGTGATATAGCCACGCAACTCAACAAGCAGGCTTTCTCTTCTGCTCAATGCGTCGGCAACCACGTTCGAGGTCCCACTCTTATGCATTATTTTGAAGGGAAACTTCTGAAGGTAAGTGATCCAGCGAGCATGCATATGATTGCTCAGCTTCTGTTGATCCTTTAAAAATTTGAGAGCCTTGTGATCCGTATACAAAACGAACTCCTTCCCGATCAAGTAATGCTCCCAAGTTTTTAATGCCCTAAACACGGCATAAAACTCTTGCTCGTAGGTCGTCCAAGTCTGCCTATGCGTGCTCAACTTCTCACTAAAGAAAGCCACGGGGCGTTTCTCTTGAGTTAACACCGCACCAATGCCAACTCCACACGCATCAACTTCAACCTGAAACAACTTAGAAAAATCAGGTAAGGCAAGTACCGGAGCTGTGCTTAGCTTCTCCTTTAACTTCGTGAAAGCTCGATCAACCTCTTCATCCCATGCAAACGGAACTTGCTTCTTGAGCAAGGCAGTAAGTGGAGCCGCAACCACACTGAAATTGCGGATGAACCTTCGGTAGAAGCTCGCCAAACCAAGGAAACTCCTTACTTGTTTAACATTTGTAGGGGTTGGCCATGTCATGATTGCTTCAATTTTTGCTTCATCGACGTGCACTCCGTCGCTTCCCACAACAAACCCTAAAAATAGCACACTTTCTTTCCAAAACAAGCACTTCTTCAGATTGATCACGAGGCTGTGACTACGTAAAGCCTCAAAAACTTGCTTCAAGTGCTCTAAATGCTCCTTCTCTGACTGACTATACACCAATATGTCGTCGAAATACACGACCACGCACTGGTCCAGGAATGGTTTCAAGACTTGGTGCATAAGTCTCATAAACGTACTTGGAGCGTTGGTCAATCCAAATGGCATGACGAGCCATTCGTACAAGCCATCACGCGTCTTGAACGCAGTCTTCCATGTTGTTTCTTGTTGCCAAATGAATGAATTCAGTCACGTACTCTTCCACGGATCTGCTCCCCTGCACGCACATCAGAAATTGCGTATATAGGGTTTGGTTGTAATCCGCGGGCAGAAACCTTTCGCGTAACGCCTGCTCCATCGAAGGCCAATCATGAATAGGTAAATCGCCACGCCTTCTTCTTGTTTCTTGCTCCTTACGCCACCAAACGGCTGCCCCAGATTCGAGTTTGAAGGCGACGTAGTTCACCTTTTGCTCTTCGGATAGATCCATGCAGTCGAAATATTTTTCAACCGAATCAATCCAATTTAGGAATCCCTCGACGTCCAATTCTCCATAAAATTTCTCAATATTCATCTTGAAGGGTCGATCTACACGCCTGAATTGTTCAACTTCCTCTCCACGTCCTCCACGTCCTCGGCCTCTTGGACCTCGTACACCACGTCCTCCCCTTCTTGCAAGGAGCGTAGCATCCGAATCCGCACCTTCCTCTTCTTCAAGATTCGCTCGGACTTCAGGTTGTGGTGCAACGGGTGGATGTTGAATTGCTAGGTTATCCAAACGAGTGAGAATGGCCTGAATGGCGTTCTCAATGTTTGTAAACCTCTGATTCATATCCGGACGTTGGTTATGATCTGGATCCGCCATGCCTCTGCTCGGATTTTAGTGGTGTTAGGTTTGATAAAAGGGACACGGATCAGGGGATCACGTAATCCTGTGGATCGGCTCGTAGATGGGGTCTCTCACAACTTGCTGCGGTGATAATGTCCTCTCCTCTCGCTCTCAATCTAGGAATTGAGATGATCTCAGCCAAAAGCTCTGATACCACGTGATGTAGCGTAGCGGAAATAAGGTTATTCCTTAGGCTTTGGAATGGAAATTAACTAACTGAGGTCGAAGATGGTACGAAACACGGATGGAAACTTCAATCAAGCAACTCTCGTTGAAGATCAAAGCGGGTTTGTCGAGCAAACGGCCAGCTAGGGCAAAACGAAGGAACCATGCAAATCCATGCACGATCAATGTAATTCCAATTACGCTCACGGTAATTCAGGGAATGGTCTCCACCTAAATCCATTATTCGTCCACGAGATTTACATATAGGAGGCGGAAATCCGGCGAGCTTTAGGGAGGAGTTAAGACGAGCCTCCTCAGCTAACCAACGTCCACTTTAACCTCCTAATAAGTGGCATTAACGAGCCTTATTACAATCCCGGAAATGAAGGCAGAAATAAATAAGCACACGGACAGTTTCAAACGCAAATAACGAGAGTAAATGCACATAACGAGCTGGTCCTTGCACGCCTTCATGCAGAATTAATGGATGCCGTGGATGTTCCTACATCAACCATGGCGTGGTTTAATTCCATTTAAAGTCTCCTGCTTTCTATGGATGACACTCCAAGATTGTATAGTAACTAGAGAAAGTCTACTGAGATTGGGCATTTTGATTCACCAGGATGCAATGTGCCCATAGTGTGGCATAGAGACAGAATCTTCCAGCCATCTATTCCCAACATGCAACGTAGCGAACATAATTCGGAATAAATGGTTAAATTGTTGGGAGTATAGTGGGTTATTACGGGTTCTATCAAGCACACTCATGGAGTCTTGGATTGCCCTATTCCATTGAAATGAAAGAAAGAAGATAGGATACGTAATCATTGTAGTAGTTCTGTGGAATATTTGGCTACATCGAAATCAGAGTTTTTTCGGGGGAGATCAATTCGACCAGTAAAGACTATTATATACCATAATTCATCGAATACAAGTGTGGCTGGAGTGGTCAGGTATCACCTCCAGCTACTGTAGACAGGTTACTGTGCTTATCCTGCGGAATTCACCAACTACAGATTAATCTATGCATATGAGGTGATGCAAATTATCCAGGTTGCTTGGTGCATCAAGAACAGAGTGAAGTCATAGGCGAAGCTAAAGAAGAAACCTGATTTCGAGCCACAAGTAGGAAAACACGATTGAAGCTGAAAATCTGTCCTTACACGCATGCATCCACGAACAGGCTCGCCAATGGCATGTGAGATCACCATCAAGACATGTTCTTCATAGAAGAATATAGGGAGACCCGAGATACGGGTCCAAACCATCGTGGTGGATATACGGTCGGTGTTGGCGTTGAAGGACGGGGACCATCGACGAACCGAGAAGTAATGCCCGAATATGGTCCAAGGTCCTTCCAGTAAGACCTTGTCATGATCTGAGACAAGCTCGAACCTCGCCAGATAGTGCCCATTCAGAAGGTCAATGAACGCCATATGACCCCGGGGTTGCCATAGCGCACGAACCCTCCTCTCCATCATTTTAAGCGTGCCAAAGCGTCCTAAGTGCCTTGACAACCAAATAGTTCGTCCATATTGCCGTCAGTTCTGTCCCAACATTCTGATGAATTTTGGCTTCAGCAGGGTGGAGAGGGCCAGAAGATCGTTGGACACAGACAAGCCCGGCTCTGATCAGATCACCCTTCTTCTTAAGGCGCGTCACCGGGATCGCAGCTAGTTAGATAATAAGCAGACAAAATCAGAGTTGCAATACTTATCTTAAAATTATATAGAAATATTATTTGAACAAAATATACAAAAAATATCTTTGTAACTAAAAACAATTCAAATAATAATTCATAAGTTGAATTTCATATATGTGGGAACATCAGGAAAATGTTTAGGTCCCATATTATTATTTTATTCGTTCTTTTCTTAATTTTTTTTCCATAATTTTGCAAATTATCGTTCTTTTCTTGGCTACCTCGGGCCTGCCCCAGTCAGGCGCCTCTGGTGCTTTAGGTAGGCATTGGGCTTGAAGAGAATGAGTGTACGAGTGTCTTGAAGAGTCTGGGTAGAATTAGTATCCATAGTAGGAGATTGGATAAGGATAAAGCTCGAGATAGACTTCAGGTCACCAAATCAGCCTAGATAGGTGGTCAAGGTTAGGATTCTTTTTGAGTATAAACATAGTGAAGGATTGAGAATTTACATCACAAATCAAACACTTAAAACCCAAGCTTTAAAGCTTTTTTATCTTTTTAATTTTTCCTTTTTTTCTCTTTTCCTCTCAATAGAATTCTTTCCTACCCGATCTATTTCAACTTTTCTATTAGATCGCTCTTGGGACAAACTTTCCGAACTTGTATTCAAGTTTGTTTTTGACGTTCTTACACACCTTTTTCCCAACAAAAATAACAGAGCTTCTTTCCTACCCATTCTATTTCATCTTCGGGCAGGTCCGGACAACTGACCGTGGACCTTTTTTATGTTAATTGAAATAAGTATGATTCAATTGGTCAATTTTTTACTACATGGTACTAAAGTAATTTTTGACTTTTTACCACATGGTACTAAAGTGATTTTGGGCTATACCACAGGATACTAAAGTGGACTTTTTCCTAAGACTTTTGTTGAAAGGTAAATTTTTTACACAATGACACTTTTAAGGATTTGAAACTTGAACCTCCTAAATATTTACACGCCTTGTGCCGTTGGACTACAAACCATTTGTACAAGCTATAATATCGTTTAACTTCACTCTGCAAAGGCTATTTCATGGATACCAATATCGCATATGCTTATTATTATTCTCCAAAAATTCAATTAAGTTCACAATTTTTAGAAAAATCGTTATATAAAGAGGATGTGAAGAATAGGGAATACTGGAACATTCCCTAAAAAATATACAGGAAACAACACTTTTCGGTGACACTTTTGCGTGTGCCTTAATTACTACAGTACTACTCAATTTCCTCTACATGTTATACACATAAAAATACCTATTTCCACAAATAGGCAGAGAAAGTAGATGATTTACAACTCACACACAACTTGTAGGGTGTAAATATTATATATTTTTTAATAAACTCTACTTATAAAAAAACACAACTTGTAGTGTCTGCTCTAATACCGATTCCATCATCCACAACAAATTATAACACTGCACAGGAACTCATTTCTTCTACGAAAACTGTTAAAATCTCTATATCCAACCCAAAATCTTAAGGCAATAGATTGGTGGATTTTCCACACCTATAAACTTGTCCACCACTCGTGTTTTAACCGATGTAGGATTCTCAATACGCTCCCTCAAACGAGACTCACTTCGGGTCGAAGATTGCATTAGCTTTGACTTCACCAAAGTGGGAGAAATGGGGGTCGTGCGAGTTCAACAATGGGCACGGGATCAACCCGCTCTGATACCATATTAGAATCTCCATATCCAACCCAAAATCTTAAGGCAATGGGTAGGTGGATTTTCTACACTCATAAACTTGCCCCCCACTCGTATTTTAACCGATATAAAATTCTCAACAGAATTCGACGCGACACGAATTGTCACATCCAATAAGGCTTTGCACGGTTCAGCTAGTAAAGTACAGAGAGCAGAACGACGAAAGGAGTCACAAACCCACCCGGAGAAGCGACCGTCCTTTGAGGATGAGGAGCAAAATAGGTGGGAAGGGCGATCTTAGGACCAGGTTTGTGGGGTGGCCCGTGATGGGGACCTGGTACTGCACGGCAGGGGCGACTAAGGCGGCTTCTTAAAAATTTATCACACTCGTAACTAGCAAATGCTCTATTTCAAATGAAACTCATCTGCTTAAAATTTGTATGAATTTTGAGTTTGTTAAACTTGATGTGATACCCCGTTAATGATTTGTATTGAAAAGTCTTAAGTGATTTGATTGGTACTATCTATATCAACAAGGTGCACCTTTTTTTCTGGCACACATCTTGAGAGAACTCCAAGCTTAAACATGTTTGGTCGGGAGTAGGATCAGGATGGGTGACCTCCTGGGAAGTATTTTCTAGGATGCTTGTGAGTGAGGACAAACACGCTAAAAAAGACTCGTGTTGGTCTGTGGAGACAAACGATCAAATCACGGGGCGTTACATTTGATATCAGAGCGACCTCGGCTTGTACGGTATGGTTCGGGGATCGAATGCCCCTGCAACCGAGGGATTCTGGGACTGTCTGTATCTGGCGCGATGAGAACGTCGCGTATTTAAGGTGGGGTGAATGTGATACCCCGTTAATAATTTGTACTGAAAAGCCTTAAGTGATTGATTTGTACTATCCATATCAACAAGGTGCACCTTCTTTTCTGGCACACATCTTGAGAGAACTCCAAGGTTAAACACATTTTGGCCGGGAGTAGGATCAGGATGGGTGACCTCCTAGGAAGTATTTTTCGGGATGCGTACGAGTGAGGACAAAACACGCTAAAAAAAACTCGTGTTGGTCACTGGAGACAGTCGATCAAATCACGGGGCGTTACACTTGCACCTCATTTTTGTTAACAAAGGTTTTTAGTTGAATACCAAATAAATCTTGAAAAAGTTCAATACATAAGTAATTAGGCAATAGCCTCTTTGTCTCTAAGGTTTATATAAGGCACTCAGAAGTCGATATCTTAGTAAATTGATCTTTAAATTTTGAGAAATCGAATGGGATGACCAAAATATCCCTCTTTTAATCTTTTTTGAAAATTACCCCCCTTTCAATCTAAAACTATTCCAGTGAAAGTGAAATCACAGAGATATGCATTTCCTAGAAAAGACTTTACTTTCCATGAAAAGCATACATTTAAGTTGTTTGGGCGACAATTTTAAAAGTCGGTGAAATTACAGGTATATACATTTTCCAGAAAGGAATTTATTTTCCATGGAAAAACATACATTAAGTTGTTTGGGTATTAGTTTTAAAGTCAGTAGAATTGGGTTTTGGCAATTTGTTTATCCATTTGAAAAGTGGTTAAAATTTTTACTTTTTGTTATCTACCATGTTCTAGATAGTTTGACAATTTGTTATAGTTGATCCATAAAAATTTTGAAGTAATTAAAATAACATATTTATATATTTTAGTATATTTTATAAATAATAGTAAATAAAATAAAAATGGTTAATATGTTGTTTCATGATTAATCGAACAATAATTTAGAATTCTCTCATACTCAATTGAGGTATGGATTGGGTACGGAATGCTCAGATTCCGAACCGTTCGGAATGAAGACACGCGGGGACTTTTTTGCAAATGCGCTAAAATACGGGGACCAAAATAAAAAAAAGCCACGCACAAACGCAGGCCGGATACAAATGCCATTATCACATAACTGCGCATGCCAGTATCACATAACTGTGCATGCCATTATCACATAATTATGCGTGCCAGTGTGACCTTTTTGTAAAAATGTTAAAATATGGGGGACCAAAATGAAAAAAATCACGCGCACCATTATCATCAACGGGGACTTGCCACTGTCACAAATATACATGCCATTATCGCATAACTGCGCTTGCCATTATCGCATGACTGCGCTTGCCATTATCGCATAACTGCACTTGCCACTGCGGTCCCCCTTCACTCCAAACCGTACGGAATCAATTCCTTCACTCCGTACTCAATCCACTCCCACTCAATTGTGATATGGTACAACGAATAAGGAATATTCAATAACAAGAAAATCGATTATGATTTAGTTGAAATCGCAAGTCTTGAAAATATGATTATTTTTTATGAATAGTAAACTAGTTATAACTTAAAAGAATATACTATGAGTTCTTAACAAATAAAAAATCAAGGATATAATATTTAGAAGCTAGCAGTGCAAGAGTAGTTTTAGGAAAGCGTTTTTTATTAAAAAAATCCCTTCATATATGTATATTTTAAATTTTATAACATTCTATGAAAAAGAAAATGAATTCCTGTAAAATGAATTGCATTAAATAACAAATACAAGAAAGTTGGAAAAACCTTTTCTCGGAGAACAAATTTCATGCCAAAAAAACTTAAATAAGATTTGAATTCATCATTTACAGTAAGGTATCTCTGGTTTGTTTTTAAACTACATAGTCCAGATATATTTACTAGGTCAACTATTTTTGGTTCAAGTCGAATATGACTTTTTAATTTAAGAGAGCTCTTCCAAATAGTTTTTAAAATGGCGATAGCTTGAATTTGATTTCTTTTAGTTAAATTAAAATTGTGACGCCCTGTGATCCGACCAACTATCTCCACAGGCTAACATAGGTCATTTCCAACATGTTTTGTCCTCACTCACACGCATCCCAGAAACTTCCCAGGAGTTCATCCATACTGATCCTATTCTCGGCTAAACACGTTTAACCTTGGAGTTCTCTCAGGATGTGTGCCAAAAAAGAAGGTGCACCTTTTTTTATGGCATATATCTTGAGAGAACTCAAAGATTAAACGCGTTTGAATGAGAGTAGGATCAGGATGGGTGACCTCCTGGAAAATTTCTGGGATGTATGCGAGTGAGGACAAAAAATGTAGAAAAATATCTATATTGATCTGTAAAGACAGTCGGTCAGATCACGAGATATTACAAAAATAATCTCATTGTTAGTTGATCTTGTAAAGTATTTCTAGTTCTTGTGAGTGATAAACAATGAACACTAAATATTATGAATAAAGAATACAAAGGATACCTCTAGACTTTGAATCATATCAATTGTCTTAAAATTTATGGTTAAAATTTAAATATAATCTTAAAAAATTTAAATATGAAGATTGTAAGATTGTATGAGAGCAAGTTCGATCCACATATCGCACGACCCGAATTGATAACATGTAAGAGAAAGTTTTGAAATCTTTATGGTTTTATACAAAACTTTACAAACTTCTGCCCAAAACTAAAAAAAAAAAATATGCGTGATGTGGGGGGCGTGTTATAGCATGAATTAGACTCCACCTATTAAATGTTTTAAAATTTTGGGTTGAATACAAAAAATCAGTAAATTACTAGTTGACTTGTAGATAACAAACACTAAGAAACACTATCCGTCACAACTTCACCTTAATTTTCCTAAATTGTGGTATTGTGCATCCAATAATGTGAAAGTAAACGAAGAAACCTTATAAGACTAATAATGTAACAATTGGAGGGCCAATATAGCATATAAGATGACATGAAGAGGCGATTAACATAGCAAAATAAGATCTTGTCAATACTTCACACTAAATATACGCATAAATATTAAATCTCACTAAATACGCAGTGTGGCATTGTGCATCCAGGAATGACGAAAGTAAACAAAGCAAAAAATATATATAACTACTAATGTCTTCCTCAGAATCACATCATATTGGTGAAAAGCGTCATCATATATTGATAAGATACTACAAAAATAAGTGTGTTTCTATGGCCCAAATTCGGGTTCATTAGTTAAATTATAATAACCATTGAGAGTGAGTCCAAGTGCTTCGTAATGGAGTGGCACTAGTCCTTATGAATAATAATTGCTGATCACTAAATGTTATGAATAAAAAATTGCAAATGTGTCTCTTGACTTGGTATGTATAACGAATTATATTTCACCTAACTTAAGAGTTATGGTTATATATGAAGGTTTTAATATGATACTTCGATCTACAGGCCGCACGATCTTAACTTGATGACGTGTATGAAAAGTGTTCAAGTCATGTAGGTTATATGCTATTCTAAAAGTTTAAACGTATTTAGTTGAGGGGCGTATTGGTTGGATTTTATAAACTCGAACCTCGGGTTCGTAGTAGCTGAAGTTAACATTTTACCAATATGAATCTGATCATGGCAGTATAACATAAAATATAACAGCATAGTTAGAGAATTCTTACAGTGCATTGTAGTTCGAATCCTCAATTATGGTATCAACGTAGTCCTCGTCTATGAACTCTTAGATAGTTGAAATCTTCGAGAATTCTCTATGAGAATTCTTTATCAAAGAAACTAGAGAAAATATGTGTCTTGTATCTAGATTAATGAGTTTATGTGTAAAAATCTTTGACACACACACACACACACACACAAAAATAATTAACCAACTCCTACCCCTTTAGGAGTAGGTTTGCATGCAATGTTGGAAGTCCCTTAATAGGTTCCAACATTGACTTCCTTTTGGGTCTTAAGCTTATTCTATTATTTTCTTGACCGAGTTAATATGTCAAACATCTAATAGATTTTACTATACATATTACTATTTAATTAAATCTAACTTAATTAAATAATTATAATTATAATTCTATCTAATAGAATGATAATATTTCTCTAGATTAAATATTTTTTATAAAATCAATATTTAATATAACCAACTTCAATTCGTAAACTAAGATTACTTGTTGTGTAACCCATAGGTCCTCACATGTCAAGCGATTAGTCGAACTATTAATTTTAGTCGAACCCTAGACAATAGACCAGACAATCTCAACATATGAGGTACGTTGCAAGGATACTGCAACTACCTGTAATGTGAAGGTCACAGTGATACGGTCCTTTCATTCGCAAATACTCGATTAACTCTACAACATGATGAACTGTCTATTCAAATATTCTACTAATTTTGGATTTGACTTGGATATAAATTCTTCTGGCTATGTCATAAACACTTGGATATAAATTCTCCTCGAGATTCCCATTAAGGAAAGTCATTTTGACATCTATCTGCAAAATCTCATAATCATAGTATGCAGCTATAGCAAGTAAAATTCGAATGGACTTGATCTTTACAACTGGTGAAAAGGTCTCATCATAATCAATGCCCTCGCATTGCTTATAACCATTTTCTACCAACCTAGCCTTATAGGTTTGTACTTTGCCATCTGCATCGGTCCACTTCTTGAAGACCAATTTGTAGCCGATGGGACTAACCCCTTTAGGCAATTCTACCAAGTCCTAGACTTGATTTGAATACATCGAGTCCATCTCGAATTTCACGACTTCTAGCCATTTCCCTAAATTGATTTCTGACATGCTTCAGTATAAGTCTTCGGTTCATCATTGTCCGAGATTTTCACATCATCATGTTCCTCCATGAGGAAAGTAACCTTTTCTATCACCTTGTCATTTGAAGACATAGTCATTTTCAAGGAATGTCACCTGTCTAGAAACAATAACATTTTGTTTCTCAGGGAGATAGAAATAATATCCTTTTGTTTCCTTAGGATATCCCACAAAGTAACCTTTTTTACCTTTGGATTCTAACTTATCAATGAGCATCTTCTTCACATATGCAGGGCAACCCCACGTCTTAATATGTGAGATTGATGGCTTCTTGCCACACCATAACTCATATGGTGTCCTTTCTACTGATTTAGATGGAATCCTATTCAGAATGTAGATTGAGGTTTGGAGCGCATAACTCCAAAGAAATGTTGGAAGAGAAACACATCATAGACATCATCATGTCCAAAAGGGTTCGGTTCCTCTTTTTGGACACACCATTCATTTATGGTATTCTGGGAGGTTTCTATTGTGATTGGACCCCATGTAACTTTAAATAATCCAAGAATTCATGGCTAAGGTATTTGCCTCCACGATCTGATCGAAGAGTCTTAATACTCGACCCTAGTTAGTTTTCTACTTTTGCTTTATACTCCTTAAACTTCTCAAAGGCCTCGAATTTGTGTTTCATAAGAAACACATACCCATACCTAGAGAGGTCATCAGTAAAAGTAATAAAGTATCTGAAACTACCCCTTACTAGAGTGGGTTGTGGTCCACACACATCACTGTGAACCAGCTAACACTTCTTTGGCTCTTACCCCTTTTTCAGTAAATGGTTTGTTCGTCATTTTAACTTTGAGACAAGATTCACAATTTTCATAAAACTCAAAGTCAAATAGGGTTAAGTAGTCTAACTTTCTTAACCTTGCAATTCTTTTCTCATTGATATGACCAAGTCTACAATTCCATAAGAAGGTAAAATTTTTCTGAATACTTAATTTGAGCTTATTGTTTTGCACATTAAGAACACCGTGTCCACTATTTAACAAATATAAACTATTCGAAAGATAGGCATTTCCATAAACAATACCATTTTACGTAAAATAGCAACTACTATTAGAAAAAATGGAAGGAAAAAGCCTTCAATGCCCAACATTGGAATAAAAATAATATTTCTAGTAATAGACGGAATAAAATAATTATTATTAAGTTCTAATTTATACCCACTAGGTAAGTCTATACTATATGTCCCTACACGCTCAGCAGTAACTCGTGCTCCGTTTTCCACTCATAGAGCGATCTCACTCAGTCTAACCGCCCTGCCGTCATTGAGACCCTGCACATTCGTACAAATGTGTGAGTCACATACGGTATCTAATACCTAGTAATCAGATCTATTAGTGGACATGTTTATCTCAATAACAAACATACCTATTCCGGAGCCAAAAATACCTAGTGCCTTATACTCAGTAGCTAGAACCTTGCAGTCTCTCTTCCAGTGCCCCATTTACTTGCAGTGGAGGCACACATCTTTGTCAACCTGCTCTTTCTTTTGAATACCACCCTTAGGATTAATGAACTTGGACTTAGAACTATTCTTAGCCTTGTTCTTATGTTTCTTTTTTCCTTTAAATGCAGAACAAGAAGAGGAGTCCACCATGACCATGTTCCTTTCCTTAGCAATAGTACCTTCAAAAGTCTTAAGAATGTTATGCTCAGGCATAGTCACCTCTGTCCTATTCATATTGTAGTTCACTATGAAGCTAGAATACGAATCAGGAAGCCACTGAAGAATGGCACACACCGAGACGTCATTCTCTAGTTTGATGCCCACAGTACCTAACTTATTGAAGAGCTCTTCAGAACATGAGGTGAGACCTTCCCTCCTTCATAAATCCTACACTTGAAAAGATTTCTCATGATCTCAAATTTCTCAGAACAAGATTCAGAGTGAAACGATCCTTCAAGTGCCTCAATATCTCACAGGGATTCAGACTCTCAAGTTGCCTTTGTAGCTCAGGAGTCATACCAAGCAACATAACAAACTGCACCTACTTCGCATCATCTTGATGCTTCTTATGAGCTTTTACGTCAAACGTAGCCAGTTCAGGAGAACCAGTCGCAGGGGTAATAGGGATGAGCGTGTTCAACACGTACTCAATCTTTTCTTTCCTTAGCATTAAACACATATTTCGGTGCTAACCCAGAAAATTCGGCCGAGCCAACTTGTTCAATTTCAGCACAAATCTCAACGACATGTTAGCCATTTCAACACACCTAAGGAAATAAAATTAAAATGGGAATTAAGGCACATAATTCCTATGATCAACATTCAACAATCAAAATGGACATGGCCTTTAGCGTTATTTTGTCTCCATTAATTTCACATACTCAACGACCTCATCGGAGGAGTATGAATTTATATCTAATATAAATAATAAACTAGGATCCATTTTTCTATTATCATAATCACCTGCTTTTGCAGGTGACTGTAACCGCAGAACTGGTAGGTCTCTAAACCAATTGTAGTTTCTATAATTTCTAGTTATCGTACCGAGTCCAATCGATGTCCCTCATTGTTTCTTTGCTTTGGCTAGTGAAACAACTTAGCTGGCTTGCAACCATCACACGGCGACATTTACATGTCCCTATAAGAGTTCCATTAGACATAGCTCCAAGCAAAAGACTTTGGTCTTAAATACTATAAAGCAAAATCTCGGTTTCTCTTAATTATGATGGAAGACATCATACATTCTAAATAAAAACCATATTTGCAGTTTGAGGCACATTTCAAGCCGGGATATTTAAGTTGCTTAAACAATATCTATAAATGGTTCATATATTGAAATCCAATTCAGAAATAATATAAACATTTAATGGAATCCAATCCAAACACAAAATCTCATAATAATCATGCTTTACACATATATCAAATAAAAGTGCAATGCAATACGTTTTCGTGGGTAAAATTATTTCTAAATTAGAACTACCAACAAGCTCCAAGCTTTCGGTTAATTTCTAAATTGTTTTCGAAAATATTTTGCCCAATTTTAGATTTTCAAAATTTTGAGATTAGTCCAGGGACCTAATTAAAATTAACCAGTAAAGTCCAAAATTTCAGAAACACCCAAGGGCAAATTTGCTATTTTGGATTTCTAAAATTGCAAAAAGGTCCCTACAAAACATCAAATTTTCAAAGGATGCGCCTAGAACAAATTGCATTGTAGTTCCTAACCAACAAACTCTCATCGTTGCCGCTCCGATCAACACTGTCGCCGCCAAGACGAAGCCCACGATCGGGCAAGTGCATCGGTGGTCCCAGACCGAGTGACTCGGCGCGTGCCGGCCAAAATTGGCGACGCGGGAGAGCCGCTTTTCGTTGAGAAATGACGACGGGGGGCTCGACGACAAAGCACGATCGACGCCATTCTGATTCGTCGTCCCTCAAGCCTGTTCGTCTCAGTGCGTTATCATCACCGGTGTCCAACAATCGGCGAGTCTGAGCATGAGATCGAAGAATCGGGTTCGCGGTCCCGATAATCAAAATAGGTTTATATATATAT
Organism: Hypericum androsaemum; assembly: GCA_963995505.1. Lineage (NCBI taxonomy): Eukaryota > Viridiplantae > Streptophyta > Magnoliopsida > Malpighiales > Hypericaceae > Hypericum > Hypericum androsaemum. The sequence continues at coordinate 8,828,972 of OZ023188.1, forward strand.
ATATATATATATATACCAGTTGTATATATAAAGTAAAAAGATACAGGTATTTATGTATACTGCCGTAAAATTAGCCTGAAGCTCTGATACCACTGTTGAATTTTATAAACACGAACCTCGGGTTCGTAGCAGCGGAAGTTAAAATTTTACAAATACGAATTTGATCATGGTCGTATAACATAAAATATAACATCATTATTAGAGAATTCTTACAATGTATTATAGATCGAATCCTCAACTATAGTATCCATATAGTCCTCGTCTACGAACTCTTTGACAGTCAAAATCTTCGAGAATTCGCTAGGAGAATTTTTATCGAAGAAACTAGAGAAACTATGTTTCTTGTATCTAGGTTAATGACTTTTTGTGTAAAAATCTTTGATACTCATACATATATATAGTAAAATAATTAATCAACTGCTACCCTTTTAAGAGTAGGTTTCACAGGTAATGTTCGAAGCCCCTTAATGGGTTCCAACATTGATTTCCTTTTATGCATTAAGCCCATTCTATTATTTTCTTGACCTAGTCAATATGTCAAAAATCTAATAAATTTTACTATACATATTACTATTTAATTAAATCCAACATAATTAAATAATAGAATTATAATATTTCTCTATAGATTAAATATTCTTGATCAAATTAATATTTAATATAACCTACTTCAATTTGTAAACTAAGACTACTTGTTGTGTGACCCATAGGCCCTCAAATGTCAAGCGATTCGCCAAACTAATGGTCTTAGTCGAACCCTAGACAATAGACCAGACAATCTCAACATATGAGGTACGTTGCGAGGATACTGCAACTACCTGTAATGTGAAGCTCATAGTGATACGGTCTTTTCATTCGCTAATATTCGATTAAGTCTAGAACATAATGAAGTGTCTATTCAAATAACTTAATCATATTATCGCATTCTACTAATTGATCATGTTATCACTCTTAGATATCATTCTGAAAGTGACGTACATTGGCCAATGACTAACTATCCAATTAGTTATGAGAAGACGAGTATTATCTCCAAGTTTATTTGAGGAATGAATCCTATTCTTGGCTCAACTACAACAGAAATGCATTTTTCGATGTACCCAGCACATGTCGTATCTACCCTGTCAGGAGTGCAAGCGTTGGTCATAGTCAAAGCCCATCACTTCGTACATGTCGTGCGTATTGACTTCAAGTCTGAGGAATATTACACTACTCCACAAACCGATATATATGTAGACACGTAAATAGAATACACCAAACAGTTTCTCAGTCGGACATGCCAATACTCTCTAAAGTATTTGTGCATCCATCATGAAATACCTAGTATCTCGTAGTTGTGAGAACCACTACATCCTCTAAGGATATGATGCAGATCACACCCCAATCTCAATCGTATCATCGATATCCCATTCTCGATAATCATTGATTGTGGCTATTTAAGAACCATGTTCATGATCATCTGAGATCTCACATTCTCAATGACAACATTAGTGCGTGGGAACACTAATATGAATATATGCAAACAATCAAGCATTATATGCAATAAGTGTAATGTCGAGTATTATAAATTAATAATACGAAACAACTGAATGTGATCAACCACAATATCCTTAATAGGATTGTCTCTAGTACATATATACTAAAATATAGGAGTATGAATTCGACTCTACTTACTGTATATTTTAAAGTTTGGAGTTAAATATATAAACTCTAACTTTTAATAATTGATATTAATAATTGACTTGCACCTAACAATCACTATCCATCACAACTTCAGCTTAATGCTTCCTCAATTGTGGGATTGTGCATCCAAAAATGTGAAAAGTAAACGAAGAAACCATAACGAATGGATGGCCAGTAAATCGTAACGGATGACATAAAGAGTCGATTAATATATCTGAATCAGATATTGTCAATACATCACATAAACAGTTCCTAAAAAAACATCACATAAACAGTTCCTAAAAAAAACATCACATAAACATATCTCGAAAAAATAAATCCCATCAAATAGGCAGCGTGTGGCCTTGTGCATTCACTAATGACGAAAGTAAACCAAAAAACCATATAAGAGTACTAATGTCTTCCGCGATATCACATCATATTTGTGACAAGCGTCATCTAGTTAGTTACATACGAGATAATTTAGCAAATTTTCAAATATCCTATTTGTTCAAACTTAGATTAATCAACTCAGTCGGTATTTACATACATATAAAACAAAAATATATGATATAATTTAAGAAGAGGAAGAAAACTTTTATAGTCCATCGCACAAAATATTACGCTCCGCCCTAATCATTTTTTAAAGAGCACATTATCTTCAGGTTCGTGATCTATAGCAAAATCACCAGTCGGATCCCTACTATTTAAAAAATAATTTTACCATCCTTATTTTTTGTGTAAATATTGGTCTCGGAATCCTGATTGATGTAATTAATCAATTTTATCATTAAAATGGCCTAAATACCCCTATGAAAAAAAATTGTACTCGCTGGAACGTCGCCGTGGAAGACGACCGGCAACGTAAAAATAATAAGTGGATAAATCACTAAGGGACCTTCATCCATCTCTATTGAAACAACCATAAGGGACCTTCATCTATCTCTGTTAAAACAACCGTAAATTAGAATCTTATGGAACCCATGAGCAAACGGCGTTGTCGGCCTTGGTCGAACGGCGACGGTACTCTGTCCCTTAGAGACCAACCCCGACCACGTCCTCGAGCGAGCCCTCCATGACCTCCTCCTCCATCGCCGACCCCGGACTCGTTCTTTGTCCTCCGACGAGCTCGCTGGATCTGATTGTGTACTTTGGTCAAAATGAGCACTCAGTGGCGGCGGTGTCGTCTCGTCGTCCTCAAGATGCGGCAGTAAAATGTGTCTCGTCGTCCTTCTTCCCGATGGGCAGGAACGACTGTCTCTGAACTAGTAGCAGTGGCCATACTCAAGATATTTCCATTAATTAGAACTATTGGTTGTTAATCGGTGGTGATCGGTTGTTAATCATTTTAATTATTTCCATTAATTAGAACGAGGAGAAGGACTTTGTGGTGATGAAGATGAAGTTGGATTTGGGTAATCGGTGATGGGTCTTGGGTGTTGTTAATTCATGTTTCATTTTTTACAGATTGGGTTGATTCATGCTTGATTCACGCCGGAGAAGACAAACCGAGGGTTGTAACAGTCTTTTTATTATAAAACAATATTAAAAATGACTAATTCTTCAGCCCAATACCCAAAACTAATATTTAAACAAAGAGTAGGGACGAAAAAATAATTTTTTAAATAGCAGGGACCCTATTAGTGATTCTGCTATAAACCATAGCCCTGAGGGTAGTTTGCCCTTTCTTAAACTCCAATCGATGTCACCTTCCCTTAAAAAACACTAATCCTAGTACAGATTTCTCACAAGGGGACAAGACAACACATCGTTGGAACAACCTGATACTTTTCGTATATAAATACACCCAAATAACCCTAAACGAGTAACCCTCTCATACAAACAGCAAACACCAACATGGCAACAAAGTTATTGGCATTTAGTTGCATTAGAAATGAGAGCTATGGATCAGGGGTGGACGATATGTCGCCGAGGCCGCGGTACCCCTCCATGCCCAAGTACCCGAGAGGGGCCGAGGCGCCGGCCGTGGCGGCGGAGGAGGAGACTGCGGTGTTCTCCGTTATGGGGATGACGTGCTCCGCTTGCGCCGGGTCGGTGGAGAAGGCCGTGAAGAGGCTTCCGGGGATTCAGGAGGCTGTTGTTGATGTCTTGAACAACAAGGCTCAAGTCGTGTTCTACCCCAATTTCGTTAACGTATGTATCTTTTCTCTTATTTTTTTAATCCTCATCATATGTGTTGTTTATAATAAATGTTACGTTGGCTTGTGGAATATTTCGTGGGATGAGAATTTGGCTTCAAGCAAAAAAAATCAAAGGGTTTGACTTTCACGCTTCTCCTTTCGATTTTTTTAACGATTTTGTAATCTAGCAGAGGGGCAGGTGGTGCGGTGCCAGGACATTTGATGAGCTCAACGGCTTGCTTTGCGGGGTTTTTATATGTAGAATTTTTATTATTCTAAAATTTGAATTCGATCAGAAATTTTAGCTTTGAAATTTTCATCTAATCTTTTACCACTTGGATATCGATGGTTAGAATGAAACTCTTGTCGGAGATTTGGATTCCATACTTAACAGTAGATGTCGTGGAGGTACGAACTAGGATATAGAGTCATGTATGGCAGATCGTGAAGGCAACACTTACAAGTTAAAAAAGTAAACCGCAGAAAAAAATAATGTTTATGCAGTAGTTAGTGGTAGACACTAATGTATTTAAGCCGGCGGTGAGATCAGTTTTTGCAATTTCGCTATACACTTTTTAGGTTGTAAATATTATATTTAATAAATTTTACTTCTAATTTTACTTCTTCAAAGTTTTTTTTACATATAAACGTATATTCTATTCCTCTTGTTTCATTCCGTTACTTTTTTCTACCTTAGTATTCGGTGTAACGGAATGAAACATTAATTTTTTTCCATTACTTTGATTCACAATGCTCTATGGTCTTTTTTTAATCATGTCCAATCATAGTCTAAAGAGATTTGCCACTTTAATAAGCTCCATGGAATTGAAATATTATCAAGTGTATGAAGTTTCTTGACGCCTTCTTGTCACGGATTTAGATTGTCATTTAAGGGAGAGATACTGGTCGCTATTCTTGATGTGTTTTTGTGTCAATCCTTTATCCAGGCATACAAATTATGCCATATGATTTCGGCCACAATAAAATTTTGTTGAAATAGTTGCGAGTCATGTTGGTAAAGTCAAAATTTGTGTAAACTGGACTTGTTAGGATTGCCACAACTAGTTGCGAGTATGGTTGTCTTGTTCACAAGTTTAAAAAATCACATACTATTATCTTAAGATTTTAGGTTTGATAATAATAGTGAATAGCTGTTTTTCCATTGGAAAAGGAAAAAAACATGGGATTTATGTGGTAGAGCAAATTCATCAGCTAATGGCATATAGTTTTGAAAGAAGACTGTTCATCTCTGTTCAACAAATAGATGGACTGGTTTAGTCGGAGGTCAAATTTATACAAGTATATGTATATTAACTCCAAGAAAAAAACACAATAAAGTATATCATAAAAGTTACAAAAAATCAAATTGAACTAATAAAATTACATATTGAAAGACATACTTGCTATTTCTTTCTCATTTTAATATCCCAGAGCCTGATCTTGCTTTAGAATCAGAACTATCACACGGTCCCAGTCTTGTCTCTCTCTTTTGATAAAAAGTGAATTGGTAAATGAGTTCGGTTGAAAACAAATTGGTAAATGAGGAACCATGAACTTGGTACCTAAGCAAGATTTAGTTCAGTTTCTTTCTCACTGATGTCGATGATGCCTGGTGGTTCTGGGAACCAGGAGGACAAAGAAAGCTTAGTTCAGTTTACAGGTTGAACATTGATCCTATCAAATTGTAGGACTCATGACATTGGTACTTGATGGATGCAGGAAGAGACAATCCGCGAGACGATCGAAGATGCTGGATTCGAGGCTGCACTGATCCAAGATGATTCCAATGACAAATCCGTTCAAGTATGTCGGATCCGGATCAAGGGAATGACTTGCACTGCTTGCTCCACTACAGTTGAACAAATCCTACAAGGACTTCAAGGAGTGCAGAGGGCTCAGGTTGCCTTGGCTACAGAGGAAGCTGAAGTTCTTTATGATCCAAAGCTCCTGAGCCACGAGCAGCTGCTGAAGGCTGTCGATGATGCGGGATTCGAAGGCGTACTCACCAGCATAGATAACGACATGGGGAAGATAAAGCTTAAAGTTGATGGAGTGAGGACCGACAATTCGATGAGGATGATTCGGAGTTCCCTCGAAGCACTTCCGGGTGTTCTAAGTGTTGAAGCTGACAATGAACTCATGAAGATCTCTCTGTCTTATAAACCCGAGTTGACTGGTCCGAGGAACTTCATCAGAGTGATCGAAACAACGGGGAGCGGGCGGTTCAAGGGTAAGATATTTCCTGAAGGAGGAGGGAGAGAGAGCCATAGACGGGAAGAGATCAAGCAGTACTATCGTTCGTTTCAATGGAGTCTGGTTTTCACAATTCCGGTCTTTCTGATCTCCATGGTTTTCATGTACATTCCTGGGATCAAGCATGGATTGGACACGAAAGTTGTTAATATGCTGAGTATAGGGGCTCTCTTGAGGTGGATCCTATCCACTCCGGTGCAGTTCGTCATCGGCCGACGGTTCTATTCGGGTTCTTACAAGTCATTGAGGAACGGTTCTGCCAATATGGATGTCCTGATCATGCTCGGAACAAATACAGCGTACTTCTACTCGGTCTATTCCGTGCTGAGGTCTGCAACCTCTGCAGATTTCGACAGCACGGATTTCTTCGAAACAAGCTCCATGCTCATCTCGTTCATTCTTCTCGGGAAGTATCTCGAGGTTTTAGCGAAAGGAAAGACATCCGAGGCCATTGCGAAGCTTATGGACTTGGCACCTGGTACTGCAATACTGTTAGCTTTTGATGATGAGGGGAATGTGCTTGGCGAAGAAGAGATCGACAGCCGGTTAATCCAGAAGAACGACGTGATCAAGATCATACCGGGAGCGAAAGTTGCTTCGGATGGTTACGTTATTTGGGGACAGAGCCATGTGAATGAGAGTATGATAACAGGAGAGGCGCGGCCGGTGGCGAAAAGGAAAGGCGATACTGTGATCGGAGGAACTGTGAATGAGAACGGGGTACTGCATATTAAGGCTACAAGAGTTGGATCAGAGAGTGCCCTTTCGCAGATCGTTCGCCTCGTCGAGTCTGCTCAGATGGCTAAAGCCCCTGTTCAGAAATTTGCAGACAAGATCTCCAAGTATTTTGTGCCTTTTGTAAGGACTTACTTCTCTTCCAAGCTAAGGATTTAAGTACACTGACCACAACGGTTTTGATTGACGATTGCTCGTGTTTCTTTCCCAGGTTATCACCATCTCGTTTTCGACGTGGCTGGCCTGGTTTCTAGCCGGAAAGTTCCACAGCTATCCGGACTCGTGGATCCCGCATTCGATGGATAGCTTCCAGCTCGCGCTCCAATTCGGGATCTCTGTGATGGTCATCGCTTGCCCCTGCGCTCTCGGTCTGGCTACTCCGACCGCTGTCATGGTTGGTACTGGAGTTGGTGCATCTCAGGGTGTGCTGATCAAAGGCGGTCAAGCTTTAGAAAGTGCCCACAAAGTGGATTGCATTGTCTTTGACAAGACAGGAACGCTCACTCTTGGGAAACCGGTTGTTGTGAACACAAAGCTGCTCAAGTACATGGCATTGGGAGATTTCTTTGAACTTGTTGCTGCAACCGAGGTAAACAGCGAGCATCCTTTGGCGAAGGCGATTGTGGAGTACGCGAAGAAGTTCCGAGAGGACGAGGAGAATCCGACCTGGCCAGAAGCAAGAGACTTCATCTCTGTCACTGGCCATGGAGTAAAAGCAACTGTCCGGAACAAGGAAATAGTAGTGGGGAACAAAAGCTTAATGTCCGAACAAGGAATATCCGTCCCGGTCGACGCCGAAGACATGCTGGCAGAGGCTGAAGGAATGGCTCAAACCGGGATATTAGTCGCTATGGACAATGAGGTGAGGGGGGTCATAGCCATATCCGATCCGTTGAAGCCGGGCGCGAGCGAAGTCATCTCCCTTCTCAAGTCCATGAACGTTAGGAGCATTATGGTCACAGGGGACAATTGGGGAACTGCCAACTCCATTGCAAGAGAAGTAGGGATTGAGACTGTTGTTGCAGAAGCAAAACCTGATCAGAAAGCAGACAAAGTTAAAGAGCTTCAGGTACGTATTTTCGATATGGAGACTCTAACAACATCGTAACTTGCTAACTCCCTGGCATCTCATTGAAGGCTGCAGGCTACACGGTAGCGATGGTCGGCGATGGGATCAACGACTCGCCAGCGCTCGTAGCAGCGGACGTTGGAATGGCGATCGGAGCAGGCACGGACATCGCCATAGAGGCGGCCGATATAGTCCTGATGAAGAGCAACCTAGAGGACGTGATCACAGCTATAGACCTTTCGAGGAAGACTTTCACGAGGATCCGTTTCAACTACATATGGGCCTTAGGCTACAACGTCCTTGGCATCCCAATAGCTGCCGGAGTCCTTTTCCCGAGTACCGGATTCCGCCTCCCTCCGTGGATCGCCGGAGCTGCAATGGCGGCCTCTTCGGTGAGTGTGGTGCTCTGTTCCTTGCTGCTCAAGTATTACAAGAGGCCAAACAAGCTGGAGAAACTGGAGGGTATCAAAATAGAGTGATATGGATGATGAACTTACTGAATGGCTAGTCATCGTTATTTACGTCGCCCTAGTTGGACTTATAGAAATAAAAGACTATGTATGTAGTTGGTTGATTTTGATTTTGTTTTTTAAAGATGAGCAATGGCTACATTGCACAATTATTATGTACAATATGTATGTATTTGGATCGTACTGTAATGAAGAATATTAGGCCTTATTGTATTTAAAATTGATCACTACCACCGTAAGCAATATCGGATTAATATTCCAACATATCTGCTAATGGCTATATGTTGTTAGAATCGTGACTAAAAAAAAGCACCCGAGAATATTGCTAGAAATTTATTCCACATCTTGACCCGTGTTCCTGAAGATTCCTATTGTAGTTGACCCGAAAAGCAATTGATTGCAAATTATTATAGTTGTTCATCAAATTGTTATAATTGAATCAATGATTTTTCATCCCAGCTATCAAGAACTGATTTTCGTTCACAATGACATAGTTTGAACTCTGAACTTCTTACATGTTTACAATGCATTGTGCTGTTCGACTATGAGTCTTTGATTGTCAAGATCTGATTATCACACGGAGAGGGACAAGGGACAAGAGACGAGGTTTATTAATAACTGAACTATTCCAAATGTTATTTTCCCTAAAAATATTATATGTGATCATGACCATTTGATTAGCCAATCCACGAACTTGATTTGACTCTGATTTGTATCGAAGCTCCTCGTGATTTGTTCCGCACGGCTAAGCTAAACCGAATGTAACTTGTTGATAAGTTAGTAGGCGTAACCTATGCATTTAAATCAACTAGTGAGCGAGTTGTTTTAGTTTAATCAGGTTTCGGGTTCGACTCTTTGAATATGCAGCAGTATTAAATACTTATTGAGAGAACTTTGCCATTTTTTAAAGGTCCTACTCAACTCGCAATAGGATTAATCGATTTAAAGAGTCAGATACCAATTGATTAAACCAAAAATTAATAGCCGGAAAAAGTGTTCGATAAATATATGTTGGCTTCTATATTTGAATGGGAATATTTTGGGAAATAATAATTTGACCCCTGAAATTTACATAAATGTACTGATTTATCTTAGCGTGTACTTGGCGAAAAAATGTCATACATAACCTCCCCCACAATAGAACGGGGTGGAGCTGTACCAACTCTTAATAGATGAGGTCAACGTCCTGAATACTTGCGTAGTGGTACATGTTGGAAAATTCACACCCAAGAGAATAATAGCGCGCAAAGAACTCGAACGCAAAAGTAACTTGGTTTTGGGATAATGCTTATGTTCACGAGGAGAAATGATAACTTTTATTGACGATTGACCACAAAGTCATACATAACCTAGAATAACATGTCCTTATATAAAGACAAACTCTTGTACGTAAATAAATCTATCTAGTTCGAATTAGGAGTCCATAACAAGAGCTGAGTCTAAACAGGAAACTACTGCCACAGCAACTTGCGACCGCCAATTCATTGGCGAGCACCAATCGCCCTCACTTGCAACTTCTCTGTAAATACTTACTAGCGACCGCCACTAAGTTGGTGAGCGCTAACAAAGACAACCAAAGAATTCTCGATATTATCCCAACAAACTCTACGTTTGCGAGAATTCATCCCTTGCGAAGAACCATGAAGCTCTACCCGAACTTCAACAAATTTCATATAGACAAAACATCGCCCCATGAAAAACTATGAGATGTTGCAAAATCAATCCGACTCTACTGACTCCACCTCGAACTATAGATACACTCCATCAATAAGACCATTTCTACTTTCTGTCCACACTTTGCCCAATCACTTGGAGACAGCTCCTAAAATTGTGCAACTTTCGAGCTTTTTTGGCGTATTCTTTCCAAACTCCATCGAACTCCAACTTGCAAGTTCACATGCCGAAGCAACATTGTGATTAATAAACGCGCCCTCTATTTTTTGGTCACCCCAAGCTCTGCAACCTCGAACTACTTCTCCGTTTGACTTTTTTTTCTCGAACCAATGGTACATGTAGAGCATACTTGGGCAACCTTTTGTTCCACCAAGTAGAATCCTCGACATGTCATGAACTCCACCGTTCGGCCTTGAATGAAATACCAGATTTGCCCGTGGTGTTACTTACGACTTCACGTTCCCAATGTCAAACCTACCCAATACCTTTGATGTCAATGTTCCTTTAGATAACCATAGCGGGTCTTGCTAAGAACGCTTCTCCGAGACAACCACTACTTCTTGCCAACCATACCTTCACAAAACAACCATAACTTGCTATCGATGTCTTCATGAATCTCAACTACCATGCATGTCAAGCCTTTGCTCCGTCATACAAGAGTCTTTCCCCTCTCCATCGAAATCCAAAGATGTAACTCCACCTACAACTATACCCTCCACTTACCTGTAGGTATTTCTTGCATCCCATTCACCATTCATCACCACCATAACATCCTTCTCTGACTTAATTAGCCCGCCTATAGCCTTAAAGATGTACCCAATATAATCTAAGGCTCCTAGTGAGATCAAATTCCTCTCCAACTTTAGAACATGTCTAACCCCACACAATTTTCTCTCAACACCATCCCACATCTGGATCCATATATCATATATGCCAGGGATTCTACAAGTAGAACCATCACCCATAGTCACCATACCTGAATCAACAAACTTGTAGGTATCAAACTACCCTCTCTTGGTCGTTATGTGAAAGGAACAAGTGCTATACAAAATCTAAGAATTATAGTACTTTGGACATGACAAAATAAAAAGATAGTCACCATCCGACCCGTCCGAGTATGAGGCCATATTTATGGATGCTGATCCTTCTTCATGGTCCCGAGTTCTTCATGCACAATTCTTCTTCATGTGTCCTTTTTCTCTGCAGTCGAAGCAATTTTCTTTGAACTTCCTTGACCTCAACCTAGATCCTCCTCCATCTTTTTCTTCTCGACGATTATGGCTACTCCTCACAACCAGTCCTTTTATTTGTTTATCGCCAATTTTTCTCCTTTGATGAAATTCTGGTGTTCATCCTCGAACACTAGGAATTCTTTTTCCAAAGTTAGAGTTGTAATAAATTCTCGTAGGAACTTGGTAAGAAATTCAGAAGCAACAATGCATTGTCTTCCTCCTCGAACTTCATATCGACCCTTCTCAAAGCACTCAACAGTTGGTTGAAAACATTTATGTGTTGGCTCAAATCTGATCCCTCCATTATCTTAAGCCCATAAAACTTTTGCTTAATATAAATCTTGTTCAACAGACACATAGACATATACCTTGCCTCCAATTTCTTCCATACCACAGCTGGTTACTTCTCATCTATGACATGATTGATGTACGCAAAATTGTGAACAATTAAACGCACAAGCAAATAGTATAGTGGTAAGTAAGGTTCTTAGAACTGAGGGTTGAACACAAAATCAATGCAAATAATTATGTGAAGCGGGAAAATTAAAAGATTGTAAAGATTGTAAAGTAAATAAAACTAGATCGGGAACGCAAATAAAAGACGAGTTGTAAATCAATAGAGATAAACGAGCACGATACCCTTATGGACTACCCATCTATGTTGAGACTATGGTTTTTACGAAGTTCTAACTAGTACCCGGAGTGTTCTAATACATTTTCCTAATGCTTTCGCTCATTAGGACGACAAAACTAAGCTAGAGTAGTTCATGATTACTAACCAACGCTTCCGCTCATTAATTAGACCAAGAACTAAACTAAACTCAATTATGAAGTTAACTCCTAGCGGGATATCCCTTAGTATCAAGATTCCTCATTAATACCTTAAGACATGTCAATTGACTCTTCCGTTGATTCTAATGCCTTCCGGTCCATTATTATCAACTAAATATCATAATCTAAGTGATCAAGTTAGATTAAGCATTAAGATCATCAATTGACAACTACTACGAAAGATAATCAAACCATAGCTAACATAGATGAGTAATCACATAATTAGGGCATCGCACTCACACGAGAACTACTCGCTAAGCATGTTAACAAAGCACAATAGATTAATGAAGAGCATAATAGCAATTAACATAAAAGATAGAGGAAGAGAAAGCTTAGTCGTGATGATCAAGCTTTGCCAATCCTCTCCCCGTGCTAACTGGAACCGTCCCTTTATTAAGCTCTAAAGGCTGTTCTCAATATTGTAGTAGTAATCACGTCCCTGGAAGAACGTCCCCGAAACCTAAGAAACTAAGGGCTATATATAGCCAAAAGTCTAACTAAAAATTAGGAAAACCTAAAGGAGCTTAAGCTAAATTGGAAGTCTTGCTGGCCAAGTAATAATATAAATAATATAACTTAAGTCCTAGAGCCGAAACAGGAGGCTAAAATTCGAATATAACTAAAATAAATCGAGTCTCCGTGAAAGAAGAAAGTCCGAAAAAAAACCGTCAGGGGCCTAGCGCCCGCCAATGATGTTGGCACCCGCCAACTGCACCTTCTGTAAGCAATTTGGTGCCCGCCAATGCATTTGGCGCCCGCCAACTTCGTTGATCAGCTTCGTCGCATCTTCGTATTTTGCAGTTTTGACTCTCTTCCACTTCGAATTTGGTTTCGACTATAAAAGAAAAAATGTAGATCTCTCTTCAAGATTTCCAACGGTATCTCATTCGATACAATTAGATACTCGAGCGGAAAGTTATGACTCTTACAATATGGTCTATCAAAATTACCCCTCAAACGACCTTCATTGAGCTCCAATTTCCTACAAAATATGACGATGGGTAGAAATCCATTCCCGAACATAAATATACTAAAACGATCATAAGACTTGACATGACATGATGAATATAACTTAAAATATGACTAAACACGCACGAAACATATGACAAAACATGAGCGTTTACACACTCATCACACCCCCACACTAATTTCCTTGCTTGTCCTCAAGTAAGGCGCATCAGACACACCCCACCATTTCATAATCTTATTAAAAGACCACCCCACGACCGAGTAGTGTACTTACCTGAGCACAAGGAGTAAGAACGTGTAGACAAAGCATCCTTGATGGTTTAACCCAGTTTTCGCACTTAGTAGGTTACACTAGAAGGTTGACCACTCAGAGGTTCAGAAATTTAAGCTCACATATATGAGTAGTCAACTACCTATCACTCGCGTACACGTCCGGGATCTCAAAGTTTCATACGTCTCACTCAGTGATGCCTCGATAAATGTGGGGCTCATGATTAAGGAGACTTTTCATTGGGTTGTAATGGGGTTAGGGTCAGGTGAGGATAATATATATGTGGGAAGTAGCTAAACCACCCGGCCGAGGAGCTCACAAAAATGTTCTAGCTCTCGTCTACTCTAAATACCTCACACTATATCTAATATGCACTCACCCCAAGATTACACTCAAATCATATTGACCCGTGTTCCTGAAGATTCCTATTGCAGTTGACCCGAAAAGCAATTGATTGCTAATTATTATAGTTGTTCATCAAATTGTTATAATTGAATCAATGATTTTTCAACCCAGCTGTCAAGATATGATTATCAAACAGAGAGACGAGATTTAATAATAACTGAACTAATTTTTCAAATGTTACTTTCCCTAAAAATACTTTATGTGATCTTTGACCATTTGATGTGACTGATTTGTATCGAAGCTCCTCATAATTTGTTCGGCACGGCTAAGCTAAACCAAATTTAACTCGTTGATAAGTTAGTAGGTGTAATGTAACGTACCTTGTACTTAGCTATAATAGGCTGATAGTTAGAGGATCATTTTCTAATTGATCATCAAGGTATAAATAGTAGATAGAGAGAATACTTGGGACTATTATTGACATTTTATCATAATTCTTGAGAAACAGTTACCTTTCCCTTGCTATCCTCTTCTTCTCTTCTATTTCTTCCCCTTTTCTCTAATTCTAGGGTTCTTGATTCCCCTCTTTCATAATCAAGATCGTTAAATGTAACTACGAGAACGGCGATTCGGAAATGGTTACAACTGGCTTTCTTATGTTGCAGGAGACAAAGAAGCAATCTGCAACTGGGGACCAGGAAGCTCAGGTTTGGTGCAGAAAAGAGCCTCGAAGAACCGAATTAGTTAGAAAAAAAGAGAATCCATAAGAGAGGAAAAAGAATGCGAGATAGGGAATAACAAAATCTGTCGTATTCATAATCATATCCCTTTTAGGTCACTGTTCACATATTTGTACTAGCACCAGGGGAGGGTACCTGCTTGGCATAGTAAAATACGGGTTGGTCCTTGACTACTAAAAAGTAAAGATAACAACTTATCAAAAAAAAAGTAAAGATAACAAGTGACCTCTGGCCCAACAAGGAAATGGCCTCCGGCCCAAAATGAAAAGATAGAAGTGAGCGTAAGCCCACATGACCAACTAAGGTCCTTGTTCAGCTTTCCTCCACTTAGCACTTAGCCATTTCAAAATCCGAGCTCTTCCCTCCTCCTTCCAATTGACAAAAAATCCCCAATTCACCAACAACCCTAGCTTCAATTTCTCCAGCCAATTCTGCCATGCTGCCCTCCCCTCCGCTTAAGTTCCTTGCCCACAAGGAACTAGAAAAAAAACAGAGCTTGAGTTCATCGTAGAACTCCTAGGTTGTGTCAGTAGGTGGAGAGTCAGTCCATTGAACTAAGACCTGAGTAGCTGCATGGTTTTGGCGCTTGACAAGACGGCGGTCGAGGATTTTCACAGGCTCTTTCTCAGGTACCCAACCGGTTGGAATTTCTGTCACCACAGGCGGAAGGTCACTGACGTATTTCTTGAGTTGGGAGATGTGGAAGGTCGGATGAATCTTCGAAGAGGAAGGAAGCTGCAGTGTATAAGCGACTTTGCCTTTCCGATTCACGATCTGGTAAGGCCTATAAAAATGCAGACTGAGCTTCAAATTTCCCCAATTATGGGCTGAATGTTGTTGGTATGTTGGAACTTCAACAATCAAAGGTTCTCCTCTGTGTCTGTCGGCTTGTTTTTTCATATGGTCTTGTGCCATGTCGGCTTGTTCTCCTCCCTAGCAGAAAGGCTGCGATCCACTACTTCGACCGGTGAATCTCCTCAAATATAAGGCAAGTGGTGGGGGGAGGCTCACCATAGAGGGCTTCGAACGGAGAGATACCAGCGGAGGTGTGAAATATGGTGTTATACCACCACTCAGCCAGAGGTAACCAGTCCTTCGAATCAGTTTGTTTATCATGAGTCATACAACGCAAGTAGGTTTTTAGGCATTATTTACCACCTCTGTCTTTCCATCTATCTATGGGTGATAAGCAATTGATAGTTTGAGCTCCATTCCCTACTGCCGAAACAATTCCTGCAAAAAGTTACTTAGAAAAACTGCATCCATGTCTGAAATGATGGACTCGGGCATACCATGCAATTTAAAAATATAATCCATAAATGCTGAAGCCACTGTTGAAGAAGCGTAGGGATGGCTTAGGGTTATGAAATGAGCATACTTGCCCAGCTTATCAACAACCACAAAAATTGTAGTTTTTTCATGAGATTTAGGATGTCCATCAATAAAATTCATAGATATGCATTGCCAAATGCGCACTGGAATAGGAATAGGTTGGAAGAGGCCTGGATAAGGTGAGTTGTCATACTTACACTGCTGACAAGTATCGCAAGCTCTGACAAAATTTCTGATGTCCCTCTCTATTTCTTGCCAATAAAGTACCCCTTGCATCCTCTTAAATGTAGCTTGGGCCCTAGAATGTCCTCCACCAGGGGAGGAATGGTACAATTGCATCAAATTTTGTCTGAGTTCTGGGTTAGAACCCACTTGCCCTGAACATAAGAAAAAAGACTCGCAGGCGCTCCATATATCTTGAGTTGCTGAATTAGAGCAGCCCATTTGTCATTAGCTAAATAGCTGTCCCGTATCTCTTGATTGAGACCCTATACTGCCATTAAGGAGATGGCATTAAGCTGAGCATCAGGTTCTGAAAGCCTGGAAAGTGCATCAGCTACTTTGTTCTCACAACCCTTCTTGTATAAGATTTCAAAATCATAGCCTAGAAGTTTAGCTAGCCATGAGCATTGGCTAGCTGTAGACAATTTTTAGGTTAATAAGAACTTCAAACTTTTATGGTCAATTTGAATAATGAATTTACGCTCAATTAAGTAGTGATGCCATTTCACTACTGCCACAACAATAGCCCTCAATTCTTTCTCATAGGTGAATAGAGCTTGAAATTTAACCCCCATGGGCTTGCTAAAGTAAGCAATGGGATGACCCCTTTTGCATGAGTACAGCTCCCACACCCAACTGTGAAGCATCAGTCTCTAGGACAAATTAGAGTTGAAAATTAGGAAGAGCCAACACAGGAGAACTCACCATTGCTTGTTTGAGCTGGTGGAAGGCAGAGATAGCTTCATCAGTCCAACTAAAAGAATCCTTCTTCAAAAGCGATGTCAGTGGCCTACTGATAAGACCATAATCCTTCACAAACCTCCCATAGTACCCGTATAGGCCTAAAAACCCTCTCAGCTTCTTCAAGGTCTTGAGAAGTACCCAATTTAGCACATCAGCAATCTTTTTAGGGTCAGTAGCAACACCATTTCCAGAAATGATGTGGCCCAAGTACTCGATTAAGATGAGACCAAAGCTGCACTTAGACTCCTTGGCAAATAATTGGTTCTATCTAAGGGATGAAGTGACTAGAAAGATTATTCTTTTCAAAAACCCCCCATCTAATCTAGAAGGATTAGGGCATTGTAATACCCTACTTCGTTAATCATATGTTTTCGACTTAAGTGAAGTATACTTAGTCGTATTGAGTTATTGGATTAGTATTTGGAATTATATTGCTATGTAAATAGAATACCAAAGATAGATGGAAGGAATGCATCTTGGTATATCGGACTACCTCTAGATGGAAGGAATGCATCTTGGTATATCGGACTACCTCGGGGGTTCCGAATATGTGTGAGAAGTTGATCACAAGTTATTTATCCGGGATCCAAATAAAATGACTCAAAATGGTATGAAAAGGGAAGAAATAGATTTATAAGCTTTGGAAGACATGGATTTTTCATGCTAGTAATTTGGATCAAGCCTAGTCAAATTATTTCCAAATTTTATGAATTTAGTTAGATAATTTCAGACAGAATGACCTTTGTTCAGTTAAATAGGCATATCTTTCTCAATTTAGCTTCAAATATTACAAATAAATATGATCCAGAAACTAGATACACAAGGCTACAATTTATCTTTTGACGATTTTGACAAAAAGCAAGGGAAGGCAGTGAAAATGGAGCTGCAATCAGGAACTTTCTGATTGGGCCACATTTTTCAAGCAACCAATCCTACTTTGCCACTTGTAAACTTATGAGAATGAGTTGAAAAGGTGAGACATGATGGAGGAATTACCTACTCTCTTTTATAAACTAAAACCAAAAAGAAGGAGGCTAGATATTTTCGAACTTATCCAGAAAAAAAATTGAAGGAGAAGAAAAGAGGAGAGAGAGTATGAAGAAAGAGAAAGAAGTAGGAAAAAGAAAGAACGGCTTGGTAAGTGATGTTGTCCTTCGATTTAGACTTTCATGTCTTTAAGAAAGTTGTAGAAGACTTAAGGATATTTCTAACGGTATATCATATGTTCTTTTTAGGTCAAGGAATCAATGGAAAATCAGTTTTGAACTACAGACGGATTACTGTAGTATTCAATTGAGTGAGTGGCCGAAGAAGTACTTGGTAAGCCTATTTAGACTCCGAATTGGACTTTGGTTTCTTCTTACAAGTTGTAGAAGACTTAATAATCTTTCTAATGGCATATTATATACTCTGTTTGGATGAAGAAAGCATCCTAAAAGCTCTGTTGAAAGTCAAACTGACTGGCTGGGTTTGGAATTGAGTTGATTGAAGAAGATATGATCGGTAAGCATATTTCGGCTTGGAAATGGAATTTTTATGAAACATAAAAGTTGTAGAGTACTCAAATATGTTTCTAAATTTATATTATTGCCCAATTTTGACAAAGGAATCAGCCCAAAATTATTGTTTCAAAATATACTGACTGCTGAGTTTCAGAAATAAGACTGTGCATGAATAACGAATTGGTAAGTAGTTCTTTGGACTTCTAAGTTTATTTATGGACTTGGTATGATCATGAAAGAACAGGGAAGTAGTGTATTGATGAATATGTGGACTTAGTTTTGTGTGATATTGAGTTATATGGGTTGCTTGCTGAAGAAGAAGTGATTAGGATTGCCTTGTGCTCGGTATTTAACTTGGTTGGCAAAACAGATCAATAAATAAACTTTTGGTCATAAAAGAGTGTTGTACAGATTATATACATGTGAATAACTTAAGTACGGACCAATGAGTGAAAGAAATTGAGTAACTTTGATGGCTTTGAGCCATTTCAGACGTTGATTCTCGTTTGTGCCATAGTTGGTTATTTTCAATTGTTGTAAGTAATTGCTTGGAGAAGTGAGGAAATGACCTCATTTTGTATATTAGGATTGCTACCTCAAGGTTTTTTATGAAGGAAACAATCTTCGAAAGATGGTTAAACGAAGGCCCAAAGTGAAAGCATGATTGCATGGAGGAGTAAGCAATCGTAGAATGGTCGTCATTAGGGTAAGCATATAGATCATGACAACTTTGGTTTGTTTGGTGCATGTGCATGTTTCAGACCTTGATTATGTGCGTCTCATGCATATGAGTTGTCTTTGAAGTGGTTATATGATTGGTTTTTGTCTATACAGAATTTGATGATGTTTGTGGTTTGTTGGTCTATTTGGGGCTGTTTTCCTCAATTCGTGATATGAGGATATTTTGGTATGAATTTGGTTAGGTGGCCAATATATTTTGGCCAATGTATATTATGTGTGTTTAGAATATTTGGTATGTCATTTATGAGATGGCGGATGATGAGGTCTACCCGTGACCAACCGGGGATGTTGGCATATGTGCACATATACTGAGGATACAAGGATTCTGATATGATATGTTTGGCCGGCGGGTTGGTTTCTGATGGCGCCTTTAAGATATAGTATCCTCGTGTCTGTGTGGGAGTGACACTATCTAGACCTATCTGAAGTTTATCCAATTTGTGTTATATATTTGTGAAGGTCTATCTGAAATTCTGGTTATATTTGATATGTGCTTACTTTGATGACCTTATTTGCAAGATGGTCTTTGTTGTCTTAGTTTTTTTGTGTTTGTATTAGTTGGATTTGATGTGGGACATGGTTAAGTTCTATCTCTCCCACATGTATCTGACATAACTGATATGTTATGTTCTATGTGCTTACAGAGTGTTCCAAAACACTCAACCCCTCTCTCCAATTTTGCAGGTAAGACTAGCAGCTCCGTAGCCACTTTGTTCAATTTGATCCTAGGATAAATGTAAAGAATAATTGTATTTGAATGAGACTTTGTAAAGTCAAAATATGTTTTGAGGCTGGCTAGACTCATTTGATTTTGTAAATAGATTAGGGTCTAGCGCCGGTCACCGACCCCAAATTTGGGTCGTGACAGGCACCCCTCTCTTTCAAGAGGATTCGCGGCATGTCTGGGTATGTATATTTTTAGGCTTTCACAGTTTTGGTTTCAGTGAGGACCAACTACAGATGCTGTAAGTGTTGATCATAATCTGTGTTATACACAAGAATATCATCAAAGAAAACTAACACGAACTGCCTTAAAAATGGTCAAAAATGTCATTCATAACACTCTGAAATGTAGCAGGAGCGTTAATAAGACCAAAAGGCAAAACCTTAAATTCATAGCGTTCGTCAAAGGTCTTGAAGGCTGTTTTGTAGATGTCCCATTCATTCATCCTGATCTAATGAAATCCAGCCCTCAAATCCACCTTTGAAAACCACTTGGCACCTCCGAGTTCATCAAGAAGCTCCTCTACCACAGGAACATGGTACTTATCTTTAACTGTAATATCATTCAAGATCCTATAATCCACATAAAATCTCCAGGTACCATCTTTTTTTTTTACTAGAACCAATGGAGAGGAAAAATAATTCTAGCTCCTCTGTATAAACCCATCTTGCAACATCTTTCTCATAAGCTGCTCTAGTACATCTTTTTGCTGAATGGAGTGTTTGTAGGGTCACAAATTGATAGGTTGACTACCTTTCTTTACTGTAATGAAGTGTACTAGGTTTCTAGCTGGTGGCAGTCCATGTGGCTCTTGGAAAACATCTTCAAATCTGCCAAGCAGTTGTTGAAGAGTAGAAGATCTCTCTTCTAATTGCTGACAAATAGGCATAGCATAAGAATTGCCCTAATTTGAACAGATCAGGCTATGTTTTACAAGAGCTAGACTACAAAATTTCACTACTGACTCTTCCTCTGATGCAGACAGTAGCATGTTCATTTGTTTAGCTGTACCCTCCTTCTAGGGGGTTTTTTGGGAGCCTCTAAGCACCACCTTCGAACCTGCAACCTTAAATTACATCCTTAACTTGTCAAAATCTCATTTGATCTCACCCAAGGTGTTCAACCTTCCTTAGACCATGTCGCAACTGCTGAGTGGTAATAGCAGGACATCAGCCACAAACTGTCTCTCATGTATCTACCATTGGAATCCTTTACAAATTAGGTTGCAGCTTATCTCCCCTCCATCTGCCACCTTCACAGTCATGGGTTTTTGAGCCTCCAGTAAGCAACCCAGTTTCTTAGCCAAGTCTTTGTTGAGAAAGTTATGTGTGCCGCCTGAATATATCAATATTGTCAAGTCCTGTGCTTGGGTGTGGCCAGTCACCCTCATAGTACTGTAATGCTGTATTTTAGACCCTATCATAGCATGTGCAATGATGATTGGATTGTTAACCTCTTCACTTTCCTCGCAGCACATCAGTTCAGCCACTTCCTAGAACTCAAAATCTTCATCCTCTACAACATCTATAAGGTAAACTCTTCCTCTACTAGTACACTTATGTTCAGGTCCATATTTTTCATCGCACCAGTAACAAAGGCACTTGGCCCTTTTTTCATCTATCTCGACCTTCGTCTTATATCTGCCAGGTGGGTCGCTTCTGGGTGGGTTAAAGTTGATCGGGTTTGGCTTGGTGTTGGTGTATGTGGGTGAATAGGTAGGCTTATATGGGGTAGAGAAGTTTTGGGTTTGCTGTGTGTTATTATTTTGGGAAGTGTAGGGGGTTTTGGTAGCAGGGGGACTCTAGATATCTCCTTATTCCTCCTGTTGGCTGACTGATTTGTGGTTTCCTAGAGTTGGGCTAGGGAGTGGGCATGGGATAGGTTATTAGGGTAGAACATACGAATAGGATCTGAAATCTCTTTCTTGAGTCCATTTGGGAATATAGAGACGAAATGGGTAGGTGATAATGACAGCTTACTCATCTTGGTTTCAAACTAAGCCTAGTACTATTTGACAGTACCCATTTGTGCACAGTTGAGCAGATCTCTCATGGGGTCATAGTAGGAACTCACAGCAAACCTTTTGGTCACAGCACTTTGGAACTCCTCCTACTCTGGTTCATGATCCCCCTCTCTAGATTGAATGTAGCTATGGTACCACTGTAAAGCTTGGTCCTCGAGATGAAGGACCACCATCCTCATTTTATGCTTAGGATCTATATCCTCTATCATAAAATAGTGCTCACTTTTCATCTGCCAACTCCTTACATCCGTCCCATCAAACTTGGGAAACTTAAGCTGAGGGTACTTGTTAGAATAGCTGCGATCTGAATAACTAAAGTGGTTTTAGGACTCAGATCTTGTTGCCTTTGGAGATCTGGCATAGGAAGCCTCCCCAGACTTTGGTACTACAGATCCTGGAGCTATTTTTGATATCTCATGTACCTTGAAAGCTAGGCCTTGATTCTGGAAACTCGGTGCAGTGATTGAGTTTTGCAGCCCAAAAACTGCATTTTCCAGGTTCTCGTTCTTCCCAGTGAAGACTGCGAATGACTTGTTCATGGTCTTCGTGTTGTGTACATCTGCGACCATAGCCTCCAGCTTGTGACACATTGATTGACGCATCTCTGCCATTTCAGCCTTCATCGACTTAATAATAGCAGTTAACTCCTCCATTTTCATTGTGCAGGTAAAAGGGGATAGCTCGCATCTTGGATCAAGCTCTGATACCAAGTGCAACCCGGGACCATGAAGCTAAGGTTTGGTGGAGAAAAGAGCCTCGAAGAACCAAATTAGTTAGAAAAAGATAGAATCCATAAGAGAGAGAAAGGGATGTGGGATAGGGAATAACAAAATTTGTCGTATTCATAATCATATCCCTTTTATGTCACTGTTCACATATTTGTACTACCACCAGGGGATGGTACCTGCTTGCCATAGTAAAATACGGACTTGTCCTTGACTACTAAAAAGTAAAGATAACAAGTGGCCTCTGGCCCAACAAGGAAATGGCCTCCGGCCCAAAATAAAAAGATAGAAGTGAGTGTAAGCCCACGTGACCAACTAAGGTCCTTGTCCAGCTTTCCTCCACTTAGCACTTAGCCATTTCGAAATCCGAGCTCTTCCCTCTTCCTTCCAATTGACAAAAAATCCCCAATTCACCACCAAACCTAGCTTCAATTCCTCCAGCCAATTCTGCCATGATGCACAATCCCCATCGCAAAAATGGGCAAGATCAATATGGAGGTACGAACCTTTTGACTGGGATTTCATCCCTTCCAACGGTGCCACTGGGAGAATAATGTGTATTTGGAACAAAAGCTTCTTCTCTTGTTCTGTCACTCACAAAAATCTAAATTGGATTGCTTTTTCTAGTTCTCTCCTGGACTGTCTCCATCTATGGCCCTCAATTTGCGATGGCTCAGTATGTAGGGTGAGCAGGTAGGGTGAGCAAATGGATTATTCGTATCCAAACTATCCAAAATTATAACTATCCGAATAAGTATTTTTAATATTCGAGTCCGAGTCTGAACTCTTCAATATCGGATATTCGATATTCGAATTTATTTCGGTTATGGATACGGATAGTCCGAACTATCCATTTTTTCCAAGTCTTCAAAAAACAATACAAAAAATACACCAACTTAGTATAATTCCACACAACCTAGCTAGTACTGGTTAATGAAAATATACTTTTCACACAATCTATCAAGTATTAGTTCACACAATCTAACAAGTATTAATTTTTGTGGGCTACTGTTAGAAATGAACTTAAGGGGATTAATAAATTTGAGTTTGAATACCCTTTAAATCGAAAATCCGAAATATTAATTTTATTATCTGTACCCATATCTGAGTCCAAAATATTTATTTCGGATAATCCGTATACGAGTCCGAATTCAAAATTATCCAAATCTGAATCCGAAAAAATTCAGAATATTAAATACAGATAACGGATATCAGATTATTTGCTCACCCTTAGTGGCACGTGATTTTAATACGGCTTGGATGATCCTTGTTAGTGGTCGCATGATCAATTGAGCAATCTCTTCTGGCTTGGATGAATCTTGTTAGCGGTTGCACAATTGAGAAGGTCTGGTTCTCTCTCTTTAGTACAGTCTTGTGATGTTCTTGGACATCAAGGAACGAGATGATATTTGAAGCAGCAACTTACAACTAAGAGCTCCCTCATTGTGCCATTAATTTCTGTGCTCGTCAGTGGATTCGTGGTCTAAGTGCTTCTCAGAGTTTGCTAGCGAAGACCCATTTCTTTTCCTTGATTCTCATTTCCCCTGATTTCTTTTGTTCACACATTTATTTAGGGGTGTGGGCGGAGAAATTTTATGCTGATCCTTACATATCATGTCACATGGACCACCATAAAATTTTGGTGACATTGTATGTACTTACTAACCAAAAATTGACAAGTTGATTTATACACTTTTTAAATATTAAATTAGTAGGATAAATATCTAAGGACACAAAATCAAGACATTATAGTGAAATTAGTTTGAAGAAATTGTTTCCTAAATTAAATTTCTTTGATTAGGAAATAACCAAGCAATTAATGGGAAGTCTAGTTTTAATTTTTGATATATTTTAGGGCAAATTACTCTCAGATCCTTTAGTATAACTAAATCATAGATTTAATCTCGGGTTCTTCATTGATATCATCCACTCTCTTTTTTCTTTCTTTTTTTTCATTGAAATGACAATAGTACCCTAAAAAACAAAACAAAACAAAAAGTCCATCTTCTTCTGCTTCCTTCCTATACCCGTTCTTTATCACTTTATTTACCAATTTTACTTTTACTTCTTTTCGTCGATCGGTAGGAAGCGGATCAGGATCTGGAAGCCGTCGGAGATCGAGCGAGAAAAAGAGGGTGAGAGGTGGAGGTCAAATGTGATAGGAAGTGGAATATCGAGCCTCTTCCCGTGCATTAAGCCGCCAAGAAGGAAGTTTGCTGGCCGGAGAGGGGCCTCGCCGGAGCTCGTCTTCGAGCCCTTGGACAAAACCCTAGGCCACTCCTTCTGCTACATCCGTTCCTCTAACTGTTTCCTCTCCCGTACCGCCTCCGATTGCTTCGTCGTCGTTTCGACCTCAACCTCTCTCCGCTTCTCTCCCTCCTGGACTCAGGCACCGGACTTAGGCGCCGGACTCATGTGGTGTTCCTCCTTCTCCGTCGACGGCTCCAGCGGAGATCAAGGCTATTGACGATGTATAAAGGGTTCTTCCTGTCGCCACCACTAGAGCGCGGGGCTCTGTCAGGGCCGCTTGCGATGGTCAGGCGGGAGTTCTTGGCCGAGGAGGAATCGGAATATGGGCTCGATCTTTCAGGTTCAGAAAGATTGTCTTTTTCTGTAGATGATGCGATTAGTGGTGGCAGGAAGGCGATGAACTTATGTTTTTGAAATGTGTTTTTGTCATTTTAATGACAAAAAAAAAATCGTGGATGACGTTATTAAGGATCTAAGAGTACAAAAAATCAAACATGGAGATTTTATCATTTATTTTGATAATCAAGTGGCTAAATCATAGATGTGATACCTAATCAATTTCATAGTGTTAATTTTTCTTAAATATTTTACATGTGGTTTCTAATCCTATAAACATTTCTTAAGGCAAATTACTCTCAGGTTCTTGTGTTATGATTTTATCATTCGCAGGTCCCTGTGTTACAGAAATAGTGTGTGAGGTCCTTGTGTTTTAAAAAATATTAGCCTAAGGTCCCTGGTCACCGGATCGAAGATTTTCTCCGGCGGAGAGCCATCTGAAATGACCAAAATACCCCTAAACAAAAAATAAAAAAAACCCACCTTCTTCTACCTTTAAACACTGAGAATATCCAATTAGAACACCAAGAACAACCAATTGGATATTCTTACTTCTCGAGCTTCCTTGTCTTTGCTCTCTACCTCGACGAACCAGATCCAATCCCGGCGGTGTCATCCACCAAAACCCCAAATCCCGGCGGCTTCATCCACCAAGCCAGATCAAAATTTGCCATCCGGTGCAGGAAGCTCTCAACGCCAACCAATTCGCCCCACCCTTGGAAGGGGATGATGTTTCTGTGTCGGTGTGGGGAGTGCCTCTCTTGAAGGACAAGAGGAGCGATGTTGTCATAATTACTTGCCTTGATTTAGTGTTCAACCCTCAGTTATAAGAACCTTACTTACCACTATACTATTTGCTTGTGCGTATATCAAATTGGCGCCGCCGACACAGAATTGAGATTTTAGGACATAGAATCAAAAGCAATTGGTTTTGTGTGGCAAACTTGCTGATTTTTTGTGATTTCTTTTTCAGGATTCTCTAGTGCATGCCAAGAACCCGGAGTGAAGGACTAGACCTTGACACAAATACTGTGCTTGAGGTTGACATCGGAATACTCGAAAGGGTAATTAGGCGTGAGAAGCGAGACCAAGCCAAAGTAATGGCACAAAATCAGGAAGACGGAGCGCTCCAAGCTGTAGGGGACGTTCCATGAAGAAGGACGCTGTTGGAATCATCTGTTCCTACATGGAATGGGAACCCTAATGGTCTACAACAACCACCTGTAGGTCCCCACTCTTTCCAGATTCCAGCAGCGATTGTCGGACTACTGCAAAACTCTGTCCAATTTGGCGGCTTGCCAAGCGAAGATCCTCAAGACCATCTATCTCGATTTGAAGATATCTGCAGCATCATGAAATTCCAATATGTTGATGATGATGTCTTGAAGCTGCGTCTCTTCCACTTTTCTTTGAAAGATCGAGCTCGTACTTGGTACAACAAGTTAAAAGGAGAGACGATTCAGAGTTGAAATGATCTGGCTCATGCTTTTCTTCGGAAGTTCTTTTCTATGGCTAAGACAGCCAAACTTTTGCAAGAAATCAACACATTCATCCAAGGAGATAGGGAAAGCATCTATGAAGCTTGGGGACGGTTCACGGATCTCCAATGTGCTTTTCCTCAACACGGCATAACCCAGGAGAACCTCCAAAGATTTTTTACAATGGGTTGGACGGCCCATCTCGTGACCATATTGACGCCTCATCTCAAGGGGTATTTTTGAGGAAGACTGCTGATGAAGCTGCTCGCCTAATGGAGGAGATGGCTAAAGGCAATGGGATGTGGCCAAAAGAATGTGCCAGGCAACCTCGTAAGGAAGCAACCCGAGGGACTCTTTCAGTAGACGCCAACATGAAGCTTTAAGCTAAAGTGGAGGCACTTACCAAAAGACTTGAAGAATTGACCAAGGGAAAAGAAAGTGCTGCCGCAATAGAGGACACTTGTCAGCTCTGTAAAGAATCACATGATGCCAGTGACTCTTCAATGTTAGAGGAAATTCAGGCTATCGCTGATAGACAACCACCAGGTCTGGGCTACTCGAGACAAACTAATACGCAGCCTAACTTCTCTCGATTTGGTCAGCAGGCAAACAACACTGGTGCCCAGCAAGAACCCAGGAAGCCATATTTGGGCAAGCAAGTCAAGGAAATGGGTGACAAAATTGATAAATTAGTAGGGGTAGTCCAGCAATCTATCCAACAATAAAGCATCACCGTGCAGCGGATGGATCGTTGCGAAGCCCGTCAACAAGAGTTTGAGACATACCTGAAGGGGCAGGCTATACAAATCAAGAAGATGGAGATTGAACTTGGAAACTTGGCTGCAACAAACACTCGAAGGCAAACAGGTTCCCTTCCAAGCAACACGGAGGCCAACCCTAGGGGAGATGCTAAAGCCATCACCTTAAGGAGCGGCAAGGAGATTGAAGGGGCCACCAAAACAGCCAAATCACCCAAGGAAAAGGAGCCCGAAAAGGAGAAAGAACCTGTGCAAATCGAGGAAGAGGAGGAACCCTATGTTCCTCCACCACCTAAGGTTCCACCACCGCCATTTCCTCAACGACTCAAGAAACAACCAGTGGTGGATGAAAGGTTCCTTGGCTTTATCGAAAAGATGAAGGGCATTCAGATTAGCGTTTCCTTCTTGTAGATGCTAGACCAAATGCCACACTATGCCAAATTCCTCAAAGAGCTCATCACAAAGAAGAAGAAATGGGACAAGGAAGAAACAGTCTCTTTGACCGCTAACTGCAGCTCACTCATATCCAAGAACTTGCCAGCCAAGCTTAAGAATCCAGGGAGTTTCACTATACCTTGTTATATTGGCGATGTTGAGTTTGCTAAATGCCTTTGAGACCTTGGTGCCAGCATTAACCTCATACCTTTAACTGTTTTTAGGCAACTTGGACTTGGCGACCTCAAGCCAACAGAGATGCAGCTTTAGCTAGCTGATCAAATGGTCACAAAGCCACATGGGATCGCGGAAGATGTGCTAGTCAAGTTCGAACAATTCTATGTTCTAGCAAATTTTATGGACGTGGATTTTGTCCCCGACAAAAATTGCCCTCTCCTTCTAGGGAGGACATTCCTTAACACCAGCCATACTCTTATCGATATCAATGGAGGAAAGTTGACTCTACGAGTTGGTAATGAGATGGTAGAGTATCAAATGGCCAAGGCAATGCAACACCACCAAGAGGATGAAACTTACATGCGCATTGAATTGATGCCTGATGAAACTTTCGGTGTTGAAAAATAATGAAGCTGGATCACTATGGAAGAGGAGGATGAGGAGTCTCTTGATCAAGTATGCCAAATTGAAGAGGTCGAAGAGGATGAAGAAGTAGAAAAGGAGGAGGCCAAATTAGAATTAGAACCATATAGGGGGGCACCCACACCGCCATCCACCATTAATGCCCCCACTTTCGAATTGAAGGAATTGCCCCCTCACTTGCGATATGCCTTCTTGAAAGAAGGAGGATGGCTGCCCATCATCATCTCCAATAAGCTTACTCAAGAGCAAGAAGAGCAAGTCATTACCTTGGTGAACAAGAGAATCAAAGCCATGGGATGGCAAATTTCTGATATCCAAGGAATTAGCTCAGATATTGCGATGCATCGCATCAACATGGAGGAAGGAGCAAAGCCCAAGGCAGGTTGTCAAAGAAGACTCAATCCCAACATGAAGGAGATCGTGAAGAAGGAGGTCATGAAGAAGGAGGTAATCAAACTTCTCGACGCTGGAATTATCTACCCTATTTCAGATAGTGAATAGGTGAGCCCTGTTCAGTGCGTACCCAAGAAGGGAGGTATGACAGTACAAACTAATGAAGAGGGAGAGCTGATCTCAACCAGAACAGTTATCGAGTGGCGTGTGTGCATCGACTACAGGAAGCTCAACGCCGCTACTCGGAAGGATCACTTCCCTCTTCCCTTCATTGATCAAATGTTGGAGCGCATCGCTGCACATGCTTATTACTGCTTTCTCGATGGCTACTCTGGGTATAATCAGGTACTCATCTATCCTGGAGACCAAGAGAAGATGACTTTCACTTGTCCCTTTGGCACTTTTCCCTACAGGAGAATGCCTTTCGGTTTATGCAATGCTCCTGCCACCTTTCAACGGTGCATGATGGCAATCTTTTGGGGAATGAATGAAGACATCATGGAGGTATTCATGGATGATTTCTCTGTCTTTGGAGATTCATTCGAGGGGTGCCTTCAAAACCTAAATAGAGTGCTCAAGAGATGCGAAGATAAAAGGCTCGTGCTTAATTGGGAGAAGTGCCACTTTATGGTCGAAGAAGGCATAGTGTTGGTCACAAGATCTCCAAGGCGGGAATTGAAGTTGATCGTGCCAAGACTGAAGTAATCGAAAAGATGCAATCACCTACAACGGTCAAAGGCATCCGTCCCTTCCTTAGACATGCCGGGTTTTATCGCCGCTTTATTAAGGATTTTTCTTCTATTGCGAAACCCTTGAGTAACCTTTTGAATAAGGATGTCCCTTTTGAGTTTGATGATTCTTGTTTAAGTGCTTTCAGGATACTCCAAACGGCATTGGTCACTGCCCTAGTCATCACTTCACCATCTTGGGACCTCCCATTCGAGCTCATGGTCGATGCAAGCAATGATGCCTTGGGTTGTGTCCTAGGACAAAGAAAGGAAGGGCGGTTACATGTCATCCACTATGTGAGTCGTGTCCTCGCCGGAGCCCAATTCAACTACACTACCACCGAGAAAGAGATGCTCGCAGTGGTGTATGCTTGCGACAAGTTTAGGCCTTACCTACTAGGCTTGAAAGTCATCGTCTACACCGACCACGCTGCCTTGAGGTATCTCTTTGCTAAACAAGATGTGAAACCCCGACTTATCCGTTGGATTTTACTTTTGCAGGAGTTTGATTTGGTGATAAAAGATTAGAAGGGCATGGAGAATGTGGTAGCAGATCATTTGTCTCGCTTGGAGAACAGTGATGGCATGGACAAAGAAGGGAGGATCCTCGAGTACTTTCGAGATGAAGCCTTATTTTATGTGCAGTTAATGAGCCCTCCATGGTACGCGGACTTTGCCAACTACTTGGTAAGTGAAGTCATACCCGAAGACTTGAGCTACCCGCAGAGAAAGAAATTTCTCAACGATGTTCACTTCTATGTTTGGGACGAGCCATATCTCTTCCATCATTGTGCTGATGGTCTACTAAGGCGATGTATTCTGGATGAAGAGATACCATCTGTCCTCCAGGAATGTCATGGATCAGCTTACGCTGGTCACTTCGGTGCAACAAGGATAGCTTCAAGAGTGCTAGAATGTGGGTTTTATTGGCCCACTATTTTTAAGGATGCAAGAGAGTTCGCGGAACGCTGTAATCGCTGTCAAAGAATGGAGAATGTCTCTCGAAGGGACGAAATGCCTCAATCGAGCATCTTGGAGGTTGAGCTATTTGACGTATGGGGGATCAACTTCATGGGTCCTTTCCCTCCATCTAAAGGCAACAAGTACATAATTGTTGGAGTCGACTATGTCTCCAAGTGGGTGGAGGCCTGGGCTACCCCAACTAATGATGCCAAGGTGGTCCTATGCTTCCTCAAAAAGCTTTTTGCCCGATTCGGTGTTCCTCGTGCAGTTATCAGCGATGGCGGATCACACTTTTGCAATCAACCATTCGCCACACTCCTCAAACACTATGGTGTCACTCATAAGGTAGCCACTCTGTATCATCCTCAAACGAGTGGCCAAGTTGAAGTTTCTAATAGGGAGCTGAAGACAATTTTAGAGAAGCAGGTGAGTTCAGCCCATAAAGATTGGTCTTTGAAGCTTGATGACGCATTGTGGGCTTACCGCACCACATTCAAGACCCCTATTGGCACAACACCCTATCATCTGGTCTATGGTAAAGCATGTCACCTCCCTGTGGAGCTCGAACATCGAGCATTTTGGGTGATCAAGGCGTTGAACTACGACTACAAGCTTGCTGGCAAACACCGAGTCCTACAACTCCAAGAACTTGAAGAAATTTGCTCAAGTGCCTTTGAAAGCTCTCGGATCTACAAGGAAACTACCAAGAGAAGACACGACGCTTACATCAGCACAAAAGACTTCCAGGTGGGACAACAAGTACTGCTATACAACTCACGCTTGAAGCTGTTTCCTGGTAAGCTGAAGTCACGGTGGAGCTGGCCGTTTAAGATCATCAGTGTTGCCCCACATGAGGCTATTGAAGTTCAGCATCCGGAGGGACGAACATTTAAAGTCAACGGCCAGTGGTGCAAACTGTACTTTGGGAGCGATGTGGAGCGCGCTCGAGCCGTGCACAAGTTGCTCCCACCATCCGCACCTTAGTCCCAGGGAGTATTAAGTCAAGCTAACGACTCTAAATCAGCATGTTTCATATTTTGCTTTTATGTGATTTTATTTCTCGATAATTTGCTTCAGTCACCTAGTTTAATTTTATGTCTTATTTTTGCAGGAATTAATTAAAAAAATTAATTAATAAGCGTCGAGAGAGCTGGCGGGCGCCAGCCCCTTCACAGCAGCCTCATCTGGCGGGCGCCAGGGGCAAGCCATCCACGACTCACCACCCCCCACACCGCCGTGCGCCGCCCCACCTCTGGCTCAGCCATCCGTCGCCCTCTCCCTCTGAGCCCTGCCACTGCCGAGCCCTCCAAGGTACCAAAGGGGTACACCCTAATTTGTTTTGTTTGCCTCTCTTAATCAGATTACCAGCAAACGGAGCCCGATCACACCACGTCTCTTTGAGCAAACGTGACCACAACCACATGATCTATAACCCAAAGCCACCTCTACCGTCCACCGCCGGCCGCCGCTCGTCGGAGTTTCGACCGCCTTTCCGACCGCCATCATGGTCCTCACACCTGGCTCCAGTCGCGGGGGACGCCAGAAGCAACCCGCTAACAAGAAGGCTCACACTGGTGCTTCCTCCACTCCTCCACCACCGCCGCCACAACACCTTGCTCGCACTTACAATGCCCCCTTTGCGATCCATCACGATTGGGAGGGGGAGAGGTACCGTCGACTCTCTCGACTTCTGCATTCTAGCCACTTTACCATTGACTGGGTTGATATGCATATTTTAGGGGTTGATGAGGATCTACGAGCTGCCTTAGAACACTTTGGTTGGGAGCACTTTGCCTCTAATGCTGTCTCTGCTAAACATGATTTGACACTTGAGTTTTATTGCATACTGACCATTGCTGAGAATCGGTCCTCTTTTACTGCACGTTTATTTGAGAGTCCAATTGAGGTTAATGAGACACTCTTGCGACGCCTCATAGGCATTCGTCGGGGTGGGGGTCCCTTGGATTTTGAGCCATTTGAGTTGGGCCATAGGGCATGGTATGTGATTACTAGTTTTGACAGGTATGAGTCCAGTAACCCCAGTTCCCTTATTAAGGACCCTTGCCTTGGCATTCTGTATCGGTTCATGAGTCTCACATTTAGCGGTCAGTTTGAGGAAAGCAAGGTGTTTCGATCCCAATTATATGCCATTCATTGTTTGCAACACCAGCAACCGTTCAGCACCTTTGATGTGTTTCATCGCACTATTGCAGACAGTCCCTGCCGCTTGTACTTGGGTCATATCATTTCACAGCTCGCGGAGCACTTTTTGCCTGACCAGTATGCAGGTTACCAGGGCCCCACCACCGCCTCGGCCAGGATTGGCATCAGCCACCTTAACCACTGCAATCTCATCAAGAAATTTGAACGCGATGGCCAGGAGGTAGTGGCTTACAAGGTTTGGGAGAACCGCAAATCTGTCCAGGATCATCTCTGGGAAGCGTCTCCTCTACGGCTACAGCCGCACTAGGTCGGGCTCAATGAGCTTCAGCAGCGTTTTAACGGTCTGTAGCTTCGGCTTCAAGAGCTGACCACTACTTCAGAGGAGCATTGGCAACGACAGTACGCGTACAATGCTCGGATGGAGGATGCCCAAGCAGCTCATTTTTCTACTCAGCAAGAGTTCCACGCCCGGATGGAGGCAACTCACCAAGCTCAGTTTGAGTGGCTGAGCGCTCATTTTCTCTACCCGCCACCTCCTACCGATTGACAGGGCAGTACAAGTTCTCTCCTCTGTTCTTTTCTGTTATGTGTCTGTTCTGTGCCTCGTGATGTTCATGCTTGCATTTTGTGATGTTGTTTGCTTGTGTCCCCTACAGTGAGGTCAATGTGTTTGATAAGTGTGGGGGGAGTCAACGTGCATTTTCGTTTTGGTTTGGCGTATGTGATCGAGTCTAGATCTGCATTTAGGAGTGTGTTTGTTTGTGTATGTGAATGAAGTGGTGTCAAAAGCAGATGATGAATCTCCCCCCTCGAATTTTGAACTTTTGTTAGAAGTTAAATCCCATACCTTGTTAGGAATCAAGTTTGAACATGATGAGTAAAGACGTGTAGGAACAACACTCTTGATTGTTTAGGTTAGTGGTTGCACTTGGTAGATTATACTAGCGGCATTGATGAGTGACCTTGTGAGATTTTAGAGCCAAAGGAGGAGACAACCATCTTTGCATAGCATGAGGTGCCTACATTGCTCCGGTCATCGGGTTTCATGCCATCACTTGGTACCGTTTTGGTGGTGTGGGTGTAAGTGACAGGACGGGGGCCGTCTTTGATTTTGAGCCTGGAGCCTTAGACCTAAAAACCCTGTATATCCCTTGTTTACACACGTTGAGCTTAAGCCTTTTTCCTTGAAATATTATATGTAAGCCATATATCCACAATCTTACCCACCTTTGATCACTTTGGTCCAAGGATGCATTAGGTCTAAATCTTTGGGGTATTATTGTAAGGGTTCATTTGATAGAATAGCTCGGGAATAAACAATGGGGGTAATGGGTAGAATTGAGGCCAATAAAGAAGCCGAGACCAGTCGCCTTTGATGTGTAATGTGACGAATGGATGTGTTTGAGGAAGGTTGTGAAAAGTGAAAAGAAAAGAAAAAAAAGAAAGGAGAAAAAAAAGCGAGAAGTGAAGGAAAAGAAGTGAAAAAAAAGGTGAAACAAAGGAAAGGGAATGGAATGGAAGTTGGATAAATGTTGAAAGATGGGGGTGTGGAAAGTTTAGAAAGTGAATAAATGGCACTGCTCGAGCTAAGTGGTCAATAGGATTTGGGTGAAGTCTTGGGATGAGTGCATATTAGATATCGTGTGAGATGTTTAGAATAGACGAGAGCTAGAACATTTTTGTGAGCTCATCGACCGGGTGGTTTAGCTACTTCCCACATATATTATCCTCACCAAACCCTAACCCCATTACAACCCAATGAAAAGTTCCCTTAATCATGAGCCCCGCATTTATCGAGGCACCACTAAGTGAGACGTATAAAACTTTGAGATCCCGGATGTGTACGCGAGTGATAGGTAGTTGACTACTCACATATGTGAGCTTAAATTTTCGAACCTCTAAGTGGTCAACCCTCTAGTGTAATCTACTTAGTGCGAAAACTGGGTTAAACTATCAAGGATGTGGTGTCTACACGTTCTTACTCCTTGTGTTCAGATAAGTACACTACTTGGTCCTGGGGTAGTCTTTTAATAAGAGTTTGAAGTTTGGGGTATGTCTGATGCGCCTTACTTGAGGTCAAGCAAGGAAATAAGTGTGGGGGTGTGATGAGTGTGTAAACGCTCATGATTTGTCATATATTTTGTACATGCCGAGTCATTATTTAAGTGGTTTTCATCATGACATATCGAGTCCTATGATCGTTTTGGTACATTTGTGTTTGGGAATAGATTTCTACTCAATTGTCATATTTTGTAGGTAAATGGAGCTCAATGAAGGTCGCTGGAGGGGTGATTTCGAGAGGCCATATCGCAAGAGTCACGACTTTTGTCTCGAGCATCGTATTATGACAAATGAGATACTGTTGGAAAGCTTAAAGAGAGATCTACATTTTTTCTTTTATAGTCAAAGCCAAATTTGGAGCGGAAGAGGGCCGAAATGTGAAAATACGAAGATCTAACAAAGCTGACTAACATCCTAGTGGGTGCCAACAGCCGGACAGAAGGTTTGGTTAGAGGGCGCCAACACCCTGGCGGGTGCCAGACAGTCCGAACCAAGTTTTGCCAGCTTCCTATTTTGTCAGATTTTTGACTTATTACGGATTCGAATGACTCTTGGCCCCTTGTCTAGGTCTTAGGACTATAATTATATTATTTATTACATTACTTGGCTAGCAAGACTTATTATTTAGGTTTTCCTATTTTCTAGCTAGTTGGCTTGGCTATATAAAGCCATAGTCTCTTAGGTTTAAGGGGGGATGTTACTACTGCAATATTGAGACAGCCTTTGGAGCTTAATAAAGCCACGATTTCAGTTAGCTACGGGAAAAGGATTGGCAAGGCTTGATCATCATGACTAAGCTTTCTCTATCTCTACCTTTATGTTAATTTCTATCATGTTCTTCATTAATCTATTGTGCTTTATTAACATGCTTAGTGAGTAGTTCTCTTGTGAGTGCGATGCCCTAATTATGTGATTACTTGTCTACGTTAGCTATGGTTTGATTATCTTTCGTAGTAGTTGTCAATTGATGATCTTAATGCTTAATCTAACCTGATCACTTAAATTATGATGTTTAGTTGATAATAATGGACCGGAAGACATTAGAATCAACAGAAGAGTCAATTGACATGTCCTTAGGTATTAATGAGGAATCTTGATACTAAGGGATAACCCGCTAGGAGTTAACTTCATAATTGAGTTTAGCTTAATTTTTAATCTAATTAATGAGCGAAAGTATTGATTTGTAATCATGAACTACTCTAGCTTAGTTTTATCCTCTTAATGAGCGGAAGCGTTAGGGAGATGCACTAGAACACTCCGGGTACTAGTTAGAACTTCATAAAAACCATAGTCTTGATATAGATGGGTAGTCCATAAGGGTATAGTGCTCGTTTATCTCCATTGATTTACAACTCGTCTTTTATTTGCGTCTCCGATCTCGTTTATTTACTTGCGACCTTTCACAACCTTAAAAAACTTTAATTTTTCCACTTCATATAATTACTTGCCTTGATTTAGTGTTCAACCCTCAGTTCTAAGAACCTTACTTACCACTATACTATTTCCTTGTGTGTATAATTATTCGCAATTTCGCGTATATCACTCATCGGCCAAATAGCTCTGCCCGCCGAAAGACAACCATATCATATCAGACCAACCTCGTCGGTCAAATAGTTCTGCCTTCCGAAAGGCAACCATATCATATCAGACCAACCTCGTCGACCAAATAGTTCTGCCCGCCAGAAGGCAACCATATCATATCAGACCAACCTCGTCGATCAAATAGTTCTGCCCGCCGGAAGGCAACCATATCATATCAGACCAACCTCATCGGCCAAATCGTTCTGCCCGCCGGAAGGCAACCATATCATATCAGACCAACCTCATCGGCCAAATAGTTCTGCCCGCCAGAAGATAACCATATCATATAGGTATTCATATCATACAAATTCATAGGCTCCAAACAAATCAAATATATCTAATGAACAAACCAAACATATCTGGTGCCCACTCAGGGTCAAATTAATCAAACACTTACAAATCCTAATGTCACATTATAATGCTCTTATGACAAATGCACAATATGCACTAACAGTACCAAATTCAAATCATGACAAATAAATAGCGTGCCAAAGAAAGCACGTGTCACATATTATTTGTTTACCATTTTGACCGAACTTCCATTAGTGAATTTCTTTCCCGCAATATACAAACTCCTTTCCCCTTTACGTGAACCACGCTCAAATTTCCCAACGTACAATTATTGCAATCTCAAACATGTGACAGCCAATATCTATTTCTCTAATTCAATTATATCATAATACATATAGCTTGTCAATTCTAACAGACTTATTCATCGGTTCTATTTTCTTCCTAGCTTCTTATATATTATAAATTTTCTATTTAAATAGACGAAACACACAATTTCGTTTCAAACCAATTGAATTCATCGAACAAGTATTGCCATAAGTACTTAGTAATTCCATTCCAAGTTTTCCCTTTAAACTTACTCAACCTCTGGCATTTAAAATAATTTAACCGATTTCATGAAGACTCTAGTTCAGTTCAAATAGGTTTATTATCTTCTATGATTCTAAGATACATTTATTAACTCAGATTTTTTAACGATTATAGTCTTCCTTTATAGCCTTCCTCTAAATGATGTCTCGTAGGGTATTAAAGTATACTCATTACTTAACAATATATAATTTCAACATTCTGATTATATTGATAAGAGCAAACATCCTCATTTTTCTTTTCATTGGTACTTATCCTAAGTAAAGATAAGTATTTAGTAATCGGCTTTATTTCTATTAGTCCATCTTCCGATTCAACTACATGGTTTGAGTTCATCGTTATTGAGATACTTTCTATATATTAATTATTATATCACGTTTGATTAACAATAATTTATGCTGTAGTATATTTAGTTATCTTGTGACTTATTCCAGTAAGACTATATACTATGAGTAGTTACTCTAAATCAATTAAACCTCAACAATAAATTACCTTCCAGTTTTATCTAGGAATCGTTTTAAACCAATATTTTCAGTCTTACATACCAATTCCATAATTAGATACTGATTATATTTCAATAATTTATATAATATATGAAGATTTACTTACCATATTGATTTACTTTTTTCTATCTTCGTTGGTCTCCAGCCCCCTTTTATTTTTATTTCTTGCTTCCCCTTTATCTATCATCTTTTTCTTCCTCACAGCTTACTTCTTTTACTGTTTCGATGGAGTTCACTCTTTACCTTTACACCAAATTGCAATCTTTCACCGCCTCTTACTCTCCCACCTTTTATATTTGCTTGCTGTAGCTTTTAGATGAGACCAAGTAATGGCCACTAATCAATTTTATATTGGACATCACATTTTCGTGGCCAGGCTCAATATTTGCCACGTTTTAACTCTTTTTTTTACTACTTCATATTTATCTAGTTTTATTTAGAGATTCGGTAGAGATAGATCTATTTTATATCATTTTATTTTTAATTTGTTAACCTTGACAAGTTTGAATGAAGCTTTTATTTTATTGTCATTTAAGTTCGCAAGTGTAATTTTACTTAATATTTTGATCTACCTCTGTAATTATATTCCTAGAATTTTTCGATCACTAATTTATACTGCTATTTCACAAAAATATATATTATTATTTTACCGAGCATACTTGATTAAATCAAACTAACTTTTGGTGATATAGTTCGGTATTACATTTTCTCCTTCTTATAAAAATTCGGTCCCCGAATTTACTTAGACAAAGTTTTCATACCTATCATTCACATAGATAAATACTTAATTAGTATCTTCTCTTAGGTCTATGTAGTTTGCCAAAAAATTTTGATCCAAAATTCCTTTTGGCACATCCAACCTGTTAAATTTAACAAATCTCAACCTATTTGGGGTTTCAAACAAGAGCATAGTCTTATAAATACAGTATCAGACATGACTTTGATATTACAATGTCACAATTATTTTGGTAGAACCAATATGTCATTACCCTATCTGCTTCTGGTTCTCTAATTAGTCAATGTATCTCGGATTGTGATTTTACTTCTTCAAAATCTCAGTCTCCCTATCACATGTGAGACTTTGAGTAAATTTGTGTTCTCACACTAACCATTATATCCTTTTATCATTTCCTCTCTTATCCTAACGAGTTACACTAATTTTTTTTTCCTCTTATTCTTCAAA
The DNA here is from genome assembly GCA_963995505.1 of Hypericum androsaemum. NCBI lineage: Eukaryota > Viridiplantae > Streptophyta > Magnoliopsida > Malpighiales > Hypericaceae > Hypericum > Hypericum androsaemum. The sequence continues at coordinate 8,867,679 of OZ023188.1, forward strand.
ATATACAAAATCGAAGGATAACCCTTCGATGAAAGTAAAATCCAATTATTGTGCATGAACTATAACCTCTGAAATCTAAGAGTATAACCTACTTCTCACTAACTTATTTATCACATGGATCGTTCTTCTAATTCTACTAGTTACTCATTTAATTTTTTAAATTTCTAATCCAATATCATATCTCTAATCATAAAGGATACATTGATCTTATTTCTCAGTCATACTGATTCACAACCACTAATCATCATGTCAAATTCTCATAGAGAACTTCACAAAGTTTCAAGCTTAATTGTTTCAATTTCATATCATACATATTTCAACATTGGTACAAATCCAAACTTAAAACTTTCACTTTATAACATTGCTAAGAAAAAGTTCTGTTGTTTGTTTTCACGATTATCAAAAACTTAAACTTACTTATGTCTAATGCTCTTCACCTTAGTTGTCTCCATATGTCTTAGATATTCATTTATACTTATAGTTCTTTCAACAAATTTTCCTTAATTCCATTTCCTGCATTTGGTAGTTCTTGCTAAACTTTTATGTAGGTCATCCCCAAATCATATGTTTGGTCGTTTTATTAATGGATTTCAATCAGTTGGATGTACCAAAATTGTACACCCGTTTGATCCATTAATTTTTAAAGGTTTTGTCACCATGACACAACCAAAAGCCTTTTGGTTCCCAAACTCATATGTATCTGTTGGTTTATTGACAAACAAAATTACTTCAATAACCAATCATATCACTTCATCACCTCCATAAACACTAATACCATGACCTTTCAATTAAATCTATGAACACCTCGTCATAGATATCAAGCTCCCAACAATACCTTTCTTTACCACCAAAACTCTTATTGCGATAAACTTAACATACAACTAATAGTTGCATGAAGATCACAACTTTAATTATAAGATCTTCATGTGCTCTTCTTCATAATCCATATACACTAAATATTTCATTAAAATCATAAACTAATTTCTGATAGTCTTAAGTTCTCATATCGTAATCCTTATAACAACTTTTATCATACTAATGAGCCAAATAACATATCGCTACCTCGTAGCACATATACTTAGTTTCACAGATTGTATGGACTATAGCATACTTTGATAATTTTGTCTTTGTTAGTTCATAGATTCTCTGGTTCTCAACTTCATTGTCTTGGTATTTCGTAACCACAAAAATACTTAAGGATTTATGTAATGGAGTAGTATTTACAAATACTTTCATCAAAGTCCATACTAGTTTTCATATCCCTCACATTTTCTAAAGCTTGAACCCAAATTTTATTTTAGCTTGTCTTCATACTATTACAACTTTTGTGACTACTAAGTCATTCATATCTTATCATTTCACATATCCAAAATTTGCACAATCCGACATAAGTTCCAAAATCTGCATACCATATGTACTCCTATTCTCATATTTCTTTATTCTAAACTTCTCAAATAAATCACTTTAACATACTTCTTTTTAGGCTCTAGACTTTCCTCATTTCATATTTCATTAGCCAAATAATCTCATTAAGTTTCACAGAAACTCATTACGAAATTAATATTTTTACCCCCAAATTTACTTTGTCATACTTACTTTTCCTTTTTTTTAGCTAACTTTTACCAAATTTTTACTAGTCAAATATTTTTGTTCATTCCTCTCTATGAGTCGATGTATAGTTGATGATTTATCTCAAATTTTTCTTTTACAAATAACATTTACTTTCCGCTCTCTTATAGAGCTTGCACAACACCATCTCAACATTGATGTGCTTGTTGTAGTTATAAGTTACCTAATTTATAGATTATCAAAGTTTTATGTGAGTATTGTACCTCACATTCATCAAGACTTAGATTATATGCATCAGATCATTATCTTGCTTTACTCAAATTTAGATGGCTTTCCTATAGCCTCAGAAATCTTTTCACTAATAAATATGTAAATTTTGTAGTTTGGTCAAAACTATTGACCATTTATGCTTTATATTATTGGACTACCTTCTCCTTGAGCAATTTATCTTATCAAAAATTCTCTTTGCCAAAATTCATAGCCAAAATTCAAACCAAAATGCATACTCAATCATAACTTCCTCAAAGTATTCAAAGTTGTAAAAGCAATAACTTAATTATAATTTAATTCATATATCACAATCCCATAATTCCATTCATAATAAATCTCATACCACTTTCTCAATATATATTTTTAAATTCCAGAGTACACTTAAGAATTAGTTTCTCATATATTCTTCTGCCACATAATGTTGTTCATAACTTCCACTTTTCAAACATATTTATACTCAAAAGTCAGAATTCTCAATGCACAAATAAACAAACTAGAAGAGTTCGCAAAGACATAACTCAAACAAATGGTGGGATTCAAACCAATGGCCCAGTATATATATAGGAAAGAAATCAAATATCTAAGAGTGTATAGATGACTTTGACAAAGTGTTGATCAGTCACTTCATCAAAATATCACTCAAGGAAGGATTTTCATATACTCAAATGGGCTCTTCAAAAGAATAAATATAACGACAGGACCTGAGTTTTCACCAAAATGTAGAGTAAATGCCTCGTCATATCAACAATGTATCATATAAGTGCCTCACATAAGAATCTCAAACATAAACATCTCAAACAACTTTTCAATTCATCACACCATCGTGTTCAAACAGAAACAAATCTTCCTTGACACAGAAAAGATTAAGGCATGAGCAAACGACACAGATAGAAGGGACACAAAGATATGGAAAATCTTATGCTCCGTAGCACAACTTATGATACTCGACATGATAATTCAAATAAAACTCAAACCTATAGCTTAAAACCATATCTCAAATCCTATGCTCAAACCTAAACCTAGAGCTTAAAACCATATCTCAAATCCTATGCTCAAAGCTATGCTCTGATACCACGTCTGTCACGACCCAAATCGATGGTCGGTGACCGGCGCTAGACCCAAATCCGTTTACAAAACATAATGAGTCTAGCCAGCCTCAAACGTATTTTAACTTTACAAATCATATATGTTTACAAATTCAAGATGATAATTATTCTTTACATTTATCCCAAGATCAAAATGAATTGTGTAACTACGGAGCTTCTAGATCAAAGAGCAAAATACAAACCAGAGACCCCAAGACTAGTCCCGAAGAATAAAGAGGACTAGACACGATCAGAATAGATCTCCGGACCAACACAACTTGTGTACGAGTTTCTGCAAAACTGGTGACGAGGGTGAGTGTTTTTGGAACACCCCGTAAACAAATAACATATGCATCGCAATTTATTTAGCCACTCAATGCATAAATATACCTAACACATGTATATGACTAACATGGAAATTGGATCATGCAGACATGTACAATATCATATAGTCATACTTACGAGATGAAAAAATATTAACACATAATCACAAAGGCACATAAACATGAGCAAACTACACAACGTCCCATACCGTCACATAATTTGACACATGAACACATAATTTCAAAATTAAATCATAGCACTGGACAAATATTCGGCAGAATCTAATTCGTGTCACTCCCTCTCCAACACGAGGATACCATATCTCAAAGATGCCATCATCAACCAACCTCCTCGGCCGAATAGTTCTGCCCGTCAGAAGGCAACCATATCATATCAGACCAACCTCGTCGGCCAAATAGTTATGCCCGCCGTAAGGCAACCATATCATATCAGACCAACCTCGTCGGCCAAATAGTTCTGCCCGCCGGAAGGCAACCATATCATATCAGACCATCCTCGTCGGCCAAATAGTTCTGCCCGCCGGAAGGCAACCATATCATATCAGACCAACCTCATCGGCCAAATAGTTCTGCCCGCCGGAAGGCAACCATATCATATCAGACCAACCTCATCGGCCAAATAGTTCTACCCGCCGGAAGGCAACCATATCATATCAGACCAACCTCATCGGCCAAATAGTTTTGCCCGCCGGAAGGTAACCATATCATATAGGTATTCATATCATACAAATTCATAGGCTCCAAACAAATCAAATATATCCAATGAACAAACCAAACATTTCCGGTGCCCACTCAGGGCCAAATTAATCAAACACTTACAAATCATAATGTCACATCATAATGCTCTTATGACAAATGCACAATATGCACTAACAGTACCAAATTCAAATTATGACAAATAAATAGTGTGCCAAAAAAAGCATATGTCACATATTATTTGTTTACCATTTTGACCGAACTTCCATTAGTGAATTTCTTTCCCGCAATATACAAACTCATTTCCCCCTTACGTGATCCACGCTCAAATTTCCTAACGTACAATTATTGCAATCTCCAACCTGTCACAACCAATATCCATTTCTGTAATTCAATTATATCATAATACATATAGCTTGTCAATTCTAACAGACTTATCCATCGGTTCTATTTTCTTCCTAGCTTCTTATATATTATAAATTTTCTATTTAAATAGACGAAACACACAATTTCGTTTCAAACCAATTGAATTCATCGAACAAGTATTGCCATAAGTACTTAGTAATTCCATTCCAAGTTTTCCCCTTAAACTTACTCAACCTCTGGCATTTAAAATAATTTAACCAATTTCATGAAGACTCTAGTTCAGTTCAAATAGGTTTATTATCTTCTATGATTCTAAGATACATTTATTAACTCAGATTTTTTAACGATTATAGTCTTCCTTTATAGCCTTCCTCTAAATGATGTCTTGTAGGGTATTAAAGTATGCTCATTACTTAACAATATATAATTTCAACATTCTGATTATATTGATAAGAGCAAACATCCTCATTTTTCTTTTCATTGGTACTTATCCTAAGTAAAGATAAGTATTTAGTAATCGGCTTTATTTCTATTAGTCCATCTTCCGATTCAACTACATGGTTTGAGTTCATCGTTATTGAGATACTTTCTATATATTAATTATTCATATCACGTTTGATTAAAAATAATTTATGCTGTAGTATATTTAGTTATCTTGTGACTTATTCCAGTAAGACCATATACCATGAGTAGTTACTCTAAATCAATTAAACCTCAACAATAAATTACCTTTCAGTTTTATCTAGGAATCGTTTTAAACCAATATTTTCAGTCTTACATACCAATTCCATAATTAGATACTGATTATATTTCAATAATTTATATAATATATGAAGATTTACTTACCATATTGATTTACTTTTTTCTATCTTCGTTGGTCTCTAGCCCCCTTTTATTTTTATTTCTTGCTTCCCCTTTATCTATCATCTTTTTCTTCCTCACAGCTTACTTCTTTTACTGTTTCGGTGGAGTTCACTCTTTGCCTTTACACCAAATTGCAATCTTTCACCGCCTCTTACTCTCCCACCTTTTATATTCGCTTGCTGTAGCTTTTAGATGAGCCCAAGTAACGGCCACTAATCAATTTTATATTGGACATAACATTTTCGTGGCCAAGCTCAATATTTGCCACGTTTTAACTCTTTTTTTTTACTACTTCATATTTATCTTGTTTCATTTAGAGATTCGGTGGAGATAGATCTATTTTATATCATTTTATTTTTAATTTGTTAACCTTGGACAAGTTTGAATGAAGCTTTTATTTTATTGTCATTTAAGTTCGCAACTGTAATTTTACTTAATACTTTGATCTAACTCTGTAATTATATTCCTAGAATTTTTTGATCACTAATTTATACTGCTATTTCACAAAAATATATATTATTATTTTACCTAACTTTCGGCGATATAGTTGGGTATTATAGACGTGGACCTGCTAAAGTTCCTTCGTGCGAGGGACTTCCAAGTGGACGAGGCCCTGGCGATGCTCTAGAGCATGGTCCAGTGGCGGGTTTGGTTCGGGATCGAGGGGATTGCCGAGGAGGAGCTCGGGGATGACTGGGAGAAAGTGGTGTTCATGCACGGCCAGGACTGGGACGGCCAGGTTCCTCAGGTCGCGGATTCAATTCCTGGTCAGGGTCGCAGTAGAATTGGGGGTTTTGGGTTATCTTTGGATTTTCTTAATTTTTAGCTTCGTCAATTCGAGGGTTTCTTCGTCTTGGTCGTCCACTGGTGGAATTGTTCTTGATTATTAGCTCTGTCGATTGTCCTCTGGTGGAATTGTTCGCGGTGAGGGACTTTTTGCTCGTGTGGCTTCTCGGCGGCGACGAGGGACTTCTTGCTCGTGGGTCTTCGTCACCGGCGACGAGGGACTTCTTGCTCGTGCAGCGACGAGGGACTTCTTGCTCGTGTGGCTTCTCGGCAGCAACGAGGGACTCCAGCTCGGAGGAGACGATTGCCGACGGCCGGAGAGGAGGAGATGGTCGTCGCTGACGGTTCTTTGTGTTCTAATTGAGTGTGAAGGTTGTAGGGCATAGGGTTGAGAGTTTGCCGCTGACGACAACGAGGGTTTAATTAGATGTTTTTGGTGTTATAATTGGATATTCTTGGTGTTTAAAGGTTGAAGAAGGTGGATTTTTTTTGTTTTTTGTTTAAAAATATTTTGATCATTTCAGATGGCTCTCCGCCGGAGAAAATCTCCGATCCGGTGACCAGAGACCTCAGGCCAATATTTCTTAAAACACAGGAACCTCACACACTATTTCCATAACAGCGGGACCTGTGAATGATAAAACCATAAACGGGGACTTGAGGATAATTTGCCATACTTCTTAACATTATGATTCATCCAACTTTAAACGCACACGAGGACGAACACCCGAATCAATTATAATATTCAATGCATATCTAGTCTCACATAAATAAAAATTTATATTTGTTCAAACAAAATCGAGGAAGTAACTAACAACTTGTAGATGTCGATCATCTAAATATTTTGTCTCTTAGATCATAGATTATTTTAAATGTGTATGCTGCTGATTATTGTTCAAATGATAATTCTACAATCCCTGCAAAGAAAATATCATGAGTTAATTAACAACAAGAATGCCTGTATTTTAAAGTTGACTAATAAGAGTTAAATATCTGCTTGCATATATGTAATATTTAGATTTTGTTTTGGAATCGCCTATTACAGCTCTTTCTTTAAAGGGATAAGTTTATTTTAGTACTCTCTGGTTTCACCCGTTTCGTCTGGAGTATCATGTACTTTCAAATTGGTATTCTAGTACCCTGTGATTTACCACCAATTATCCGGGCAGGTCCAGGGCAGCTACCCGTCCAAACTCGCAAGAAACGATGTCGTTTTGAGATGACGTGGAAGACACGTGGCTATGAGTTGGCAAGGCAAAATTTTCTAAAATGGTCCTAATTTTTATAACTTTTTAAAATAACCTCCCCCTTCCTCAATGAGAGAGATGGACGAGGCAAGAACGTTTAGAGATGAATGCCGGGGTAAATTAAAATTTCCCATTAAATCTTGGAGAGGCAGAAGGTTTCACTCCTTCTTCGTGTTCCCATTAAAATCAAGTAACACCCACAAATCCCACCCTCCAACTTCGTCGTCGCCGTCGCCGTCGTTGAACTTGATGGTCAGAGGGCATCGGCGTAAACAACGTTTCTCGCGACGAACGTACAAAACTTTGGACACCAACGGAACTGGTTCAATCGTCTTAATAATGGTTCTCAATGGCGGCGAATCTGGAGGAAAAAACGACGACGGGTAGCCAACCTCCTCCTCTGACGACGGGCACAACCCAGAAGACTAGTGCTGACACGAAGACATCCAACCCCCTCAGACTACGATGAGACCGAGGCAAGCTCACCCTTGAGCCTCCTTCCCCAGAACGGTGAGCCCGGAAAATCCCCTAGCCCATCGTCGAGCTCCAGCAAAATCCAGCAGTGGCGTCTGTGGCATCTCCGACCAGTGTTGGAGTATGTGGCATCCCCGAAATGATGAGCCCGCAAAACCCCCATAGCCCCCTAGCCCAATGTAGCGTCTCCGACCTACCTCGTCGATAACCAGCTGTGGCGGTCTGTTTCCAGCAAAACCCAGGCCCGAAAAATTGGAGGAGGAGGAAGACGAAGAGGGAACAATAAATGATATGAGTTATGGGATTTTTTTAAAAATTATAAATAAATTAGGGACTGAATATGTAATTTATCATGGTCCACGTCAGTTTTAACTTAAGAAAGTCTTTCACCACGTGTCTTCCACGTCGTCTCAAAATGACATCGTTTCTGCCGGGTTTGGACGGGTAGCTGTCCTAGACCTGCCCGGATAATTGGTGGTCAACCACAGAGTACTAGAATACCAATTTGAAACCACATACTACTCCAGGCAAAACGGTAAAACTACAGGATACTAAAATGAACTTATCTCTTTTTTAAATGATAGTCTCAGGTCTTTTGACGATGTCAACTGTCATTGCTTTTTGATGAAAATGACTGATATATCTTTAAAAATTTTTAAAAATATTTCTCTCCACTTTCCTTTTCTCTCTCTCTCTTCCCCAAGTTCTCCGACCACCCCTCTACCTCCTCCAGCCACCACAAACGCCCTTCACCTTCAACGCCCTTCATCACCATCAACCAGAACTTCAACGCTGCTGGTGTTCTTGAAGCAGACGTCCTCGCTGCTGATGTTCTTGAAGCAGAAGCCACTGCCGGACATCGCCGGGTAAGGCAACCGGCACCGTAAATGTAAAGAAGCTGCTAAATCACTAAGGGCAAGTCCTCCTAACCTTCATCCCTTACTATAAAAAACAACCCTAAATCAACAACATAACCAAGAACCCTAAATCTGAATCACCAAGAACCCGAAATTATCGAGGTTGGATCCAAGGAGCGGCTTCAGCAAGCCAAATTTCGTTCTCTTGCAGAAAGTGGTCGAAACAGGTGGGTCCGAGCATAAAAATAGTAAGCGTCGTCCGACGCACCCCTAGTGGTCAAATTCCGCCCCTGCATTAACCGTCGTCTCCTGCCATTTCCGACCCAAATTCCAGAGTTTTTTGTGGGTCTCACTCGATTAGGGAATTAGTCGTTGGTGACGACGCCATCGCTGAGGAGTTAATTGCTATGGGTTTAATTTATTTTCGTTAACTGATTCTGGTTTAATTATTTTTGGTTTGATTTCTTGTTTGCTTGTCGTTGATTTTGGTTTGATTTGTTTTGTCTTCGTCGATTTTAGTCGTGGACGGTTGACAGACGACGGAAGGAAAGAGGGAGGGAGGGAGGTTGAAGATGACACATGAGGTCATAAATGTCATTTTAGGTAATAAAAAATTAATAAATTGGTTGCTAACGTTATTCAGGGACCCTACTCGTAATTATAACATAAACTAGGGTCCTGAGAGTAATTTGCCAAAGTATTAAATGATAACGTTAGTGTGTAATTATCTAGTTACATGATCATAAAACTTCCATTAATCAATTAGATTAAGACAAAGCGTCCATTGCATGTAACGATTGCTTATACATCACATATATGTTTTATATGGTTATAAGGAGAATTAAAATAAAATATATCAAAAATTAAAGGGTAAATTATCCTCAGGTCCCTGGGTTAGACGAAATCACCAGTAGGATCTTTATTATTTCAGAATTTCTCTTTTCGTCCTCCAAATTTCATAAAATAGAACTCTCAAGTTCCTGACTCTGGTACCAGAAAAAACTCTGGCGAAATTTAACATGGAAGAACCAAATTGCCCCTTAGTCATAAAAATAAAAAATACATCTTCTTTAACCTTTAGAACACCAAAAACAGGAACACCCAAATTAAAAATCAAGAACACGTAATTAACTAAACATCAAAAATACCTCATTAAACATCAAAGAACATCAATTAACTTCGATATTACCAAACATCAGTTAACATCAAACATCTAGTTCAGAAATTTGGTTGAGGCCAAATTCTAAATCGCCTCAAATCCCAAGGAACAACATTGTTAAGAGTTCTTGGAGCCAACATCGGAGACGAATTCAAGAGCCAAGAGTTGACAACAGATTGCTAATGGTGCCCAGTTGGGGTGGGCCCAGATCGAGGAGGGGAGCAGCGGTGGTGGTCAAGGCAGCGGCGGTGGTGGTTGAGAGGGAAGGACCCACTGCCATGCCTCTCATTCGCCCCCGAGGACTTCGAGACCGCCATCGATCGGACCCAGAGGGACGGTCTGGTCGGGAGGTGGGTCTCCAGTGAAGGAGGTGAAGCCCGCCGCCGCCGCTCCTAGCGGGATCTCTTTCTCGATCTCACCGGTCCCTTTTGCCAGGATCTCTTATGCCATCAGTGAGATCCTTTCTCCACCGTGTTCCCCGCATCTCTGGCGACCCACCCACTGACAAGGAAAGACAAGGAGCTCAAGAAGCTTCTCGCTAGCGTCACCATTGCCCACTGCGGGGTTCTCCCCAACATCATCTTGCTATTTAAGGTTCGCCATAGTTGTTGATTAGTGGATATTTAAGAGTCTTTTAAATGTTACGTGTATTCAGTTTCGAGATCCGTGGAGGCCTTTTGCATTTCCCTGGTTAATGGCAATAATTAATTGTGGTTCGTATCAATTTTTAGTTGTTCGTATCTAAGTTGGATGGTGTTTGATGTTTAATTGGGTGTTATTGATGTTTACTTAATTGGTGTTGTTGATTCTTAATTGGGTTGTTCTTGAGTATGTTCTTGGTGTTAATTGATGTTCTAAGGTTGAAGAATATGAGATTTTTTTTCTTTTTCTAAGGGTCAATTTGGTCCTTCCATGTTAAATTTTGCCAGAATTTTTTTCGGTACCGGAGCTAGGGACATGCGAGCTTTATTTTACAAAACTTGGAGGACGAAAAGAGAGGTTTCAAAATAATAAGAACCCTACTGGTGATTTCATCAAATCCTAGGGACCTGAGAGTAATTTGCCCAAAATTAAAACTAGACTTCTCATTAATTGCTTGGTTATTTTTTGAGCAAAGAAATTTAATTTAGGAAAAAATTTCTTTAAACTAATTTCACTATAATATCTTTATTTTTTTCCTTAAGTATTTATCCTACTCATTTAATTTTAAAAAGTGTATAAATTTATTTGTCAATTTTTGATTGGTAATTAGATAACAAGTCATATGATGACTTCCTATGTAAGGATCACCATCAAATTTCTCGTGTGGGCGGGGTTTAGCCCTCTGTGGGTATTTTTGGTTTATGTGGGTGTTTTGAGGTTTGATGTCCTTGTAAATATTTTGTGTATTCATTAATAAAGCTATTTATTAAAAAAACTAATAGCCGGCTAAACTGTGTTGGGAATTCGGAATGGAGAATGAAAGAATCTCTTATGGCGTTACACCGACTTCAAAGCTCTAGCGAATTTTTCAGACAAATAGTTCGACCCTCCGGATGAATTCTGCAAGTACACTGGGTCAATGAACTAATGCCGTCAGGATACTAAGAAGCCCTTAAACACCGTCGTCAAGTTTAAAGTTTGTACTATCTTGACCCGACCAAGAACACACTATGTAAGAAATCTGATGATGCTTTTGGAAGGAAATGAGAGTAGGATGGCTTAGAGATATGATTTTTGTTGCATTCAAATGAGACCACATTTCTACTATTTATAGAGGTTGGTACCACCAAGTGATGCCCTTTCATCACCCAAGAAGTTGCTGGAACAATCTTCAAGGTGGCTAATGAGAGAGTCACTTCCCTCGAGTTTTAAACTCAAGGGGCACCATTTTTTGAAAGGCCATGACTGTGGCCCCTTCCGTCCCACGACCATGACAAATCTCTGTAACTCGAGGCATCTTTTCTTCTTCGGAAGGAAGGCTATGACCGTGGCACGGAAAGCCATGACCGTGGTAAATCTCTGCTTCTCTTTTGTTGTTGATCATGAAATTTTCTTTCCGAAAATATATTATAATAACGAAATAGATAAACGAGTCAAAAGTATGCTTCTTTGAAAATATCCAACATTCTTCCCTTATTTTCAACACTTTAAAATAGTAAACAAAATAAAAGTTGGAACAACGGAGTGACTGCATCATTTAAGTGACTGCCTACGTACCCGAGAGAGATCAAGCCAACATAGTTCAAGCTAGGACGGGATTGAGAATCATCGTAGAAATTAATACATAGGTGATAGGTATCTTTTGGATTTGAACCTTCACTTAGTGTAAGAGATTTAAAGCTCTATCGAGGTTCTATGGTGAATAAGTCTTGAACCAAGTACCCCTTGCGATAAAATCGGAATGTCCACACATATTCACTTCGGAAGCTAGTGTGTTCTGTGGGTTGCACGTTAATGGCCATATGCTTATATCCTGAAATCATGATTTATTAAGAATTTTCATACTCATATAGGTAAGTCTCTTAATGTGCTTCTGCAAGACACCTGTAACCAACATAGACTTATTAAGAATTTGCATTCATCCTCGTTCATGCAGAACCGCTACACTAATTCAGAAATGGAAAGTTTGACTTCGTGCACCATAACTACTCTAATGACTTGTTGGTACCCATTGAACCTTGTTTGTCCATTTTAAAACATAGGTTGGGTTTCCGTCATTGGTGTTCGACCTTCTTTCAGAGACCTTAGTACCATTTCCTTACACTTTATTGAAAACATTGTCTTGGTAGACTCTTTGTAAAAGGGTCTGCCAAGTTCTTCTTCGTTTCAATATAGTGAACCGCAACTACTCCTCTTTTCAGTAATTGTCTTACCATTTGATGTCTAAGACTTGCATGTCTAGACTTTCCATTATAAGTCTTGTTAGAGACGTTATAGATCGTACCTTGATTGTCATAATTAATCAAGACTGCTGGAGATGGCTTCTTCCACAATGGGATCTCTACTAGTAAGTTTTTAAGCCATTCTGCCTCCTTACTTGCATCGACCAACGTTATCAACTCCGACAACATCGTTGAATCAGAAATACAAGTTTGCTTCTTAAGAACCCTAAGATACCGCATCACCTTCTAATATAAAGATCCATCCAGTAGTGGATTTGGACTTGGATTCTACATTGTTCTAATTAGCATCACTATATCCTTCCAATACAGCGGGATAGCTTTGGTAATGCAAACCATAATTTATAGTTTCTTTCAAGTAATTCAACAGTCTTACAAGTGATACCCAATGTTCACCACTTGGATTACTTGAGAAACAACATAACACTCCCATAGCTTGAGCTATGTCTGGTCTTGTACAATGCATAGCATACATAAGACAACCAATGACACTCTAGTACTTAAGTTGTGCATGTGTTCGTCCAACATTCTTCATTAACTTGATACTAGGATATAAAGGAGTAGGGGATGTTTTATCATCAAAGTGACCATACTTCTTGAGAAACATCTCAATGGAATGAGATTGGGTTAACACCAACTCATCTCCACTTCTTAGAATTTTAATTCCCAATATCACATTAGCCTTTTCTAAATCTTTCATATCAAAGTTAGAGCTAAGAAACTTCTTTGTTCTTCTACATATGATATGTTAGTACCAAATATAAGCATATCATCAATATATAAACATAGAATCACGCATCCAAAATCATCATGCTTACTATAGATACATTTATCGGCATCATTAACAACAAAACTGTAAGTCCAATAAGCAACCTAAGAGGAGGGGGGTGTGAATTAGGTCTCAATCGAATTTCCCAACTTTCGTTGGTACTTAGTCAATCAGCGTGAAAGAAAATAAAGATAGAGAGAATTGACACAAGATGTATAGTGGTTCAGCTCTGTCCACTTTAGCCTATGGCCACTCTTCAACCGTCCTCCTACTTTTTATTGCTCCAATAAAAACACAAGAAGCAAGTTTTACCAGGTGTACTAGCAAACCTACAAGTTTTCACGGTTCACTTGCAAACCACAAGTTTTCACAGGTTCACTTGAAACCTACAAGTTTTCCAAGGATCACTGGCAAACCACAAGTTTTCACAGGTTCACTTGAAACCTACAAGTTTTTACAGGAGCACTTGCTAACCTACAAGTTTTCACAGAAGCACTTGCAAACCTTAACCCACTAGCTTCACGGACACCGGCTAGCAACCGTCTAGATTTACAGGCTCTCTAGAAACCTTCTGAGCTTATCGTTGCTCTTACAAATGTACTACTTACATCTTCACACAGAAGTTGAGACAGTACCAAGACAAATGTATATCTAATACGCTCTTTGTCTTCACCACTTCGTGATCATAGCTTTTCTCTCTTTGAATATAGGAATTCAGCTTCAAGCTAGATTTCTTCTTTGAATCTTGATCACTATCTTTTTCTCTTGAGTGGTGTGTATCTTTTGTTCTTGGCTTGTTCTTCTATTTATAGGATCTCCTTTGCATATAGTCATTGGCCTTGCCCTTGCTCTCTAAGCAAGTCCTCAAGTTTGCTCTTCACGTCTGAAGTAGCCGTTGGAGAAAAAGGCTTTCCTTGGCCACCAAGATAGCCAATTTTTCTTCCTAGACTTGGCTTGAGTTAACCTTTGACATGGAGGTTATTTTATCCCTAAAATAGCTGTAAACACAGCCAAAAGAATTTCTGAAATAGCTTTTCCTATTAGATTGTGTTAGTGCAAGTTAAACACAATTTAAACAATTATAGCTTGGACAAAAGAATGATTCGACTTGGGCAGCCATCCAATCACGTGGACTACCTTAAGATGATTATAAAACTCTTCCAAAAGTTAGTCTCTCTAATCCACAGAAGAGTGCTCTTTAACCACCAAGCAACGAGGCTCTTATCCAGTAGGTAAAAGCCTTAATCATCTTATTTTTTGCAAAGTTCAAATTCGAACTTTCCTTAGGATAAATATCTAGATCATCTGGCTCAAGCTTTAACTAGAATGAGTAAGTAAAGAATTGAACCAGACTCAGAAAAATTCTTAAGAATTCGGATCACAAAAAATCTTCGTTGACTCCAGACTTCACACAGAAATCACAGATCACACAAAGGACAAGTTTATGACCTTATGTAAGAATAAACTTGGTCTAGCAAAATATTTTTGAGTTAAGTCCTTGTAGCTTATGACTAATCTCTCGATATACTTCTTTATCCCTTTGATCTTGACTAACATTTTGTAGTAGTTAAGGATAACTGAGTTTACGTTTAGTCTACTACTATGCATAGTCAATTTTATGATCATACTTAACCAAATTCTGATATGCAATTAATCAAAATACTAAGGCATTTTCAATCACCTCCCCTTTTTGATAAGGGCAACTTCTTATCAGAATTTGGCTAAGGCTCCCCCTTAATCCTTGCCGATTAAGTTCTCCTTACTCATCGTACTCCCCCTGTCTATATGCACTTTAACAACCATATTAGATTATTTGGGATGGGCTTAATTCCATGAAAAACATGAGCCATCGCAAATTTGGTTAAAGCATAGTGCGTCGAAAGCTATTAGTACTTAACACATTCATGCAAGACGTAAGTCTATGACAAACATGCATCTAACGTAGAACATGGTAAGCAAAAGAGCAATCAGCATAGACAAATGTACGAAAAACATAACAGCCATAAGAATAGAGTTTCATCCTAGGCACAAAAAATCAATCAGATCTTCAAAAGTGTTTGTTTACGAGGAGTAGAGCTCGATCAATGGGAATCATCATCACTGGCATCTCTACTATAGCCTCTTCCATCATCAGAGTCGTGGTCAAAGACATCGTCTTCGCTTGACTCAGAGGAACTCTTGTCCCAATTTTTACCGATGAAGAAGGCTCTTTGGAAGGCAGTGGGTGACTCCTTCTTTTTCTTCATGACAGCTAAGGCAGAGGCCTTCTTGGCCTTTGGAGGAGTCATGGTGAGACTCTTCTTTTTCTTCTGCATGGGCTTCTCTATCAATGAAGTCCTGACTCTTGAAGCTGAGCCAGTCTTCTTCTTTGGGGATTCGGCAACTCTCTTGCCCTTCTTCTTTCTTGCATCCTCATCGGCTGCTTCGATAATAATCTGTGCAGCAGTAGTAGTAGTAGTAGTTTTGAGGACTGCAGCTTCGACTTCTTGAGCTTCTTCCTCAGGAGCAGCTTCTTTTTCTATTCCCTTCCCCTTAGCCATGTCTTCTTCTCCCCATAAGGTGCCTTTATTAGAAAGGCTACCTTCAGCAAACAGTCTACGACCTGCTGGGGTGATGGACAGCTTACTCCTTATCCTCTTAGACGGATCAGTACTTTTTGAGCGTGTAGCAAAAGGAAGAACTGGTGATACTGGTGTTGGAGTACGGATTGGAGACTTTTGAAGTCCCATAATTGAGTCAACCACTTGGTCAAATGGCGGAGATTCTTGCAATCCTTCCAATGAAACCATTGTAGGGCCCTAACATTATACCTAAACCTTCTAGTTGTCCTAGGTGCTAGCCTTCCATGAGTTAACAATGTAGCATAGAATTCTTTCACTTTGTCAGCATTAATCCCACAGCCTATTGTCGACAGACCAAATAGACTAGACACTTTCAACCACTTTTTGGCCTTCTCACCAAACCCTTTGAGCAACATATTATCCCAGTCTATTATTCTCCCAATAATAACCGTCTTAACGCTTAACATGTTGAACTTATCTAGAAATTCTTCATGCTTGAACTGAAAGTTCTCATAGATAGGGTGAATAATTACCAGTTTGTGAGACTTGGGTGTACACCTTCTCCCGAATGTATCCTCTGTCATAGTGGCCTCAGTATCTTCATTGTCTTCTTCTTCATCATGAACCGCCTTTCTCTTGGAGGTTCTAGAAGAGGAAGACCACATCTCTTCCGAGGAGAGCTTGACCCTCTTTGCCTTGGGCTCATCCTTTGCAAGAGAACGCTTTTGTTTGCCCAACTTGACAGGTTCCCCTTTCTTGATCACCTTCCTCTCCATTGGCTCGACCATGGGTGCTTTTCCTTTCGTGCTCCTCTGCATGCCTTTCTTCCTCCATCTCTGGTTGGTCTCTAGAAGAGTGGCAAGTTTTCCTTTTCAATGGGAGTTTGGCTTTGGGTTTGGACTTGGAGGCCTCGCCCCTTTCTATAGTTGGGGTACTTGATGCCTTCTCTTTCTCCTTTAACCAAGTAACCACCGGATTCTTCCTCCTGGGTGGTTCTTGAGGCTTGGAAAGACCCTCAAGTCGGCTAGAGTAGAGTAGTGGTTCTAAGAAAAACCCTTGGGAGAGAGAAGAGTAGTGGAGGTTTTAGGAGGAGATAGAGGATGATTATGACTAATTTTAAATTAGATATAATCATTCTTATTTATAGACCTACGCAAACCCAGTTGAAGGAACACCAAATGATAGCCGTTATGATTTGATAGCCTGCGGTTATAGCCCATTGGACCTTGCAACGGTTGAGAATTTCTCATAGTCTATCACAACATTTGAGCTTAAAGTTCTCATTCGCATGTAAGTCCTAATTCTCTCCTTATCCTAATAAAATCTCCTACATTTAAGGGCTTGGTAAATATGTACGCTAATTGATTTTCTGAGCACACAAAGTGTAGCTCTATATCACCCTTTTGAACATGATCTCTAAGAAAGTGATGCCTAATTTCAATGTGCTTGGTACGAGAATGTTGCACCGGATTTTTACTAAGGCATATAGCACTAGTATTATCACACATAATTGGCATTTTATTGAAATTCATACTGTAATCTTGGAGTTGTTGCTTCATTCATAGAAGTTGAGAACAGTAACTTCCCGCAAAGACGTACTCCGCCTCAGCTGTGGAGAGAGACATAGAATTTTACTTCTTGCTGAACCATGATATCAACACAGAATTGGCATGTTCCTGATGTACTCTTCCTATCCAGCTTGTACCCTCCATAATCGGCATCAGCAATCAATTCAAAACCATTTTCTTTAGGATACCAAATACCCATGTCGGTTGTCCCATTCAGATATCTAAATATCTTTTTAACAGCCATAAAGTGAGTTTCCATGCGACTAGATTGGAATCTAGCACACATGCAAACACTAAATAGTATATCAGGACGACTAACAGTTAAATAAAGTAGGGATCCGATCATACCTCGATAGTTTTTCTGATCGAATGGAACAACTTCCTCATCCTTGTCTAGCCTTGTGCTAGCAGCCATAGGAGTGCCCATTTCATTCAGCTTCATCATGTCAAACTTCTTCAAGATATCCTTGATAAACTTGGTTTGACTTATGAAAATTCCCTTCTTGGATTGATTAATTTAAAGTCCAAGGAAATATTTCAGTTCTCCCATCATACTCATATCAAACTCTTTTTGCATGGTTTAGGCAAACTCCTTGCACATAGAATCATTTGTTGCACCAAAAATAATATCATCGACATATATTTGCACAAGCAACAAATTATTCTTTGCACCCTTAATGAACAATGTTGTATCAACATTTCCCCTTTTAAAACCCTTTTCAATAGGAAAACCACTTAGCTTTTCATACCAAGCTTTGGGAGCTTGTTTTAGACCGTATAAAGCTTTGTTTAAATGATAAATATGATCAGGCTTATCAAAGCTTTCAAAACCAGGTGGTTGTTTTACATAGACTTCTTCTTTAATAATACCGTTCAAGAATGTACTCTTGACATCCATTTGGTAAAGTTTGAAGTCCATGTGGCATGTAAATGCTAAGAGCAACCGAATAGCTTCTAATCTAGCAATAGGTGCGAATGTTTCATTGTAGTCTATTCCCTCTTCTTGGGAATAACCCTCTGCTATAAGTCTAGCTTTGTTTCAAGTTACTATAGCATTTTCATCCATTTCGTTCCTAAAGAGCCACTTAGTGTCGATCACTGGATGATCATTTGGTCTTGGAACGAGTGTCCACACATTACTTCTCTCGAATTGATTTAGCTCTTCATGTATACCAATCATCCAAAACTCATCATCTATAGCATCACTTATATCTCTAGGTTCAACTTGAGATAAGAATGCAAGATGCGTGCAAGAATTATGGATTGCTCTTCGAGTAAGTACACCTTTATGTGGATCACCTATTACCTGTATGAGGGGATGACCTTTAACAATTTTTCACTCTTGTGTGGCTGGAGGGTGTTTTTCAGCATTTTCCTCCTGTTTATCGTCACTTATGTCAATAAGCTATTCATCCTTTTCCTCATCAGAAAGGCCATCAACTTCCTTTCCAAGAATCAAGACTTGTTCATCGAACAGGACATGTACGGATTCTTCTACCTTGCTGTTTTTCTTGTTGAACACTGGATAGGCCTTTGAGTTATTTATATTAACCCCAAAATATAGCCTCATCGTTTTTATCATCAAATTTGCCAAGATGCTCTTTAAAATTATTGTGCACAAAGCATTTAGACCCAATTATATGGAAGTAACCGATGTTCGACTTTCTTCCCTTGTATAGCTCATATGGAGTCTTTTTGAACAACTATCTAATGGAGGTTCTGTTTATAATATGGCAGGAAGTATTCACAGCCTCCGCCTAAAAATACTTTGGCATATTATACTCACAGATCATAGTCCTAGCCATTTCTTCCAACGTTCTATTTTTCCTTTCAACAACTCCATTTTGTTGAGGTGTTCTAGGAGCCGAGAAATTATGGCTAATTCCATATTGATCACAGAAATTTTTGAACTTCTCGTTCTCAAATTCTTCTCGTTCTCAAATTCTGTTTCATGATCACTCCTCACACTTATGATCGTGGTACTTTTCTCATTTTGCACCTTTTGACAAAATTTGACAAATACATCAGTTGCTTCACTTTTTAATCTTAAAAAGAATACCCAAGTAAACCTGGAGTAATCATCTACACATACAAACCTATAGTGTTTTCCTCCAAAACTTTGTATCTGAGTTGGTCCAAACAAATCAATATGGATCAACTCCAACGGTCGAGAGGTAGACAAACAATGCTTCGGTTTGAAAGTTGATTTCACATGCTTCCTTTTGGCGCATGCCTCACAGAGTTTATTCTTATCAAATGATAAGCTTGGCAAGCCTTCAACCAATTTGCACTTAGAAAACAATGTTCTCATGTTAACATTTCCTAACTTCCTGTGCCACATCCAACTATCCTCTTCTTTGACTATTAAACATAAGTTATTTGCATCAAGACTTTTCATGTTAACTACATAGACATTGCCTCTTCTTTTTCCTATCATGCATAAACCCGCAGAACTTTCAATTTTGCAAACATTTTCCTCAAACTTAACACACAGTCCATTATCGTAGAGTAGTGACACGCTAAGCAAGTTATGCTTTAAACCATCAACAAGCAGCACATCTCTAATAAGAGCGGTAGTTGAGTTTCCAACATTACCTTGACAGATAATTGTGCCTTGTCCATTGTCTCCGAAGGTGACCTTCCACCTTCCTTTTTCTTTATACTGGAGAACAATCTTCTATCTCTAGTCATATGTCTCGTGCATTTACTATTGATATACCATTCCTAGTTCGGCTCGTGATGCGCTCCGAGACATACCTGCAAGAGCAACTAAGTCTTTGATTTTGGTACACAAACTCGGTTGGGTCCAAATTTGTCAGATAAAACATAAGTTCCCTTTGGAACACAGACTTTCTTTGTTCTAGAAACCTTGCCATTCTGGCAACTTCTAGCTAGATGCCCAATATTGCCACAAGTATAATATCTCTTGTTAGTCTGATGAGGACTTCTAAGCTGTTTATTACTTAGGCGGCTAGTGGATTGCTTTGACTGAGACACACGAACGATAGTATTTTTAGACTTCAGCCCTTTTAACTCTTGTTCAAGAGCTTCAATCCTTTCATCTCTGAGAGTTAACTCACTTATGAGCTCGGATCTTTCAATCATAGCAACTCTCAGTTCTCCTACAACTTGATCAAAGGCATCGTATAACTCTTCAAAGGTAAAGTCAGGATAGTCATCATTTACCTAAGACGGTTCTCCTTGCTCAATCCCTATTAAGCGCAGCTGTGCGTCCTCACTCTCCTCTGAGATGGATGAGTCGGAGTCGGTGTCATCCCAAAGGGCTATGTGACCCTTATCTCTCCTTCTTTTCTTGTCTGAGCCTTTCTTCGGATTAAGCTTAGGACAGTCAGTCCTGACGTGTCCAGGCTTGTTGCACTCAAAGCACTAAATGGCTTCTCTCTTCTCGTCCTCCTCTTTCTTCTTGAGGAACTTCTTGTTCAGGAATTTTCTCCTTTTTAAGAACTTATTAAAGTGTCTTATCAACATGCCAACTTCTTCATCTTCTTCATTAGTCCCACAAGAAACAACTTCCCTTTCCTTAGCCTTAAAGGCTAGGTTCTTTTTCTTGGAGTTTGTATTTTCCTCAACTTCCTTATTCGACTCTTGGATCATTTTGATCTCATGAGTCATGAGTGAGCCAACGAGTTCATCGACAGAAAGGACATTGAGATCCTTTTCTTTTTCGATGGCTGTGACTTTCGATGACCAAGACTTTGGCAATCTTCTCAATAATTTGGGAACAATCTTGCAATTTGTATAGCTTTTGAGCAAAGATTTCAACCTGTTTACTATACGAGTAAACCTTGTCACCATCTCACCAATTGTCTCTTCAGGCAACATTTTGAAAAGCTCATACTTATATACCAACATGTTTATCTTATACTCTTTCACTTGGTTTGTACCTTCGTGAGTTACTTCAAGTTTATCCCAAATCTCTTTGGCCGAAGCACACATAAAGATTCGATTAAACTTAGGAGCGTCTAAAGCACAATGTAGCATATTTATGGCTTTACAATTTCATAGGAAGTAAATGGACCATCTTCGATGGCTCTCCATACTTCCCAATCATTGGCTTGAATGAAAATTTTCAATCTTGCCTTCCAAAAGGAATAATGAGCTCCAGCAAACAGAGGAGGTCTTTTGGTAGATTGCCCTTTAGCAAACGTGAGATTTGATGAGGTTGCCATGATCTTTTCCCTCGGATGTTAGTCCTGTACACTTAACCAAAACACGTCAAACGTATAGTGTGTAAAAAATGGGACCTGCTCTGATACCAATTGTAGGTCCAATAAGCAACCTAAGAGGGGGTGAATTAGGTCTCAGTCAAATTTCTCAAATTTCATTGGTACTTAGTCAACCAGCGTGAAAAAAAATAAAGATAGAGAGAATTGACACCAGATGTATAGTGGTTCAGCTCTGTCCCCTTGAGCCTACATCCACTCTTCAACCGTCCTCCTACTTTTTATTGCTCGAATAAAAATACAAGAGTACACAGCAAGTTTTACTATGTGCACTTACGAACCTACAAGTTTTCACGGTTCACTTGCAAAGCACAAGTTTTCACAGGTTCACTTGAAACCTACAAGTTTTCTAATGATCACTTGCAAACCACAAGTTTTCACAGGTTCACTTGAAACCTATAATTTTTCACAGGAGCACTTGCTAACCTATAAGTTTTCATAGGAGCACTTGCAAACCTTAACTTACTAGCTTCACGGACTCCGGCTAGCAACCGTCGAGATTTACAGGCTCTCTAGAAACCTTCAGAGCTTATCTTTGCTCTTAGAAATGTACTACTCACACCTTCACACAGAAGTTGAGACAGTACCAAGACAAATGTATGTCTAATATGCTCTTTGTCTTCACAACTTTGTGATCACAGCTTTTCTCTCTTTGAATATAGGAATTCAGCTTCAAGCTAGATTTCTTCTTTGAATCTTGATCACTATCTTTTTCTCTCGAGTGGTGTGTATCTTTTGTTCTTGGCTTGTTCTTCTATTTATAGGATCTCCCTTGCATATAGTCGTTGGCCTTGCCCTTGCTCTCCAAATAAGTCCTTAAGCTTGCTCTTCACGTCTGAAGTAGTCGTTGGAGAAAAAGGCTTTCCTTGGCCACCAAGATAGCAAACTTTTCTTCCTAGGCTTGGCTTGAGTTGAACTTTGACATGTAAGTGATTTGATCCCTGAAATAGCTGCACAAACAAAGCCAAAAGAACTTCTGAAATAGCTTTTGCTATTCGATTTTGTTAGTGCAAGTCAAACACAATTTAAATAATTATAGCTTGGACAAAAGCATGATTCGACTTGGGCAGCCATCCAATCACGTTTTGTGCCTTAAGATGATTATAAAATTCTTCCAAAAGTTAGTCTCTCTAATCCACAGAAGAGTGCTCTTTAACCACCAAGCAACGAGGCTTTTATCTGGTGGGTAAAAGACTTAATCATCTTATTTTTGGCAAAGTTCAAATTCAAACTTGCCTTGGGATAAATATCTAGATCATCTTGGTCAAGCTTTAACTAGAATGAGTAAGTAAAGCCTTGAACTAGACTTAGGAAAATTCTTAACAATTCGGATCACAAAAAGTCTTCGTTGACTCCGGACTTCACACAGAAATCACAGATCACACAAAGGACAAGTTTATGATCTTATGTAAGAATAAACTTGGTCTAGCAAAAGATCACTTACCAGTTAAGTCCTTGTAGCTTATGACTGATCTCTCGATATACTTCTTTATCCCTTTGATCATGACTAGCATTTTGTAGTAGTTAAAGATAACTGAGTTTATGTTTAGTCTACTACTAGACATAGCCAATTTCATGGTCATACTTAATCAAATTCTGATATGCACTTAATCAAAATACTAAGGCATTTTTAATCTCCCAAATTTTGATAGGTGAAACTTCTTATCAGAATTTGGCTAAGGCTCCCTCTTAATCCTTGCCGATTAAGTTCTCCTCACTCATTGTACTCCCCCTGTCTATATGCACTTTAACAACCATGTTAGATTATTTGGGATGGGTTTAAGTCCATGACAAACATGAGCCATTGCAAATTCGGTTTAAGCATAGTGTGTCAAAAGCTATTAGTACTTAACACATTCATGCAAGGCGTAAGTCCATAACAAACATGCATCTAACGTAGAACATGGTAAGCAAAATTAGCAATCAGCATAGACAAACGTACGACAAACATAACAGCCATAGGAATAGAGAGTTTTTCATCCTAGGTTTAAAAGATCAATCAAATCTTCAAAAGTGTTTGTTTACGAGGAGTGGAGATTGATCAATAGGAATCATCATCACTGGCATCTCTTCCATAGCCTCTTCCATCATCACAGTCGTGGCCAAAGACATCATCTTCGCTTGACTCAGAGGATTGTCCCAATTCTTATTGATGAATAAGGCTCTCTGAAAGGCAGTGGGTGACTCCTTCTTTTTCTTTGTGACAGCAGAGGCAGAGGCCTTATTGGCCTTTGGAGGAGTCATGGTGAGACTCTTCTTCTTCTTCTTCTTCTGCATGGGCTTCTCTGTCAATGAAGTCCTGACTCTTGAAGCTGAGCCAATCTTCTTCTTTAGGTCTTCGGCAACGCCCTTGCCCTTCTTCTTTCTTGCATCCTCATCGGCTGCTTCAATAATAATCTGTGCAACAACATCAGCAGTAGTTTTGAGGACTGCAGCTTCGACTTTCTAAGCTTCTTCCTCAGGAGCAGCTTCTTTTTCTGTTCCCATCGCCCTAAGGTGCCCTTATCAGAAAGGCTACCTTCAGCAAATAGTCTACGACCTGCTAGGGTGATGGATAGCTTGCTCCGTGTTCTCTTAGACGGATCAGTGCTTTTTGAGCGTGGAGCGAAGGGAGGAACTGGTGATACTGGTATTGGAGTGGGAATTGGAGACCTTTTAAGTTGTCCTAGGTGCTAGCCTTCTATGGGTTAACATTGTAGCATAGAATTCTCTCACTTTGTCAGCATTAATCCCACAGCCTATTGTCGACAAACCAAATAGACTAGACACTTCCAACCACTTTTTGGCCTTCTCACCAAACCCTTTGGCCAACAGATTGCCCAAGTCTATTATTCTCCCACTAATAACCTTCTTAACGCTCAGCATGTTGAACATATCTAGAAATTCTTCATGCTTGAACTGAAAGTTCTCATAGATAGGGTAAATAATTATTGGTTTGTGAGACTTGGGTGTGCACCTTCTCCCGAAGGTATCCTCTGTCACAGTGGCCTCAGTATCTTCATTGTCTTCTTCTTCATCGTGAACCGCCTTTCTCTTGGAGGTTCTAGAAAAGGAAGACCCCATCTCTTCTGAGGAGGGCTTGACCCTGTTCGCATTGGGCTCGTCCTTTGTAAGAGGACGTTTTGTGTGCCCAACTTGATAGCTTCCCACTTCTTGCGTACCTTCCTCTTCGGTGGCTCGACCATGGGGGCTTTTCCTTTCGTGAGCACAGGAAGTGGAACTTCCACCTCGTGTTCCTCTGCATGCCTTTCTTCCTCCATCTCTTGTTGGTCTCTAGAAGAGTGGCGAGTTTTCCTTTTTGAAAGGAGTTTGGCTTTGGGTTTGGACTTGGAGGCCTCGCCACTTTCTATAGTTGGGGTACCCGATGCCTTCTCTTTCTCCTTTAACCAAATAACTACCGGATTATTCCTCTTGGGTGGTTCTTGAGGCTTGGAAAGTCCCTGAAGCTGGCTGGAGGACCTCATCTTCCCAGGCCAGAGAGAGAGAGAGAGAGAGAGAGAGAGAGAGAGAGAGAGTGGTTCTAAGTAAAACCCTTGGGAGAGAGAAGAGTAGTGGAGGTTTTAGGAGGAGGGAAAGGACGGAGAGAGATAGAGGATGATTATGACTAATTTTAAATTAGATATAATCATTCTTATTTATAGACTTAAGCAAACCCAGTTGAAGGGACACCAAATGATAGCCGTTATGATTTGACAGCCGACAGTTATAGCCCATTGGACCTTGCAACGGTTGAGAATTTCACTTAGTCCATCACGACGTTTGAGCTTAAACTTCTCGTTCGCATGTAAGTCCTATGTCACGACCCGCTCTCAGGTCGGTGACCAGCGCTAGACTCCACGACAAACACCTGCAAATGTGCAATCTAGCAAGCCTCACACAAATTCATCAATACTCACATTAAACAAACCTGAGAAAGATACAACACATGCAAAGATGGTACACAACCATCAACGAAAATCTAAACAATCTATCTCCAAATGACAAATCCAAAATCGGACATAAACCAGGATCTAACCACTACGGAGCATCTATACAGATGTACAAGGAAGCACAAGTCTGGAGATCTCAAAGTGTAGCCCTCGAACGAATAAGATGGGCTCGAAATACAGACTCCAGAATCAACGCTACTATGGCACCTCGGAACCTGAGATAGATTAGTAGGGGGGTAAGTGTTTGGGAACACTTTGTAAGAAGATAGAACATAACATATTAGTTATGTCTGAGATATACGTGCCACAGAACTCAACCATGTTCGACGTAACTGAACTTGAAATGCATGATGACCATATGATGCACAAATTACCGAAAACATAAATATAAACACACAGACACATAGAGCCATGAACAGGTTTTGAAAAGACCCTTCCTCTGACTGCCAAGGGATATCCAAATGGCCAAACGAATCTCCGTCCACACAAACACAAAGCTAGCTTACATACGTAAACTAGTGATATCCCCAAACTATGAGCTCATAGACTAACATCCCCGGTTAGTACGGAAAAACCTGTTCATCTCTCTCACAAACACATATCTTAACAAACATATGACCCAACGGTCCAGAATCATATCCCTCACACATATGCCAAATGTACCAAATCAGCCCGAGCTAGCAATCTAGCCGGCCATTCACAAATCTCACATTCATCACAAACCGATCACAATATACCAAACGTATCACACATGCACAATCTCATTTCATAACCAACAACATATGCATGAGACGCACATCAATCAAGATCTGAAACATGCATATAACAAACACAACCAACATATCATGGTCTATCCGCTTACACAACGAAGATCCACCGATCACACTAATTTCTGAATCCAATGCCTTTCACTCAAAGCTTTCGAAATGATTCTCCTTCACCCACATACCTTGCGGATGTTCTGTTCACAATCCCAAATCACAATAACGAGGTTAACCTCTGAATTCCTAAACCAAATCGCTGCCAACGCTTCAGAACAACGAATAACAACATAATCACAACACATCGTCTAAACAAGCATCAAACATGTCCAAATATCTCAATCTCTTTCAATCCTTACTTTCTTGACAAATATACCACACATGTATAATCTGTTTAGAGCCTACTTATGGTCATAAATGTCATCCAACAATCTGTTTTGGCAATCACAACACAAACCAAACACAAGAGAAGCTCAACCACTTCATCTTCAACAATTACCACATATAACTCAATCTCAGATCATAACCACTTCAAATAACACTTTACATGACTTTCCCTGTATGTCCTTGATATCTCAGAATCCACATATTCACTGAAATTTCCAAACAAACCACTTACCAAGTCTCTATTCTTGACCCCCTTCAATCTGAACACCGCAGATAAGTCCGAAATTCAACCAAGTCTTGAACACGATTTCTTCATCCAAACAAGGCATATAATATGTGGTTAGAAAGCTTATAGAGTCCTCTGTAAGCTGTCAAAATTTCATGTCCCAATTCGAAGCCTAAGTATGCTTACCGATCACGTTTTCCTCAACAATCTCAGCTATGTGCTTCTTTAACGATAGTCTGATTCAAAATGAATTTTCCGTCCATTCCCTGATCCACATTAGACATATGATATACAAAAAGAAAGATATTGAAGTCCTCTACAACTCTCTTCAAAGGTTCAAAGTCCAAATCTGAACGGAAGTAGGCTTACCGCTTGATTCTTTATTGAGCAGCTTCTTTCTCTTTCCTTCAGCTCTCTCTCTCTTCTTCTTTTCAATTCAGTTTTGTGGCTAAGTGTGAGGACGTTTTGCTTCTTAAAGGAATTCTCTGAGACATAGAAGGAGGTGGGTGAGGTCCAATAGCATTCCACTCACCTCTTCAATTTGATCTATGGAGCAAACAAGTGGAGCGTTGCAATTGGCTACTTAAAATCTGGGGTCCAATCAGCAAACTCCTAAGCTAGCAGCTCAAATATGGCAGCCTTCCTCAGGTTTGTATCCAATTTGATAGTCAACTTATTTGTTCCTCTATGTTTCTAGTTTCTGGATCAAGTTCATTTGTACCATTTGAAGCAATATTGAGAATGTTATGTCCAATTTACTAAGCAAAGGTCAATCTGTCCAAATCTGTCCAAGTAGCTTCTCAAGGAAATAAATTCACTAAGGATTGTTGTGGTTGAAATGGGATCATAAGGACACCAATTGATATTATTGAACACTTCAAATCACACATCTCATGTAACCATCTTGATGCGATGCATTCTGACCAACCATTTTTCCGAATGTCACAATTCTCCCCCCTTATAAAAATTCGGTCCCCGAATTTACTTGTAACTAAGTTATCAAACGAAGAACTTACTTGGTTATTCAAACAGGTGCGGAAATCTTCCTCGTATATCATCCTCTAACTCCCATGTGGCTTCTGATGGAGAATGATTTTGCCACAATACTTTCACGAACGGTAACTCCTTAGTCCTTAGTTTTCTCACCTGCCTATCCATAATCTATAGTGGCTGCTCATCGTAGGTGAGATCGTCACGAAACTCCACATTTGGCTGATCTAATACATGTGAGGAGTCATGTAAATATCTCCTAAGCATGGAGACATGGAATACCGGATGTATATGTGAGAACGTAGGTGGTAATGCCAACCGATAAGCCACTTGACCAACCCGCTCTAAAATCTCGAATGGTCCCACATATCTTGGACTTAGTATACCCTTCTTTCCAAATCTCATAACACCCTTCATCGGAGATACTTTGAGAAATACACTTGAACCCTTTTCAAATTCAATGTCCTTTCTCCTTTTATCCGAGTACGACTTCTGTCTACTCTGAGCTGTCATTAGCCTCTTTCGAATCACTTTGATCTTCTCAACCGTATCATCCAAGAATTCAAGATTCACATTTTGTTTCTCACCAACATCATCCCAATATACCGGTGATCTGCACTTCCTGCCATACAATGCTTCATACGGTGCCATCTGAATACTACTCTGATAATTATTATTGTATGAGAATTCCATCAAAGGCAAATAAAGTTCCCAACTACCTCCAAAATCAATCACACACGATCGCATCATATCCTCGAGAATTTGTATTGTCCGCTCGGACTGTCCATCTGTCTGAGGATGAAAAGCTGTGCTCAAATCCAAACGAGTACCCATGGCATCTTGAAATTTCTTCCAAAATCGAGACGTGAAATGTGTCCCTCGATCGGAGACTATCGAGACATGAACTCTATGCAATCGAACAATATGATCAATGAACAACTGAGCAAACTTAGTAGCATCATACGTACTCTTGATCGGTAGGAAGTGTGCTGACTTTGTCAATCTATCCACGATAACCCAAACTGAATCAAATCCTCGTGGTGAAGTCGGAAGGCCTACTAATAAATCCATCGTAATTCGTTCCCATTTCCATTCCGGAATATCCAGTGGTTGCAACAAACCCGAAGGTCTTTGGTGCTCAGCCTTCACCTGTTGACACGTTAAACATCTAGCAACAAAATTTCCAATGTCCTTCTTCATACCATTCCACCAATAATAAATCTTTATATCATGGTACATCTTGGTAGAACCTGGATGCATGCTATAAACGGTCTTGTGTGCCTGTGCCATAATGTCTTTCCTTACGTCTCTTACATCAGGTACGACCAACCGAGTACCGTAGTATAAAACACCATTTGAACTGAGATGGAATTTAGGCAATTTACCTTCTTCAACTCTTTCAATCATCTTCATCAACTCAGGATCATCTCTCTGAAGTTCTACAACCCGACCACGTATAGTTGGTTGCAGATGTAACTCACCTAACATCATAGGCTGATTTCCATCAAGCACTATTGTCAACTCTAACCCTTGGTCGACTATCTCATGTATACTTGAAATCAAAGGCCTTCGCGTCACTGACATATGTGCCAAACTACCCGCTGACTTCCGACTCAGAGCATCGGCCACAACGTTAGCTTTACCTGGATGATAGTTAATAGTGCAATCGTAATCCTTCAAAAATTCCATCCATCTCCTCTGCCTCATATTCAGATCCCTCTGATCAAAAATGTACTTCAAACTCTTGTGGTCAGTAAATATGTCAAACTTCTCACCATATAGGTAATGTCTCCAAATTTTTAGCGCAAACACAACTGCACCCATTTCCAAGTCATGTACTGGATAATTATGCTCGTGTTTCTTCAGCTGTCTAGAGGCATACGCAATCACATTCCTTTCCTGCATCAATACACATCCCAAGTTAATCCTAGAAGCATCACAATACACAGAATACTTTCCAGTTGCAGACGGTAAAGCCAAAATCGGAGCATTAGTCAACAAGTATTTCAACTCCTGAAAACTTCTCTCACAATCTTCTGTCCATTCGTACTTCACATTCTTTTGAGTCAATCGTGTCAATGGAACGGCCAAAGTGGAAAAGCCTTTTACAAAACGTCTATAATATCCAGCCAAACCAAGAAAACTTCGTACCTCCGTAACATTGGTAGGAGTTGGCCAATTCACCACAGCTTCTATCTTCTTTGGATCAACTGACACTCCATCCTTGCAAATAATATGTCCTAGGAATGTCACACTTTGTAACCAAAATTCACACTTAGAAAGTTTGGCATACAACTCATTATCCAACAACGTCTTCAAAACCAAGCGAAGATATCTCTCATGTTCTACCTCAGTCCGTGAATAAATCAATATGTCATCAATAAAGACCACTACAAACTGATCCAAGAATGGTTTAAACACCCAATTCATCAAGCCCAAAAAGAAAGCAGGAGCATTTGTAAGACCAAACGGCATAACCAAGAATTCATAATGCCCATACCGAGTTCTGAAAGCTGTCTTGGTCACATCTTCCTTTCGAATCCTCAACTGATGGTACCCCGACCTTAAGTCAATCTTTGAAAACCACTTGGCATCTCGCAACTGATCAAACAAATCATCGATACGTGGAAGAGGATACTGGTTGTGGATCGTTACCTTATTGAGTTGGCGATAATCAACGCAGAGTCTCAAACTTCCATCCTTCTTTCGAACAAACAACACAGGAGCACCCCATGGTGAAACACTAGGCCGAATATATTCCTTATCCAACAAATCCTGCAACTGAATCTTCAACTCTTTTAACTCAGCAGGTGCCATACGATATGGTGGTATCGAAATCAGCTCTGTTCCTGGCATCAACTCAATACAAAACTCAATCTCTCTCTCTGGTGGTAAACCCGGTAACTCATTTGGAAAAACATCAGAAAATTCTTCCACAACGGGAATATCATCAACAATTACCTTTTCCATATTAGCCTCTTTAACAATAGCAAGGTAACTTACACAACCCCTCTGTAACAATCTCGAAACCTTCAAACATGAAATAAGCCTTGGTGGAGTCATCATCCCATCACCCCGAAACATAAATTCTGGTTCACCCTCAGGCTTGAACTTCACAATCTTATTAAAGCAATCCACTGTAGCATGATAGCACGATAACCAGTCCATCCCCAAAATCACATCAAAATTATCCATGTCTAACACATGTAGGTCAGCCAACATCTCATGACCATCCACAACTATCACACACGATGTAAGAACTAAATGCACATGAATGATATGACCTGAAGGAGTACAAACATCTAACGGCTCCCTCAACGACACAAGTGGACTATCAGAGGATCTAGCAAACTGGGGTGACAAAAATGAATGTGTCGACCCTGAATCAAACAAGACTCGAGCATTAGACAAGCCTATAGGGAGTATACCTGAAACCACATTATTAGACGCCGTAGCATCTTTCCTGGTGAGAGCATATACACGAGTAGGACCACCTCCACTCTACTCCATCGGCTCCTTTCCTCGAAGAACCGAAGTCTCTCCCTGATGGCTCTGACTAACCAGACTCCTATATTGTTCTTGAGGTCGTCCCGATAAGCTAGTAAGCTGCACATATTCTCTTGCCTTAGCCACACGACAATCCTTAATATGATGTCCAAACTTACCGTATCCAAAACAAGCTCCCGATTGTCTGTAGCAAGGTCTTCCAGGATGTTGCATCCCACAACTAGAACAATTCACTGGACCTCCGGATTGGCCTCGACCTCCTGCTTGACCGCGAGGGCCATTTCCTCTCCCAAATCCTCTACCAAATCTTCCAAATGCTCCTCCACCTCTCGAGAAATTAGGTTGAAAGTTTGGCCTTTGTTGCTGTTGTCCGAAACTCAGGTTTGAACCATACTGCGGTGGCCTATCAAATTGCTACACCTTAGCTTGCTTCTGCGCTGTAAGCCGCTCATTATCACGCATCTCCAATGTCCTCGCACAATCCACGGCCGCTGAATAAGATTCGAATCCACGTGGGTACATCACTTTAAACATCGCATCATCGAGTCCTCAAACAAATCTCTTCACCTTCTTCTCCTCAGTGGGAATTAGATGCTTTGCATAGCGAGAAAGATAATCAAACCTCTGTTCATACGCCGTCACCGTCATCTCTGGCGTCTTCAACAATCTTTCGAACTCGAACGCACGAGCATCTCTCAGACTTTCAGGCAAGAAGCGATCCAACAGTGAATCGCTAAACTGATCCCAAGTCCATCCAGTTGATTCCACAGTTTGTAACCATACTCCCGCCTCACCTGTCAATTTAAATGCTGCTAGTTCCACCATTCTTTTACTATCACAATTCAGAATCTTCCACCACTTTTCCATCTCATCAAGGAACAACTGAGGATCATCTCGCACACCAGAGAATGTGGGTGGGTCTAGCCTCAGAAACTCTGCCAATGTATCATCTCTAGGTATCATAGCGGCTTTCTTCTCTGCCTGACTTTGTTGAGTAGCGATAAACTTCTCCATCGCCATCATCACTCTGTCTACAGCATCACCACTCCACTTTCTACGTCCAGAAGTGCCACTAATGGGTTGACCTGTCTCAGCTGGCGTGGCAGTAGCAGTAGTAGTATGCTCAACTGGATGTGTAGGCTCTAATATAGCATCATCTCTAGCTCTATCAGAGCTCTCACCATGCTTTCTCATCGTAGCGTTAAAACCTTTACGTGTCACAGGCATATCCTCCCTACTAGAACAAGTCAACATTTAAGAGGCCAAATGAAAAGATTATCCAACAGAGGACAAAGACACGACAAATCCTATGCTCCGTAGGGTACAAACAAAACACATTCAACGACAAACCAAACAAAACAATCAAGCTCTGATACCAACTTTGTCACGACCCGCTCTCAGGTCGGTGAACGGCGCTAGACTCCACGACAAACACCTGCAAATGTGCAATCTAGCAAGCCTCACACAAATTCATCAATACTCACATTAAACAAACCTGAGAAAGATACAACACATGCAAAGATGGTACACAACCATCAACAAAAATCTGAACAATCCATCTCCAAATGACAAATCCAAAATCGGACATAAACCAGGATCTAACCACTACGGAGCATCTATACAGATGTACAAGGAAGCACAAGTCTGGAGATCTCAAAGTGTAGCCCTCGAACGAATAAGATGGGCTCAAAATACAGACTCCAGAATCAACGCTACTATGGCACCTCGGAACCTGAGATAGATTAGTAGGGGGGTAAGTGTTTGGGAACACTTTGTAAGAAGATAGAACATAACATATTAGTTATGTCTGAGATATACGTGCCACAGAACTCAACCATGTTCGACGTAACTGAACTTGAAATGCATGATGACTATATGATGCACAAATTACCGAAAACATAAATATAAACACACAGACACATAGAGCCATGAACAGGTTTTGAAAAGACCCTTCCTCTGACTGCCAAGGGATATCCAAATGGCCAAATGAATCTCCGTCCACACAAACACAAAGCTAGCTTACATACGTAAACTAGTGATATCCTCAAACTATGAGCTCATAGACTAACATCCCCGGTTAGTACGGGAAAATCTGTTCATCTCTCTCACAAACACATATCTTAACAAACATATGACCCAACGGTCCAGAATCATATCCCTCACACATATGCCAAATGTACCAAATCAGCCCGAGCTAGCAATCTAGCCGGCCATTCACAAATCTCACATTCATCACAAACCGATCACAATATACCAAACGTATCACATATGCACAATCTCATTTCATAACCAACAACATATGCATGAGACGCACATCAATCAAGATCTGAAACATGCATATAACAAACACAACCAACATATCATGGTCTATCCGCTTACACAACGAAGATCCACCGATCACACTAATTTCTGAATCCAATGCCTTTCACTCAAAGCTTTCGAAATGATTCTCCTTCACCCACACACCTTGCGGATGTTCTGTTCACAATCCCAAATCACAATAACGAGGTTAACCTCTGAATTCCTAAACCAAATCGCTGCCAATGCTTCAGAACAACGAATAACGACATAATCATAACACATCGTCTAAACAAGCATCAAACATGTCCAAATATCTCAATCTCTTTCAATCATTACTTTCTTGACAAATATACCACATATGTATAATCTGTTTAGAGCCTACTCATGGTCATAAATGTCATCCAACAATCTGTTTTGGCAATCACAACACAAACCAAACACAAGAGAAGCTCAACCACTTCATCTTCAACAATTACCACATATAACTCAATCTCAGATCATAACCACTTCAAATAATACTTTACATGACTTTCCCTGTATGTCTTTGATATCTCAGAATCCACATATTCACTGAAATTTCCAAACAAACCATTTACCAAGTCTCTATTCTTGACCCCCTTCAATCTGAACACCGCAGATAAGTCCGAAATTCAACCAAGTCTTGAACAAGATTTCTTCATCCAAACAAGGCATATAATATGCGGTTAGAAAGCTTATAGAGTCCTCTGTAAGCTGTCAAAATTTCATGTCCCAATTCAAAGCCTAAGTATGCTTACCGATCACGTTTTCCTCAACAATCTCAGCTGTGTGCTTCTTCAACGATAGTCTGATTCAAAATGAATTTTCCGTCCATTCCCTGATCCACATTAGACATATGATATACCAAAAGAAAGATATTGAAGGAGGTGGGTGAGGTCCAATAGCATTCCACTCACCTCTTCAATTTGATCTACGGAGCAAACAAGTGGAGTGTTGCAATTGGCTACTTAAAATCTGGGGTCCAATCAGCACACTCCTAAGCTAGCAGCTCAAATATGGCAGCCTTCCTCAGGTTTTTATCCAATTTGATAGTCAACTTATTTGTTCCTCTATGTTTCTAGTTTCTGGATCAAGTTCATTTGTACCATTTGAAGCAATATTGAGAATGTTATGTCCAATTTACTAAGCAAAGGTCAATCTGTCCAAATCTGTCCAAGTAGCTTCTCAAGGAAATAAATTCACTAAGGATTGTTGTGGTTGAAATGGGATCATAAGGACACCAATTGATATTATTGAACACTTCAAATCACAAATCTCATGTAACCATCTTGATGCGATGCATTCCGACCAACCATTTTTCCGAATGTCACATCCTAATTCTCTCCTTATCCTAATAAAATCTCCTTCATTTAAGGGCTTGGTAAATATGTCCACTAATTGATTTTCTGAGCACACAAAGTGTAGCTCTATATCACCTTTTTGGATATGATCTCTAAGAAAGTGATGCCTAATTTCAATGTGCTTGGTGCGAGAATGTTACACCGAATTTTAACTAAGGCATATAGCAATAGTATTATCACACCTAATTGGCATTTTATTGAAATTCATACCGTAATCTTGCAGTTGTTGCTTCATCCATAGAAGTTGAGAACAGCAACTTCCCGCAGAGATGTACTCTGCCTCAGCTGTGGAGAGAGACACAGAATTTTACTTCTTGCTGAACCATGATATCAATGAACATGTTCCCAAGCAATTGACATGTTCCTGATGTACTCTTCCTATCCAGCTTGCAACCTCCATAATCACCATCAAAATATCCAATCAATTCAAATCCACTTTCTTAAGGATACCAAATACCCATGTTGGTTGTCCCCTTAAGATATCTAAATATCCTTTTAACAGCCATAAAATGAGTTTCTGTGGG
This sequence comes from Hypericum androsaemum, assembly GCA_963995505.1. Classification (NCBI taxonomy): domain Eukaryota; kingdom Viridiplantae; phylum Streptophyta; class Magnoliopsida; order Malpighiales; family Hypericaceae; genus Hypericum; species Hypericum androsaemum. The sequence continues at coordinate 8,903,424 of OZ023188.1, forward strand.
ACTAGATTGAAATCTAGCACACATGCAAATACTGAATAGTATATTAGGACGACTGGCAGTTAAATAAAGTAGGGATCCGATCATACCTCGATACTTTTTCTGATCGAATGGAACAACTTCCTCATCCTTTTCTAGCCTTGTGCTAGCAGCCATAGGAGTGCCCATTTCATTCAGCTTCATCATGTCAAACTTCATCAAGATATCCTTGATATACTTGGTTTGACTTATGAAAATTCCCTTCTTGGATTGGTTAATTTGAAGACCAAGGAAATATTTCAACTCTCCCATCATAGTCATCTCAAACTCTTTTTGCATGGTTTCGGCAAACTCATCGACATATATTTGCACAAGCAACAGATTATTCTTTGCACCCTTAATGAACAACGTTGTATCAACATTGCCCCTTTTAAAATCATTTTCAATAAGAAAACCACTTAGTTTTTCATAGCAAGCTTTGGGAGCTTGTTTCAGACCGTATAAAGCTTTGTTTAAATGATAAATATGATCAGGCTTATCAAAGCTTACAAAACCAGGTGGTTGTTCTACATACTTCTTCTTTAACAATACCGTTCAAGAATGCACTCTTGACATTCATTTGGTAAAGTTTTAAGTCCATGTGGCATGCATATGATAAGAGCAACCGAATAGCTTCTAATCTAGCAATAGATGCGAATGTTTCATCGTAGTCTATTCCCTCTTCTTGGGAATAATCCATTGCTACAAGTCTAGCTTTATTTCGAGTTACTATAGCATTTTCATCCATTTTGTTCCTAAAGACCCACTTAATGCCGATCACTGGATGATCAGCTGGTCTTGGAACGAGTGTCCACACATTACTTCCCTCGAATTGATTTAGCTCTTCATGCATAGCAATCATCCAAAACTCATCATCTATAGCATCACTTATATCTCTAGGTTCAACTTGAGATAAGAATGCAAGATGCATGCAAGTATTATGGATTGCTCTTCGAGTAAGTATACCTTTGTGTGGATCACCTATTACCTGTATGAGGGGATGATCTTTGACGACTTTTCACTCTTGTGTGGCTGGAGGGTGTTTTTCAGCATTTTTCTCCTGTTTATCGTCACTTATGTCAATAAACTCTTCATCCTTTTCCTCATCAGAAAGGCTATCAACTTCCTTTCTAGGTATCAAGGCTAGTTCATCGAACATGACATGTACGCATTCTTCTACCTTGCTGTTTTGCTTGTTGAACACTCGATAGGCCTTTGAGTTATTTGCATAACCCAAAAATATAGCCTCATCACTTTTAGCATCAAATTTGCCAGCTCTTTGCCATTGTTGTGCATAAAGCATTTAGACCCAAATACATGGAAGTAACCGATGTTCGGCTTTCCTCTCTTATATAGCTCATATGGAGTCTTTTTGAGCAACAATCTAATGGAGGTTCTGTTTATAATATGACAGGCAGTATTCACAGCCTCCGCCCAAAAATACTTGCGCATATTATACTCACATATCATAGTCCTAGCCATTTCTTCCAACGTTCTATTTTTTCTTTCAGCAACCCCATTTTGTTGAGGTGTTCTAGGTGTAGAGAAATTATGGCTAATTCCATATTGATCACAGAAATTTTTGAACTCCTCGTTCTCAAATTCTGTTCCATGATCACTTCTCACACTTATGATCGTGGTACTTTTCTCATTTTGTGTGTTTTTGCAAAACTTGACAATTACATTGGTTGCTTCATTTTTTAATCTTAAAAAGAATACCCAAGTAAACCTAAAGTAATCATCTACACATACAAACCCATAGTGTTTTCCTCCAAAACTTTGTATCCGAGTTGGTCCAAACAAATCAATATGGATCAACTCCAACGGTCGAGAGGTAGACAAACAATACTTCGGTTCGAAAGATGATTTCACATGCATCCCTTTGGCGCATGCCTTACAGAGTTTATTCTTTTCGAATGATAAGCTTGGCAAGCCTTCAACCAATTTATTCTTAGCAAGTTTGGACAATGCTCTCATGTTAACATGCCCTAACTTCCTGTGCCACAACAAACTCTCCTCTTCTTTGACTATTAAACATCAGTTGTTTGCATCAAGACTCTTCAGGTTAACTACATAGACATTACCTCTTCTATGTCCTATCATGCACAAACCCTCAGAACTTTCAATTTTGCAAACATTTTCCTCAAAATTAACACATAGTCTATTATCGCAGAGTAGTGACACGCTAAGCAAGTTATGCTTTAAACCATCAACAAGCAGTACATCTCTAATAAGAGTGGTAATTGAGTTTCCAACATTACCTTGACCAATAACTATGCCTTGTCCATTGTGTCCGAAGGTGACCTCTCCATCTTCCTTCTTCTTTATACTGGAGAAGAATCTTCTATCTCCAGTTATATATCGTGTGCATCCACTATCGATATACCATTCCTGGTTCAGCTCATGATGCGCTCCGAGACATACCTGTAAGAGCAACTAAGCCTTCAATTTTGGTACCCAAACTCGGTTGGGTCCAAATTTGTCAGATAAAACATAAGTTCCCTTTGGAACCCAGAATTTCTTTGTTCTAGAAACCTTGTCATTCTGGAAACATCTAGCTAGATGTCCAACATTGTCACAAGTATAACATCTCTTGTTAGTCCGATGATGACTTTTACGCTGTTTATTACTTGGGCGGCTAGTGGATTACTTTGGCTGAGACATACGAACAGTAGTCTTTTCAGACTTCAGCCCTTCTAACTCTTGTTCAAGAGCTTTGATCCTTTCATCTCTGAGAGTTAACTCATTTCTAAGCTCGGATCTTTCAATCATAGCATCACTCAATTCTCCTACAACTTGATCAAAACCATCATATATCTCTTCAAAGGTAAAGTCAGGATAGTCATCATTTACCGGAGATGGTTCTCCTTGCTCAATCCCTATTAAGCTCAGCTATGTTTTCTCAGTTTCCTCTGAGGTGGATGAGTCAGAGTCGGTGTCATCCCAAAGGGCTATGTGACCCTTGTCTCTCCTTCTTTTCTTGTCTGAGCCTTTCTTCGGATTAAGCTTAGGACAGTAAGTCCTGACGTGTCCAGGCTTGTTGCACTCAAAGCACCAAATGGCTTCTCTCTTCTCGTCCTCCTCTTTCTTCTTGAGGAACTTCTTGTTCAGGAATTTTCTCCTTTTTAAGAACTTATTGAAGTGTCTTACCAACATGCCAACTTCTTCATCTTCTTCATCAGTACCACAAGAAACAACTTCCCTTTCCTTAGCCTTAAAGACTAGGTTCTTTTTCTGGGAGTTTGTTTTTTTCTCAACTTCCTTATTCGAGTCTTTCTTCTTGAGGAACTTCTTGTTTGAGAATTTTCTCCTTTTGAAGAACTTATTGAAGCATCTTGCCAACATGTCAACTTCTTCATCTTCTTCATCAGTCCCACAAGAAACAACTTCCCTTTCCTTAGATGTAAAGGCTAGGTTATTTTTCCGAGAGTTTGTATTTTTCTCAACTTCCTCATTCAACTCTTGGATTATTTCGATCTCATATGTCATGAATGAGCCAAAGAGTTCGTCGAGAGAAAGGACATTGAGATTCTTTGCTTCTTCGATGGCTGTGACTTTCGATGACCAAGACTTTGGCAAGCTTCTCAATAATTTACGAACAATCTCATAATTGTATAACTTTTGCCTAAAGATTTTAACCCATTTACTATACTAGTAAACCTTGTCACCATCTCACCAATTATCTCTTTAGGCAACATTTTGAAAAGCTCATACTTATATGCCAACATGTTTATCTTAGACTCCTTCACTTGGTTTGTACCTTCAAGAGTTACTTCAAGTTTATCCCAAATCTCTTTAGCCGAAGCACACATAGAGATTCGATTAAACTCAGAAGCGTCTAAAGCACAATATAGCATATTTATGGCTTTACAATTAACTTGTACCTTTTTACCTCTTCTAGAGTCCAAGTTACTTTGGACTTGGCTTCTTTCTCATCTCCATTCATTTCATAGGGAGTAAATGGACCATCTTCGATGGCTCTCCATGCTTCCCAATCATTGGCTTAAATGAAAATTTTCATTCTTGCTTTCCAGAAGGAATAATGAGCTCCAGCAAACAGAGGAGGTCTCATGGTAGATTTCCCTTCAGCAAACGTGAGATTTGATGAGGTTGCCATGATCTTTTCCCTCGGATGTTAGTCCTGCACACTTAACCAAAACACGTCAAACGTATAGTGTGTAAAGTATGGGACCTGCTCTGATACCAGTTGTATGCCCAATAAGCAACCTAAGAGGGGGGTGAATTAGGTCTCAATCAAATTTTCCAACTTTCATTGGTACTTAGTCAATTAGTATGAAAGAAAATAAAGATTGAGAGAATTGATACCAGTTGTATAATGGTTTAGGTCTGTCCACTTGAGCCTATGTCCACTCTTAAACCGTCCTCCTGCTTTTTATTGCTCCAATAAAAACACAAGAGTAAACAGCAAGTTTTACCAGGTGCACTAGCAAACCTACATATTTTCACGGTTCACTTGCGAACCACAAGTTTTTACAGGTTCACTTGAAATTTACAAGTTTTCAGAGGTTCACTTGAAACCTACAAGTTTTCCAAGGATCACTTGCAAACCACAAGTTTTCACAGGTTCACTTGAAACCTACAAGTTTTCATAGGATCACTTGCTAACCTACAAGTTTTGATAGGAGCATTTGAAAACCTTAACCCACTAGCTTCACGAACTCCGGCTAGTAACCGTCTAGATTTATAGGCTCTCTAGAAACTTTCTGAGCTTATCGTTGCTCTTACAAATGTACTACTCACACCTTCACACAAAAGTTAAGACAGTACCAAGACAAATGTATATCTAATATGCTCTTTGTCTTCACCACTTCATGATCAGAGATTTTCTCTCCTTGAATATAAGAATTTAGCTTCAAGCTAGATTTCTTCTTTGAATCTTGATCACTATCTTTTTCTCTCGAGTGGTGTGTATCTTTTGTTCTTGGCTTGTTCTTCTATTTATAAGATTTCCCTTGCATATAGTCATTGGCCTTGCCCTTGCTCTCCAAGCAAGTCCTCAAGCTTGCTCTTCACGTCCGAAGTAGCCGTTGGAGAAAAAGGCTTTCCTTAGCCACCAAGATAGCCAACTTTTCTTCCTAGGCTTGGCTTGAGTTGACCTTTGACATGTACGTGATTTGATCCCTGAAATAGCTGTAAACACAAAGCCAAAAGAACTTCCGAAACATATTTTGCTATTAGATTGTGTTAGTGCAAGTCAAACACAATTTAACCAATTATAGCTTGGACAAAAGCATGATCCGACTTGGGCAGCCATCCAATTACGTGGACTGCCTTAAGATGATTATAAAACTCTTCGAAAAGTTATTCTCTCTAATCCACATAAGAGTGCTCTTTGACCACCAAGCAACGAGGCTCTTATCCGCTGGGGACAATCCTTAATCATCTTGTTTTTGGCAAAGTTCAAATTCGAACTTGCCTTGGGATAAATATCTAGATCATCTTGGTCAAGTTTTAACTAGAATGAGTAAGTAAAGACTTGAACCAGACTTAGTAAATTTCTTAACAATTCGGATCACAAAAAGTCTTCGTTGACTCCGGACTTCACATAGAAATTACAGATCACACAAAGGACAAGTTTATGACCTTATGTAAGTATAAACTTGGTCTAGCAAAAGAACACTTACTAGTTAAGTCCTTATAGCTTATGACTGATATCTCGATATACTTCTTTATCCCTTTGATCATGACTAGCATTTTGTAGTAGTTAAAGATAACTGAGTTTACGTTCAGTCTACTACTATGCATAGCCAATTTCATGATCATACTTAACCAAATTCCGATATGCACTTAATCAAAATACTAAGACATTTTCAAAAACCATAAGATAAGGCAACTTTATCAAACTTCTCATGCCATTGCATGGGAGCTTGTTTCAAGCTATAGAGAGATTTCACTAACTTGTAAACTTTCTTCTCTTGGCCTGGTGGTATAAAACTCTCAGGTTGTTACATATAAATTTCCTCTTCTAAGTCACCATTTAAGAAAGTGGTTTTAACATCCATTTGATGTATAATTAACTTGTGAATAGATGCAAGTGCAATTAAACAACAAATGGATGTAATGCGTGCAACAGGAGCATATGTATCAAAGTAATCAATTCCATGTCTTTGTTTATAACCCTTAGCAACCAATCTGGCTTTCAACTTATCAATGAAACTATCGGCATTCAATTTCTTTTTTAATATCCATTTACATCCTATAGGCTTAGCACCACGAGGTAAATCATATAATATCTAAGTACTGTTAGTAAAAATTGAATTCATCTCATCATTGATGGCCTCTTTCTAGAAAAATACATCTCTAGAACTCATAGCCTCAGAATAGGTTTTAGGATCATCATCAATATGCATAACATACTTAACAGCATTGAGAATTTCATTCTTATTACCCTCTACAAGATATGTTATGAATTCTGGACCATAGTCTTTCTCTATTCTAGTTCTCTTACTTCTTCTAGGTTCAACATCTTCTGTATGAGCTAAAGTATCATCATTGTTGCTTATCTCTTGAGAGTCTAGACTAGGCAACAATAGATCTCCAACAGGTTCATTTTGGGAACTATATCTAGTTAGGTTCTCAAAGGATTCTACATCTTCAGATTCTATAATCTCAAAGGTATCAATGATTAAAAATCTGTAGGTTGTACTATTAAGTGAATAGCCTACAAATGCACATTTATAAGCTCTATTTCCTAACTTTGGTCTTTTAGGATCAGGCTTTCTAACATATGCTAAGCAACCCCACACTTTCAATCTTTTCAAGTTAGGCTTTCTTTTAAACCACAATTCATAAGGAGAAATATTCTTCTTTTTCAAAGGAACTCTATTCAAGATATAACATGCGGACAATATTGCTTCACCCCACAAAGAATTAGGCAAACTAGAACTTATAAGCATAGCATTCACCATTTCTATCAAAGTCCTATTCTTTCTTTCAGCGATACCATTTTGTTGGGGTGTGTAAGGTGCAGTTACTTGATGAACTAAACCATGTTCTTGACAAAACAAAGTGAACTCATTATGGAAGTATTCACCACCACGATCAGATCGTAAAACTTCAATTTTCTCCCCTAGTTATGTCTCTACTTCAACCTTGTAAATCTTAAACTTGTCAAAAACTTCATCCTTAGACTTCATTAAGTAAACATATGCATATCCAGTGCAATCATCAATGAAAGTGACATAATATTTATTTTCACCACGAGTTATATGACTTACTCTTAAGGTCACCAACATCACTATGTATTAATTCAAGCAAAGTAGAGTTTCTAACCACGGATTTAAATGACGTTCTATGTATCTTTGCTTGTGCACATATTTCATGTTTAGAAACATTTTCGAAGCCGCAATCAGAAATCAATCCTAATCTTTTCATGTTTCTAAGTAAACCAAAATTTACATGTCCTAATCTAGCATGTCAAATATCAAAAGAGTCAACGATATAAGCAGAATCATTCTTCATTATATTGAGTTTAATCATCCTATTACAAGAGTATCCTTGTCCAACGAACATTCCGTTCTTGGAAAGTACAAACTTATCCGACTCAAAAGTAACCTTAAATCCAGCCTTGTTAATAAGAACTTCGAAAATAAGATTCTTTATAATATCAGGGACATGTAGTACATTCTTAAGAGTAAGAGTCTTTCCCAAAGTAAATGGGAGTTCAACGGTGCCTTTGCCAACAATTTTGCTGCTTTGGTTGTTTGCTGAAGTGACTTCGGTTCCTTCTTTGATAACAGGCTCGTATGTCTTGTAAAGATTTTTGTCTTTACAGATGTGAATGGTTGCACTAGTGTCGTACCACCATCCACCACTATTATCAACAACAACATTGGCACTTTACACTACGGTGACAAGTTTTCCATTTTCATCCGCCATGTTCGCCTCATTTTTTAAATGTTTCTTTCGTTGACGACAGTCATGAGCATAATGGCCGGGTTTCTTATACCAGAAGCAATCACCCTTCTTTTTATTCTTTTTGTTAGGATTTTTCTTCTTAAACTGAGAATCATTCTTAGGTTTTAATATTTCAACATTGTTAGCCTTAGAGATATTTTCAGTTTGTTGACTATCCTTAATTTGTCGTTTACGAGAGTCCTCTTCGATAGGAAGATGAAGCTGCAAACCTTCAAGGTCATAGTCAGTTTTAGCATGCTTAAGTTTCTTCTTGTAACCATTCCATGAAGGAGGAAGATGGAAGACTATGACTCCAACCATAAAAGAGTCCAAAAGATCAATACCAACATCCTTGAGATGGTTGACAATGAGTAAAAGTTTGCTGACCTGGGCGATAATTGACTTACTGTCAACCATCTTGAATCTATGAAGTTGCATATCAGAAACTTCTTGTTGCTTGCCTCAGAGATCTTGTATTTGTTGTCCAGAGCAGTCCATAATTCCTTTGCTATCGGAATGCTTCGATGGGCATTGTAGACATTTGTATCCAAAGCATTGAGGATGTGGCCACAGGACATGAAATCCTCGTCTTGACGCTTCTTGCATTTGGCCTTCGATTCGTCAGTGTCCTCCGCGGTTGCAGCAGGAATCTCCTTCAAACCATCTTCAAGAATGTGCCACAACTTGATGGTGATGAGGAAGAACTTCACCATCTCTTGCCAATGGGTAAAATTTTCACCATCAAAATATTACAGGCGGTTCAAGGTCTAGTTCATGACTTGTAGAGATTGTGCAGCAATGATTGAAGTTTCACCCTCTATTGTGGGAAATATTTGTCTGAAAATTGTTGGGAATTCGGAGTGGAGAATGAAAGAATCTCTTGTGGCGTTACACCGACTTCAAAGCTCTAGCGATTCTTTCAGACAAATAGTTCGACCCTCCGGATAAATTCTGCGAGTAGACCGGGTCAATGAACTAATGTCGTCAGGATACTAAGAAGTCCTTAAACACCGGCATCAAGTTCGAAGTTCGTACTACCTTGACCCGATCAAGAACACACTATGTAAGAAATCTGATGATGCTTTTGGAAGAAAATGATAGTAGGATGGCTTAGAGATATGATCATTGTTGTATTCAAATGAGACCACATTTCTACTATTTATAGGTTGGCACCACCAAGTGATGCCCTTTCATCACCAAAGAAGTTGCTGGAATAATCTTCAAGGTGACTAATGGGAGAGTCACCATTTTTTGAAAGGCCACGACCGTGGCCCCTTCCGTGCCACGACCGTGACAAATCTCTGTAACTCGAGGCATCTTTTCTTCTTCAGAAGGAAGGCCACGACCGTGGCAAATCTCTGCTTCTCTTTTGCTGTAGATCATGAAATTCTCTTTCTGAAAATATATTATAATACCGAAATGGATAAACGAGTCAAAAGTTATGCTTCTTTGAAATATCCAACAAAGTGTTCCATAAATGTACTGATTTTTTTAAAGTAATTTTTTACACTTTCTCCGGTTTGAAGTCTTGACTTACCTAAATTTATACACGTCGTTAGTCTAAATGTCCTTGAGAAATAGACTGATTTTTCTTGGCGGGCACTTTGCAAAAATGTACAAATTGTCCTATGAATAACAGTTTTGTCATTTGTCTCGAAATAACACTGACTTAACATAGTTTTTTTAGAAATGTAAATTTTTATACCATGTCAGGATTTAAACTATAGAACTTTTTGAATAATTATACTCATTGTACAGCTAGACTAAATATTTTTTTTGCGACTTAACATAGTTGACTACGTCTTGGTAAGGGCAATAGGTAAAACCCCAAAAAAAAGCTTTCGACCCTTATGCCCCTCAGTTGAAGTTGTAATGGAGTTGTAGTTCTGTGCATAAGGGTCATTTCAGGTCCTCTTAGCCGGCAAAATTTTTCGATTCCGCCATCAGGGACCTTAGAGTACAATAAAAACAAATTAGGAGGATTAAAGTTTTAATTTTGAAACAGTAGGGAAAAAAATAGTGATTTAAGCAAACACCAGGGACCTGAGGGCAATTTGCTCATTAATTTAAGATGTCATTTTCATCTATTGTCCAGTGCATCAACTCATTCCAATTTTCTTTATAAAAAGGTTTCAAATATGCCAAGAAAAGGAACAATATAAGAAAAGATTTTGACCCGTTTCATTAAGAATTCCGCAAAGTGGACAAAGGAAATCCCACACTTCCAATCTTCCATTTTTAATCAAGATGTCGCAATTTCTTTTGCAACAAAATTAAGAAAAAAACACTCCACTTTGGTCAAAATCATGTTTGTCCAAATCCTTTTTCTGTGTGAACTCTTAATCGTTCTTAAAGCATTGATTATTTGTCTTTTTGGCTTATGCTTTCTGATCATGCAATTAATTTAATTTTGAGCTGATATTTTTTAATAGTAAAAAGTATTTCTAACCTTATTCGAAGGACCCGAAACTAAAAAGATCTAATCAAGTATCTAAGTGTTCATCGATAAAAGTACAAGCAGTCGCAATGAAAAATGTTACAAGTGATAAGAAAAGAACACGTATTGGGTCAACATTTTGGTACTTATCCGGATGCCTGGACCTTTTATTTAATGGCAGACCATTACATTATATGTGGGCCGAAACATGAAGGCGGACTTTAATTTTTCAATTATTGAGTGAGCCCCTTGCATTGCAAATGCACTTACGTCACACGTTATTCCTTCACACCTCTCTCAAATAAAAGAACAAAAACACAGCGTTCACACTAACCCACGTTCTTTCTTCCATCGGTAGTGTTCAGGTGATAAATCCAAGAATAAGTATAAGAGTAAATAAATAATTTTAAACATTTTCTATCGAGAATATAGCGATATTAGTTTGTCTTCTATAAAAAAGGAACAAGCATTAAAAAAATTTACCAACTACATATTTTGATTTTAATTCAATAAAATATATTTGATTAAAACTAGAATAATCCCAAAAAATAGAAGTAGGATAATTTCGTGTTTGATATTTAAAGAGATAAATATCCAACCTATCAAAGGGTTAAAATAAAAAATATCAATTATTGAAATATACCACTTAATGAAAGTATGTTTCAAAGTAAAAAATTGAGAAAATTTCACCTTAGTTTTACATCTTTTTGATCAAGTGCGATCAGGGGCGGAGTCAGAAAATTTGGAGAGTGGAGGCAATATAATTTTTTTCAAAAAGTTCAACGTATGTAATTACAATATTTATAAATTTTTTTTAGTTGATTGCTTTATTATTTATGGTAGTATAATTAGACTAATTAAGATCTTATAATATATATTAAAAGATTAAAGAATGCCTAAATTTTTTAAGATTTGGTTTCAATTTTTAGGTTGATTAATTTTTAGTGAGATCAATTTCTAATTTTAGTGGGGACATATATTAAAAAATATACCTAGTTATAAAAAAAACGAAGTGGGGCAATTGCCTCCATAATACCCCACGTCCCTCCGCCCCTGAGTGCGATAGAGGTTTCACAAATACAATATAATTTTTTTGTAACTAGGCTTACAAATTAAATAAACCTATGCAAAAAATCGAAACACTTGTGATGGAATCTATGAGATATTTAGGCTCCCTTCCATATGTAACCTTAGCTTAGTAAATAGATTGCAAAATCAAGTCCCATGTTGAATTTGCAAGAATTTTAAGCTAGGTACTCTAGCTAGCAATTGGAATAATATCTATTTTTTCCTTTTTTTGAAGGGGGGAATAATATCTATCATCTAGAATATAAAACACTGTAACGGCCGCAACACACGCGGCTGTTAGCTGCTGGGCCGATGACGTACCCCATGATGTAATGATCGACCAGCCCGGTGCCTACAAATATCATTCTAAAATCCATTTCCCAAAAAAAAAGACTTGTGAAAAAGAAAAACTAAAATTAGGAAAAAGAGCCCAGAAGGAGGAGGAGGAGAAGAAGAAGAAGGAGAATGGCGCTTCAAGTCCATTGTCATAGGTACTCCCAGCCATCAAGGGCAATTCTGATATTCTGCAGGTAATGAACTTATTCAATCAATCAAACCCTTTCATCATTTTGTACCGTTTTTGATCCGTCTCAATTTCGATCACGATATTTAATTCGAAAGAAGTTCGCTCTACTGCTGGTATATAAATTAGTCTGCTTTTAAATGCATCTGACAGATCAAATAATGGGATAGACTTCGAGGAGGTCACGGTTGACCTTGGCAAAGGGGAGCATAAATCTCCGGAATTCAAAGGTATGTCTACCCGTAACTTTAATTGAAAATGTATAATATATCTACCAATTAGTTATATATCAGACTCTTGATGAGCTTTCGTTTGGGTTCATAATTTCAGAGATTAATCCCATGGGACAAGTGCCGGCTATTGTTCATGGAAGCTTCAAGCTCTTCGAGAGGTATTGTAGTTTTTTCTGTTTACTTCTCTTAATTTTCTTAACCCATCTACAGTTGATGTTCTTATCTGAGGCCTAAGGTGCTTCTGTATATATTCACCGGTGCTCTTTTCCCCGTGCCATTGGGTTTTGCCATGACGGATTTTTAACGAGACTCACGACTGCCTTTTTACTTTGCTTCTAATCGCAGTAATGCAATTCTTGTGTATCTGGCTAGTGCATTTCCTGGAGTTGCTGATCATTGGTAAGTATCCTAAAATCACTCCTCAGGGTCACTTTATTATCCTCACACGACTCTCGTCGGAAAATCAACTTATTCATTACCATATAGTTCTAAGCTAGATGTGGAGATTCTAACGAGTTATCAGAGCAAATTGATCTTGTTTCTTGCTATTACTCGTATGACTACCCTGTAAAATGTATACTATTATTCCTTGAATGAGAATCACACGGGGTTTCAACAACCAGTAGCTTATTGATAACTTGCAAGTTGAAACCATTATTGCAGTTCAACAGCTAAGTTGATTATTTGGTGGTTTGTGTGAAAGGTACCCGGCTGATCTTCAGAAGAGAGCGCAGGTCCATATGCTGTTAGATTGGAACCACACCAATTTGAGACAGGGAGCTGGTGAGTTATTATTATCCACAACTAGTACTTGCCGACACTTCTTTTAACTTTTTTTTTTATTCTTCATCCAACTCATTTTAGGCAAATGACATCCGTGGTCACTAAACAATAAGAATTTCAAGTAATAATCATTGATTTTTATTCATTTATGGCCATTCGTTTATATTAAGATAGCTCAATTGGTCCTACAAACTACTCTCTAGCTAAATTGGTCAGATTGCTGATATCAAACAATGTTATAAGTACGTACTGATTGCTTCTTGGTCTTTTCATCTTCAGTTGGATACCTCCTAAATACTGCATTCGGTCCCCTATTCGGCCTACCACCGAACCCACAAGCGGCTGCCGAAGGAGAGAAGCTTCTAACGAAGTCACTGTCAACAATAGAGTCTCTTTGGCTTAAGGATGACGGTAAATTCCTCCTTGGAGCAGATCAACCATCCATTGCTGACATTAGACTGGTTTGCGAAATTACGCAACTAGAGGTACGTCGTTGAATTTTCCGGACTTCACGTTGACACCGTAGTTTCGTACCCTTTCGGTTTAGTGTCTAATGTATCAAGAAGTCATCAAATTGGTCAATCAGGTTTAAATATTTATTACTAATTACCTTGCAGAATTATGTCCCTTCTGTGATCATTGATACACTGATACATTGTTGAGATTACTATCTTGTTAGTTGAAAATCTGCTATTTTAACATGATACCGTAATGGGTTGATCTCGTTGCCCATTGTTACTCGCATGACTTCCAGTAGTATGGCATGTTGGCTAAGTCAAAGTTTCAGAACAAATTTCGGCATGATTGTCTTCGATTGAATGGTCATTTTAAAATTATCACAATGTTAGTTGCAAGAATGGTATACTTGTTTATAACTATAGAAAACTCTCCTACCAAATGTCATAAGACTTTGGGTCGGAGATGGAAATTTTAACATCCATACTCGAGCCACTTCGCTCCGGTTATAATATAGAACTGAATATGCTGATTGTTGGATGGTGAATTTAGGCTTTGGATGAGAAGGATCGCGATCGTCTGCTGGGCCCGCACAAGAAAGTTCAGCAGTGGATAGAGAACACGAGAGATGCAACGAACCCTCATTTTGATGAACTGCACGAAGCACTGATATCTGAGCTCAAAGTGGCAGTGAAGAAGATCCAATCTGCGTGAGAAGTGATGGGATTTAGCTGTATTTGAGTCGTGTGTACTAACTTAAATAAAGTCGTCGGTGTTATTTCGCGTGGTAAGAACGAGGGATAGATTCCCCAATATGGTCAGTTTAGTACTCAACCAACCATGTTGTTTGGTCCATCTAGAATTTATATACCATGTTGTGTGTAAATGTCGTACGAGAGATTATTGTTGTTATGGTGAAACTATTTCTGATTTTAAATCATCAGGTGAAACTATTGCAAACGTATTACCGCACTAGTTATCTACAATTTTGGATTGGGTCCTTCCGAACAAATCATCCGGAGTAAGTCTTAACTGTCAATTCTGTCCTAAAAATATGTTTAAGGTAAAAAATTTGAAGATCCTAAAGTTTTTAATACGGTGTACTAAAGGTTTGATTTTTAGGAAATTAGTCGTTGAATTTTGGGTTAATTTCTCTGACCAATTTGTGTCTCACATTAGAGATTATTAAAATACCTTTATCTCATATTAAAATTCTAAAATTATAACCCGAAGTGAAAAATAACTTAAACCATAGTTAAAAACTCTAAACCTCTATCAAAATCTGTTGCAAAACACAAAAAACCGTTCACAACTTCATTTATTTTAATTTTCCAATTTCAATTTAAAACAATATAGCACAAGACGAGCTCACAATTTACGCAATCGGTGCATTCTGTCCTATAGCTTTAGACAAGTTCACCATAGACTTTTTTTTAGTTCAAGTTGGATGTATAAATTAAATTGCTAGGACATCAAATCACATCATTAAATTGCTGTGCATAATTAAACTGCTAGGACATTCTGTCCTATATCACTAGATTCCTTCTTGCACCTCGCAATCGCTTGCTCGTTAGGAAATGAAATTTGATAAGCGAATAAATCAAAAACTAATCATATGTAATTAAATCGGTACTTTTCATTGTCGAATTTCCATTGATGTTTGACTTGGCCATTGACGACCTCTTTGATTTGCCTTATCATTTACGTTATCACTAGTTACAATAGTTAAAGTTCTTGTCTTAAAGAGGAGGGTGTTATATTTGGGATTTAGGGTTCTTTAATTGAGATTTAGGGTTTTTTTTTCTTTTGATGGCGCGGTTTTTTTTATTGCGGGTGAAGTTTTTTACGATTTGGAGATTTAATGTGTGGTAAGTATATTTTAATAATCTCGTATTGTAATCTGAGACATAAATTGGTTAGAAGACCAACTAGTTCAATTACTTAAAATTCAAAGACTAATTTACTAAGGGCTGGACATCTTAGTACAATATATTAAATCTTAGGAATTTCCAAATTTTTTTCCAATATGTTTATCCACAAATCAAAACCAATCTAAAATTGTTAGTACAATATGTTTATACTTTATCAATCTCATCAATGCAACTAATTTTTTTAATATAAAATTATTAATTTAAAAAAAGCGAGCTTTGGCCAACCTGGGTCGGTTGGTGGATCCCGTGTCCATTCTATCACATTTTGGATTTCACATCTGCGCCACTTACCATGAAACAGGTTAACTCGGATGGAGCTACGAATGCACTTATATGATATGAATCTAAGGAGCACTCGTATGTTGATTTCAAGTTCTAATTTTATTAAGTTTGAGAGCATGCATAAAGTGTTTTAAGTCATAATTTTTTGGGCCAATTTTAAGCTTATTTGAGGAAGTTTGACTTAAGTAATTTAGTTGAAGTTCATTATTCAAGAGGCACAAAATTCATATCGGATTGGAGCATTAATGTATACCTTAGAAGAAAATTTCAGCAGCAAAGATTTAGGAAATTATTTAATTAGGATTTTATTTAGGAAGTTTATGTCTTGTCATTAGATTTGTTTAGGATTCTTAGTTCTAGCAACTTTAGATCTATTTAGGAAGTGTATCACGTTTTTGAACATTCCTAGTAGGGTTAGAGTTATTTTTCTTATTAGTTTCCCTTTCCAAACATAGTTTTGACATAGCTAAAAGTTTTATTTAATTATGAATCTCTTTATAACTTTCTGCTTACTTATAGAGGCATTATCAATGAGAATAACAAGAATAATTTTGATACAACAGCGTGGGCAATGCGATTCTTCGAAACTATTCGAACACAGCGGAGTAATTCCATCGCGTTCGCTCTCGACTTGTCAAGCGGATCTACATCACCATTTGTGGCATCTTCATCAAATCAAGATTTATGTTTTCCTATAGCAGCGGGTTGAGGTTCTTCATACCGAAGTTCTTGCAGATGCATAAACAGCAGGTCTAGATTTTTATTAATCTGAACGTAGAAGATCTACCTCTGCGTAGATCCGTAACGAGATTCACATCGGTTGGTATCAGAGCGTAGGCTCTAGTTCATATTTATCCATCCTTTAATTTTTTTTAATATCTTTATAGTATTCAGATTAGAGAGTTTGTAGTTAATGTTTTCCAGTTGTAGAAGAAAACAGAAAAAAAATCTGAAAAAAAGAAAGAAAAGAAGTTAGACTAGAAAAGAAGAAGAAAGAAAGTTCGAAAAAAAGAGAAGAAGAGTGTTTCTCTATAAAAAAAAGTCGTGTAACTATACAAGGAGAGATTTTGAAGCTGATTTGTAAATACTTTATCCAAAGATTATAGAGGCCATGATGAGTGAGATGAAGCATATAATGAGAACAAAAATCAAAAAACTCAAAGAAAAGATGGACCAGATAGTGTGCAAATAAGAGCAGGTACATGACGTTCCTAATTTGTTTAAGGAAAAATGAATACAACAAAGGAAGATTAGAGAAAACACCATTCACACTATTGAGGATAATATATGTAGTTCTGAAAATTCTTGGAAGAAACATCTGATGAGGTTATTGAAGAGGTTTACATGGGAGGAATTTAGTAAATATTCTATTGACTTGTTCGATAGAGATTATTTTGATGATCATACAGTATCACTACTTTATTTGAGAAATTTATTTTACGAGTCAGAAGTGATGGATGTTGTTCACATGAAGAAGTGATGGATGTTGTTCACATGAAGAAGTACATAATTCAAATTAAAGGTGAATATGAAGAACTTGTTGTTGCTGTTGACATGAAAAAGGTTCAGCCCAAAACTTACATGACTACAAATTTTCATGTTGAACATGTTGAGCATATTGATTTCTTGGGAGTTTACAAATTTGATTATGTTGGAAGTTCATCGTTGATCAACTTGTGGAATGGTTTGAGGTTTAAGGAAAGGCTTGTGTGAATAAGTAAGCTTTTGGCTTTTGAATTGGAGATGACTTCATATTATTTATGCTTAAAGTATTTGTTCTGTTGGAACGGATGATATCAAGTGCAGCCACAACGTTTAAAGAATCAATTTTTTTCAGCATGGTTGTGAATTGGGAAAAGCGTGACGTGTGCAAGGATTTGAGAAAAAATACATTTCAAGAAGAGAAAAATGATATGAATCTGAGCAGCACTTATATGTTAATTTCAAGTGCCAATCTGACTAAGTTTGAGAGCATACGCAAAGCATTTCAAGTCGTAACTTCGTGGGCTGATTTTCAAGCTTATTTGAGAAAGTTGGACTTACTTAAGTAATTTTATTGAAGTTCTTCATCAAATCAAGGTTCTTCCTACAAGAAGGGGTCGAGGTTATTCATACCGAGGTTCTTGCAGAGGCATAAATAGCGGGTCGAGATTTCCATCAATTTGAACGTAAAAAGATCTGCGTGGATCAATAACGGGGTCACATCATTATACGTTGGTTAAGAATTTTGAAACACAAAATAGTTGTTGTGTTAGGAAATCTCTCAAGAAACAACAATGCATATAAAAACACAAACACAAGAAATTACATGGTTCGGCGTAATGCTTACGTCCACGGAGAGAGTATTTTATTGATGCGTAACTAGCCACAAAGCCAAACATAAATTAGGGTGACATGTCTTTATATATTAGAAAAATCCACAAAACCTATCTAGGTCATCCTAAAATCCAAAACAGTATTTGAGTCTAAACAAAAAATCTGCCGCAGCACCACCCAACAGGTGCTACACCCCTAGCGGGCGCTAGCCCTCTGCTTCTATAACAGGGTCATAGCGCCTACTAGGTCTCTAGCGGTCGCTAGGCCCACTAATTTTGTACCACAACTCCAATAAACTCTACCTTAGTATGAAATCATCCCTTGGAAGAACCATGAACCTCCACCCAGACTTTAACAACCTCCACCTTGATGAAATATCATTCCTTAAAGAAGCATGAAGTCATACAAAATTAAACTGACTCCACCTTGGATCATAGATACTCTATTATCAATAAGAGCATTTATACTTTTATCTACTTTTGTTCAATCACTTGGCGACATTCCCCAAACATAAGCAACTCTCGAGCTTGCTAGGTGTATTCCCTCCATCCTCCATTGAACTCCAACATGCAAGTTCACTTGCTGAAGCAACTTTGTGATCAATAGAGACTCCTCTATTTCCCCTTTAACCTTTATACATCGCAACCTCAAACTGCTTCCTTTTTGGACCTTGTTCCTTTTGCCTCGAACCAATGCTACAAGCCAAAGCATACATTGGACAACCTTTTCTTCCACCAAGTAGAACCCTTGACATGTCGTGAACTTTTTCGCTCGCCCTTGAGTGAGATATAACCTGATTCATCTGTGGTGTTACCAACGGATTTTTATTGCTAATACAAACTACCTAACACCTTTACTTTGCACGTGCCTTTGGACAACCATAGTGTGGCATTGCTAACCTTTTCTCTGCGAATTTCCATTCCAGGAACCCTCTTTGTTGCACTCCACCTAAAATATGCCCCCACTAACCTGTAGAGTGTTCCCAACATCCCTTTCATCCTTCATTACCACCATAGCATTTTTCTCCACCTCAACCTTTAACCTTATAGCCATACCCAAAATAATCCAATATTCCTAATGAAATAAAATTTCTTTATACCTTTGAAACATGTCTAACCCCACACAAATTTCTCACAACATCATCCCACATCTTAATTTGTATATCACATATGCCATCAATTCTACAAGTAGAACCATCACTCATAGTCACCATACCTGAATTACTAAACTTATAGGTGTCGAAACAATCCCTATTAGGCATCATGTGAAAAGAGCATGCACTATTCAAAATTTAGAAATCAACAGAATGCTTATGACTTGATAAGACAAAAAGACAGGCATCATCTGAACTGTCCGAATATGAGACCATTTTTATGGAACCAATCTGTCACGATCCTTAGTTCTTCTTGGACAATCTTTCTTCATGTGCCCCTTTTTTCCACACTTGAAGCAATTTTTTTTAACATTCTTGACCCCGACATGGATCCTTTTCAATCATTTCCTTCTCTACGATTATGGCTTTTCCTCACAACCAGTCCTTCTCCTCATTCATCGCCGGCCTTCTTCTTTTGATGAAACCCTAGCAGAGCACTAATGATATCCTCCAAAACCAAGGACTTTTTGCCCCAAGTTAGAGTTGTAACCAAACTCTCGTAGGAACGTGGTAAGAAATTCTTTAGCAACAATGCCTTGTATTCATCCTCAAACTTGACATCGTCCCTAATCAAATCTCTCACAAGTTGATTGAAACATTGATATGTTGGCTCAAATCTAAACTATCCATCATCTTAAGCTCGTACAATATTTGTTTAAGATAAACCTTGTTCGATAGAGACTTTGACATATACTTATGCTCTAATTTCTTTCAAACCTCAGCTCGTGACTCCTCGTCCATGACGTGATCCATCACATCATCCGCTAAGTACAAGCGAATTGTCATCACTGACTTGGCCTCAAACTCTTTTCACTTTTGCTTTTCCATCTTCTCAGGCTTCTTCCCCGATACTGCGGTAACCATCTCTTGTTGCAATAGTAGATCTTGGACATGCCTTTGCTAAAACTCAAGATTCGATGATCCATTGAACTTCGCGCTATGATCTGCCATCCTTAAACCAAGCTCTCAAACCTTTTGATAGGAAATTCCCAAGGAAACAACAACGCACACAAGAGAACACGAACACAAGAGATTACGTGATTTGACTTAATGCCTACGTCCACGGAGAGGAGTATTATATTGATGAGTAACTAGCCACAAAGCTATACATAAGCTAGGAGTAACATATTTTTATATATTAAACAAATCCTTGCACACCACAACATCTATCTATGTCATCTTAGGAATCCACAACAATATCTGAGTCTAAATAGGAAATCTGCAGCAGTACACCTTAGCGGGCGCTAGCCCTCAACTTCTGCAACATGGTTCTAGCGTCCATTGTATCCACTAATCTAGATAATAAAAGAAAAGAAAAGAAAAGGTTGATGCTCATTTTTTTCCTTTTGTTTATACCATTTAATATTCGGACTCGCTGTGTCCACTAATTTAGATACATGTCATGTGAGATTTTTGAAAATAGATAAAAAATTTCTAACAAATTTTTAAAAATGCTTCATTTCTAATAACTCAAATTTAATACCTTGTTAAGGTATAACAAAATGTGTTTCAAAAAGGTATAACAAAACGGTGGCTATTTTGTTTCTAGAGATGTGAATCGTGTTGCTTGGCTGTTTGCTTCCAGCTTTCATGAATGTGCATTCGTAAATATTTTTCTGACAAGACAACTGGAATAATTAGTTAACTAACATAAAGTTGTTCATATATTTTTTTAGGAGGTCCATATTTATTAATAGGTATCAAGTTCTAGTATTTAAAATGTTTATGTGCTAACATTTGGTAAATAAACCTCTGTAATAAAATTGATGATGTTCAAATTAATTTATGTGAATCAATTAAATAAATATAAACATACTTGATATTTAAAAAAATTTAGAATATTGAAAATCTTCTTTAAAGAAAAGCATTTTGAGTGGATTGTAATGTAGCATGGGGCATCGTGCCCCATGATGGGAATAGACACCACCATTGAGACGCAAAGGCAAACGATAATGAAAAATCCAAATTGCGCTTAGGTCATTGGTGTTTAACCAAACACCTAGTTCAGTCTTAATTATTTGCAATAATATACTTCCGTCCTCGTAGTTTACTAAAATATAATTTTGGGAAAAGTCTACTTTAGTACCCTGTGGTATCGACCAAAATCACTTTAGTACCCTGTGGTAAAAAACCGATCAATCGAGTCATACTTATTCCAATTAACATCAAAAAGGGCCTCGGGCAGCTGCCCGGAGCTGCCCGAACCTACCTGAGCGCTGCCCGGGCCACGTGGCCAGCCATGTCACCAATTTTGATGACGTGGCGCCACGTCACCAATTCTCCTCCTCCTCCGATTTTCCTCCTCCCCTCCTCCTCCTCCTCCTCCGCGTTCCTCCTCCTCCTCCTCCTCCTCCTCCCCTCCTCCTCCTCCTCCTCCTCCCCGTGTCCTCCTCCTCCTCCTCCTCCGCGTCCTCCGCGTCCTCCTCCTCCCCGCGTCCTCCTCCTCCCCGCGTCCCCCTCCTCCTCCGTGTCCTCCTCCTCCTCCTCTTCCTCCGCGTCCTCCTCCTCCGCGTCCCCCTCCTCCTCCTCTCCTCCTCCTCCCCGCGTCCCCCTCCTCCTCCGCGTCCTCCTCCTCCTCCTCCTCTCCTCCTCCTCCCCGCATCTCCCTCCTCCTCTCCTCCTCCTCCCCGCGTCCCCCTCCTCCTCCGCGTCCTCCTCCTCTCCTCCTCCTCCCCGCGTCCTCCTCCCCCTCCTCCTCTCCTCCTCCTCCCCGCGTCCTCCTCCCCCTCCTCCTCTCCTCCTCCTCCCCGCGTCCTCCTCCTCCTCCTCTCCTCCTCCTCCCCGCGTCCCCCTCCTCCTCCTCCTGGTGACGTGGCGCCACGTCATCAAAAATTGGTGACGTGGCTGGCCACGTGGCCCGGGCAACGCTTGGGTAGGTTCGGGCAGATCCGGGCAGCTACCCGAGGCCCTTTTTGATGTTAATTGGAATAAGTATGACTCGATTGATCGATTTTTTACCACAGGGTACTAAAGTAATTTTGGTCGATACCACAGGGTACGAAAGTGGACTTTTCCCTATAATTTTTTAAGTCCCTCACTGACGTCAAGTCAACATAAATTTTTAATGAACATTTACCCTTCCAATAAAATTTAAAAAATACAAATAATCTTCATCTTCTCCGACCAACAACACCGCCACCGTGGAGTACGTTCGCCGACCCTACCCTACCCCCAGCCCTATCTCCGGGCCCCACGTAAGCTCCTTCCTCGTTGTCTTATTAGAACGCCCTCAACTTCTCTGAAAAATCAAAAATAGCCAACAAAAAATTTCCAAACAAGAAAAGAAAATTAGGAAGGAAGAAGAAGAACCGTCGCTTCCATTAACCCACAATGGATTTTTAGCGTGCTGGAAGATTTTGAATTCTCTCATGCCTCGTAATCTACTGGGTTTCTTGAGTTCTTGCAAGATTTCGATCTGGATTTTAGGTTTTTGGATTTTGGTTTTCCTGGAAGAGCTTGGGTTGACTTTGATTTAGTTTTTCTTGATTTTGATTTCTTGAAGGAGCTTCATTTGATGCTTGAGAATCTAGTACTTGATTTCGGTACTCTTCTAAGAAAAATAACAAAAAATTTAAAACCACCCCTCTAAACAAAGCAACCACCACCCTAGACTAGCTAGCGTGCAGTTGAACTTGGAGTTTGTTTGAATCCAGAAAGTACTTTCACGAACACAAACCCCAAGAAACAAGTAGTGCCTGAATCTCAAAACCCATCGAACCACGAAAATTGAAGGCAAAATAAAGAAGACCCAGATCCAAAGACGCCACGGCAAGCACAAGCAGTAAACAACCCGAGTGTCAGTTACTAACCAGATGATAAATTAGAAAAGAGAAAGTAAAACACTAGAAGGGAGACCATATTAAGATCTGGACTTCAAGATCTGGACCACATGTAAGATTTTGGTTGATCAGATAAATTTTGTTTGCCGAAGAAGACGACCGGAGATGCTTGCGTCGCCGGAGACAATGAGGAAGAAGCCGTAGAAGATGAGATGGAGGAGAGAGGAATTGTTCTATTTTTTAATTTTTGAGAAGGTATAAATGTCCTATAATATAATTAGGTTGACTGCTGATATCAACAATAAGTTCGATAAAAATGTGAGAGGTTATTTTTTCAAATTGGGAGAGGTTATTTTTTCAAATTGGGAGGACGAATATATGTTATTAAAAATAGTAAAAATTAACATGGTATTTTGTTAAACACGAGGGGCCTAATGATAATTTGCCCTAATGAAAAAATAATCCAAGGGAATGTTGTAACTCGTAGGCGAAGACTAGTTTCTGAATTAGGATCAAGATGTTGAGTAAATCTTACTATAATAAAGAAAACATCTTTTTAGGCGGTTTGGTCCAACACGGTAGAAATGTCAAAACTATCCTTTTTATTATCAAAGTTACACAACAAAACCACCACGTGTATACAAGGGGAAGGATGAGTCCCTGAGCGTAAATACAAGGGGAAGGGAAGCCTCGGGGTCCTTCAAGACGGTGCGAAGAGACAGAGACAGAAAACCCACCATGTAGCCTTTCTCATTGTCCGCGTCACTCAACCACATCACCTTGCTGCCCATCAATTTCTTTTAAGCTTATCTCTATCCAGAGCGAACAAATTGGAAGATATATATATACAAGGAAAATGATAGCAGTGTACCTATAGAGTCCCAGGGGATTCCAGGGAGTGATAGTCGGCGGCAACAGAGGCGCGGGGCTGCATGTGCATTAGATCCTCCTCGTTGTCAGCGTCGAGAATCGGCTCTCCAGCACCGACCATAGTAATGGGTCCACGTGGGCCTGTCTGGCTGCCAGGCGGGTCTAGGCTGGGTCGTAGCAGTCACTGAGGAGGAGGAGAAAGCTTAGGTCTTTCGGTCGTTGAGGGATCTGGGTCCCCCAGATCCGATCCCCAGATCGAAGTCGAATTATCCTCCTCCCTTCCCGTGGTTAGAGTTCATCTTTTTTTTCTTCTTTTCCTTTTCTCTTTTTGGTTTTTCTCTTTTGTAATTAGCACAGAATATATGAGGAAGAGGAACCACGACATAAGCGCGAGGCGAATGGACTTTATTTTGGTTTCGTGGCTCTGTGTTCTTTTTGTTGTTGGGGTCAAATAAAGTTGATGGGAGTGAGACCGCGTCGTGGCACCATATTTCCTCTTTTTTCCATTTAGTTTCTGATATTGCAAGAAATTTGAATCTTGGATTGTCGGTGTTTTAAGCCATCCATTATGTTAAGATGAAATGAACTATGATTAACCATATTGAGAGTTGTCGCTCGACTTTGATTTACAAATAAATTATAATGAATAACCAACGGCTGCACTTGACGAGGATTACAGCAAAGTAAGATATGGAAAGAAGGAGAGAGGTGAGAGAAGGAAGTATAAGAAGAAGAAGGGGGACAGGGCTGTTTTGAAAAGTTATAAAAATTTATGGGATTGAAAATGATATTTAATTTGTGCCAACTCAGCATACCAACCTGTTAAACATGGTCAACGTTGGGTGTCAAATCAGCCATAAAACAACGTTGTTTCTAGGTTCGATGATGCAAAAAAAAAAGTGAAACTACATGTACCAAAAATATCGTTTCCAGACCTCAGGATCACATTGCAAAATCTGCGAAATCACAGGCATTAAAAAGGAAGTTTTTCCAAAAAAAAATCTCTCTCTCACTCGCTAGTGGGTTTAGGGTTTTCCAGTTGGGGCCGCCTCTTCGATTCTCTTACGTCTTCTCTGCCAACTCCAAACATGGTGAACTCCCTTTCTTGCCGTCCCATTCCTTTCTATGATGGTGTTAAATTATATTATTATTATAGGTGACCAAATCCTTATAATTTGAGATTGTACAATCGAAATGGAATAATTGATGTAATGTTGTGAATAACTCACTGATTAGGGTTTTTTATGCTTATTGGATGACGATCTATGTTGTGATCTACGCGTTCTAGGTTTTGCAAAATGATATCGATCTGTTGAACCCACCTAGTTGCATTATGACGTCAACACAGGAGGCTGCTCCTAGCAGGCCTACAAATTGTCCACTAGATAACTCAGTTAAATCGTTAGGTGGTTTGGTGTCACACCGTGGAATTGTTAAAACTATAATTTCAGTTAAATCATGATGTTGTTGGCCTGGTCGAGGAGGAAAATGAGAACGGCGTCATCAAGGGATGGGCAAATCCTGGCGGACATGACGGGGAGGAAGAAGGAGAAATATTCCAACGCAGCAGAGGGGATAGTTGGCGTGGGATCGGAGCCATATGTCGATGCAGTCCACGTAGAAGGGGTGGGAGCAACCCGAGAGAGTCCTCACATAGTCATTCTCTTCGAACTCTAGCAAGCAAATGGCGCAGTCTCACAAAACGGCGTCGTCCAACTGTGGATTGTAGAGGGAGAGAGGGATTATCTTGATGCCAGAGTGATAGAGCCCATAGGGGGAGTACACGTGGAAGCCATTGGCCACGTCGGGGGAGGAACAGTTAAACGGGAGGGGAGGCGAGTCCAAGTTGGAGAACGTGGTGGAGTAGGACGGAAGCTGAAAACTGCGAGGCAGAACCGACGGGTGAGGATGAAGAGGTGGTGGGAGTTGGTGACCAGTAGGAAAGCCGCAGCCACAATGAGAACCATGACGATGAGCGACGAGCTGAAGTTGAAGTCTGAGACGCTGACGTTGCTTGACGACGGAGCAGACTGACTGGCAGATGATGATGGCGTTGTCGGCGTGGTCGTGAACTTGGGTCTTGCGGATAGAGACGGTGATGGGGCCCTCAAAGGAGACGTAGAAGGAGAAGGGAAGTGAGCTCCAGCCAGCATACATATATATTTTCTCTTTTCGCCTATTTAAATCGATGCATTGATCCTTAGTAGGAATTCCGCGGGTAAGAGAATATTCATCCATAAAATGCCATTGAACCTACCGAAGAATCTTGAGATGCCGTATAAGATGATACACAAGAAGTTTCTCGTATGTATGTGTTTGCATTCATGATCAACAAAGCACAAGGACAAACAAATGAAAACACGGTATTTATCTGCCTCAATATGTCTTCAGTCATGGGCAATTGTACGTTGTCCTTTCAAGAGGTGTTTCAAGCAAAAATACTAAAGTGTTAATCAAGAGATGTGATATTGCTGATAAAGTTAGAATATTTACAAAAAATGTAGTGTACAAAGAAGTTCTTATGGCGTCTTAGGTATATAAAAAAATATAGTATAATTAAATATGTAAGAGAACATTTTATTCATGTACAGTTTAAAAAAATAATCAAACAATATTTTTTACGGATTTTAAAACAGAACGGTATTCGTATCACGTTTGTTTCTTTACTAGTATTTATAAAAATAACGGGGCAATTATTTCTGTGCTTTTCCGTATCGGTGGCCGACACCATAATTCCAACTCATGTCTTTATATGAACTATTTATAAATCTTATCGCATTACTGAGTCGTCCTTTTGGGGTTTTTTTTCTTTATGGTGTTACTATTCACCATTTTTTGTGAAAAAAGCGTCCGAAATGAAAGTATTGCGGGGACGGTGTCCACGTGGCACGGACGCCGGAAAAAGTCGGATCTTGGACCAAGATCCGACTTTTTTTGTCGGATGATCAAGATCCGACTTTTTTTGTCGGATGACCAAGATCCGACTTTTTTAGTCGGATGATATATCCGACTAAAAAAGTCGGATCTTGGTCCAAGATCCGACCGTTTTTCTCGGATGATATATCCGACTAAAAAAGTCGGATCTTGGTCGATAGGCCATATATCCGAAATCTGAATAGGAGATTTCGGATATGACCAAGATCCGACATTTTTTGTCGAATTTACATATTGGTCCAAGATCCGACTTTTTTTGTCGGATCTTGGTCCGGTATAACAAGATCCAACAAAAAAAGTCGGATTTCGGTCCATATAAACACCAAAATCCGACTTTTTCCGTCGCTCAGACTCCCGTCCCCGATATCGCCGCTCCCCGCTCCCGCTCCCGCTCTCCCCGCCCCCGCCCCCGCTCCCGCTCTCCCCGCCCCCCGCCCCCGCCCCCCGCCCCCGCTCCCCGCCCCCGTCCCCGCTCCCCGCTCCCCGCCCACCGCTCCCCGCCCCCGCCCCCGCTCTCGCCCCCGCTCCCGCTCTCCCCGCCCCCGCTCCCCGCCCCCGCCCCCGCTCCCGCCCCCCGCCCCCGCTCCCCGCGCCCCGCCCCCCGCCCCCCGCTCCCTGCCCCCGCCCCCGCCCCCCGCTTCCGCTCCCCGCTCGCCGGCTCGCCCGCCTCTCGGTCCGGCCCCCGACGTCGTATTAGGTAAATTTTTTTAATTAGTTAATTTTTTAATTAGTTAATTGTGAATGTTAGTTAATTGGTTAATTGTGAATGTTAGTTAATTGGTTAATTGTTGATATTTTTTATTTTTGAGGGATGTTAATTGTTGATGTTGGTTAATTGTAATTTGTAGATAATTGGTTAAAAAAATTTGGTCCGAATGGTGCGACCAAAATTTTGGTCTGACCGGTCTGGCCAAAAAATTGATCAGACCAAATTGACCGAAAAATGGTCCGACCGGTTTGACCAAAAAATGGTCCGACCGGTTTGACCGAAAGATGGTCCGACCGGTTTGACCGAAAGATGGTCCGGCCGGCCAGTTTGACCAAAATAAGGTCCGAGTGGTGTGACCGTTAAACAATGTGACCGTAATATGGTCTGTAATAACGCTATTTTAATTAATTTTTTGATTAATGTTCTAATTGTTCAATGTTTAACATTGTTGGATTTGCTAAGTTTGTTAATATATTGGTATATAATGTTCTAATATGTCTATTGTGTTGTTTAGATATGGATGCTCAGCCATACGGGCATCTTCTAGGGAATGGAGGACCCTTAGATACGTCGGTATTAGTGCACCAGGATGTGCACCGTTCTCAGGACGTGTGGAACCGTGAGGTTCGTGAAGGGATTAACGATAATCAGGACACATTGTTGAAGATACACCGACGGAAATGGACGGTGTCTCATGTGCAGAACGAGGCCTTTATAGCCTATATGAAGGAGGCAGGTTTCTGGGATGTTTGGTGTATTGGCTGGGTCGTTCTCGAAACAGCATTTGTTACAGCCTTGGTGGAGCGGTGGCGGCCCGAGACCCATACGTTCCATATGCATGTGGGTGAGATGACAGTTACTCTTCAGGACATTGCTGTGTTGTTCGGGCTTCCTATCGATGGTCACCCAGTAACAGGGTTGCAGACACCTCCTGATTGGCACGAGTTCTGCGTACGCCTATTTGGCAGTAACCCGGCAGATACCCCTGGAATGGTTTGGAAAAACCAAATTGCCCTTAAATGGTTCGAGGACCATTTTGACCCTGCTACTATCCCAATTGATGCTGGTGATGAGGTCGTAAAACGATATGTTCGAGCGAACATATTGCGACTTATCGGATGCATTCTTTTTCCCGAGTCTAGTGATGCCAGGGTGAACACATACTGGTTGCCACTTCTAGAGAATGTAGAGGCAATTGGTTCTTACAGCTGGGGTAGTGCGTGTTTGTCACACACGTACAGCCATTTATGTAGAGCCACAAGCTCGACACGTTCACTTATTGCCGGGGCGATGACGCTAGTATGTATGTGGGCTTGGGAACGGATCATCCCAAATCGTCCGGTTTTGTTAAATCCAGCAGTGCAACAACCTGGGCAAGCACTGGGCATCAGGTACAAATTATTACTTAATGCGCTGTAGCCGCTGATTAATCTTATAGAATTGACGTGATATTTTTATGTCACTGTGCAGGTGGAGTGGAAAATTTAACAGAGCGGCCAGCAAAAAAATAACAACCGTATCTGTTTACAGACGCAGGTTGGATGAGCTTAGAGAATCAGATGTAAGTAATTTGTTTATTAAATTTTAATGAATAGTTTTGACTTAAATCATACTGTGTTGCATACATATAACCATGACCATTTGGACGAGCTACGACTGTGTGCATTTGTTACAGGTTGTATGGATGCCGTATAACGACGAGATTCTTAGCAATCTCCCGACAATATGCCATCGTGATTGTGGCTTATGGTTGGCACGAGTCCCGTTGATATGCTTTTTGCATGTGGAGTGGCATTATCCTGATCGGGTGTTACGACAGTTCGGATTACTCCAGGGTATTCCGGCTAGCCCTGAGATCGATGAGGCGACACATAGTGCGGTGGATGGTCGGGGTCAGGCTGGCCAAAATTGGAATGCTATTTACGAAGGCCATGTGAAGATCTGGGTGGAATTTCGGACAAGATATGTGTATCACGGAGTACCTACATCGCCGTATATCCATTATCATGATGGATATATGGATTGGTACAGGAAGATTACTCGGCGATTCATCAGCCCTGCTAGCGCAATGTTACACATGAGTGTAAGTAAATTGAGCTATGTTAAATAAAGATGTTGTCTATTTTAATTTTAATAGCGATGTTCCACAATGCTAATGATAATAAAATTTTATTTGTAGGCGGATGTTGTTGAGCATATACGCCACAGGTCTTCAGACATTTCAGAAATTCAGAATTTGTCGCAGGTTGCACTTGGGTTCGCCGGCGAGCAAAGACAGTACCTAGGTCTCCGCGACAGCCAGGCACCTGTGGGACTGGCGGAGCACATGACATACGATCTTCCTCAATCAGAGAGGGTATCTGTCGTGAGACGCAAAACCACCCTTTTCAACAAGCGGCAACCAATACCCCGGCCTGAGCTCGTACCTGGTTATCAAGTGGAGCCCATGGTCTGGGAAGATTATCGGTCGAGATCGCAGATTCCAGCAAACACAGTGACGTCTCTCAGCATGGATACCTCCGCCTCTCATCCATTCTCCCAGCACACAGATTTTGGCACCCCCGGCTCCGCTTCCCAGCCGTCCCACCAGCACTCGAGTTACGGCCTAGCCCACACTGGGGTGCCGCATTCCCAGCTGTTTACTCCCCCTGGGCAGAGGTATTTGTTTATCTTAATGTGTGGTATTAATTATGAATTTTATTACAATATGTTCAATTGTTTTGATTTCATTATTATATAAATTTTTGGGTTTGTTATTAGGGGTGCTCTCATTGGAGACGGTACAACGGCAGCTAGGTCTGTGCAGCCGTTTTCTTACGGACTGGGCCCTTCCGGATCGGGTTTCGGCGTCGCCCCCTCCGCTGCTCATCCATTATTCAGGGAAAATATATTTGGTTGGCCCCAAACTGGGGCTCATACGTCCGACACGCAGTCCAGTTTTGGTTTGACCAGGTCTGGTGTACAGACATCCCAACTATTTGAGACACCTACACAGAGGTTGGTTCTCTACAATCCAACTGTGTGTAAATTATGAATTTTATTTAAAAATTTTGAATTGATTGTATGGCTTTATTGTGTTGATAACATAATTTGTTGATTTTGATAAATTTGTATGATATTTTATAATAGGACTTCGCCACGTGATACTACAACTCATGGTAATGGTGACTCTTCATTTGACGATCCAACCGATTTTGAGGATGAAGAAATACCTCTGGTCCGGCGTCAGCCTAATCGGGGAGCTAGAGAGGCTGGTGTGCGATGTTTTACAGGAGGACACCTGAATGTGCCTGGAAAGGGAAAGGGGAAGGCGAATGCTCACGCAGATAAGCATCAAAAGGAGAAGCCTCAGAAGAAGAAGAAGTAGTTTATGCTTCTGTACTAGACATTCGTTGGATGCTTTTATGACTGTATTAACTTCACTTTTTTTATGATTTGTGTTTTAGTTCTCGAAACTTTTCAAACGTTATACCTTTCTAGATAAGTATGCCGTCAAGATATTAAACAAAGTACGGTATAAGGAAATACGACATGACAAAACTAAGAAGTGCAATACTAAAATAGGATGACAACTAGGATCCTTCATAAATTTATAGATATGAAGTCTTTGATAATTAAAAAATATGATTAAGAAATAAATAATATATTATATTATAATACCTGAAAAACTGCTCGGAAACTATTGCCGTATACATGTTTCTTCTTTTTCACGTACAGAACCATCTGCAAGTCTCTTAGTTAACAATAACATTACTTGCAAATTGCAAAATTTTCATATATGTACAAATGTTACCTGTGGAATTGTGATGCTTTCAGAGATTGTTTTTACATCCTCAATAGATACTCCATCAACGTTAGCTCCATACATCAAACCTAAAAAATTTAAAAATTAGATACTCCATAAATGTAAGTAACAAGTATGTATAAGTATTTTCGTAATACCGTGAGATAGAACAAATTCAATAGCTGTTGTCCATGGTTCATTGTTGAAAATGTCATTGGCTTTGCGGTCTGCTTCAGCTCGTATGGCTTTTCTTCGAAGGGCTGATTTAGCTTCAGCTTCCTTTTTATGCAGCTCTAACCTCTTTTGTTCTTGGAGCCACTCAAAGGCCTCTGAGCCATATAGTGCCTTCAAATCGGCACCACGTCCCTCAGGATATGGTGCTGGAGGATAAGGACGACGACCATCATAGGATGGTGCTGGACGAGTTTGTTCTTGGGAATCTTCATCAGATTCTCCATTTTTCTTGAACACTTTGACCACGTTCTCATCAGTAATGCTAAATAATTTGTTGTTCGGGTATGGGGACGAGTCAACTTTTACCTGTTGAAGAACCAGAAAATCAGTAAACAACTATCTGGGACTATTGAGAAAAAAAAAGGATATGCTCACATTTTTAAGATACAACACACATCCAGCTTCAACAAGACCGGTAGAGTCAATTATGGTACCAGTAATACTGCCTGTAGAATCCTGTAATATATTAAAAGTTTAAAAATTTTCTCACATAACATAAATATGTAAGAATAAATAAAATTTTTTTAATTGTACCTTTAATGTCGCAAGTGCGCCAATTCCGACACGCTGAAAATGGGTCACCTCTACAACCATTTACAAGCAAATACAAAATACTTGTTATAAAATTGACTATGATGCTAACTCAAATTAAAGGATAATGTAAAATTTCTTACCGACATAACTGTAGTACCACTATAGGTATTTTTGAAGCTCTGAATACTTGTCCCTTTAAAACAGGTTCCTATCATCATCCCTGTAAAATAAATTAAAATTTAATAAAAATATTATGTGATCCAATATAGTTTGGGAATACCTTCAACTGTCAGAAAGTCCATGGCTCTACTCCACGGTTCTGGATCTCGCTTGACAAGCTTGTAATAACAGTTGCTTTTGGTAGGTTTCTGAGGAGGGACTTCTGATCTATCGTTGGATGGCCTCTGTAATCGTTTGAAAATATACCCAAACTTAGAACCACATAGAGCATTCCAATCAATTTGAGGATGCTCCGGCTCTTCGTCATCATGTGCGATTGGCTCTTTGCCACTTCTCCTCATTGGCACACCTGAACAATTATGACAATAAATATATACATAAAATGTGTAATGCGTCATTATTCTGCTAAGATAGAGTAACTTAAACTTCAGACTGTTACAAAGAAACTCAACACAACCCACATAGAGTTTCACAAAATATTACAAAGTACAATCCTTTCAGTTCAAAATTAATTACAATTCAACGTCCACGACGGCGTCTACTCGTACTTGCCCCTACGGATACAGCTGCCGCTTTAGCTGCTGTAGCCGCTCTTGCCGCCGCAACTGCTCTTATATTAGTACAATTGGCTTTTGTGTGACCCCTTGTTTTACAGAGCGTACAGCGGACGAAAGGCACTGTATCCATTTCATTATGTATGCGCTTCCGTGGCTGTCCTCTACCCCTCGCTAATCTTTCATCTGGAATGAGCCTTACAACCGTAGGATCTTCAGGATACGGCCAATATTTAGGATTGCCCAGAGGAACAAACTTCAGTTGGTAGCAAGCTTGTGTGGTTTCCAGGCGATAATACTTATCCACAAATATCTTGTAATCGATGCCAAGTTCAGTACAACACGCCATCACATGTGAGCACGGATAGTGGTAAGCCTGGAATTTGCCGCAGCCACAAAATCCTGTGGAAAGATTAACTGAATGCTTTCTGTCCCCCTTTTGTCTTCTCATATCGTACCCAGTGCGAACTTCGTACGATCCAACTGTACTGTCAGAAACTCGCACTCTATGTCCATTGGCCTTTCCCTCCCACCGCTCCAACCTGTTTAGGAGCCTCTGTGACATCAATATTTTGCCAGTACAGCTCTCTTTCATACACTTAGTTGATCTCTCTTCAAAATATTCGGTTAACTTGTTAAATGTCTCTGCCACCAAGGCCGTCACCGGTAAACGACAAACTTTTTTGAAGATCATATTTACGCACTCGGCAAAATTCGTCGTCATGTTACCATATCGGCGTCCGCCATCCCACGCTAAGCTCCACTTGGGCAATTCCTGTTCATACATCTAGTTGAAGACCTCCTGGTCGACATTCCATATTTCTCGCATGTTAGCTTCCAACTTCCACAGTTGAGCTTGCATTCCTACAACCAACATAGTAAAAATATTAAATGTGGAGTAACAACTTGTAAAATAGTTTTAGACTACAAAACATTTGTGCATGTCACCTGCAATCTTCATGACATTCCTCATGGCGTCGTTTTTGAAGTGTTTGTTAAGATTGCTTGCTACGTGTCGAAGACAATATCGATGGGCGGTATCACTGTCTTCTCCCCAACCATACTCCGTATTCATTGCCTTTAATATGCCAGCATGTCGATCAGAAATAACACATATTCCATGTCGGCCAGGCGTGACGTGCTTCCGGACTTGTTTCATGAACCACGGCCAACTATCCGTGTTCTCACCCTCTACCAGAGCAAATGCTATTGGAATTATAGCATTATTACCATCAATTGCAGTGGCGATCAGGAGGACATGCTTGTATTTTCCATACAAGAACGTTCCATCAATCTCCAAGACAGGCATGCAATGTTTGAAAGCTTCAATGCAAGGCTTGAAGCTCCAAAAAACTCGCTTAAAGATCTTTGTTCCAGGAATTAGTGCTTCCACGTAACCAGGGAGGGTGTCATAATATTCCCATTCAACAACAGTTCCAGGATTATTTGCCTTGCATGCTGCAAACCATTGCGGAAGGCGATTGTAAGATTCTTGCCAATCCCCCCATAAATCTTGAAACGCCTTCTCTTTTGCCCACCAAGTCTTCGTATACGAGGGTCTAAACTTCATATGGTCGTGGATCTCTGACCTTAAAGTGGCCACACGAATTTCTGGTTGCTCCTCTACTCGTTTCTTAATAATTTGTGCAATGAAAGCAGAAGTGAGTTGTTTATGATCCTGCGACTTTCGTAGGCGACCACAGGTATGTGGGTAGGTGTGTTTCACGATTTTCCATGGACTGAAAAGTGTGCCCCTTCTTTCCTGTGAGACACGGATCTCCCATTTGCAATCATCAGTCTCCCATTTTTTACACTTCACAGAAAAAGTTTCTGGCCTTGTTTCTTTTCGGACAAACTCACGCCCATCGTTCATTACGAACGCCTCGATCTCCCTCTTTGCATCAAATTTGCTCTTCCAAATCGTACCCTCTTTCAACAAACCAGAACAACTTCCATCTATTGCTCGGTCGCAATCCCATTCTTCACCATAAACAGTCATCGATGATTGTTCACCGGGATCAGTTAGAGCGAGTTCACCATATTGTTGTTCTCGGTATTGTTGTTCCTCTTCTTCTACTACTTCTTCTTCATCTTCGTCTTCTTCTGCTTCATTTTCGTCTTCTTCTGCTTCGTCTTCGTCTTCTACTTCTTCTGCTTCGTCTTCATGATCAAAATTGTATGTGGCATATGGACCCGTCTCTCTAGGATCATTTTCAAACCAATCAAATATTGGTTCATGAGCAACATCCATCCCCGTTGACGTACCAGCTTCAACGACAAACGGGTTGTAATTATTAACCCTCTTTTCCACAATGATTGTAAGCTTAATCTCCTTCACCATTGGTCCAAAGAAGTTAATCATGGTCTCCAGCATTATCCTAACATCTTCATCGTCGTTAATAAACATTGGACCAAATTGTCCTCTTCCAAATGGACATCTAAATATCAATGGCCCAAATTCTTCATTTGGACCTATTGGGATCTTTTCGTTAACTTTTTTCCGCAAGATATTGTATCTAACAAATGCTGCATGAAACTTCAACTTCTCTTTCCTACCACCTTGGTAATCAAAACCGGTTTCATTGTTGTTGAAAATTACTCCATCGTATTTCAACTTTATTCTTATAACCCGGTTAGCCATTATGAATACTACAACAAAAGAAAACAGTATGCAATTCTATATTAGCAACACAAAACATAATTTATATTAACGAAAATATCATATAAACATACATTCTTCTCCATCAATTTTTTGGCCCGAGACCACCTTAAGAACCAAATGAAATTTAATCGGACTGGCAGGGTGGTCACTTTTTGTACTCGACCATCCGGAATTTACCAAGAAAAAATTCACAATCTGACCGGTCCGACCGACCCGACCGGTCCGACCGATCCGACCGGTCCGACAGGTCCGACCGGTCCGACCGACCCGACCGACCCGACCGGTCCGACTCATTAAACCGGTCTGGCCATTGGGGTTGGTCAGTTTATAAAATTCGCACACCCACAAAATTTTAAACAATCAGATATCACACTCAAAAAATATAAGGAATTAATAATTTCAAAAGCTAACATATACTAATTATTTTTAATTAATGAACAAACTCTACATATATACACCCACAAAATTTTAAACAATCAGATATCACACTCAAAAAATAGAAACAATTAATAATTTCACAGCTAAAATATACTAATTATTTTTAATTAATGAACAAACTCTACATATATACCAAAATATTAAAGTAAATTAATTTACCTGGTTTTGGGCAGGGTCTTCTATGGTGGTACGCAGGACGTCTTCGTATGGATGACAAAAGGCTTCT
Source organism: Hypericum androsaemum (assembly GCA_963995505.1). Lineage (NCBI taxonomy): Eukaryota > Viridiplantae > Streptophyta > Magnoliopsida > Malpighiales > Hypericaceae > Hypericum > Hypericum androsaemum. The sequence goes on from OZ023188.1 coordinate 8,939,442, forward strand.
GCCAGGTATCCATTATATAGGCGATATGACGACCAAGATCCGACCAAAAAAGTCGGATCTTGGACCAATATGATAAATTCGACAAAAAATGTCGGATCTTGGTCATATCCGAAATCTCCTTTTCAGATTTCGGATATGGCCTATCGACCAAGATCCGACTAAAAAAGTCGGATCTTGGTCATCCGACAAAAAAAGTCAGATCTTGGACCAAGATCTGACTTTTTCCGGCGTCCGTGCCACGTGGACACCGTCCCCGCAATACTTTCATTTCGGACGTTTTTTTCACAAAAAAAGGTGAATAGTAACACCATAAAGAAAAAAAACCCTCCTTTTGGTACCTTATGGGTGTTTCATAATCTTTTACTTTACTTTTATCCCTAAAAAAAAGAATCTTTTACTCATGGTAATCTCATATCTTTTCAAAGTCTTGATCATTTCAAATCTTTTTTCCGAAGAGGTACTTATTTCGAAATAATACTTAAAATATTTAATTATTTTCCGCGTTTACTAATACTAACAATAAACTAACTGGTTGGATCCAAGTGACCAATTGAATAACGACAGAGTGATTATTCAACTGTAATTGGATACTACATTCAACGTAAAAATTGATATAGCGATTTACCAAATATAAATAATATAAGGTAACACGCTTTGGATTATTTTTTATTAAAAAGTAAATTTAATAAAAGCACCACTAAAAAAATGTGAAAAGGCACCACTAAAAAGTCTAAAACAGCTAGTCCAAAAAAGTCTAAAAAAAAGCTAGTTGATTTGCTATCATTACTTTAGTCTGGCTATAAATACCATCACAAAATCAGATTCCCCAACAAGAGCGATTCAATTTTCTACCACAAGACCAACAAAAAAAAACCCATCAAAGGCTATCGCGATCTTCACCAGGTAAAGAAATAAAACCCTCTTTAACTGGAATTCTATACAATTACATATATGCATTATGCACTCTTATGAAATATCGTATCAAATCGAATTTTTTCAAAATTTAATTTGAAGTTGCTCCCCAGATAATCAGCTCTATTATGCAATTTGCAGGGTAAAAGGAATAGGATTTGCAAGGATTCGATGTTTGGAAAAAATATTTTCCGTCTGTCTTTTCTAGCAAAAAAATCAAACACTTTAACAAAAAATAATGATGAAGAAATAAGGAATGAAGAGTTCATCAAATGTACAAATAATTGGAAATTTGCAAAGGTTCCTAAATCTAAAATTTATATTATGTCACCATTGGATTTCATAAAGAATGATTTTATACAAAGGGAAGAATATAATATACAAATTTCAAAATCTTTTGAAACAATTTCTCTTCTTTCCGTAACATCATTGCAAGATCATGTGTGGAATGGTTTCGAATTTATTCATATTGGACTGATACAAGTGGGGATCAAGCCACTAACAAAAGAAGGATTAAGTACTTCTTTATTGGCCACCCTTAGAGATGCCAGAGTTTTAAATTTTCAAGATTCATTATTTGGGTCAGTGGAATTTGATTTGAGTACTGGTCCAATTTCTTTCGACTGCTACCCAAATATAACATTGTCTTTATCTGATCCTAATCTTCGTCAAATAATCTTGGAAATAAAAACCCAAAATGAAAAAATGTCCAAAAAATCAATTCCAATTGCATTAACTTATAGGATCGTTTACAAAACATTGACAAATGCTTTTGCGACCAAACATCGTTTTCGGCCTGCGAAAGAACAACTAGTTTTATCAAAATCAGATATTTCAAAATCGAAAATAAACCTTCCTCCATTGATTAATCCCGAGTGAATGGATACTAGAGTTTGATCCACAAATATAAAACCTCCAAATTCCTCCAACTATGATCTTCAAATGGTGATTCAAGTTCGTCCTTAAGCATTGTAGAATCCTCTTCCAATGGTGGACTCTAAGGGGTTCTACGCAATTGGATACACGGCCTCAAGGTTTTGTTTTCCTTTTCTTTCTTCTCTCTTTTATATGTTTGTGATTTTCTTTTTTACTTGTTTTTTTGTATAAGCTGAACTTTTTGTGTATTTTTATCTTATGTATTTATAAATTTGGATTTGTTACTAAATTTTTTTTGATAACGAATCTGTTGGAATATGACCAATTCTAAGGGTTTGTGGTGCGTAAAAGAAGTTGTGGAACTGTTTAGTGCCTTCAAGATACAATTTTGATTGAATTATATTAATACAATTTTGTTATGAAAACTATTTGGTTCTAAGATACAAACTCAAAATCTCTTAGTAGTATATTTGGCATGTTGAGATTAGCTTGTTTATGGTTGTCTACTTGTACTCTACAGCTGGAGTCTTACCTTGGACTAACTTCTGAAGTACATTATGCAGGTCAAACTTATTAAAACTCAAATCCATTTCCCAACCTGGCCATCAACAGTTGTATATTCTTGTTTATTATCGATCCAGCTTTAATATGAATTGTGTTTTTTCACTTGAATGATAAATAATTGTATGTTGCGCATTTGTCAGAGCGCTGTCACGATTTTTGAAATTTGGTACCAACACGTTGTAAATTTTTTTTTTGAGGGATAAAGACCAACACGTTGTAAAGTTGATTCATCATTATATTTTGAAGGATGATATCATCATTATGTACTGGTTGAATTAACATATAGGAAGGAAAATATGAAAATGAAAAAACTTGAAAAAAAAATTATTACAATAAGCAGCGTGTCGACCATAATTTTATGAAGGTGGTTCCACTATTTTGTTTATGCAAGTGGCTCAAGATTAATCCATTATTTGGTATAGTTGATCCATTATTATTAGAACATTTGGTTCACGGCGGAATGACCAGGATACCCTTCATAAATGGTTTAGAAAGACCGCCTCCAAAAGATCCTTTAAGGCCTCACTTTTTTTATATGTAAAATATTATTATCTATCAAACTCTTGTACTCCACGAAATTTATCTAGGTCAATAGTATCTGAGTCTAAACAGGAAATCTGTCGTAGCACACTCTAGTGGGCGCTAGCCCTAAGCTTCTGTAACAAGGTTCTATCATCAGTTAGGTAGCACACCCTAGCGGGCGCTAGCCCTCAGCTTCTGTAACAAGGTTCTAGCGTCCTTTAGGTTTTTAGCGATAGCTAAGCCCACTGATTTCGCAAAACAATTCCAACTTGTTGATATGTCATAGCCACAAAAGAGGGACTTACAAATTTAACAAGAAAAGAAAAGGTTGATGCTATTTTTTTTTTGTTTATACCATCTAATATTCGGACTCGCTATATCCACTAATCTAGATACATGTTATGTGAGATATTTAAAAATTGATAAATTTTTAATAGTGATTCATTTTCAATATCTCAAATTTAAGACCTCATTAAACTGTAATAACCGTGGCTATTTTGTTTATGTAGATGTGAACCGTGTTGTTTGGCTGTGTGAGAAACTTTATGGTAGACCCTCCAAATGACTTGGTATGTACCCACCAATTCACAAGTGACCAGTGGATTAATGGAAGAACTAACAATTTCTTAATGATATATGACTAGAAAATTTAATTCTGAAAATAAAATTAAAATAATATTGAGATATAGTTAAAAAGTAACCATTACCTAAACATGCTATTTCAAGGAAATATAATTAACTCATTAATGAATAGATTATTCAAATTGTGTTATATTTTAATTTTTCTAAAATAAAAAATTATTCCTTTTCTTTAAAACACAAAAGCAACAACAAATCTATATACCTTATTTTTTCTGAGTAAAAACATCATCGTCTTTATTGATATAAAATAAAATGGACAAAATTTGGTTTTAGTTTCTGCTTTGATTTTTTTTTTGGAAAATATCGTAGTCTTCATGGATAACTTTAATTTTATTTACTCTTTTTCAAAGCTTCCTTGTTGCTTTTGTATTTGAAAAGACAAATATCAACGTTGCTTCTATCTTTTAAAAGAAAACAATTTTGTGTTTCGAGAAAAAAATATCAAGACATGGACTAAAAGAAGGCTGAATAAAACAACTTAATTTTTTTGGGTGAAGTTGCATTTGTATTTTAGGAAAATTAAGATATCACAAGACTTGAATATATTATATTCATTAATGAGTTAATTTTATGTACTTGAAATAACATATATTGTTTATGCAATATTGTTTTTAACTATATCTTAATATTACTTTGATTTTATTTCCATAATTAAATTTCCTAGTCATATATCACTAAGAAATTGGTAGTCTCTCTATCAATCCACTTGTCATTTGTGAATTGGTAGGTACATACCAAATTACTTGATAACATAGTACAGAAGGATTATCATAAAATTTATCCAACTGTGTGCTTCCAAGCTGTCATGGAATCGTCAATTATTTTCTGACAAGATAGCTGGAATAATTAGTTAACTAAAATAAAGTTGTTCATATCTATTAATATTTTTTAAGGAGGTTCATATTTATTAATAAGTATCAAATTTGAGTATTTAAAATGTGTATGTGCTAACATTTGGTAAATAAACCACTGTAACAAAATTGATGTTGTTCAAATTAATTTATGTGAATCAATTAAATAAATATTCACATACTTGATATTTAAAAAAATTGAGAATATTAAAAATCTTCTTTAAAGAAAAGCATTGTGAGTGGATTGTAAAGTAGCAAGGGGCTCGTGCCCATGATGGGGATAGACACCACCATTGTGACGCAAAGGCAAACGATAATGAAAAAGGTTAGGTCACTGGTGTTTAACAAAATACCTAATTTAGTAATTTTTGCTGTTTTCAATAATATATTTTTGTCCTTGTAGTTTTCTAAAATACAATTCTCATGTTGCTCGTTGATGCCAATAATATATTTATGTCCTTGTAGTTTTCTAAAATACAATTCTCTACGGTCAACATAAATTTTTTTAATGACCATTTTACCTTTCCAATAAAATTAAAAAGGGAAAAAGATAGATAAGTACCTTGTAGTTTCACATTTTTACAACGGGAGTACCCTGTGGTTTCAAATTGGTAATTTAATCCCTGTGGTTTTCGAAAATTTTCCCGAGCAGGTCCAAGGTACCTACCCGTCAATTTGGCCATCGAACGTCATCGTTTTGGTCCGACGTGGCTGACACATGGATAACTGATTAATTATAGATTTGGTCCGCAATATGTTTATTTTTTTCAAATAACCCTTATTTAAATATATATAAATTCTCTCCACCCATTTTACCCATCTCCGTCTCCCCCTCTCCACCCATTTTACCCTTTCCCAGCGATCGCCTCTCCTGGCAATTCATGCCATTTCTTCCTCTCTTCGTCTCCCCTCCCTCTCTTCCGCTTCTCGTCTCTCATATCTCTTCGCCCCACCCCCTTCTGACTGTTCCCTTTCCCGATGTGAAAATCCAAAATCCTTCCCTTTCTCGATGTGGAAACCCTATACCCAACAGTTTCGTTTCCTCGTCTCCTGTCTCTTTCCGACACTTTTTCTAAGGTATATTGTCTCTCTCATTCCATGTAATTTACTACATTTTGGATTTCTTGCTATTTTATTGGTTTTTTGATTTAGGGTTTATTTTTGTTTCAATAATGTTTATTTTGGGTTTGTTTGCTGTAAAGTTTTGTGATTGTTGTTGCGGTGTTCATCCCCAGTTGTGTAATGGACGACAAGCTGATTTACATCCGCTTCAACTTTGATGAAAGTTGGGATGATGACGGAGGTACTAAATATGTTGGGGGTGAAGTATTCGAGCTGAGTGTTGGATTCGATGTTGACAGGTTTGGCTTTTGGAACATGCACAATTTTTATACTAAAAGCTTAAAAATGGAAGCGGTCCGACTATGTTATAAGAGAGGCGATGTTAATGGTGATGGGGTATTTGTGGAAATCGAGAATGACATATCAGTGGTTGAAATGATTAGCGTGCAGAAGATATATCCTTTGACATATGTTTTCGGCGTGGAAGTAGGTGATGTTGTTACTCCTCTTGAAATATTGAAGTCGAGGCTTGAGGCTGCCTTAATGAAGGACAAAGGTCTCCAAAATGAACAAATGCGTTCTCAATTTCCAGATGAGGAATGGAGTGATGATAACGAAGGCATTGTGTGTGTGGACAAGGGTAAGTGTGGGGATGACGATAGCGCATCATCTGAGGATGATGAAGAGTATGTTTTAAGTGAAGAAGATGAGGATGTAGATGAAGATGAGGATCCACTTCCCTCGACAGCTGCAATAGATGAGGATCCACTGCCCACGGCTGCTGCAGCAGATGAGGATCCACTGCCCACAGGTGCTTCAAGAGATGAAGATGACATTGATGATCCTGTTATTTTGGGTGACACAGAGTTGTTAGATGCGAGACATGATTCAGATGATAAGGGTAGAATTGAATACCCTTGGTTCAATGGCTTGAGGCTGCCTTAGTGGATCCTCATCTACATTTATAAGTAGATGAGGATCCACTGCCCACAGGTGCTCCAGGAGATGAAGATGACATTGATGATCCTGTTATTTTGGGTGACACGGAGTTGTTAGATGCGAGACATGATTCAGATGATAAGGGTAGAATTGAATACCCTTGGTTCAATGGTGAAGTTAATAAAGAGGGTAAGTTGATCTTAGCTAATGGAATGAAGTTCAAAGATGTGGTTATTTTGAGGAGCGCTTTGAAAGAATAGAGTATAAAGAAGGGGAATCGCTACATTTATAAGAAGAACAATAAAGGAGACAACGACAAAAGAATTCGCAATAATCTAAAGCTTCAGACAGTATGAGCAAGACATCTAAGGTAATTTAACTTAACTTTGATTATATTAGGATCATAAAGTGGTATACTTACTAATAGAAGGTCTCTTTTTTGTAGCAAAAAGTGGCAAAAATGAGTATCTTAGGAAGTCAGCAATCTGTTGGATCGCACGTGTAATGTGTGGCTGAGAAGTTGAAGTTTTTTGGACATATTTTGGACTGTAATCGAAAGAAGTTAATTTTGGACATATTTTAGTTGGCTGTCACGTTGCTGTAAGAGCAATCTGTCATTAGAACTTATTTTGGACAGTAATCAGAAATTATCTATGTTTGTTTAGAACTTATTTTGGATAGTAATCAAAAGTTTGGTATGTTCATTTAGAACTTATTTTGGACTGAAATCAAAATTTATCTTTGAACGAACAACCAAAAATGGCGTGAATCGCTTGGAGAGGAAAGGGGGAGATCGCTGGGAGATGAGAGGAGAGAGAATGGGTGGAGAGAATTTATATATATTTAAATAATAAGTTATTTGAAAAAATATAAATAAATTGAGGACCAAATCTATAATTAACCACATTACCTATGTGTCAGCCACATAGGACAAAATTCAGGGGCAGCTGTCCTGGACCTGCCCGAAATTTTTTTTAAAAATCACAGGGACTAAATTACCACTTTGAAACCACAAGGTACTTATGTGTCTATATGGTCAAATCACAGGGTACTTATGTGTCCTTTTCCCAATTAAAAAACACAAATAATCTTCGTCTTCTCCGACCAACAACACCGCCACCGTATAGTACGTTCGACGACCCTATCCCACCCCCCGCCCTATCTCCGGCCCCCCGCAAGCTCCTTCCTCGTTGTCTCATTAGAACGCCCTCACTTTCTCTGAACAATCAAGAATAGCCAACAAAAATTTACCAAACCAGAAAAGAAAATTAGGAAGGAAGAAGAAGAACCGTCGCTTCCATTAACCCACAATGGATTTTTTGCGTGCTGGAAGATTTTGAATTCTCGCGTGCCTCGCAGTGTACTGGGTTTCTTGAGTTCTTGCAAGATTTCGATATGGATTTTAGGTTTTTTTGATTTTGTTTTTCTTGGAAGAGCTTGGCTTTAGTGTTTCTTGATTTTGATTTCTTGAAAGAGCTTCATTTGGTGCTTGAGAATCTAGTACTTGATTTTGGTACTCTTCTTTAAAAAAATCAAAAAAATTAAAGCCATCCCTGTAAACGAAGCAACTGTTACGAATCTTGATAGAAAAGAGTACGAGGGAGGATAGAATTGGGACAAGATAGAAGAAAAAGAGTTAAAGGGAGAAAAAGAAGTATATGGAGAGTAGAGAAGATAATGGGATAAAGATGAGAGTTTGATATATTAATTCATTGGATGATTCACATTGGTACATAGGACAGCTTCTTATACTACCTCCTAGACAAGGAGTTAACTACAACTAAACCCACGTAACCCATTACTTAAACTACACACTTCTAATAACAACCCATTACTAATGACCACTAAGAATGTGAAGACAACTTGCACCCACTACTACTTCATGGTCCCATAATTCTTAATAACTATTACAGCTAGGATAACTACGTCTAATAAGGATCGTGACATTATCCTCCCCTACACAAGATCCTTGTCCCCAAGGATCATAATTAATCATAGGTATCAAATGGAAATAAATTTACTACAACAAAGTTAAACTTGGCAGCCAATATCCAACGCCTAAGACTTGATCCCATCTGAATAAGACCAACATGTGTAGCACCACAGGAATAGTCCTCGCTATTGAACATAATGACCACTTCATCAATAGGCTTGAAAGTTCCCACGCCGGCAAGAAGGTCATCGCTAACAATCGGAGAACTAAAGGAATTTGGATCTCGGATTTCTGTGCTGCTTGAATTCATTATATGTCCCACCTTGAAGATTGAAGGGGTGCTTTCTAATCTCTCATCGGAATTCTTATTAGAATCAACAAGAATTGTGGGATCTTTCTCTTCTTCTTGGTGGATGGAAGCTTTTGCGTCTTCCTTATCATTATCTTGTCGTGAGTCACCGGAAGGATCACAAGCAACCTTTAACTTCTTTGCAAGGGGGGAGGATGGTGCAGCACCTTCTTCGAAAGAACCCAGCGTCTTGTTTGGTTGCTCCATTGGGTTACTTTCTTGAGAAACTAAATCAATATCTGCCCTTCTGATCTTCGGCATGGTCGCTGTCCTTAGAGCTGCTGGTTGAACTGGCACATTTGGTGTAGCACCCAATATACCCTTCACGTTGTCCACTCGATCATTGCCCTTCTCGTTGGAAGAACGAGAGGCCAAAGCTTTCTGCATCTCCCCTCGAAGATTGCTCTCGTGGGAGTATCGATCCATTCGAGCACAAATCTCTTGAATGCGGGCGTCCGTCTCCTTCCATATCTTAAAGGCAATGGTGATGACATCATTGTCTTCTTGGAGCATTGGAGTTATAGAAGATATATGAGATGGCTCTGATACCAAGTGTTACGAACCTTGATAGAAAAGAGTACGAGGGAGGATAGAATTGGGACAAGATGGAAGAAAAAGAGTTAAAGGGAGAAAAAGAAGTATATGGAGAGTAGAGAAGATAATGGGATAAAGATGAGAGTTTGATAAATTAATTCATTAGATGATTCACATTGGTACATAGGACAGCTTCTTATACTACCTCCTAGACAAGGAGTTAACTACAACTAAACCCACGTAACCCATTACTTAAACTACACACTTCTAATAACAACCCACTACTAATGACCACTAAGAATGTGCAGACAACTTGCACCCACTACTACTTCATGGTCCCATGATTCTTAATAACTATTACAGCTAGGATAACTACGTCTAATAAGGATCGTGACAGCAACCACCACCATGAACTTAGAGTTTGTTTGAACCCAGAAAGCACTTTCACTTTCACGAACACAAAAAGCAAACAGAGCCTGAATCTCAAAACCCATCGAACCACGAAGACAAAAGGCGAAATAGAGAAGACCCAGATCCAAAGACACCACGACAAGCACAAGCAGTAAACAACCCGGGTGTCAGTTGCTAACCAGATGATAAACTGGAAAAAAGAGAGCAAACCACGAAAAGGGAGACCGTGATAAGATCTGGACTTGAAGATCTTTACCACATGATAAGATTTGGGTTGATCAGATATTTTTTTTCCCAAAAAGGACGGCCGGAGATGCTTGCGTCGTCTCCGACGACGATAGAGAGGCTTAAGAAGATGAGAGGTTGGAGATAGGAATTGTTCTTTTTTTAAAATTTTTGAGTTAAAGATACTTAAGTACCATGTGTTATTGAAAATAGACACTTTACCCCTGCGTTATGAAAATACTCAAAAAAGCCTCTGAGTTTTCAAAAAGTTAAAATTAACACATTGAAAAGTCTAATATACCCTCTATCACTTCTAATCTTTACCTCCAACTTTCACACCGGCCGCCACGGTGTCCATCGGCCACTAATAAAATAGAGAGCATTATAATTTTTTTTAATTTAGGAATTTAATTTAGGAATTCTTTTCGAAGATTAAGAAAAAATTAGTTGGGATAGCTTGTTTATATATTCCAGGACCTTGGTATGCTTCCCGGCGGCCACGTCACCGCTACAGCTACCACTCTCCAAGGCCCAGACATGCCATCACTGTTCGGCAAACTACGGGGAGTTCTTCCCCATTTTAGATGACTTCTATTTAATTATCACATTCTCGACCGAATTTAGCTGTGGGGTACATGGCGGGGCGGCCAGTAGGGAAGTAGGAGGGGTGGCAACAAGGGGAGGGGTATAATAGACTTTCAATGTGATAATTTTTAGCTTTTTGAAAACTCAAGGACTTTTTTGGGTATTCTTATAACATAGGGGGTAAAGTGTCTATTTTCAATAACACAAGATAGTTGAGTGTCTTTAATCCTTAATTTTTAAAGGGGTATAAGGGTAATAAAATAAATTACGTTGACCGTTGACATCAGCCGTAGATTTGGTAGGGACTTTAGAAGTGCATTTTTTCAAACTCGAAAGACGAATATATGTCATTGAAAATAGTTAAGTCTGAACGAATATTTTGCTAAACATGAAGGACTTGAGGTCAATTTGCCTTAATAAAAAATATAATTTTTTTAGAGGTAATGAAAAAGATAATCCAATAGAATGTTTTTTTTAAGATGCGCTACGGTAAATCCTTTGCTTGTTCAATAGTATGTCTTTATCCTCTCTTCAGAGTGCCCCTCTCTCTCCCAAGAAAAAATATCTAGATATTTTTTTTGTGTGGAGCTTTCTACCCTTTATTGTGGATCTACCTCTCCCCTTCTCCTTGCCGACGACGTCATCCTTGTCCGGTGCTCGTCCTCGTCTCCGTCTCTAGTTTCTCCGGCTCGTCCTTTTGGTTCGCCGCTTGCCTCGCCTCTGCGCCGCTTGCCTCGCCGCTGCTCGCCTCTTTGCCGTTCACCTCTCCTCCGACCGACTGCCGCCGCTGTTCGTCGCTCCGTCGGCGGTGCTCCTCCCTTGTCGTGGTCACCTCAAATCGCTGCCGGGACCAGCTCCACCAAGGTAGAACCTGCTGCAACCAACTCCCTGTCCTCGTCGGCTCCACTCCACAACAGCCTCCAGGCGCTGGCCCTTCCACCGTCCACCTTGAGGCGGCCCTGTATGGCGGCCGGAGGGGTTGGTCACTATGGACCACCCCTCCGGTATGGCCCTGCTTTTATCCTTGCTTTTTCTTTTCTTCTTTTTGTTTTTGTTTGTTTGCGCTTTATATTGTTTTTGTGTTCTTGTTGTTGTTTGTTCTTATGCCTGGTTCCACCTGTGTTTAGTGGAATTTTGGCATGGTGTCTTTCTCTCTTATGCTTTTGCTATAGTATATTCTTTTGCTTGGATCGACTTTCGTCTGATCTGAGATCTTTTCGGATCTCGAAATCTTTTCTGTGGCAGCAGGTGGAGAACCTTGTCTTGTTTGAATTTATTCGACTTTGGCTCTCATTTGGGTGCATCTCGTATGCATTCAAATGCCCACGAGTTTGTCTTGTGGTTATTGGCCGTAGCTTTGTCTCGGCAGAATTCCGCCCGGTCGTTTGGCTTTCATGCCTTCTCGATCGTCCTTCGCTCCCTCCTGTGCCACTTTGTTGTCATCAGTTTGGGTTTCGTTTTCTGATTGATTTTTATCATCTTATGTCTTGGTATTATCTTTGATGTTTTGTAACCTTTTATTAATATAGGCTTAGTGCCACATTTTTCCTTAAAAAAATAGAATGTTTTAACTGTCAGGCGAACACTAGTTTTTGAATTAGGGTCAAGACTTTTTGTACTGATTTATAAAAATAATGGGGCAATTATTTCTGTGCTTTTTCGTATCAGTGGCCGACACAATAATTCCAACTCATGTCTTTATATGAACTTTTTTTCAAGGTTTTTAAATACGCGGTCCGACCGGCGGTCGACCGGTCGAACCGCGATTCGGTAAGAAGGGCGTACCGGGTTTGCTCGTTGAAACGCCAACCTTACGAACCGCCCAAAATCCGGTCAGACCGGGCGGTTCGTACGGAAAACTGACCCGGAAATTTCGGGTTCGTAAGGTTTTTTGCTTAAAACTTGAAAATTAAACCAAAATTTTCCAACTTAGAACATCGAGGAAAATATGATCGAAACTCTTACCCCCAAATCGTGGAAAAAAAACCCCAAGACCCACGAAATCGTGAAGGGTGGTTTTTTACTTTTCTTAGAATTAAAATGAATGCTTGTTTAAATTGGAAGGGAAATAAGTTTATATATATTATTAATAGTGGGCCTTATTTCTCCATGTTGGGCCGGAGATTTTTAACCAAACAAGTAATGGTGGGCCTTATTAATATTGGTGGCACTTCTAAAAAATTAATATATAAGTAAAAAAATTATCCGGTCTGACCGGCGGTTCAACCGGTCGGACCGTTCGACCCGGAGTTCGGCCCAAAATCCGGGTCGATCTCCGGGTCGTATTTGAAAACCTTGCTTTTTTTTGGGTGATATCTTTAAATGAACTATTTATAAATCTTATCGCATTACTGAGTCGTCGTTTTGGTACCTTATGGGTGTTTCAGAATCTTTTAATTTCTTTTTGGTACCTCATGGTAATCTCGCATCTTTTCAAAGTCTTGCTCATTTGAAATCTTTTTTCCGAAGAGGTGATTATTTCGAAATAATACTTAAACTATTTAATTATTTACCGCGTTTACTAATACTAACAGTAAACTAACTGGTTGGATCCAAGTGACCAATTGAATAACGACAAAGTGATTATTCAATTGTAATTGGATACTACAGTCAACGTAAAAGTTGATTTCTTTTTAAAAATAATTATATCTATCATGATTTGAACTTTTTGAACGTAAAAGTTGATATAGCGATTTGCCAAATATAAATAATATAGGTAACACGCTTTCAGTTATTTTTTTTAAAAGGTCAATTAAAAAAAACACCACTAGAAAAATCTGAAAAACCACCACAAAAAAATCTAAAACAGTTAGTCAAAAAAGTCTGAAAAAGCTGGCTTTTTTTACGGGGTTAAAAACTAGTTGATTTGCTATCATTGCTTTGGAGTATTTTTTTAAAGGGCAAATTACCCTCACATCGCTGTACTTTGGTCATCCTCCTCTTAGGGTCCCTGAATTTTGGAAAATGATTGTTCCGTCCCTAAATTTTGATGATAATAGACTCTCGGGTCCCTGGATTTTGGAAAATGATTGTCCCGTCCCTCACATCGCTGTACTTTGGTCATCCTCCTCTTAGGGTCCCTGAATTTTGGAAAATGATTGTCCCGTCCCTAAATTTTGATGATAATAGACTCTTGGGTCCCTGGAGCTGGAATATTCCTTTTCCTTCGGTAACCCCCACTTGAAATGACCAAATTGCCCCTCCCACTTAAAAATAAAAAAATCTTCCCCCTCACCTTCTTCCCTAATTCATCTTCAACCCCCCACCTTCAATCAAAACTTAAACATAATTGAATCAAAGCTTAAACAACCCTAATTTTGAAACCCAACTCAAAATCCCAATCGACCAAAGTCTCCGACGCCATCCTCGATGCCTGCCTCGAGCTGGACTCGGACAGCAAGAAGAAGAAGGAGACGAAGTCATCATCATCCTCCCTGCTCTCGTAATAACACATACCCATCTTCTCGTCCGCCGGCCATCATCATCCTTCAGAGTTCAGTCCGCGTCGCTTCGTCGTCGTTTCTCTCCGTTGTGGTCAACTCTGTTGTCGTCCGCCGACTAGCTTTGCGTCATCCGCGTCGGTGGTTATTTGGCTTCACCCAGCAAGTCGTTACCCGGTGTTCTTCTGTGCAGCCGCCGTCTTCCATGGAGTTTTGACGCTTCAGGCCGAACTGACTAGGTCCGACGGGAGTAGGTTAGAGAATCGATGAAGTCGAGTTCTCCCACATCGAACGGGAATTGAAAAATATGGGGATAGAACACCCAATTCAAAAATTAGGGTTCTAAGTGGAATTGGAGATTTCGGTGGCTAATTACAGATTAGACCACGCTATTTCCTTGCATATGTAAATTAGTACTAAATTTCTTAAAGTGAGAGGGACATTTTAGTCTTTTTAAGTGGGATTCGCCAGAGAAAATGGCATATTCTGGCAAGAAAAAGGAATATTCTGGCTCCAGGGACCCGAGAGTCTATTATCATCAAAACTTGGGACGAGACAATCATTTTCCAAAATCCAGGGACCCTAGGGGGAGGGTGACCAAAGTACAGGGATGTAAGGGTAATTTGCTCTTTTTTAAAAGGTAAATTTTGTATGCCAAATAGTTAAATCTTGCTAGTCAAGTCGTCTTGTGATTTCGAGTGCCCAGTCCGTTGGCTACAAATAAAATCACAAAATCAGATTCCTTAAGCAAGAGTGATTCGATTTTATCCCACAAGACCAACAAAAAAACCCAAGAAGAAGTAGGAGGTGGAACTTTGCAGTTGACGAGTGTGTAGAGATAGATTTCCCCCGCCATCAAAGGCTATTGCGATCTTCTCCAGGTAAAGAACGAAAACTCTCTTTAATTGAAATTATATACAATTACATAAGTGCATTATGCACTCTTATGAACTATTGTATCAAATCAAAATTTTGCCAAATTTAACTTGATGTTGCTCCCCAGATAATCAGCTCTATTATGCAATTTGCAGGGTAAATGGAATAGAATTCGTAAGGATTCAATGTTTGGGAAGAACATTTTCCGTCTGCCATTTCTGACAAAAAAATCAAACATTTTAACAAAAAATAATGATTAAGAAATAAGGAATGAAGAGTTCATCAAATGTACAAATAATTGGAAATTTGCAAAGGTTCCTAAATCTAAAATTTATATAATGTCACCATTGGATTTCATAAAGAATGATTTTATACAAAGGGAGGAATATAATATACAAATTTCAAAATCTTTTGAAACAATTTCTCTTCTTTCTAAATCATCATTGCATAATCATGTGAGGAAGGGTTTCAAATTTATTCATATTGGACTGATACAAATGGGGATCAAGCCACTAACAAAAGAAGGATTATGTACTTTTTTGGCCACCCTTAGAGATGCCAGATTTTTAAATTTTCAAGATTCATTATTTGGGTCAGCAGAATGTGATCTGAGTGCTGGTCCAATTTATTTCAATTGCTACCCAAATCTTGCATTGTCTTTCTCTGATCCTAATCTTGGTGAAATAATCTTGGAAATAAAGACCCAAAACGAAAAATATTCTGAAACGTCAAATCTAATTACATTAACTTATAGAATTGTTTACAAACTATTGACAACTGGTTTTGCGACCAAACATCGCTTTCGGCCTGCGAAAGAAAGAATAGTTTTATCACAAGGAGATGTTTCAAAATCGAAGATAAACATTCCTCCATTGGTAACATGGAAGGATGTTACTCTCCCGAGTGAATGGATCCTAGAGTTGTGATCCACAAATATAAACTCCCCAAATATATGATCTTCAAATGGTGATTCAAGTTCTACGCAATTGGATACCCAGCGTCCTCAAGGTTTTGTTATCCTTTTCTTTCTTCTCTATTTTATTTGTTTGTGATTTTCTTTTTTACTTTTTTTTTTGCATGAGCTGAGTTTTTTGTGTTCTTTTGTATCTGCATGTGCTTATAAATTTGGATTTGTTACTAAATTTTTTAGATATTGAATCTGTTGGAATATGTCCAATTCTATGGGTTTGTGGTGCGTAAAAGAAGTTGAGGATCTGTTTAGAGCCATCGATTTAGTTTTTACTCGAATTCTTTTAATTAAAGTGTATGTAAATAATTGTATTAATAACAATTTTGATACGAAAACTATTCGGTTCCAAAATATGATCTCAAAATCTCTTAGTAGTATATTTGGCATGTTGAGATTAGCTTGTTTATGCTTGTCTACCAGTACTCTAGTCATACCTTAGACTAACTTCTGAAGTACATTATGCAGGTCAAACTCATGAAAAACTCAAATCCATGGTCATTTGGTGTTTTGGCGGTATATTTTGGGGTGATTGCTAAGCTGCTTTCTGGAACCAAGGAGAAGAGAAACTTTTTAGTTTGTCTATTTTGATCTAGGGAGCTTCGATTGTATTTATTTAGTAACAAGTTACTTTGATGTGTATTTATCTTACTCTCTAGGTGATGTAATTTTCTTCTTTTTTTTTTGAAAAATCGTGATGAGTAATATAATTTTTACTTATAAAAAGAAAACTCAAATCCATTTCCCAACCTGGCCATCAAAAATGGGACGAGAAGATCCTTTTGAACCATAATTTTCTTTTGGACTACGAAGCCCACAGCCCACATCCATCTCCGATATTCTTTGGTTGGTTTTCTGATCTCGATATTTTCGCTGCATCGAACCTAAAATCTTCATCGAAATATTCCAAATACCCAGATAAATAGCAAATTGCAAATGTTAGGAAGGTTCTTGCATGTAAACCAAATCATTGAATGTGCTTCTCGCACAAAAATATCATTACGTGTGCTTGAAGCAAATTGTTCATTTATGAAATAACATTGTTGCAGCATTTGAAATAGGAAATATCTCAATAATTGCATGTTCTTGTTTATTTTCAGTCCAGCTTTAAGATGAATTATATATTTTTCCACTTTAATATCATTACATGCATTGTCACCACTTTTGAAATTTGGTACCATCTTGTTGCAAAGTTGATACATCATTTTATTGTGAAGGGTGATATCATCATTATGTACTGGTTGAACCAACATATATGAAGAAAAATATGAAAATGAAATAACTGTATTATTACAATAAGCAGCAGCACGTCGGCCATAATTTTATGAAGGTGGTTCCACTATTTTGTTTATGAAAGCGGTTCTATCTGTTAGGAATTTAGCAACCAAGAGAACAAGATCGCACAAAGAACACGGAACAAGAGAATTACGTGGTTCGGCCTAATGCCTACATCCACGGAGAGAAAGGAGAACTTTTATTGATGAGTTTCCGAGCCACAAAGCCATACAAAACCTTAGGGCAACATGCCTTTATATAGAGGCAAACCCTTGTTGTACAAGTAACATATCTAGGTCTAATTAGGAGTCCAGAATCTAGCCAGAATAGGAATAGGAATAGGAAATAAGTCTTTCCTATTTCTCGCCATCCCAACAATCTCCACCTTGGCGAGAAATCATCTCGTGGAAGAACCATGAAGCTCCACCCGAACTTCAACAAACTCCACCTTGACAAAACACCGCCCCATGAAGAACCATGAGATCTTGCAAAACCAATCCAACTCCACCGACTCCATCTCGGACCATAAATAACTGCATCAATAAGACCATCTCAACTTTCTCTTCACCTTTTGTTCAATCACTTGGAGCCAGCCCCCAAGCTCGAGCTTCTGAGCTTGCTTGACCTATTCTCTCCAACCTCCATCGAACTCCAACTAGCAAGTCCACCTGCTGAAGCAAACTTGTGACCAATAGATGCGCTCTCTATTTTCCGGTCAACCCCATGCTCCGCAACCTCGAACTGCTTCTCCGCTGGACCTTCTTGCCTCATACCAACGCTACGTGCCATAGCATACAAAGGGCAACCTTTTGTTCTATCAAGTAGAACCCTCGACATGCTTCGAACTCTACTGTTCGGCCTTGAGTGAGATACCCAATTCGCCCGTGGTGTCACCAATGGCTTCGCATGCCCAATGCCAAACCTACCCAACACCTTTGACGTCGACGTTCTTTTAGACAACCATAGCGGGGCCCAGCTAACAAAGCTTCTCCGAGACAACCGTGGCTCCTTGCCAACTATGCCTCCACGAAACAACCATAGCTTGCTATCCATGTCTTCGCGAATCCCAACTGCACTCAAACCATCCATGTCAAGCATTTGCTCCCTCATACGAACCAACCTCATATGACCTGAGCTTTTTCCCACTTCATCAGACCCATTGATGTGACTCCACCTATAATAATGTTCTCCACTAACCTGTAGGTATTTTCTTTCACCCTTCATCCCTACCATCGCATCCTTCTCCACCTTCATTAGCATACTTTTATAACTATCACTGTTATAATCCAAGGTCCCTAATGAAAAGAGATTACCAGG
This sequence comes from Hypericum androsaemum, assembly GCA_963995505.1. Lineage (NCBI taxonomy): Eukaryota > Viridiplantae > Streptophyta > Magnoliopsida > Malpighiales > Hypericaceae > Hypericum > Hypericum androsaemum. The sequence continues at coordinate 8,957,722 of OZ023188.1, forward strand.
ATGCATTGGACTTGATAAGACAGAAAGCCAGTCACCATCCGACCCGTCTGAATATGTGGCCATGGCTGTGGATGCCGATCCCTCCTCGTTGTCTTGATTCCCAGTTCGTCCTGGATAGTCCCCTTCATGTGCCCTTCTCCGCACTTGAAGCCACTTCCATTGAACTTCTTTGCTCCGACCTGGATCCTCTTCCACAACCCAGCTGGTGGCTCCTCATGATCCGCCAAGCACAAGTGAATCTTCGCTACCGCCTTGGCCTCCAACTCTTCCCACTCTTGCTCCTCCATCTTCTCGGACTTCTTCTCCGAGAGCGCGATAACCATCCCTTGTTGCACGAGGAGATCCCTGACACGCCTTTGCCATAACCCGAAATTCAATGAACCATCGAACTTCACAAGAGCAAATTTCGCGCCGTGATTCGACATCCTCCAACCTTAGCTCTTGATACCACTTGTTAGAAATTTAGCAACCAAGAGAACAAGATCGCACAAAGAACACGGAACAAGAGAATTACGTGGTTCGGCCTAATGCCTACATCCACGGAGAGAAAGGAGAACTTTTATTGATGAGTTTCCGAGCCACAAAGCCATACAAAACCTTAGGGCAACATGCCTTTATATAGAGGCAAACCCTTGTTGTACAAGTAACATATCTAGGTCTAATTAGGAGTCCAGAATCTAGTCAGAATAGGAATAGGAATAGGAAATAAGTCTTTCCTATTTCTCGCCATCCCAACATTATCATTTTACGAAAGATTAATCCATTATTTTGTGAAGTTGATCCATTATTATTAAAACATTTGGTTCACGGCGGAATGACCAGGATACCCTTCATCAATGATCTAGAAAGACCGCCTCCAAAATCCCTAAAGCAATCTTCTCAAAAAACAAAATCCTTAAAGCATTACTTAGGCTATCTGCATCACCAACCCACCACAACCCACCACAACTTAGGCCATGAAATAAATAATTAATTTTTCTCTCATCCACATATTATCTACTATTATTTTTTGTTTATATATAAATTATAATAAATATACGACAATGATTATTCCGTAATTATACCAAGGAAAAAAATAAAAAATTATGATTACGAAAGTTGGACTGCAAAATTATATAGAAATAATTTGAGCTACAAATAGATGGCTTAAACAATTAATTCAGTAGTCGACCGAGTTATGATGATGAGTTTCGATTTGAGAGCCACAACTTCTTATTCCAAAGTCTGATTGAGTTAAATTCAAGTTGTTTTGTGAAGGTGAGACATATATCTACACCGAGTTACGAGCATGCATTTTGGTTGGGGAGCCAGAACTTCTTATTCTAGAGTCTGATTGAGTTGATGCAAGTTGCTTTGCAAAGGTGAGACATATATCTATAATTTTTTAATTTTTGACTTCTCCAAATTCGGAGTGTAAGAATGTCAAAAATATGTTTAAAATAAATATTCGAGCGATTTACAAGCGTCCAAAGTTAGAATACAAGATTGTGTATCAAAATATGTAAATATTGGGCTCTATTTATCGATATTTAAAAAATATGAATTTTTATATTTGTTAGGGTTTGTCTCAAATTCTAGCAAATTAGTACTCTATTCTTATTTAGAGTAGGGATACAATCTCCTATATATGTTGGCCTATGCCTAGGTCTTTTGTGTAGTAGTCGAGAGTTGTGAGGTAGAGAGAACCCTCACGGAGGCTTTGTAACTGATTGGACTCGCATGGTGGACGACTCTCTTTTGCCCGTGGTTTTTTCCCCGTCTTGGGGTTTCCACGTAATTCTCGTGTGTCTCATATTTCTCGTTTCGATCTTATTTCTCAATAATTGGTATCAGAGCCGGATCTGAGTATACAAGTATTTGACACAAAAAAGTGAACAGTAACCAAGTTGGGGAAAAATTGGGATTTAGGGTTTCTGAACCCATCGGAGCCGCTGCCAAAGGAGCCTCCCGCCACCCCGCTTGTCCGACACCTGACCGCCCATAACCTCGCTTCCCTCGGTCATTGTCGTCGCCCGCGGCTTGAAGAGAGAAGAGGCAGAGACCCGTCTATCGGGGTATCTTTTTTTTTAGGTTCCTGCGTGAACCAACGACGCGAGCGAAGAAGAAGAAGGCCGCGCTCCGTTCACCGCGCCGTGCCTGGAGGAGACCGACCCGCTCTCCCGTCGCCTTAGAGCTGCTCGTTCGTCGCCTGTAGCCGCTCTACCGTCTGTTAGCTTCGCCATCGGGGGAGAGAGAGAGAGAGGACCGACGGGGAGAGAGAAGTTACGGGGAGAGAGAAAGAACCCCGAAGCCCGCTACCGCACCGCCATGCCTCGTTCGCCGCCGACAAGTCTCAGCCATCACCGTCCACCGCTCGCCGCCCGCCGTTGGTGGTTGTCCGCATCAACCGCCATTTTTTTTAGAATTGGGGATTTAAAACAAAAAAACCCTAATTTTTTGAGTTGACTTGGTCAACAGTTTGACTGGTTGACCAAAAGTCAACTGAGTTGGCTGATTTTGATTTTCTAACCAGTTTTGGGCTAATTTTTTGGTTTGAGGTGTTTCAGGATGACTTCGATGAAGTACGAGATACCGCAGTTGACGAGAAAAACTAATTTTTTCTTGTGGCAGGTAAAGATGCGCGCTATTCTGACACATTTAGAGCTGGATGAGACTCTGCTTGATGAGAAGTCGATGCCTTCGAGTTGGGATGCTGCGATGAAGGCGTCAAAGAACCGTAAGGCTGTGAGTCAGATCCAGTTGCATCTGTCAGATGATATTTTGCGGGACGTGTTGAAGGAGACAACATCTTTCTCATTATGGGCAAAGCTTGAAAAGTTGTGCATGCCCAAGAGTTTGACCAACAAACTATGCTTGAAGCAACAAGTATTTTCTATCTGGATGCAAGAAGATAAGTCTGCTCACGACCACCTTAATAAATTTAAGGATATAGTGGCTGATCTTAGAACTCTGGATTTGAAATATGATGGTGAAGATCTTGCTTTATTATTATTGTGCTCGTTGCCTGCTTCTTATCAGCAATTCAGAGATACTCTATTGTTTAACCATGATACTCTGAGTTGGGATGATGTTCATGATTCGCTCTTGGAGAAAGAGAGAATTGATAAGCACACTGTGAGTTCCTCTGAAAATAGCCAAAGGACTGGCTTAGTCGTGAGAGGGAGGTCTGAGGAAAGGAATGCTAAGTCTGGTTCGAGGAAGAAGAGCAGAAGTAAATCAAGGTCCAGGCACAAGGATAAGACTTGTTTCAACTGTCATAAGGTTGGGCATATTAAATGGTTCTGTCCGGAGCTGAAGAACAAGAAGAAGGGCGAAAAGTCCAGTACTCCGAAAGGAGAAAGTTTTGATAGCGGCAGTGCTAGTGTTGTCACCACCAATCAGAAGGAAGAATCTGATGGAGACCTTTTGTCTGTGATTGATGGGAAGTCTAAAGTTGATGCTGCTTGGGTCCTTGATTCTGCTTGTACGTTTCATATGTGTCCTATCCGGGACTGGTTTTCAACATATGAACGTGCAGAGGGTAATGTTCTCATATGAACGTGCAGAGCGACACCATCAAGATGCATGATGGTGTCATTCGAACCTTGACGAATGTGAGGCATATCCCTGATTTGAAGCGGAACTTGATTTCGCTCAGTACTCTTGATACATTGGGGTACAAGTATACCGAAGAAGGTGGAGTTCTTCGTGTGAGTAAGAACTCATTAGTGCATATGAAGGCCAAAAAAGAGGTTGGAAATCTGTACGTTTTATAGGGTTCTACAGTTATAGGGACTGCTGCTGCTGCATCTGGTTCATTGATAGATTCTGAGAACACCTCATTGTGGCATATGCGACTTGGTCACATGAGCGAGAAAGGTATAACCGAGCTAAATAAAAGAGGATTATTATGTGGACAGGGTATTGGGAAGCTGGAATTTTGTGAGCACTGTGTGTTTGGCAAGCAAAAGAAAGTCAGTTTTCAGAAAGGTGTGAACACTACAAAGGGAAAACTTGACTATGTTCATTCTGATCTTTGGGGACCGTCTCAAGTTTCAACAAAGAATGGTTCCAAGTATATGCTGACTATTATTGATGATTATTCGAGGAAGGTGTGGGCGTTCTTCTTGAAGAGCAAGGATCATGTCTTTGTCACTTTCAAGCAGTGGAAGACTATGATTGAGAAGCAGACTGGGAGAGATGTCAAGCATCTCTGCACAGACAATGAATTAGAGTTTTGCTCTAGTTGGTTTGATGAGTTCTACAAGAATGAGGGTATTGTCAGGCATAAGACAATCCCTGGTACACCTCAACAGAATGGAGTCACTGAAAGAATGAATAGAACTTTGTTGGAGAAAGTTTGTTGTATGCTGTCAAATGCTGGCTTGCCTAAGTCATTTTGGGCTGAAGCTGCTTCCACTGCCTGTCACCTTGTCAATCGTTCACCTCATGCATCACTTGATGGTAAGGTATCTGAAGAATTGTAGTATGGAAATCCTCCTAATTATGCTATTTTGAAGATATTTGGGTGTCCTGCCTATGCTCATGTGAATAATGGTAAGTTAGAGCCAAGATCTATGAAATGTATCTTCCTTGGCTATGCTTCTGGAGTGAAGGGATACAAGTTATGGTGTCCTGAGCTGTCTAAGGTCTTGCTGAGTAGGAATGTTATTTTCAAAGAGACAGACATGCTGAGTAAGAGGGAGGATGTTTCTTCACCTGGTGTTTCCACTGCTCCAAGTGTGGACTTGTAAAAGTTTAAAGTGCAGGTGGAGTTTGATGCTGATCCAGAAGTGAGTTTCTTCCGTGATGTTGATTGCCATGGTCCTACTCATGGTGGGTTGTCTGATGAAGCTGAGAATGTTGGCATAGTTGAGAGGGAGCCATCGTATTCTATTGCTAGAGACAGGCCCAGAAAAATTATCAGGCCTCCACAGAAGTTGGGTGAGGCTGATATTGTTGTTTTTGTCCTGAATTTGGCAGAAGAAGTTGATAGCTATGAAGAACCGTCTAGTTACTCAGATGCTGTGAAGTCGAAAGACTCTGCTAGATGGTTGGTTGCTATGGAGGAAGAGATGGAATCTCTTCACAAGAACAAGACTTGGGAGATTACTAAGCTGCCTGAGGATAAGAAGGTTGTCAGTTTCAAGTGGGTATTCAAGAAGAAGGATGTCACGACCCGCTCTCAGGTCGGTGACCGGCGCTAGACTCCACGACAAACATCTGCAAATGTGCAATCTAGCAAGCCTCACACAAATTCATCAATACTCACATCATACAAACCTGAGAAAGATATAACACATGCAAAGATGGTACGCAACCATCAACGAAAATCTGAACAATCCATCTCCAAATGACAAATCCAAAATCGGACATAAACCAGGATCTAACCACTACGGAGCATCTATACAGATGTACAAGGAAGCACAAGTCTGGAGACCTCAAAAGTGTAGCCCTCGAACGAATAAGATGGCTCGAAATACAGACTCCAGAATCAACGCTACTATGGCACCTTGGAACCTGAGATAGATTAGTAGGGGGTAAGTGTTTGGGAACACTTAGTAAGAAGATAGAACATAACATATAAGTTATGTCTGAGATCTACGTGCCACAGAACTCAACCATGTTCAACGTAACTGAACTTGAAATGCATGATGACCATATGATGCACAAATTACCGAAAACAAAAATATAAACACACAGACACATAGAGCCATGAACAGGTTTTGAAAGGCCCCTTACTCTGACTGCCAAGGGATATCCAAATGGCCAAACAAATCTCCGTCCACACAAACACAAAGCTAGCTTACATACGTAAGCTAGTGATATCCCTAAACTATGAGCTCATAGACTAACATCCCCGGTTAGTACGGGAAAGCCTGTTCATTTCTCTCACAAAACACATATCTTATCAAACATATGACCCAACTGTCCAGAATCATATATGCACAATCTCATCTCATAACCAACAACATATGCATGAGACGCACATCAATCAAGATCTGAAACATGCATATAACAAACACAACCAACATATCATGGTCTATCCGCTTACACAACGAAGATCCACCGATCACACTGATTTCTGAATCCAATGCCTTTCACTCAAAGCTTTTGAAATGATTCTCCTTCACCCCCACACCTTGCAGATATTCTGTTCACAATCCCAAATCAAAATAACAAGGTTAACCTCTGAATTCCTAAACCAAATCGCTGCCAATACTTCAGAACAACGGATAACGACATAATCACAACACATCGTCTAAACAAGCATCAAACATGTCCAAATATCTCAATCTCTTTCAATCCTTACTTTCTTGACAAATATACCACACGTGTATAATCTGTTTAGAGCCTACTCATGGTCATAAATGTCATCCAACAATCTGTTTTGGCAATCACAACACAAACCAAACACAAGAGAAGCTCAACCACTTCATCTTCAACAATTATCACATATAACTCAATTTCAGATCATAACCACTTTAAATAACACTTTACATGACTTCCCCTGTATGTCCTTGATATCTCAGAATCCACATATTCACTGAAATTTCCAACCAAACCACTTACCAAGTCTCTATTCTTGACCCCCTTCAATCTGAACGCAGCAGGCAAGTCCGAATTTCAACCAAGTCTTGAATAAGATTTCTTCATCCAAATAAGGCATATGATATACGGTTAGAAAGCTTATAGAGTCCTCTGTAAGCTGTCAAAATTTCATGTCCCAATTCGAAGCCTAAGTATGCTTACCGATCACGTTATTCTGAACAACCTCAGCTGTGTGCTTCTTCAATGATAGTCTGATTCAAAACTCATTTCCCGTCGATTCCCTGATCCAAATTCCACATATGATATACCAAACGAAAGGTATTGAAGTCCTCTACAACTCTCTTCAAAGGTTCAAAGTCTAAATCTGAACGGAAGTAGGCTTACCGCTTGATTCTTTATCCAGCAGCTTCTTTCTCTTTCCTTCAACTCTCTCTCTTCTTCTCTTAAATTTTCGTTTTATGACCAAGGAGATAAGTGTTCTACCTATTCATAAAAGTCTCTGAGATATATGAAGAGGTGGATGAGGTCCAATAGCAATCAACTCACCTCTTCCTTTAATTCTAAGAAGCAAACAAAGAACTTGGGGTCTAATCAGATTCATTCACAAGCAAGCAGCTCAAATATGGCGGCCTTGCTCTGGTTTTTGTCAAATTTGATTGTCAACGTATTTGTTTCTCAACATCTCTAGTTTCTGAATCAAGTGGAATCACACCATTTGAAGCCATATTGAAGAAGTTATGATTTTTTTACTAACCAAAGGTCTGTCTGTCCGAATTCAATAAACAACTTCTCAAGCAAATATTTTCTCTAAGACTTGTAATGGTTGAAATGGAACTCCAATGATACCAATTCACATCTTGAACACTTACAATCACATATCTCATGTAACCATCTCGATGCGATGCATTCCGACCAACCATTTTTCCGAATGTCACAATTCTCCCCCCCTTATAAAAATTCGGTCCCCGAATTTACTTGTAACTAAGTTATCAAACGAAGAACTTACTTGGTTATTCAAACAGGTGCGGAAATCTTCCTCGTATATCATCCTCTAACTCCCATGTGGCTTCTGATGCAGAATGATTTTGCCACAATACTTTCACGAACGGTAACTCCTTAGTCCTTAGTTTTCTCACCTGCCTATCCATAATCTGTAGTGGCTGCTCATCGTAGGTGAGATCGTCACGAAACTCCACATTTGGCTGATCTAATACATGTGAGGAGTCATGTAAATATATCCTAAGCATGGAGACATGGAATACAGGATGTATATGTGAGAACGTAGGTGGTAATGCCAACCGATAAGCCACTTGACCAACTCGCTCTAAAATCTCGAATGGTCCCACATATCTTGGACTTAGTTTACCCTTCTTTCCAAATCTCATAACACCCTTCATCGGAGATACTTTGAGAAATACACTTGAACCCTTTTCAAATTCAATGTCCTTTCTCCTTTTATCCGAGTACGACTTCTGTCTACTCTGAGCTGTCATTAGCCTCTTTCGAATCACTTTGATCTTCTCAACCATATCATCCAAGAATTCAAGATTCACATTCTGTTTCTCACCAACATCATCCCAATATACCGGTGATCTGCACTTCCTGCCATACAATGCTTCATACGGTGCCATCTGAATACTACTCTGATAACTATTATTGTATGAGAATTCCATCAAAGGCAAATAAAGTTCCCAACAACCTCCAAAATCAATCACACACAATCGCATCATATCCTCGAGAATTTGTATTGTCCGCTCGGACTGTCCATCTGTCTGAGGATGAAAAGCTGTGCTCAAATCCAAACGAGTACCCATAGCATCTTGAAATTTCTTCCAAAATCGAGACGTGAAATGTGTCCCTCGATCGGAGACTATCGAGACAGGAACTCCGTGCAATCGAACAATATGATCAATGAACAACTGAGCAAACTTAGTAGTATCATACGTACTCTTGATCGGTAGGAAGTGTGCTGACTTTGTCAATCTATCCACGATAACCCAAACTGAATCAAATCCTCGTGGTGAAGTCGGAAGGCCTACTAATAAATCCATCGTAATTCGTTCCCATTTCCATTCCGGAATATCCAGTGGTTGCAACAAACCCGAAGGTCTTTGGTGCTCAGCCTTCACCTGTTGACACGTTAAACATCTAGCAACGAAATCCCCAATGTCCTTCTTCATACCATTCCACCAATAATGAATCTTTATATCATGGTACATCTTGGTAGAACCTGGATGCATGCTATAAACAGTCTTGTGTGCCTGAGCCATAATGTCTTTCCTTATGTCTCTTACATCAGGTACGACCAACCGAGTACCATAGTATAAAACACCATTTGAACTGAGATGGAATTTAGGCAATTTACCTTCTTCAACTCTTTCAATCATCTTCATCAACTCAGGATCATCTCTCTGAAGTTCTACAACCCGACCACGTATAGTTGGTTGCAGATGTAACTCACCTAACATCATAGGCTGATTTCCATCAAGCACTGTTGTCAACTCTAACCCTTGGTCGACTATCTCATGTATACTTGAAATCAAAGGCCTTCGCGTCACTAACATATGTGCCAAACTACCCGCTGACTTCCGACTCAAAGCATCGGCCACAACGTTAGCTTTACCTGGATGATAGTTAATAGTACAATCGTAATCCTTCAAAAATTCCATCCATCTCCTCTGCCTCATATTCAGATCCCTCTGATCAAAAATGTACTTCAAACTCTTGTGGTCAGTAAATATGTCAAACTTCTCACCATATAGGTAATGTCTCCAAATTTTTAGCGCAAACACAACTGCACCCATTTCCAAGTCATGTACTGGATAATTATGCTCGTGTTTCTTCAGCTGTCTAGAGGCATACGCAATCACATTCCTTTCCTGCATCAATACACATCCCAAGCCAATCCTAGAAGCATCATAATACACCGAATACTTTCCAGTTGCAGACGGTAAAGCCAAAATCGGAGCATTAGTCAACAAGTATTTCAACTCCTGAAAAATTCTCTCACAATCTTCTGTCCATTCGTACTTCACATTCTTTTGAGTCAATCATGTCAATGAAACGGCCAAAGTGGAAAAGCCTTTTACAAAACGTCTGTAATATCCAGCCAAACCAAGAAAACTTCGTACCTCTGTAACATTGGTAGGAGTTGGCCAATTCACCACAGCTTCTATCTTCTTTGGATCAACTGACACTCCATTCTTAGAAATAATATGTCCTAGGAATGCCACACTTTGTAACCAAAATTCACACTTGGAAAGTTTGGCATACAACTCATTATCCAACAACGTCTTCAAAACCAAGCGAAGATGTCTCTCATGTTCTTCCTCAGTCCGTGAATAAATCAATATGTCATTAATAAAGACCACTACAAACTGATCCAAGAATGGTTTAAACACCCGATTCATCAAGCCCATAAAGAAAGCAGGAGCATTCGTAAGACCAAATGGCATAACCAAGAATTCATAATGCCCATACCGAGTTCTGAAAGCTGTCTTGGTCACATCTTCCTTTCGAATCCTCAACTGATGATACCCCGACCTTAAGTCAATCTTTGAAAACCACTTGGCATCTCGCAACTGATCAAACAAATCATCGATACGTGGAAGAGGATACTGGTTGCGGATCGTTACCTTATTGAGTTGGCGATAATCAACACAGAGTCTCAAACTTCCATCCTTCTTCCAAACAAACAACACAGGAGCACCCCATGGTGAAACACTAGGCCGAATATATTCCTTATCCAACAAATCCTGCAACTGAATCTTCAACTCTTTTAACTCAGCAGGTGCCATACGATATGGTGGTATCGAAATCGGCTCTGTTCCTGGCATCAACTCAATACAAAACTCAATCTCTCTCTCTGGTGGTAAACCCGGTAACTCATCTGGAAAAACATCAGAAAATTCTTCCACAACGGGAATATCATCAACAGTTACCTTTTCCATATTAGCCTCTTTAACAATAGCAAGGTAACTTATACAACCCCTCTGTAACAATCTCAAAGCCTTCAAACATGAAATAAGCCTCGGTGGAGTCAACATCCCATCACCCCGAAACATAAATTCTGGTTCACCCTCAGGCTTGAACTTCACAATCTTATGAAAGCAATCCACCGTAGCATGATAGCACGATAACCAGTCCATCCCCAAAATCACATCAAAATCATCCATATCTAACACATGTAGGTCAGTCAACATCTCATGACCATCCACAACTATCACACACGATGTAAGAACTAAATGCACATGAATGATATGACCTGAAGGAGTACAAACATCTAACGGCTCCCTCAATGACACAAGTGGACTATCAAAGGATCTAGCAAACTGGGGTGACAAAAATGAATGTGTCGACCCTGAATCAAATAAGACTCGAGCATTAGACAAGCCTATAGGGAGTATACCTGAAACCACATTATTAGACACCGTAGCATCTTTCCTGGTGAGAGCATATACACGAGCAGGACCACCTTCACTCTGCTCCATCGGCTCCTTTCCTCGAAGAACCGAAGTCTCTCCCTGATGGCTCTGACTAACTGGACTCCTATATTGTTCTTGAGGTCGTCCCGATAAGCTAGTAAGCTGCGCATATTCTCTTGCCTTAGCCACACGACAATCCTTCATATGATGTCCAAACTTACCGCATCCAAAACAAGCTCCCGATTGTCTGTAGCAAGGTCTTCCAGGATGTTGCTTCCCGCAACTAGAACAATTCACTGGACCTCCGAATTGGCCTCGACCTCCTGCTTGACCGCGAGGGCCATTTCCTCTCCCAAATCCTCTATTAAATCTTCCAAATGCTCCTCCACATCTCGAGAAATTAGGTTGAAAGTTTGGCCTTTGCTGCTGTTGTCCAAAACTCTGGTTTGAACCATACTGCGGTGGCCTATCAAATCGCTGCACCTTAGCTTGCTTCTGCACTGTAAGCCGCTCATTATCACGCATCTCCAATGTCCTCGCACAATCCACGGCCGCTGAATATGATTGGAATCCACGTGGGTACATCACTTTAAACATCGTATCATCGAGTCCTCGAACAAATCTCTTCACCTTCTTCTCCTCAGTGGGAATCAGATGCTTTGCATAGCGAGAAAGATAATCAAACCTCTGTTCATACGCCGTCACCGTCATCTCTGGCGTCTTCAACAATCTTTCGAACTCGAACGCACGAGCATCTCTCAGACTTTCAGGCAAGAAGCGATCCAACAGTGAATCGCTAAACTGAACCCAAGTCCATCCAGTTGATTCCACAGTTTGTAACCATACTCCCGCCTCACCTGTCAATTTAAATGCTGCTAGTTCCACCATTCTTTTACTATCACAATTCAGAATCTTCCACCTCTTTTCCATCTCATCAAGGAACAACTGAGGATCATCTCTCACACCAAAGAATGTGGGTGGGTCTAGCCTCAGAAACTCTGCCAATGTATCATCTCTAGGTGTCATAGCGGCTTTCTTCTCCGCCTGACTTTGTTGAGTAGCGATAAACTTCTCCATCGCCATCATCACTCTGTCTACAGCATCACCACTCCGCTTTCTACATCCAGAAGTGCCACTAACTGGTTGACCTGTCTCAGCTGGCGTGGCAGTAGCGGTAGTAGTATGCTCAACTGGATGTGTAGGCTCTAATGTAGCATCATCTCTAGCTCTATCAGAGCTCTCACCATGCTCCCTCATCGTAGCGTTAGAACTTTTACGTGTCACATGCATATCCTCCCTACTAGTACAAGTCAATATTTAAGAGGCCAAATGAAAAGATTATCCAACAGAGGACAAAGACACGACAAATCCTATGCTCCGTAGGGTACAAACAAAACACATTCAACGACAAACCAAACAAACACAATCAAGCTCTGATACCAACTTTGTCACGACCCGCCCTCAGGTCGGTGACCGGCGCTAGACTCCACGACAAACATCTGCAAATGTGCAATCTAGCAAGCCTCACACAAATTCATCAATACTCACATCATACAAACCTGAGAAAGATACAACACATGCAAAGATGGTACGCAACCATCAACGAAAATCTGAACAATCCATCTCCAAATGACAAATCCAAAATCGGACATAAACCAGGATCTAACCACTACGGAGCATCTATACAGATGTACAAAGAAGCACAAGTCTGGAGACCTCAAAAGTGTAGCCCTCGAACGAATAAGATGGCTCGAAATACAGACTCCAGAATCAACGCTACTATGGCACCTTGGAACCTGAGATAGATTAGTAGGGGGTAGGTGTTTGGGAACACTTAGTAAGAAGATAGAACATAACATATAAGTTATGTCTGAGATCTACGTGCCACAGAACTCAACCATGTTCAACGTAACTGAACTTGAAATGCATGATGACCATATGATGCACAAATTACCGAAAACAAAAATATAAACACACAGACACATAGAGCCATGAACAGGTTTTGAAAGGCCCCTTCCTCTGACTGCCAAGGGATATCCAAATGGCCAAACAAATCTCCGTCCACACAAACACAAAGCTAGCTTACATACGTAAGCTAGTGATATCCCTAAACTATGAGCTCATAGACTAACATCCCCGGTTAGTACGGGAAAGCCTGTTCATTTCTCTCACAAAACACATATCTTATCAAACATATGACCCAACGGTCCAGAATCATATATGCACAATCTCATCTCATAACCAACAACATATGTATGAGACGCACATCAATCAAGATCTGAAACATGCATATAACAAACACAACCAACATATCATGGTCTATCCGCTTACACAACGAAGATCCACCGATCACACTGATTTCTGAATCCAATGCCTTTCACTCAAAGCTTTTGAAATGATTCTCCTTCACCCCCCCCCCCCCACACCTTGCAGATATTCTGTTCACAATCCCAAATCAAAATAACGAGGTTAACCTCTGAATTCCTAAACCAAATCGCTGCCAATACTTCAGAACAACGGATAACGACATAATCACAACACATCGTCTAAACAAGCATCAAACATGTCCAAATATCTCAATCTCTTTCAATCCTTACTTTCTTGACAAATATACCACACGTATATAATCTGTTTAGAGCCTACTCATGGTCATAAATGTCATCCAACAATCTGTTTTGGCAATCACAACACAAACCGATCACGTTTTTCTGAACAACCTCAGCTGTGTGCTTCTTCAACGATAGTCTGATTCAAAACGCATTTCCCGTCGATTCCCTGATCCAAATTCCACATATGATATACCAAAAGAAAGGTATTGAAGTCCTCTACAACTCTCTTCAAAGGTTCAAAGTCTAAATCTGAACGAAAGTAGGCTTACCGCTTGATTCTTTATCCAGCAGCTTCTTTCTCTTTCCTTCAACTCTCTCTCTTCTTCTCTTAAATTTTCGTTTTATGACCAAGGAGATAAGTGTTCTACCTCTTCATAAAAGTCTCTGAGATATATGAAGAGGTGGGTGAGGTCCAATAGCAATCAACTCACCTCTTCCTTTAATTCTAAGAAGCAAACAAAGAACTTGGGGTCCAATCAGATTCATTCACAAGCCAGCAGCTCAAATATGGCGGCCTTTCTCTGGTTTTTGTCAAATTTGATTGTCAACTTATTTGTTCCTCAACATCTCTAGTTTCTGAATCAAGTGGAATCACACCATTTGAAGCCATATTGAAGAAGTTATGATTTTTTTACTAACCAAAGGTCTGTCTGTCCGAATTCAATAAACAACTTCTCAAGCAAATATTTTCTCTAAGACTTGTAATGGTTGAAATGGAACTCCAATGATACCAATTCACATCTTGAACACTTACAATCACATATCTCATGTAACCATCTCGATGCGATGCATTCCGACCAACCATTTTTCCGAATGTCACAAAGGATGGTATACCTGGAGTTGAAGAGCCTAGATACAAGGCTAGGCTAGTGGCTAGAGGATATAGTCAGATTCCTGGTGTGGACTTTAATGAGGTATTTTCACCAGTTGTGAAGCATACCTCGATTCGTTCTCTTCTTGGTATTGTTGCTATGCAGGTTTTGGAGCTTGAACAGCTTGATGTGAAGACAGCTTTCTTGAATGGAGAGCTTAAGGAGCGGATTTATATGGCACAGCCTGAGGATTTTCATGTTGAAGGCAAAGAAGACCATGTGTGCTTATTGCAGAAGTCCCTGTATGGCCTTAAGCAGTCTCCGAGGCAATGGTATCAAAGGTTTGACTCTTTTATGATTTCTCATGGTTATGAGAGGAGCAAGCATGATAGTTGTGTTTACCTAAAAAGGCTACGCGACGGTTCCTAAGTGTATTTGCTCCTGTATGTGGATGACATGTTAATTGCTGCCAGTGACAAAGGAGAGGTGAGAAAGCTCAAAGCTCTGTTGAGTAGCGAGTTTGAGATGAAAGATTTGGGTCCTGCTAAGAAGATTCTTGGCATGGAGATTGCCAGAGATAGAGGAGCAAGGAAATTATTTCTGAGCCAGGAGAGTTACATTGAAAAGGTATTTGACATGTTTGATGTGACTGGTAATCCTGTGAGTACTCCTCTTGGTACACATTTTTAGCTTTCGTCTGCCTTATCTCCACAGTCAGCTGCTGAGGTCGATTACATATCTGGTGTTCCATACTCCAATGTTGTTGGTTCTCTGATGTATGCTATGGTTTGCACACGCCCGGATTTGGCCTATGCTGTGAGTATCGTTAGCAGGTTTATGGTAAATCCTGGAGAAGGTCATAGGAGAGTAGTGGAGTGGATTATGAGGTACTTGAAGGGTACCAAGGGCGTGTGTCTACAGTTTGGAAGCACCAATGATGGAGTTGTTGGTTTCGTTGATTCAGATTATGCTGAAGACCTTGATAAGTCTAGGTCCTTGTCTGGATATGTCTTCACTCTTAGAGGATGCGCTATCAGTTGGAGAGCTTGTCTACAAGCCACAGTGGTGTTGTCTACCACTGAGTACATGGCTATAACTGAAGGTGTGAAGGAGACTATCTGGTTGAAAGGTTTCTTCAGTAAAATCTGTGATAAGCTGCAGGTCAGTACAGTATACTGTGATAGTCAAAATGCTATCCATCTCACGAGGGATGCTATGTATCATGAGAGGAAAAAGTACATTAATGTGAGGTACCACTTCATTCGGGAGCATGTTGCTCAAGGTGACATTGTTGTGAGCAAGGTGGGTACAAAGGACAACCCTGCAGACATGTTGACGAAGCCACTTTCTGGTACTAAGTTCGAGCATTGCTTGGACTTGGTAGGTGTTCATGCTTGATGCTGATTGCCCTTAGGGGCTGGTGGTGAAGGTGGAGAAGCGTTGATGTTGCAGTCATAGAATTTGGTCCAACATGGAGATTTGTTAGGGTTTGTCTCAAATTCTAGCAAATTAGTACTCTATTCCTATTTAGAGTAGGGATACAATCTCATATATATATTGGCCTATGCCTAGGTCTTTTGTGTAGTAGTCGAGAGTTGTGAGGTAGAGAGAACCCTCACAGAGGCCTTGTAACTGATTGGACTCGCATAGTGGACGACTCTCCTTTGCCCGTGGTTTTCTCCCCGTCTTGGGATTTCCACGTAATTCTCGTGTGTCTCGTATTTCTCATTTCGATCTTATTTCTCAATAATATTGTTAAAGATAACTTCAATTTTTATAACCACATTAATAATATCCAAATAAATCTATTTATACGAATAAGATTGTGCCAAGTGTAACTAAAAGTAAAAAAATATTAAAATAATAAGGTCTGAGGTCGCGTGTCAGTGGTCGGTCAGGCTACCCTGCACGCGGCTCAGCCGCATTTGCTCAAAGTCTTAGGCTACCCACAACAACAACCCATCTCAACTTAGGTCACGGAATAAATAATTAATTTCTCACTCATCTATACCCAACTCAACCCAATTAAATATTTGATAATCGCAACAACAACCCATACTAACCTAGGTCACGAAATAAATAATTAATTTCTCTCTCATCCACAAACACGTATTAGTTATAAAAATTTCATAGAAAATTAAAAAATAAATTACATACCCTTTAAAAATATTAGGCTCAATTTACAAGAAATTTAAAAATACGAATGCTCATATTTTATCGAATAATATTGTACCAAATATAACTTAACTAGATAAAAAAATAAAAAAAATTGTTGCTCGGCCGCTCCTGGGCCGCCTCAAATCCATCCATTTCCTTTTTTTTATAAATTTTTCTGACAGGGGTGACCCACCCCATTGTGGGTAGCCTTACAGGAACGGGATTAGGGTCACAACACACATCGCAGTGTTTGACGTTGGGCTGGGGCTATGAGTTATTTTTAAGCTCCGGAGTCGAGAAAAATAGAGAAATTTTTTAATAATATCTTTAATAATGGTGAAGTTTAAAGTCAAACATTTTCTTAAATAAATTTAAATTTTTTATCGGTTATAACATTATTGCCGTTGATCTGGGCCTCTAAGTTTAATTCCCCATCAAGCTCACCTTAGATAATTAACTGTCGAATCTCGACACATCAGCCTTTACTTAATGGGCCAGGTACTATCATATTTGGTTCAAATTAGAGCGGACTATCCGACGCTATAAGATATGCCTTCTCCGATCTGTTCCGACGCTGGGACTCTCGCCTCCGGTGAGCTCCATGCTCCTGGCATCTGGGACACCACCGAAGATTCCCCAACCATGCTTTTTGGGTGAACTGAAGACATGATCACCAATGCACCACCACACCACGCCCAAGTTTCACCCCCACTGCCTCTATCCTTTAAGGATAGCCTTACCAGTCCTTTTGGCACCGACATTTCCCTTCTATGCTCCGCCGAGCTCCTCCAAAAGGGGCTTGTTAGGGTCATGATGATGACTAATCTGAATAGCCCCCCACTGTCAAGATTATCCCCAGCATGGTCAGTAAGCTTGCTCCTGCAGGAGGCAAGTGCATCATTGCCAAGCTCCTTGGCCGTTTTGCCACCCTCCCGATCATGGAGAAGCACCTTTGCTGCCTGTGGAAATCGTCAGCTGCTATGGAGGTTATGGACCTCCTGAATGGATTATATGTTGTCCGGTTCGCTGCTGAGTCAGACCTTGAAAGAGTGCTTCTAGAGGGTCCACGGATAGCGATGGGGAATTATATCACCATCCGATGGTAGACCTCAGCTTTTAACACAGGGGAAGCGGAGATGAGGACCACCGCCGTCTGGACCAGAATATCAGACCTCGACTTCATCTTCTGCAATAAGCACATGTTTGAGGCTATTACTGTAATGATTGGATGGCCAGTCAGAGTGGACAAGATCACTCTCCATTGGACCAGGGGTCGTTACGCCCGCTTATACTTGGAGCTTGACCTACACCAGCTATTGTGGGGGATCTTAGTGGTGAACAACCGGAGACATCATCTGGAATACGAATGTCTTCCTGTAGCCTATCTCTGTTGTGGCATGTATGGTCATCAATCAGAGGTGTGCCCCTTTGCACCTAAGTAGAGTGATGCATCGCCATCATCGGCCACCCCAAGCCTGTTACAGACCTAGCCCACCACGTTTATGCCCGCCTCTTCAAGATTGTCGGGATCCAACCGATTGGTAACAAAAGAAGCCCACCGACCAACGCAGAGGGTAACCTCGGACCGTGGATGGTTGTCATCCAAAGAAACAGACATCCAACTGTGGCGGCAACGATGATCTCCACCGGGAATAAGTTTGCCTCCTTGGCCGACCTAGAGTCCTCAGGAGCTGGTGGGTCCTTAGTGATGGGGTTCATGGCAATCGGATGAGCTGCCCCTGGTCTCCCTCGCTAGAGCTCGAAAAAGGAAAGGAATCCAACCTCAACAGTCAGTTCCAAAATTCTCGCGCCTAGGAAGAAATTGGGAAGGAAAAAATCACATGGGCCTTCCTGTGAATCTGCCAATTTTCCCAAAAATGGGCCCAAAGTTTCTCTAGCAAATCCCTTAATTTCCACATCAAGTAGGCTTCGCCAAAATGATCTTCCAAGCCCAACCACTATTGTGCCGGGCCCTAGTTCTGACCCATCTCCCTCATCTGTTGTAGGTTATAACTCGTGCTCCAACTAGACATCCCGTGTGGATCTCCAGAGTACCAAAGCCCAGTCTCTAGAGCCCACTACGAAGCCCACCTCCCCCACCCCTAACCTAGTTTTTTTCAGATGTACAAACTCCATCGACTTGAATAAAGTTTTGCATGTTGCAGGCTTTCAATAGAAGCTCAACAAAACCCTGAAAAGGAAGGGGAAGGCCAAGGCCCATCAGACCATGCTTATATCCCAGCGGGCGAGTTACTACCTAGAATCGGACCATAGAGAAGCAGTGGGTCTAGTGACATTCAAGAAGAGAGCCCGCTCGCGGCATATATCTGATGGGGTGACGATGGACCAAACCCAAAGTGAACCAACCCAACCCGATGACCATGAGCTAAGCGGGGAAGCTTTAATGACCACGAGGTCTAAGTTTTGGCCCTCGGGGAATGATTCGGGCCAGACCTGAGGAGATGCTTCTAGACCTGCCCAGCAGATGACACTAGGCTACTGACTAGACTGAAGAAACTCCAAAGAGAGGAAGGGGGGATATCCAGAATGACACAAACACGGGACCCACTGTCATATCCACATGACCCTCCTACCCTCTGATTATAACTCTTTCTCCTTTTTTTATTTCCATTTATCAGATATGTCAGATATTTTTATCTTATTTTAGAACTGCTACAGAGCTAGCAGTCTTGCTTTCTTGTAAGCTATTAAGACCCTTCTTTAGCAATACAACCCGAGCATCCTCATTTTCCTTGAACTCCAAATATCGGGGAGCAAGGCTGGCAGGGTGTGTCAGAGCCTAAAATTCTTGAACACTGAGCGTGTTGAGACTTTCGGGCATAGTGGCAGCATATGGCTCCTCTAGAATGAACCCACTGTCCAGATTACCATCCAGGTTTGAGACAACCAGTTCATTGCGACAAGTGCCTGCTCCCACCAGAGGTCTTTCTAGCTCATAACCAATTATGCCAGCCCTAGGGCTACACAATGGCAGGACATGTGGAACTGTCTCACCCGCGTTTGCTCTACCACTGCTAGACCATATATCCTTGGAGGTAACTTTAATGATATCCTATCCCTTGAGAGTGATAGGATGGCTCGGGTTTCCTATCAGACCAAAATATCTAAGGTTCCTAGGGTCAAGGTTCACATGGGCCTACAGGTGCCAGATTTCCACTTAGATTTCAAAGCGCCTTGACCGGGTGCTATGTAATGGCGACTGAAGGCTAGACTGGACTGAGGTAGTGGTTAGACACCTGCCATGAGTTGCCTTCGATCACGCCCCGATCCTTCTCGACTTTCGACCGAGGGAAGAGGAGAGGAGAAGGGAGAGGCCATTTCGCTTCTAGGCTTTTGTACTCTGACTTTATGCCCTTCCTCAATGCTCAGTTGCCTAGACCCTCTCTAGCCACCAGTGTACTAGAGTCTCTTACCCTGACCCTATGATAGTAGAACCGGGTTGTGCTTGGGAATATTCTTCGTCGAAAGGATAGGTGCATTGCTAGACTGAAAGGATTCCAAAAGTCGTTGGAGTGTGGAATTACGCGGTGACTCCTCTAACTGGAGGATAAACTACATACAGAGCTGGAGAGTATCTTTGATCAGGAGGCATTACTTTGGATGTAGAAATCTAGAGAGCAGTGGATCACAGATGGAGACCATAATACTCATTTCTTTCATACCTAGACAGTTGTTCAGAAGAACAGAAACCAACTTTGTAGTCTTCTTTCCCCTGATGGTGAGTGGATTCGGGGCCAGGACTCCCATGCACTCTGGCTGTTGACCACTTTCAGAGACTGTACTCGACGGAGGAGACTCATAGACTAGAATTCCAGTTCCAAAATGGGTTTCCTGCCCGGATGATAGCCTCCTAGCAGATCTCTGGAGACTAGTCTCTCGATCTAATATTTAGGAGGGACTGCTCTAGATGGGGCCCTACAAAGCCCCAGATGAGGATGGCTATCAAGCCATTTTCTTCCTGAGGTGCTGGGAGGTGGTATGCAGTTTGGTATGTGAGTAGGTGCGTGAGTTCTTCCGTAGTGGTCAACTCCTCCATACTTTAACACTACTCTGATTATGCTGATTCCCAAAATTCCCTCGTCTCAGACACTAACTCAGTTTCGGTCCATTAGCCTGTGTAGTGTTCTTTATAAGACTATTACCATGATCTTAGTGGACAAGTTGAAGCCCCTCTTTGACACGATGGTTAGTTTGATGTAGTCTAATTTTGTTCTGGCGTGCTATATATCTGATGACATCCTAATTCTTAGAGAGGTGATTCATTCGATGCCTCGTAAGGGAGATTAGAGCGGATGGAAGGTCATCAAGCTTGATCACAAGAATACTTATGACTGTCTTAACTGGGACTTCCTCCATGTAACTCTTCTATTGACAGGCCTCCCAGTTACCTTCATTGACTAGGTGATGGAGTGTGTCGTGACCCCCTCGATGTGTGTCCTTTGGAACAGTAAAAAGTTTGAGGCTTTCTCTCCATTCCATGGGATTCACCAGTGTGATCCCATCTCCCCGTACCCCTTTGTTCTATGCATGAAGAGACTCTCGCATGCTATTGAGCAATTAAAGTGGGAAGGTAAATCACAGCTGATGTTTGTCGATGATCTGATCCTCTTGTGTGAGGCTAGTGTAGCCCAGGCTTGGGTGATTCGCGAGCTCCTTGAGACTTTTTATGGTTGCTCGGGCAGCGGGAAAGCCTTTCCAAGTCCAAATTCATGGTCTCCTGGAATGTTAGCCTAAAGCTAGCTAGATAGCTTAGCAAAGTGGTGGGTATTCTATTGACTACAGACTAATAACACTATATGAGTGCTCCTAGAGACATCACCCGAGATCGTTGAAAGACCTATCACTATATTCTGAAGAAGCTTCGAGGAAGGATGGCTGAATGGAAGGCGATGTCTTTGAGCAGGGTGGGTCGTGTCACCCTAGCCTGCTCGATTCTATCCTCCATCCTGGCCCATATGATGTAGACTGACATGTTGCATGTTAGGACGTGCCTGGACATAGATTGATGTACCCATGAGTTGGATATTTGGCCTATACAGAAAGTCAATATGGCATCTTTCGCCAAGCTGGTATGGAGATTTATCCAGTTATAGGAGCCCTCTCGGCGCGAGTCTTACTTGGCAAGTATGGTAGGATGGTAAGGACCTAGATTTCCTACAACCGAAGGCTGGATCTTCTGCCACCTGGCAGGCTAGGATTAAGGCCTGCCTGATCCTTACTCATTGTCATCTCCAAAATATGGGTAATAGATTACAGACGTCTTTCTGGGATAACCCATGGCTTTTTCCTTCCTCTCTCTGGAACCACCTCCTGGGTGATCTACCCGTTAGGGAGGTCGAGAGGCGAATGGCTTAGTACTGGTCCCCGGGGAGAGGTTGGGCTATATCCCAGCTAGAGGCACTCTTGCCTCCACATATTATTAGCGTTCTGATATCAAATTTTTTGTAGGTATCACCAGCTTGGACAGACTCTTTGGCTTGGGGACCTACTTAAGATGGACGCTTCTCTACCCAGTCCATGTACAGGGCATTATGCATTAGGAAGGAGATGCTGCCAGCGGAGCTGATCTGGCACCGAATTTGGATACTGCGGGTTCCTGAGCGCATCTGATTATTTACTTGGTTTATTTGTCATTGCAAGTTGATGACGAATGCTGAGTGGGCACGGAGGCATTTTACGGAGGACGACACATGTCTGATGTATTTGTCTCCTGATTGCAGGTTCTCTAGGGCTGTGTGGGCCACCCTACTCCCACGATCCCCACGAGACTGACCCTAGTCGATAGCTCTGGGCCAACATATCGGCCCCTTCTACCTCTACAGATGTTCCTCCATGGTCGACGACCTTCGTGACAGCTTATTGGTGGCTATGGCGATGGTGGTATGATTCTGCCTTCCGGCCGGGCACCATCTCGAGGCAACCCCCTCCTTTATCATCTTGCAAGCACAAGAGTTTGCTCTTGTCCTGACGGATCGAATTACTCCACTTCCACCCCGCCCCCGACATGAGATCCTAGTGTCTTAGAAGCGTCTTGCGGAAGGCTTAGTCAAGCTCAATACAAATGGAACTTCGATGGAAAACCCGGGACCTGCCGACGCTGGTGGTGTCATTCTCAATTCGGGTAGTTATTGGGTATGCAGTTTTGCCAAGGGCATTGAAAACTATACTTTCTCTAGGCCTTGAGCTGACTTGGGAGAAAAGGCTCCGGAGGGTCCAACTAAAGCTGGATTCGTCATTGGCTATCCTCTGCATAGTACAGAATGCTGAGCGGGCTCAGCCATTGGTGACACTGATCTCGAGGGTGCGAGAGCTACTAGCGCGGGACTGGAAAATTGACATTATGCATACTTGGCGGGAGGGCAACTAACTGGCAGACGTGCTCTTCAAGCACACTCTGGGAGTCTTACATGACTATGTAGTATCCGATGTACCTTTAGAGTTCTGTACTGAGGTGCATTTAGAGGACCTGCGGGGAGTTAGCCTCCCTCGGTGTACTCGTGCGGCCAGGGATGATTTACAGGGATCAGATCTAGCGATTTCAACGTCAAGGCGGGTCACCCTGACCTTGCCGAGGTGCTCTTTCCCTCTTGCTGCGGGTTTTTCAACTGGGTTTTTACCGTCGAAGGATTTTACTAAAGCTAGCGGCCGCAACCTAAAAAGAGGGTATCCCAATACTGAGGTCAGTATTTGACATCAGGATTAAGGTTACGAATAGATTGTTTATTTCTGATGTACTGGGAATTATTTTTCGTATTTATAGAAGGGCATTAACCTACCATTACCAAAAGAAAAAACTTAATGGGCCAGGCCCTACTCGGATAACATGAGTAATTTTGCCGGAATTTTGTAACGATTATCACTAAAAATTATAAATCTTACGGAATTGGTTTTATGCATGTGGCTACTAGTTTCCTCAATCTTGACTAATCGTATCTATTTATAAATGAATTCCACAAAAATGAATTCCTAAATCACTAGGGAAAAGTGTCTCTTGTTTGGTTATTTATGAGATCCATTTACTAATTTCTAAATATATTTTTGTAAGATTCGCAAATGAATTATATTATCCAACAAATGAACCGAATAAATAAAATCATTAACCAACCAAACATAAACCTACTGATCCTCCTCGTCATTTATCACGATAATTGCAAAATTTGGCAAGGTAATAGAAGTTAAAACTCAACGAAACTTTTTTTTAATAGAAATTTATTTATTCCTAAAAAATCACCAAAGATACAATTGTGCATTATATGTAGTATCTAAAATACCAGATAGACACGTGTGATATCAAAACTATGATAAGTGCTATTATCCCATATCAACAGCCAAGTGTCTGGGCCCAAGCGGGTTTCTCCTCTCCTCCAGGTCCTATTCCGGGCCAAGTTCTCTCAGGGGTTTCCACGGTGGATGGCCAATGTAATCCCGCGATTGAGTTGATGAATATGTGCACTGAAGCAAAGAAGCATGGTTGGCCAGCGGGACGCTTACCTTTTCCAGCGGACCCTCCAGCCAAGAACACGAGCTCCAAAAAGGCGAAATCGCATGCCATTAAGGTTCAGCGTTAGTTTGCTAGTCCGTTATTATCTATTTTTGACTACCCGTGGATTAACAAATCTAGAGTTTAATTATGGTAGCAGTTTAACTTCTCTGGTTATCCGTTTAGGCCTCGGTCTTTGGTTAGATTTTATTTTTTCTCCTCTCTCCCCTCCCCCTTCGTCTGTTTCTCATCACCTTCTGTAAATTTTTATTTATTTGGTTATAAAATTTTGCGATAGAAAAAAAAAGTATTCAAAGTCAACGGAGCTACTTTACACAAAATTATTATCATGTGCCCAGCTCATGCACTTGAAATTTTCAAGAGCGATTTCGTAATGATGCATCCTTCTTAATCAATCCAAACCATAAATTAGATTCCTCACTTGCATTACAACACTAATCCTAACTCTCACATGTCCAAGGCGTTCTTTTAGGATCCCTACACTCTAACGTGAGGAGTGGAAAGTTGATGTATTTGGAGATGAAAATTCTCGGTGTTTTAATTATAAGTTCATCTTTTAGTACTCCACGTCTACATACTACTAACAAGTAATTAGTTGAGAGTAAAGAAGTTTTAGTTTTATAAGTGGTCTCGTATTTGAGAACGTAACAAAGTTAAATATTTGTTGAAATTGTTTTGTCACATATCAAGGTCTAACCCAGCTTAAACCTAAATTAATTGCTCCAGTAGATATTTGGATATTAAAAAAAAAGTTGTCTACTGACTATTACTGTACGCAATTAAGCATGTTGCACTTGGGGGTTTAGAGTTGCTTGTGCAAGAATTAGCGTAACATGCACGTGGATGATGCGTCGACTTTTATCCTAGGAACTATTGATTGCTGGCCTTTTTTAAAAATATTCATGTGTTTCAAAGCACCACAAATAAAGTAGATTAAATTGATAGATGATTGTTCTAGATTAAATAGAGATCTCGAAAATGTAATGTGTTAAAAATTGGTAACCATATTATTGATGCCTTTTGTTGTCTAATCTAGCGAAAATCTTGATTAGTTATTCTAGTGGGTATCAGCATATCATAAATATAAAATAACATGTGTTTTAAGGCTTCCACTTTTTATAAGTTCAAGTTACATAGGCTGGAGCTTCTTTTTCTCCCATTTACTGGAGTTTCAAAACTTCTGATATTGTAGATTTGTGAGATTATATCACACATAGGGTATTCAGAAACAGTTTTTGTTCTGCTAAGTTGGCTCAGAGTTTCACCGTTTGAGGTATGCAAATATCCAACCCCTTTTCTTCACTTTATTAGTTTCAATCTTCATACTCTTTTTTAACCACGTATTTAGAATCGAGCACTGTCGGGCCCGTATTTTAGGGAGCAGCTCTCTCAATCGTGTCTTCTACATTCGTATTTCAGGTAGCAGACAAGCCTTGCACCTTCCTGTCAATGTCATGATGAACAACCTCAAACTCGGAGTAGAAGTGGTTAGTGCCCACAATCTGTTGCCTAAAGACGGGCAAGGCTCGTCGAATGCGTATGTGGAGCTAAACTTTGATGGCCAGAGATTCCGGACCACTGTCAAAGATAGAGATCTCCATCCAGTATGGAACGAGAGCTTCTATTTCAACATTTCTGATCCTTCGAACCTGCACTACCTGACCCTTGAGGCTCATGTCTACAGCAGCATAGCTGCAGCAAACACCAAGTCCTTCCTCGGAAAGGTTTCCCTCAGTGGCAGCTCATTTGTTCCGTACCAGGACGCCGTGGTCTTGCACTATACGCTCGAAAAGCGTGGCATCCTCTCGCGAGTAAGGGGAGAGCTTGGCCTGAAAGTTTATGTCATTGATGGCCAATCCATAAGACCCTCTGCAGCAACTCCTGCAGATGGAACATTGCCAACACAGGCACCAGGCTTGTCTCAGCCACAGGAGCATCTGGTCCACCCCGGAGCCGATCCAACACCTCGCAGCATGTCTGCAAGGCATTCGTTTCATCATCTCCCTAACCCGAATATTCATCAGCATAGGCACGAGTCCTCTGCTCCAGACACGCACCACATGCCGAAGTACATGGCTGATGAGATCAATGCAGAGCCACTCCCACCAAAGTTGGTCCGCACATACTCGGAATCATCAGCACAAGCAGTTGATTATGCACTTAAAGAGACGAGCCCTTTCCTTGGCGGAGGAAGAGTTGTTGGAGGCCGAGTTATATGCGGAGACAAGACCGCAAGCACTTATGATCTTGTCGAGCGGATGTACTTTCTATATGTAAGAGTAGTCAGGGCTCGTGATCTGCCTGCCATGGATGTTACCGGAAGCCTTGATCCGTTCGTCGAAGTGAAGATTGGCAATTACAAGGGAATCACAAGGCACTTTGTCCAAAGGCAAAATCCGGAGTGGAACCAAGTGTTTGCCTTCTCAAGGGAGAGGATGCAAGCTTCTATTCTTGTAGTGAAGGTCAAGGACAAGAGTCTTGTCTCGGATGAATTTGTTGGCATTGTAAGGTTTGACATCAGCGAGGTTCCCCTGCGAGTCCCGCCGGATAGTCCATTGGCTCCAGAGTGGTACCGGCTCTCGGATAAGAAAGGAGAGAAGGTAAAGGGTGAGCTGATGCTTGCAGTGTGGATAGGCACCCAAGCAGATGAAGCCTTTTCTGATGCTTGGCATTCTGATGCTGCCATGCCTATTGAATCCATACCAACCGCCTCCACAGCGATCCGCTCCAAGGTCTACCATGCACCGCGGTTGTGGTATGTTCGTGTAAATGTAGTTGAGGCACAGGATTTGGTCCCTGCAGAAGTCAACCATTTTCCTGAAGTTTATGTAAAAGCACAGATGGGAAACCAGGTCTTCAAAACAAGGACTTGCCAGGCTAGAAATTTCAGTGCATTTTGGAACGAGGACCTCTTGTTTGTTGCATCTGAACCCTTTGAAGATCATCTGGTGATTTCGGTTGAGGATCGCGTCGGACCTGGCAAAGATGAGATCATTGGCAGAGTGATTTTGCCATTGATCACACTGGAAAAGCGCGTAGATGATCACCTGATACATTCTCGTTGGTTCAACCTGGAGAAGCCAGTTGCTGTTGATGTGGATCAGTTGAAGAAAGAGAGGTTCTCGAGCCGAATCCATCTCCGAACCTGCCTGGACGGGGGCTACCATGTTCTTGATGAATCAACTCATTATAGCAGTGATCTCAGGCCGACGGCTAAGCAACTGTGGAGACCACCGATCGGAGTTTTGGAACTGGGCATCCTCAACGCGGTCGGCCTACATCCGATGAAGACAAGGGATGATAGAGGCACATCAGACACATACTGTGTCGCGAAGTACGAGCAGAAATGGGTCCGAACACGCACCATAATGGACAACCTCTCACCCAGGTACAACGAGCAATACACTTGGGAGGTGTTTGATCCAGCCACAGTTCTTACCATTGGCGTGTTCGACAATAGCCAACTTGGCGAAAAGGGTTCCAATAGTAAGAAAGACCTGAAGATTGGAAAGGTCCGGATCAGGATATCCACTCTAGAGACAAGCCGTGTTTATACGCATTCTTACCCTCTACTTGTTCTTCATCCCGCTGGAATCAAGAAGATGGGGGAACTGCATTTGGCAATCAGATTCACCTGCACGTCATTCGCAAACATGATGTATCAGTACGCGCAGCCGCTGCTGCCTAAAATGCACTATGTAAGACCTTTCACCATTATGCAGCAGGAAATGCTGAGGCACCAAGCTGTCAACATAGTGGCATTGCGATTAGGCCGCGCAGAACCGCCCCTTCGGAAGGAGGTGGTGGAGTACATGTCCGATGTGGATTCGCACCTCTGGAGCATGCGCCGAAGCAAGGCAAATTTCTTCAGGCTGATGACTGTTTTCGCGGGCCTGCTCGCTATCGGAAGATGGTTTGGAGAAGTGTGCCTGTGGAGAAATCCTGTGACCACATTGCTTGTTCACATACTCTATCTAATGCTGGTGTGCTTTCCTGAGCTCATTCTCCCCACAGCTTTTCTCTACATGTTCTTAATAGGAATTTGGAACTACCGGTACCGGCCGAGGTACCCTCCTCACATGAACACAAAGATCTCTCAAGCGGAGGCAATCCATCCTGACGAACTCGACGAGGAGTTCGACACATTCCCAACAAGCACGAACCTGGAGCTCGTCAGGATGAGGTACGACAGGCTGCGGAGCGTCGCTGGCCGGATACAGACTGTTATTGGAGACATGGCAACACAAGGGGAGAGGATTCAGGCTCTGTTAAGTTGGCGAGACCCGAGGGCCACTTCGGTTTTCATACTGTTCTGCATCGTAGCTGCCCTCGTGTTCTTTGTGACGCCGGTTCAGGTAATAGCAGGCTTGGCTGGCTTCTATTTGATGAGGCATCCGAGGTTCCGGTATCGGACTCCATCAGCCCCCATCAACTTCTTTCGCAGGTTGTCTTCTAGGACCGATAGTATGCTCTAAGTTCGTATCATTAGCAGGTCGCCTCTGCTAAGACAAGATTGTATGCTTTAGCCTGTGAAGAATTTTTTGGAAGTCTTATGTAACAAACTGATTATAAAGTTTTCAATAAAGGGGATAGAAGTTAGCTGATCCATCTTCTAACAAAGTAAGTATTTTGGTCAACTCAGCTAGCCCGAGTTTAGCATGTAACAAATGTTGTTTTTGGTCTGTTTGTACGTTGTTTATGTTGAATTATTGGAGATCAATGGCCTCGATTTACAATGAATTAAATTCATAAATGAGTTTTTCTTGTTCCGGTTTCGTGATTCCAGTTCAAGTATGTTGGATTAACAAGCTTTAACAAGAAAAAACTTCTATGAAGAGACAGTTCAGTAAGGAAAATTGCTAGTGAACTGCTCATAATTACGACTTTTATATTATCAAAGAAAAAGAAAAGAAAGTAGCTAAACCGCATGCAGCTAACTAAATGGTACCTAAAACTAACTTCGAGCTAACCCACAAATCGAGAATTCAAGAGGGGCGTCCCAAAGCCAATAGGCTAGAAGAGTGCTCATACCACCTAGAGTTCAGTATGGAAATTTGCTAGTGAAACAATGTCACAGACACACACCAGATAATGAAACCTAAGATCCCTTAAAAAATAATCATCCTAATACTACAGGTACGGTACAACTCACAAGTGTAGATCATCAAAAGTAATTTAAATGGCAATTCTATTCATTCTTGGTAGATGTTGCAGATTGCTGCATTGATGCTCTTGCAATCAAACTCCATGATCTTCATCCAGTTCTCAAAGTCTCCGATTTCCTATCCAAACAAAGGCATTTCATGATTAATCTTGAAGTCACTTCGAACAAAAGTACCAACAGGAACAATTTGACAAAAGAAATGCGTTATGTTTGGGGCTTTCTACAACAAAAAAATACTTCTTGTGACTTCTATGGCAATCCAGGAAGGTAGTGGTCAGACGTTCCCGCAAATCAAAGTCCGTAACCACTTCGCTAAGTAGACCCTTCAGCATAATAGGATCACTTAGGGTTCTTAAAATAGAGAAACACTTTTCAGCACACTATGTGGTTGCAGCATTCTTGTAAAACGTAGAGCGAAATTGAAACAAGATGACTGTGATGCCAGCAACATTGTGCATATCGAATGTAGGATGGTCCATCCATGAGCGTTACTGGAATCAGGATGTTAAAGCGGATACATGGCCATGCTCGAGCATATTCAGGAGTGAATAGGAGTGGCGGCAGTTGACCACGAGGTGGGAGAATGGCACTCGAGACAGCTTGATCACATAAAGAGAAGATCAACGTATGCAATAGTTGTCGTGTTTCCGACCGAGAACAATCGCAGACACCCCCGGATTTCGCAAGATAATCCCCTCTCGATAATCTCTACTACGTACATTACTCACTTCCTCCATTGACAAGACTAAAAGCTTAGTTGGCTACGGAAGTTCTCTTCTAGCAACAGAGGTATAAAAAAAAAGAAACAGATTATAGAAAGGAGCCGTTACCTTAACGGCGGAGTTAAGGGCGTGAGTGGCGGAGAGCCACTGGTTGGAGAGCTTAACGAAGCGAGAGACGGTAACGGCGAGGGCGCGGATCTCCATCTCCATCCTCTTCTCGTTGACGAACGCCTCCTGGACCCCACCGTTGACCGCCTCCACCAGCAGCTCGGCCGCCCGCTGCGCCTTCCTCATCGCGTCTCGCTTCGCGCTCTCTGCGCGGGTTAATCGTTTCAGCGACCGCCCCCAAACAGAGCAGACGGGTACAGAAAAAGGAAAAGAAGAGGGAAGGAGGAGTTACCGGATTGCTCCCCGAGGCGGGAGGTGGAGAGATGGTGGTCCTGGAAGATTTGGAGGAGAGAGGACTCTATGTCCCCGCCGGGGAGCGTCTCCGGTTGGGGTGGGGCCCGCGTACCCGCCGATTGGGGCTGTTGCGAGTTCATCCTCTTTTCTGCGAGTTGCTACTTCGCTCTCTGGCGGTCCCCTCCGTCGTACAAAAAAAAAGCGGATAAAAAGGTAATTTTATTCGATTAACCGTTTGTTTAACTTTTTTACAAATTTTAATTTATTTTTATGATATGAATTTTTTAATTAACCATTTTTTACATGTTTATAATGTGAATTTTAATAATTTTTCATAAAAAACAAATGATTATATAAATTTTGAAATTCATATTTAGTTATTTTTGTTAATAAAAATGTAAATTTGATTAATCTTTTAAATAAAATAAATGGAAAATTATCCTAAGGTCCCTGGTTTTTAACAAAATACGGATTTTAGTTCTTACTATTTTCAAAATATCAATTTTTAAAATTGATGACGTGGCAAGTCATAAATTTTTTGCAAATTTTTGTATAAAAAAATTTGGCACCATTTTAAAATTTTATGACTTGCCACGTCATCAATTGCATGGATAAAAAAGGATGAGATGGCACGCCATCTAGACCGTATATATAACATGGCAAATTCAGTTGGCCTGGCAGCTACCCTGGACCTGCCCGAGAAAAAATGTGTAAATCACAAAGTACTAAATTCCCAATTTGAAACACATGGCCTTAATTCTGAAAGCCTGAAACTACTAGGTACTAAAGGAGACTTTTCCCTAAAATAAAACTGGGGACCTTAGGGTAATTTTTCCTAAAATAAAACCAAGAACCTTAGGGTAATTTCACCTAAAATAAAACTAAGGACTTTAAGGTAATTTCCCCTAAAATAAACACCAGGGACCTTGGGTAATTTCTCCTAGAATAAAACTTTGTTATATAAAACGATCAAGTTTAAAGAGCGAGGTGTTCCAATGGTTTAATTTCCTAAATCGTAAACTATTTTGATTAATAACCATGCATGAAGTGATTACTAAATAAATTATTAATTTTTTCTCGTAAATATACAAAATAATCAAACCTTTCATTTTACTATCTTTATTGATGGTTACTCATGATCGATTCACTAAACAAACAATTAATTTCTTTCTCATCCACATGTTATATATTATCAATTCATGTTTTTATATAAATTGTAATAAATATACAAAAATACCTATTTAATTAATAAAGAATTTTGGAAAAAGTCTGTTTTTTTACCTGTGATTTCAAGTTTTTTGCGCTGTGATCCACTGATCTAGAAACGATTTTTTTGGTACTTGTAGTTACACGATTTTTTGCGTTAGAGGCTCGGGTCCCTCCCTGAGCCAAAATTGGCTACGAACCTAGAAATGATGCCATTTTACGGCTGATTTTTCACGCTACATTAGGCATTTTTACTGGTTAGTATGCTGAGTTGGCCCGAATAAAAATATCATTTTCAGTGCCCTCTTTGTTTATAGTTTTCAAAACACCCATCTCTCCTTCTTCCTCCTCCCCTCTCTCGCTCCTTCTTCATCCTCCCCTCACTGAATGAATTTATTTTTAGCATAGATTCAACAACAAAACTTTCATCCATTTAATTTCATGAACGAGGAACATAATGAAATTTTTTATGGTGGTCCTTACATATCATGTCACATACCAGTCAATAATTGACAAGTAGATTTGTGCATTTTATAATTTTAAATGAGTAGGATAATTAACTATAGAAACAAAATCAAGACATGAGAGTGATATAATTTTTTTAAAAATGTTTCCTTAATAAAGTTTATTGGATAAATAAAGTTTTATATTTTATTTTACCTATTCTAAATATGGCCATAGGAATAATTATGAAAATAATATGCAAAATTAAGAATAAGAAATCAAAATTATTTAAGAACAGGCAAAGGAGGAATAAGAAATATGTAAAATTGTCTAGGAACATGTAAAAATAAAAGTCTAGTTTCGGTTTTTGATGATTTGGCACGCCTCTAATGCAAAATTTGTGTAATCACAAGTACCAAAAAAGTCGTTTCTAGACCACAGGATCACAGCGAAAAAAACGTGAAACCACAGATACCGAAAATAGACTTTTCCCAAGAATTTTTATAGAAAATTAAAAAATAAAGCTCTATTTATAAAGAATTGAAAATATTAAGTTCTATTTATAAAAAATTAAAAATTATAAAATAATATTGTATTGTGTGTCACTCGATTAAATTGAAAAAAAAGTGATTAAGGTGGTCACCACAGGTGGTGTCGGGGCTATCGTCCGCTACTAGTCACCGCAGATGGCCATTTTAGTTTCTTCTTTTTTCCTTATTTTTTTTATTTTGTCTAATTTGTGAAAGGTCATGTCTGGTCATAATAAAGATGTTCAATTCGAAGCGGTTGCTTTCAAGTTTCTACACAAAAGTCGTTTGGGAGAGATCTAATTTTAGGGATGCGCAAAAATAGTTTGGAAATTTTCAATGTTCATGCTTTCAGTTTAGGAAAAAGTTCAATTTTGGTAATTGTAATTTTATGATTTTTGAGATGTGATCCTAAAGTTTAAAAATTATATTTTGAATCCTGTAGTTTGTACCTTTGTATTACTTCTAAGCTCGCTCCCCGACATTTTATGGAGTGTCTTATTGAAAAACCGCTCCTCAGCCCAATTTTCAAAATAGTCCCAATTTTCTATATGTTTTCAAAAACCCCTCCCCTCTCCCCCTCTTTCTCCTCCTCCCCTCTCTCCTTCCTTCATAAAAATTTTAATTGAAAACGAATGTACCCAGAGAAACCAAGTAATTGAGGGCTATTACAAACCTACAAGAAAATCAAAAGGAAACCATTTCACCACAACCCAAACAAATGAACACACAAAGATGCTCAGTTAGGGTTGTCCCAGCCCCGCTCCCTCCCCCTTGTCTTTTATTTGGTCTAATTAGGGTTTTTTTTTCTTCCACCCCCGAAAATAAAGACGAGCTTCAGGAAGGAGCTATCGTTAGTGACGTCGTCGTTGGTCAACGACTTCCAAAACAGTGGATGTCTCCTCGGGAAGAAAAGACGACTTTGACCCTGTTGCAGTACGTGTGGTGGCTTGGACAAAGCTCGGGATTTGGATGATGGCGAATGGATGGATGTGAAGTATTATTGCTTGTATTATAGCAATCCTTGGATAGTAGGTTTTCTAGGAGTCTTTGTTTATGATGGATTGTTGTTTGGGGATGTGTAAGGGCCAGCATTGTAAAGGGATTGGTTGTTGTTGCTTTTTCCTTTTTATCCAAGTTCCAAAAATGGAGGATGGAGAGATGAAATGAGGGGGGCGGAGATCTTTAGGGGAGAGGTGAGAGAGGGGAGGAGGATGCCAAGAGAGAGAGGAGAGAAAATTTTACGGATTATTTTGAAATTTTTCACTAAGACACCTTATACTACCAAGTGGGATAAATTTTTTTTGACGTACTTAAACTACAAGATCACGTCTCAAAAATCACAAAACTACAAATACTAAAATTGAGCTTTTCCCTTCATTTTATTTTCATGTTTCATTGTGCAGGTTTTAGTTTGGATATTTTTTTTGAGTTTTTCTTTTATTGATAATTTTTTTATGGGCAAATTACTCTCAAGTCTTTGGCCTCTGGTTACTCTCCTCTTATGGTCCTTGACTTTTGGAAAAAGATTATCCCATCCCTAAATTTTGATGATAATATACTCTCGGGTTTCTGGTACCAAAATATTCTATATTCTCCGGCGATACCCCACTTGAAAAGACTAAAATGCTCCTCTTAGTAAAAAAAAACCCTCTTTCCATGCCTTTACCTTCTCACTCCCACTTCATCTTCTATCTCCCACCTCCCACCTTCAACCAAAACACAAACACAAACTAAATAACATAACATTAAGAACACCAAATTAAATAACCAAAATTTTTTCCTGAGGTGTAATTTATTCATCACCAAAGCATCCAAAATTACAACATTATGTAATTTGGTTCCTCAATCGTCGCAACAAATCTCCTGGACAAAACCGGAATAGAAGCTTTTGAATTAAAATTATAAATCGCACAGAAGCCTGACCGTGGGTTCCTGGACAAAACCCAGGAACTGCCGCTCCGTTGCCTCTTGCTTGTGGCGGTGAAGAACACGAGGATGATGGAGTGACCTCGTGCCGACGGGTCCATCTCCTCCTCTCTCGTGACGGTGAAGAACACGAGGACGATGGTGCAACCTCGTGCCGGTCCACCAGCGCCTCCGAGGCCCCGCCTTAGCGGCCCAGTGAAATGTCTGCTTCGCGAGGTATAGCGCGAACAACGCCTTCACCCCGACCTTCACTATGAGTGGGGAGGACGCCCAGGCCACGCCGTAGAATACCTCGCTAGAGTCGCTCACGAGAAGCCGGAGCTCCGTCGACCATTACCGGCTACGACAATCTCGATCAGCACAGCGGCGTTGACCCTGACCTCGAGCGACGGGTGCCGAGGGTAGACGCAATTTACAAGGTTGGTGATTTAAGAGAGGGATTTGATCGATTAGAATTTGGTCGAGAGGGATCTGGTCGATTGGGATTGACTCCGAAAGCTAGGGTTGGAATTTGGTCGATTAGAATTTTGTCGAGAGGAATTTGGTCGATTGAAATTTTGAGTTGAGTTTCAAAATTAGGGTTGTTTAAATTTTGATTCAATTATGTTTAGGTTTTGATTGAAGGTGGGGGTTGAAGATGAATGCGAAGGGAGAGATGATTTTTTGTTTTTTAAGTGGGAGGGGCATTTTGGTCATTTCAAGTGAGAGTTCACTGGAGAATATGGAATATTCCGGCTCCACCGATAGTCTATTATCATCAAAACTTAGGGATGGGATAATCTTTTTCCAAAAGTCAGGGATCCTAGGGGGAGAGTAACCATAGGTCAAGGACTAGAGAGTAATTTGCCCTTTTTTAAAGAACTGCCCCTATCTGCGTAGGCAGAAGAACATGTGTTCAATTTTCTGTGGAGATCTTCTAAAACAAACTGTGGAGAGTGAAATCGCTACATTTAAAAAAGGTTCAAGGCAATATGCATTACCTTATGTTACGTAGCGCTCTCTCAGAAATCCGAATCAGGCAAGGGGAAAAGAGTGATAATGAATTAATCTGATTAGATTTATTTTGATTCAATTCGTCAAAAATTTCATTCGAATCTGAACCGATCTAAACGAATCCTAATTTAGATTCAAATTTGTCCAATGTATCTAATTTCGTTACTCCGTAGAATCATTTGATGAATTAAATTTTCCAATAATTTGTTGAATTATGTAGAAAAGAAAAATAAATATGATCAAATTTTAAAGAGGGAGAAAATAGGGAAATTGAAATTTCAAAATTCCTTTTATCTCTATAAGTATTCTCTTACAGTTTACTAATTAACTATTTTAGTAATATTATTAGTTACATAATTAGTCATATTATTAGTCATATAATTAGTGATACTCTCTATGAATTTTCATCTATTTTCCTTATCATATTCCGGATCCAGTGATAAACATCGAGGAAGTAGTTTCACTAGAAACTCAAAAAATTCAAAAACTCAAAAATTGAATTTAAAATAATAATTTTTTTGAATTTAGACGTATTCAATTCGAATTCGACGGTTTATAATTCGTGTTCGAATTCATCCTTGGATGAATTAAATACAAATTATAATTTTGCTAATTCGAATTCTACGAATTCCTTTGCGACTGCCACGTTTCTTTTATTTTGTAAACGTTGAACTCTTGGCGTTGTTTCATAAAATAAATTGTACTTAAAAAAAATTGACAAATTACAATTCGAATTTAATTCATGGTAACCCGACCAGGACAAGAAACACGGCGGGAGCCGGGAGACCAAGAAATGTTCTGGAATTCTCTAATGTATCTTTTAGATTTCTTCAAAAGTTATTGTGGGAACTTAACTTGGGATGGTTTTTTTTAAAGTTGGTTAAATATGGGCATGGGGGAATAACAACTGATATGGCCAGGAAATAAATTAGGAACTAAAATATAGATGCAGATTAATATTAAATAATTTAAAGAAGATAAATATAAAATATTAATACCAAAAGTATTTATAATTGTTCTTGAGATAAGCCAAAAGGCTTGTAGCCCAACGGCACAAGGTGTTGTAAATATCTATGAGATCCAAGATTCAAACTTTGGCAATGTCATGGGAGAAACTTTATGGTAGTCCCTCCATACCAAGTCATCAAGTGACTTGGTATGTATCCACCAATCCACTTGTGGATTGGTGGAGGAATTCTACTTTTCTAGTGATATATGACTAGGAAATTTAATTATGGAAATAAAATTAAGTCAATATTGAGTTATAGTTAAGAAAGAATCATTACCTAAATAATATATGCTATTTCAAGGAAATATAATTAACTCATTAATGAATAGAATATATTAAGTCTTATAAAATATTAAAATACAAAATTGTTACTTTTCTTTTAAAACACAAAAATAACGAGAATTCTAAGTCTTTTTTCCGAAAAAATATCATCGTCTTCATTGATAACTATAATTTTACTTGTTTTCACCTTTCAAAAAATTTATTTTTACTTGTTTTTGAAGTTTCCTCATTGCTTTTGTATTTTAAAAGAATAAATATTAACGTTGCTTTGGTGTTTTAAAATAAAAGTAACAATTTTACTTGTTGCTTTTAACGACGTCGTAACTATTAAAAAAAATCTAATATTTGATTTTATAGGGAAAAATATCAGCATTCAGAAATTTTATTGTCTATTAAAAATAATCTAAAATGGAACTTTGTAAAACTTTTCACAGTTTATTAATATATATATATATTTATTTAAATAGTAACGAATCTCCTCTAGTTAGTTTGCATGATCGTGAAGATTAACCATGTAATTAACAACTAACGTAGGTTTTTGTACTACTTGGTGTAAATATTTTGGGTATATAAAATAAAATTAATCTATTTACTAAAAAAAAAATTAATTGCACTATAATACCCTTAGAATAAAAGGCCACAATCTAAGAATTGGTCCCCTAAGTATCACCGGGAGATTGTGACCCCTTACTAACTCTTCTTCACCATACTTAGTTCTATTTTTGGTCATAATCACACTACTCTTTAGTAATAATTCTGTATTTTAAAAATTAAAATATAACAAGACTTGAATATATTCTACTCATTAATGAGTTAATTCTATTTCCTTAAAATAGGATGTATTGTTTAGGTAATGATTCTCTTTTAACTATAATTTAATATTTATTTGATTGTATTTCCATAATTAAATTTCCTAGTCATATATTACTAGGAAATTGATAGTCCCTCCACCAATCCACTTGTCACTTATAGATTGGTGGGTACATACCAAGTCACTTAATGATTTGGTATGGAGGGACTATCATAAAGTTTCTCCCTTCCCAAGAGCCTGCGACCCCACAATTTGTTCAACGAAAATTGCCGATTTTCCGCACGAAATCCACTTATTGGTAAGTTGGGATTTTGATGTTCTCCGACCCAAGATATATGATTTCTGTACTTTCCATAAAAATTTTCAGGATTTGAATGAGGATTTTATATTTCTATGTTTTGGCCAATCTTCTACTATTCGTAACATTGTTAGGTTAAATTGGATCTGTTCTATTGACATAGATGATGGGTAATCAAGGAATACACTTGAAATTGTCTAGACAAGATTAGTTATTTTAGTTTATACGCAGTTTTTTGGCAGAATTTTCGAGAGTTCGAACTCAAGATTTAAATATTATTTAAAAAAATAGTATTCTACTACTTTATGTCCTCGTTCTGTATGTATAGAAAAAGGCCATCCTGTAATTGAAACGATCTGTGTACAAAATTGTACAATTTTCTGACTTTATTTTTTTTTTCAATTCCTTCTGCAGTGAAGAAACCTGAAATAGCGAAACATGCAAGGCACAAGCAAGTCAGCTTCTTGGGG
This sequence comes from Hypericum androsaemum, assembly GCA_963995505.1. Lineage (NCBI taxonomy): Eukaryota > Viridiplantae > Streptophyta > Magnoliopsida > Malpighiales > Hypericaceae > Hypericum > Hypericum androsaemum. The sequence continues at coordinate 8,996,034 of OZ023188.1, forward strand.
TAGTGGAAGTGATAGCCATCTCACAACGGAATCCAATTCTGGCCCACCAAACACAAAGGAGAGGAAGCTGGACGGTTCCCTGAACAGGCTCCTGCTGGTGCTCAACTTTACTATGATGGCCTTGGGTGACATTGGTGGGCCCCTCATCATGCGCCTCTACTTCCTCAAAGGAGGCAAGGGAGTGTGGACCTCTAGTGCAATGGAAACAGCTGGTTGGCCTATGGTCCTGATCACCCTCCTTGTTTCGTACGCGTATCGACGAGACAAGGAGGGTCCCGTGGCCAAGATGATCCTCATTACGCCTCGCCTGCTCCTGCCGTGTGCGGTCCTTGGCGTGCTCACCGGCCTGGAAGACTATCTCTATGCATATGGCGTGGACCGCCTGCCTACTTCCACCTCTGCTCTCATTATCGCGACCCAGCTCGCGTTCACAGCTGGTTTCGCGTTCATATTGGTCATGCAGAAGTTCACTCCGTTCAGCATCAACGCGGTTTTCCTGCTGACAGTCGGGGCAGTCGTGCTGGGGATGCACGCCAGCACGGATCGCCCGAACAATGAGTCCAGCAAGGAGTACTTTAAGGGGTTCTTTACCACGCTTGGAGCTTCCGCATTGTACGGGTTTGTGTTGCCCGCATTCGAGCTGACTTGCAAGAAGGCCAACCGGAATGTCACCTATACTTTGGTGATGGAAATGCAGATGGTTATGTCCTTCTTTGCTACTCTGTTTTGCGGAGCTGGAATGGTCGTGCCTAAAGAATTCGCGGTTAGTCTCTGTCTCGAATCGTGAACCTTGTGATGGAATAGATCACTGCTGAAAGAGTCGCCTTCTTTATAGAGCCAGTCGTCCCACTATAAAGCACTTGCAGATCCTTGGTATTCACAGGACTGTTATGTTTCCTTGTGCAGGCAATCCCAAGAGATGCGAATGAGTTCGAGCTCGGAGAAACCAAGTTCTACGTGGTGCTGGTATTCAACGCGATCCTCTGGCAATTCTTCTTCATGGGAGCAATTGGTGTAACCTCTTGTGCATCTTCGCTGCTCTCTGGTATAATGATAGCCGTGTCGCTTCCGGTCACGGAGATCCTAAGCGTCGTGTTCTTCCGCGACAAGTTCAAATCCGAGAAGGCGGTTTCGCTTGTGCTGTCCCTCTGGGGATTGGCTTACTATTTCTATGGAGAGGCTAAACAAGAAAAGAAGAAGAAGAAACACGAGGGTTCAGCTGAGGAGGAGGTGTTGCAGTTGCAAGGTGCAAATGCAGCTTAGAATATGTACATTGCTGTTTATAGTTTTGGAAGGATGAGCGGTAGATGAAGCTGCCCATTTTTGCCAGCCAAGTCTAATTATTTCTTCACTAGTAGTAACTGGCAACGTTTTAGTGCACAGCTGATCTTGAGATCATTTGGTTTGGGGCTAGCTCATCTCTAGTCGGATAGGATTTTTTGAATATTTTTTCAACAAATATTTAACTTGATACTTTACACTAGAAAAACATGGCGTGCTGTTTCTAATAAGATTATATGATTTTGATTCGATCTCACGAACTTACCTTGTGATGTGTTTAAAGCCAAGGGTTTCATTGAACGCTAGGGTGCCTCTTGATTTATCCTTGTCAACCACTTACGAACAAAGTTATCCATCTTAGAAAAGACTTGAAGCACAGGGAGTCACTGTTCCCTTACCTTTCCATTATAAGTGGAGGAATTCTGCGAGTTCGTCCACAATGCAGCGACCGAGAACTCCTCTAGGACATTCATATTCTTGAGTGTAAGAATCCTTGACAATTCGTTGTAACTTTAGGTAGTGCATTAATATTCATAATAAGATTGGGTAGCGTGAGATAAATTACCATGTAATTCTAACTGGTGGTTTATGTCAATGTTTAGTATAAATATAAGGCCTATGATCGTACTTCACTCTGAATAAGAACAAATTAATAGTATTGAGGGTAAATTTTATCATTGGAGTGTACTATTCTGTATATAAGATGCATATCGATGAGAGCCACAACCAGATGAATTCAGCTGAGGCAAGTTTAGCTAGGTGTGGGTTGTATCAATGAGAAGGGCATTAAAATTCATACAGACATTAAATCAAGATTAAACTGATCTAAGAAAAAAATAACACGCAACACAATCCTAACAAAAGCTAAATACTATCCCATAACCACCAAACAGATAGGGTTTGGGCAAACTAAAAGCAACAAAAATAACAAACAACGTAGGGAAACATAAGAACAGACACGAACAGAGTACTAAATAAACATCGTCCCCTACTAAGATTTAATATCTTCCACGTACCATTATTTTTATCCTCTTCTACCATTAATTTTTTCTTATACCATTATTTCTCTGCAGTATCATTTTATTTTTATGTAATACTTTCATTCAAACTTTGAAAAGGGTTTTAGAAAAAAATAAATTAGCAAAGACAAATTTAACAAAATAGCTGTCCGCCTATACAGTTGTCATTTGCGGAGGATTATGGGTTCACATCATTCATTTATTTCGACAGCGAAATAAAGTTGTGAATTTGCTTACTATTATCCATTCTAGGAGTTTCCTATTCACGCCTAGGACGTTGTTTTCACACAAATCATTAATGCAATTTATTGCCTCCACAACCAGCAAACTTGTAGGTCTGGAACCCTAAATACTTATTGTAGAATAACCAATTCAAATCTAAATTGGTCAACTTATGCGAGGACGGGTGGTTAATTCGGAGCCCGATTGGGTCCAGAATGGCAAAATTCTGGACCGTTTGATCAAAAGAAGCACGAGTGGCAAAATTATAATTTGTTCAAAAGACAAGGCAAACTTGAAAAAGGGATTTAATAATAAGGTGCACTAAAACTAAGGAAATAGATACTTATGAAATGAAATAAACTCATAACTGCAATTCCTTATCAAAATTTCAATTCAAAAAGAGCAAATCAGGCTAACAAAAAATCTCCAATTGACATTTCTTATCACAAATTATTTTTTAAATTTTTTATTATAAGTATTATTAAATATTAGCGGATCGTGTCATTGTGACATAACAGGGCAAGCCATTATGATATAACCGGATATGTCATTACGATATAACAAGACATTCCATGTTTACTTTAATTTTAGGGAAAATTACTCTGTAGCCTCTCGAGTTTGGTTAAATATACTCAAAAGTCTCCCTGTTTGCAAAATACACGCTGACATCCCTCTAGTTTACTTTTATTATACTTTCGGGTCCCTAGCGCACGTTAGCAACTTTATTTTTTCATTTTTGTCAATGAAACGACGAAAATATCCTTGGGACAAAAAAACCGATGATGTCATCTCTTCTTCTACCTCAAAACTTAGGCCGTGAAACTTCATCTTCTTCCATGTCTCTTGGGCAAAAAAAAAAGAAGCAGAATGAAACCGAGAGAGAGAGAGAGCGGGCCCCGCCACCATCATCGCCACAACCAACTCCTCCGATTTCTCCCTCCTCTCGCTCTGCTCCGGTGCCTCCTCTGCCATATCGACGGCGTCGGCTCGGCTATTTCTGGGGCAGCCAAATCTGGATCAGCGGCATGTGGCTTGGGGATCAACAGGGCCAAGCCGCGGGTGGTTCGGAGGCGCTCGAAGAGTCCTCCCGCTTCAACGAGACCAAGAAAATGATACCGCCCTGGGAAACAACGGGCGTTCCAGTATTACCATCTGGGTCGACCCGGGATGAAGGCGAGGCAGTTAGTTTGGGTCATGGCTCGGTTAAAGCTGGCAACTTTGAATCGATTTAGTTGCACCCGTGGGCGTTTCTGCATTTGGGTATCCTGTAATTCCAACTGGGTCGACCCGGGACGACGGGGAGGAGGAAGGAGATAGGTTTGATTTCATTTTTTTTTAGTTCTGGCGAGGGAAAAGCTGAGGAGCAGCAAGATGAAGCTGTGTGGCCTGGGTCAAAAAAGGGGTGATTTCATTGTGTGATTTCGTTGTTTTTTTCGTTGTGTACATCTTTGGAAGACCGTCGATGGTCTCTTGGACATCGGAGGTAGAAGAAGAGATGACATCAGCTTTTTTTTTGTTCAAGGGGTATTTTCATCATCTCAATGACAAAAAAAGAAAAAAACTCATTGAGGGACCCGAAAATATAATTAAAAGCAAAATAGAGGGACGTCGGCGTGTATTTTGCAAATAGGGGGGGTTTGAGTATATTTAAGCAAACCCAAGGGGCTACAGAGTAATTTTCTGTTAATTTTATTAAACGTATTGGGCTTTACATAATAGGGATGTGCCATTCGACATAACTGGCATGCCATTCTGACATAACTGGTTATCTCATTCGCCGACTGGAAGGACATCTCAAATGAGGGGAAAAAGAAGGAGATGAGGAGAAAAGAAAGAGGAGAATAAGGAAGAGGAAAAAAAATAAAAGAAGAGGAGGAGGAGGAAGAGGAGGAGGAGGGAAAAAAAGGGGATGAATCGTAGCAAGAAGAAGAAGGAAGAAAAAAAATGATGAAACTTACCGGGAAACTGGAGAGAGAAAAGTAAAGTTGGAAAGAGAAGAAAAAACGTGAATGGAAAGAGACATAATAGAAAAAGATGGAAGAATTAAAGTACAAAACTACTCCCGCACAAATCATAGACGTCAGATCATGGAGAAGCGCGTGTAGACTTCATCAAATGGTCAATCTCTTATTTCAAACAGTCCGGAGTTGGGCCTACACTCCGGACCCAATCCAAAGGCGATTAATTTGAAAACAATTCCCGTATGAATATGAATATTGAAAAGTGATATTTGTTGCGGTTTCTGGTCCAACTCAGAACACAGACACGGCGAGTTCAAGCCAATAGTACCACAAGCAGACGCAAATGGCCTTCCCAACCCCTTCGCCAACCGTTGTCCTCGTCGCCTGGTTCTAGAAGATGTCTTAAATGTCAACTGCTTCACATTGTCCCTCTCCAAAGCCTACAGAAAATCAAAATATGGTTTTTAATTTTGGTTTTCTTTCTTCTATTTTTTGATAACATTTTTGTTTTCTGTCTGACGAATGGAATTTATTATTTCATAAAGTATACCACATTTTAATCATTTTAGACCAAAAAGGAACAAAACGTGTGCCAAACAAATGAATGAGATTACATCCTACGTGCTTTTCTCAAAGTTATAGTATTGTTGGTCGACATTATTCTGAGTCGCTGTCGAGTTGCTAATTTCCCGTGTTTTTTACATTTATAAAAATTAATCAAAAATCTGTTTAAATAAATCTAAAGTCTTACAAACACAACAGCATAGCATGCAAACCAATCACGGCACAAATTCCGCCACGTTTTTGTAGCGTAAAAAGTCAAACCCGTAAGCGAATTGACAATTCCCCTGTCGGCTCCCCCATATATAATCCGCCCGTTAATATTAAGACAAGTCGCTTCAAGCCAAAACCCAGAGACACTGTGTTCTCGTTTTCTCCGAATTCTTAACCAATAGCTCTGGAGTTTCTTTTTTACACTTTGATCGTACCATGTCCACCTCTAAGCCTCAAACGGTTCACGACTTCACCGTCAAGGTACACTCTTGCCGGTCCTATTTCTTTTCTCTTTTCTTTTTCTTTTTCTGGGATTACTTGCGTGTTTGGTTGGTTAGTTGGGGGAGCCAATGTGGATCGAGAATTGTGAAATCTAACTGGACCGTTGCCCACCCAATTGGGTTTTAGGATGCGAGGGGCAACGACGTTGATCTCAGTGTTTACAAAGGGAAGGTCCTCTTGATTGTCAACGTCGCTTCCCAATGGTGCGTACCCCAATTCCTAGTTTCCTTTCACGCCGAATTATTTATTTAGTTCGGAGATAATAATCACCTACCAAGAATTGAACCCTGGTCAACTCGGGTCACCTGGCCCACTCTGAATTATTCATTAGGCTGATCTTGTGTGGTTTACTGGCAAAATAAGTTTCGGGTTCAGACAAACATCGAAAAATTAAGTGTTTTAAGATGGAATTCAATTTTCACTTTTGGTGGTCTTGAGTTCTTTATTTCACTTTATCTCTTACATGGGAAGTATCTGGTTGCTGCAATATTTTTTGGGGATGATACAATAGTGACGCTGTTGTGATGCAGTGGCCTGACCAATTCCAACTACAAGGAGCTGACAGAGCTATACCCGAAGTATAAGGATCAAGGTTCGAATTACGTCTGGTCATTTGTTTCAATCATTTTTCTGGATACATGGCGTACCATCTTGTTAATACTCTTGAGCTTCTTAACGACTTTTATGGTTGTGTATCAAGTTAACTTTGTCGGGTAAACATTTCGCAAATTGTGTATCCGATGTGATCCTGTGGCATGTTTTTTGTATATGGTTCCTTCTTTGGCTCTTTTTTGTTTTCCATGTGGTATGATCACAGGGGAAATGTAACTGCTCTCGGTAACTGTTGCTACGAGTTTCGAGCAGCACTTTTTTGGTATAACATTTGCGTTCTGCTAGCTGATATTGATGACGGTCTTGTTGCAGGCTTTGAGATTCTCGCTTTTCCATGCAATCAATTTGGAGGTCAAGAGCCAGGGACAAATGAGCAAATTGTGGAGTTTGCTTGTACTCGTTTTAAAGCTGAATACCCGATATTCGACAAGGTAGGATTGCAGAACGAGCTTATTGCAGATGCATTTAACTTCATTTCGACGACGCAATTATGTTTGTACTTCTTGAATACGAACTCCGGCGTCTTAGTTGCTTATTGTGTTCAAATGTGCTGCTTAGGTTGATGTGAATGGTAGCAACGCTGCTCCACTTTACAAGTTTCTGAAGTCTAGCAAAGGCGGATTTCTGGGAGACGGTATCAAGTGGAATTTCACCAAGTTCTTGGTTGACAAGGACGGCAATGTCGTGGACCGATATGCCCCAACGACATCCCCTTCTAGCATCGAGGTAACAAAACTAGCTTCATATGCTTGTGCAGCTTCTACTCGCTGTCTATAACCATCATTGCCATTGCCTAATACAATAAGCTTAATTGTTGTTGCTCGTTTCAGAAAGATATTAAGAAGCTTCTCGCAGCCGCATAGACGCCGTTCATGAGGAAGTTTCAGATACAGATGAATGTTGTTTTGACAATGATCAATGTGGCCTATTGGTGTGTTATTTTTTTTTCTTGTTTATGGATCCTTACCTTTCTTCCATTACGTAGTTTATGTTTTTTTATATAAACGAGGGGCATAAGGCCCTCTATCCTTTATTCATCAAATTTCGGTCCTGTGGAATTAGTTCGTTCTTGTATGTTTGTCTTTACTTTTGGTTTAAGATGGAGGGGACGATGCACAAAGAGGAAATAGTAAACCCTTTAAAGTAGAGAGAGAGGAAAACTTGGTATCAAATTCTCTCTGTTTTCTTATCCGAGATAAAGAAATAAAAGTCAAGAGTTTTTTTTGAATCTTTGGTATTGAAAATCTAGCACGGGTTCTTTAAGAAAATTTAGGTCTCTTTCCACTTGGATAGTTAGTAAATTCTAGAGCCTGTGCACAAAAGCTATAACCAAAGATTTCAAAACTCAGGCATGGCCATTGTACAAAGCTCATATTCCTCCAACTGCTGCTACAGAGGCATCAGGGTGGATAAGAATGGATGCCATATGCCTCCGGATTAAATATGCCCTCGTTTTGTTTCAGTGTAATATGGCAAATATTTTGTAAACAATACACTTTTCAAATCATCTAAATAAACGTAAATTCGAATTGGCACATCAGTTGTCTTAGTACTAAGGTCCAATTATGATAACCATGTATAAACAATGTATAAGTTAAAATTCGATAATCATTTTTAAACAATAATAACATCAAATAATAGAAGAATGTTACGTGGAGACTTAGGGGACTTGTAGTGCTTAATATGAAAATAAATTTTCGGCGACACGTGCTTACGAATACGTTTTGGTGTAATAAATATTATGTTTAATTACTTATTATTTTAAAGATTTATTTTTTTGAATAAATAAAATTTTAATTGTTAAAAAAAAGAATGACATCAAATTATATAAAAATTTTGTGATCGTCCCAATTATTTATTGGCAATCTACCATGTATAAAATACGATATTCATCACAAATCTGATATTAATTATTAACAGTCTACCCTTTAATGTATATATAAGTACACATATATACATATATTAATAAAATTTAACTGTTTCTGTAAGAAGAAAAGTAGAACGACGAGTGGAATGTTGATGAGAAATATGTTGAATCCAAAAATTTGGTTCACGCTCTTCCGAACCATATCGTGAGGAATTTGGTAAAATCGGATTTAAAGATACACAATCATGGCTAAATTGGAAGAGTGGATGAGATGGTCGACTCCCTCAACTCACACAGGAATTAGAACCCTCTTTTTCTTTTGCAATCCTTGGCCAACGACTAGAAATGGGCTCTCTATTATTTCGATTTTAGATTAGAATTTAGTGATGTTACTTTTCTTAGTGATCTTTGTTTCAGTTGTGGATCAGTGATGAAATTGATCCGGCCCAGCCAACAGTCCAGACCCACACAGCAGCCCAACATGACAATGGAATATTCTTTATTTCATCTTCCCTCCGCTGATGTAGAAAAGAAGCAAGCAATTCTCTCCACCAGCTAACGTGGATAACAAACAAAGATGCCCCTGCAAAGCATCATTTATTGCAAGGAGAGAGAATGAGAATATCATCATGATCATGATATTTCAAACTGATCAATCAGAGTGGGGTCCAGACGATTTTTTTTTGTTTCCCATTTTGTCTTTTGTACATCTATTGATTATTTCTTGTACATATGTAACTAGTATATAGAACATTGTACAGACTGAGATGAAAATTGAGAAAGTGGAATACATCTTTTCCCTTTCTCTTCCAAAGGGCTCTCTTTCCCGTCTTCTTCTCTCTCTCTCTCCACGGATGAACAAACTTAGTCCCCTAAATTAACTTTATCATGATAAATTAATTTTATCATGGTATCAGAGCTTAGGTTAAGCTTCTGATTGCAAATCTCTTCTTCTCCTTTACTTCCAGCACCAGAATTTTTGAGTTACTAAGTCGAAGGCACAAAACCCAGCTGAGACCGGAACCCCCATCTCTTCCTCGACATCATAGGCGCGTGTGTTCAACAATCCAGGCGTAGATGTCCAAGTACCGCCTCTATATCTTCACTCGAGTGAGAACCCAGCGATTGCTTTGGTTACTCCCCTTCTTGAAGGAAGTAGCAACTTCCATGCTTGGAGCAGAGACATGCGTTTTGCTCTGCGTTCCAAGAACAAGTTGGGCTTCATCGATGGAACCACCCTTGTTCCTACTCTTGATGACCCAGAGTACGCTAATTGGGAGAGATGCAATACTATGATTGTTAGCTAGATTTTGAGGTCAGTAGAACCTGAGATTCATCAGAGTCTGTTATATTTTAAGAACGTAGCGGATGTTTGGAAGGATTTATGTGATTATTTTGGTAGAGGGTATACTGTGAGGATTGCTGGGATCCAACGTGAGATCCACTCACTTAATCAAGGTGCTAGAACTGCGAATGCCTATTTTACTAACTTTAGGAACTTATGGGATCAACTGATTCAATTTTGCCCTCTTCCTAGATGCAAATATAACCCAGCCATTGATTGTAGTAGTTGTGAGCTGTTTAGAGTTGTCACACAGTATAGAGAGAGTGATCAGATCATCATGTTTTACAAGGATTGAATGAGAATTATGCTGCAACTAGGCAATATATCTTACTGATGGATCGATGCCATCAATTAGTGGGTTCTTTATCTTGTTCAACAGCAAGAGAGACAGATTTTCCTTGATACTATGGGGATCACACATATCTCACCTATGAAACACATTGCTAATCACGTTTCCTCTGCAGATTCTATGACAGAAGTGACTCCTTTTGCAGCTCAAGTTTTAGGGTATAAGAAACCTTGGGATAACACCAAGAAGCCACAATTTACCTACTGCAAAGAAACTGGCCACACGATCGAGAAGTGCTTTAAGAAGCACGGGTATCCGCCAAACTGGAATTTTAGGAACCAAGGACAACCAAACTATAGTGGAGGGGGTTATAATCATTCTGGTAGACCTCCCAACCAACAGTCTCGACCATCGGGTTCTTTGGTCTGTCAGGCACACTCAATTGAATCTAAGAACTTGGCAAATGAGCTGAGTAAGCTATGTCTCTCCTCTGACCAGTAGGGGTGTGCAATCGGTACATACCAATCCCGAATACCGAATACCGAAAATACCGAATACCGAATTACGAAAAAAACTCATACCGATCCCGAACCAAAATTATTTCGGTATCAACCGAATACCAAATTAAAATTTCGGTATTATACCAAAAATTCCGAATATACCAAAATATTCAAAAAATATATAACCCAACATTAAACCAACATATTTTCATAAATAATCCATACACAGATAAGCATGAACCCTAGAATCCAAAAACCAAAGATGAATTAGAAGCCTACTAGCTTGCACAAAATTTGTCTTTCGAAAATCCCAAATCAAAACCCTAATTGAAAATCCCAAATCAAAAGTTCTATATCCAAAATCCTGAGTCAAAAATTCTAAATCGAAGCTCATATGAGTGGTGTTCAGTGGTGGAAGGTCATATGCAAAAACTCTACCACAAATTTTCCCCAAATTAGCAAAGATAAAAACTCTAATCAAAGAAACCCAAATAAGTCACATGCTCATTCTTCTTCAACCTTAAAAAATGCCTACCCTAACCACGGTGCTTGGGGAAGAGAAGTTGCTGACCTGCTTGCTACCACCCGTTTTGAAGCGAAGAGGAAGGAGAATGAGGGAGGTGGGTTTTGTTTTTTATCTTCTGTGATTATCTCTATTTTTTGTCTTTTTAGTATTGAGAGTGAGAGAGAGAGAGAGAGAGAGAGGAGAAGAGAAGAGATGGAGAGAGTGAAACGGCTGAGGGAGGAAGGTTTAGTGTTAGAATAGGATTTTTTTGGGTATATATATATATATATGTGTGGTAAAATTATATTATAGTACTTCGATATTTTTTCGGTATTTCGATATTTTTCGGTATATACCGAAATTATACCGAATACCGAAATTCACTGAAATTTCCCAAAAGTCGATACCAAATTAAATTTCGTAAACTGAAATACCGATCCCGAAATACCGAATACCAAAAAAATACTAAAAATCCCGAATACCGAATATCGAATACCAAATGCTTACCCCTACTGACCAGTATAATGGTCTTCTGGCCATATTACAACATGCTGGACCTAATGCTCAGAATTCTAACCCAGCAGCTAACTTTGTTTCCCCTGCTGTGGTTAATTCAACATCCATTTTTCATGCTTTTTCAAACTCTGCATTAAACATGTCTGGTGAGCATGGTTTATCTTTATCCGCATACTCTATTTTTCATGGAAAATAGATCTTAGATTCAGGAGCCACAGACCATATATCTAGTTTCCTGACTTGTTTTATCTCTCATTCTCCATTGTCTCATGTGTATATTGGACTGCCTAATGGTTATTGTGCACAAGCCACACACAAAGGAAAAGTCCAACTCAACCCTGATTTACTTCTTCGTGATGTGCTTTATGTGTCCTCTTTTAGTTTTAACTTGGTCTCTATCAGCAAGCTTTTGAAAAATTATTCTATTTTACTAAGTTTTGAAAATGTTGTATGTATGATGCAGGACCGAGCTACCAGGAGAATGATTGGTAATGCCAACGAAGAAAATGGGCTATATGTCATTGAAGCAGTTCATCAGAATCCCTCCATCATAGGTTCTCATCCTTCTACAAACACTCTTAGGTTGATTCATAACCAATTTGATCTATGGCATGCTAGGTTAGGACATATCCCAACTTCTAAACTTCAACTTTTGTAGCATAGCTATCCATCTATATCCTCTAAGAGTGATAGTCACTGTGAGATCTGTTATTACTCTAGACACAAGAGATTACCATTTCCTAGTAGTTCTTCAAGAGCAATTGCTCATTTTGATCTTATCCATGCTGATGTTTGGGGAAATTTTCATTTACCTTCTTATGATGGTTATCAATATTTCTTGACAGTACTTGATGATTTTCTAGATGTACTTGGACTTTTATGCTAAAAGATGTTGCTTCAGCTTTCATCAACTTCTATGAATTTTTTTTAACCCAATTCAACAAAAGGATTAGGATTGTTAGAACAAATCAGGGCACATAGTTTATAATGAAAGGTTTCTTTGAGAAAAAGGGCATTAAGCGTGAAACAAGTTGTATTTATACACCACAGCAAAATGGTAGAGTAGAATGAAAGCATCAACATCTATTAAATGTAGCTAGAGCTTTAATGATTCATGCACATTTACCCTTTTGTTTCTGGATTGAGTGCATCCTACATGCTACATACTTAATCAATTGAGTTCCATCAACTGTTTTGAACAACAAAAGCCCTTACGAAATTTTGTTTAATAAGCTGCATGTTTTAAAACATTTAAGGGTCTTTGGTTGTTTATGTTATACTTTTACTATGTCACATAACAAAATCAAATTTAATCCAAGAGCAAGACAATATGTCTTTTTAGGCATTCTTTTCGGAGTAAAAGGATACAAACTTTATGATCTTAAAGATCATAAAGTTGTACTATCAAAATATGTTGTTTTTGGTGAAGATATTTTTCCCTTTCAGAATAGCCATCTATATGATCCTTCTATTTACATCCCATATGATCATACTACTGTGTCTCTACCATTTACTACACCATTGACTGAGGATACCACTGAACTAGACAGTACCTCTCCTCCTCTAGGAGCTTTAGATTCTAATCCCTTACAAGACCAACATGATCCCAACTCTAGTACCAACCTTGCACCTCATGATACTGTAGAAGCTGACACAAATTCCACAAGGCAGGATTCTGATGCTCTGCTTCGATCTTCAAGGGTAAGAAGGCCCCCTTGATACCTTGCAGATTTGTTGGAGCAGAAAATTAATTCTCGGATTTTTTTGATCATGTCTCAGTAAAATAGCCGTATCTTCTACTCGTGTATCCGATTGATACAATTCTAAAAGATACAAAAAGATAAAATACAGATCTAGAACTTTTTAGTTTATGACTTATCCAAATTCGGCGTCGAAGGAGGTCGGAGTTGGGTCAGAAGTTTCGGGAGTAGGTTTTTTCCTTATTAGGCTGCGGATCTGCTGAACCTATTTTGGTAAAAATACCGTAACTTTCTCCTCATGTATTGGATTGACGCAATTCCAAAAGTTACAGAAGGAAAAGACAGAGGTCTATAACTTTGTTGTTTATGAATTTTCCAAATTCAGCATGAAAAATAGTCAAATATGGGTTGAAATTTTCGGGCAGTTTAAGTTTTCCTTATTAGGCCGAGGCTATGTTAAGTTTTCCTGTTTGAAAACGGCCTAGGATTTTTTTATGAGGTTGGGGCGAGCTTATTCTATATAAGGAGAGCTAGGTACAGGCATGAAGGACACCCACAAAAATAACACATCAAACTTTTAGCTTCATAGCTTTTATCGTAGCTTTTATCTTTATGTAGCCTCTAGCTTTTATTTTTATATTTTTTCCTTCCCCTTGTCCCCCATATGTTCAATAAAGTTCTTGCTCTTCTACCAATTCTTTTTCTCTTCTATCTATTCTAATCTTTATCTTCTCTTCTCTTTTCCCATATTTTTTCTATTTCTCTCTTTCGTTCGAATCACTCTTGGGACGACCACTCCGGACCTGTTCTGAAGAACGTTTCTGACGTTCTACCACAATTTATCACAACATTGTTTTTTGGCACGCTCGGTGGGACTAAGGAGGGCGTCTGAGAAGGCGGTCTAACCTTTACCGGCCAAGATGACCAATTACTTTGTTGCTCCAGTTCCTTACAAGGAGTCTATACCTTTCATTTCCCAGTCGTATGCATGGAGGCGAGACTCATCTATCTCGGCTCTCTCAAAAGAGCCAGCTGAGACAAACGTTGCCCCGATGGAGTTCTATACACCCGTCGTCCCGATGGAGACATATGCCGCTTTTCGTGCTCGAAAGCTCTACGAGGAGTCTTTTGGGCACCATGAGGAGTCCTCACGGTTGGTCATCAATCAACACCAAGGGATGAGCGTATCCACCGGATCAGCTGTACCCGTCCAACCGGCCTTTGGGCAATCATGGACCGGTCATATACCTTTCACCCCAACTCGACCATCGTCGGGTGTGTTTGGTTATGATCCAATGCCTGGAACTCCTATGTATCCCCCGTACCAAACAACTCCTTACATGGGGACACATAGAGTGAACTACTCTGGACACTACGAGACTACAAGGACGAGGGCTAGCAATCTCCAATAGGAATCGAGCTGGTACCAACTGGCCCTGACCCAAGATTGGTCATACCCATCTAGGGTCTCGGCCGACCAAAGCTCTTTCAAAAGGGGGGATGTCTGCACGAATCCTTTGTTTGACTCAAGGATTTCTAATCCTATCCTGACCTTCCAAGTCTTGCATCAAGCGCGGATAGACCTAGACGAGGAGAACAACCGTCATCCTATCAATCAACAAGAAGAGCTCGATGAGAATGACGAGCTCGATGACGACGACGTCAACCGATAAGAAGAGCTCGATAAGGATGACGAGCTCGATGACAACGATGTCAACCGACAAGAAGAACTCGATAAGGATGACGATCTTGATGAGGACGATGTCAACCGACAAGAAGAGCTCGATGACGACAATGTCAACCAACAAGAAGAGCTGGATGAGGACGATGTCAATCGACAAGAAAAGCTCGATGAGGATGATGAGCTCTATGAGGACGATGTCAATCAACAAGGAGAGCTCGATGAGGATGACATCAACCGTCAACTGGTGTTCGGATTTACCCAACAACAAGGGATGGAAGGACAACCTCAACTCTCTCAATTTGAAGGATTGACTTCACATCAATGTCACGGGGGGACACTGTTAATCGACCTCCACGTAAGTACTTTCGTTGCTATGGTTGGCATCCAACGAAGCCAAAAAGGAGAGAGGCCAAAGCCGACAAAGGCCAACCCTAAGACTCAGAGAGAAAGACTCCGGAAGCAAGGATGGCTGGACCCTAAGAAGGCAATGGCTGACCCTAAGACTCGGCGGGCAAGACTCGGGGGGTAAGGATGACCGCCCGATAACGGCATCCCAAAAGCTCATAAGTCTTTTTGTCCGAGGGGAGCTGATAGCCCAAAGAAAATAAAGGCCGACCCCACAACCCGGTGGACAAGACTCGGGGGGCATGGAAGGCCACCTGATAATGGTATCCTAAAGGCTCAGAACTTCTTTAGTATGAGGGGAGCCAATGGTCCCAAGAGAGGGAAGGTCGACCTTAAGACCCGAGGAGCAACACTCTGGGGGCAAGGACGGCCACCCGATGGCGACATCCTAAAGGCTCAGAAGTTTTTTCATCTGAGGGGAGTCGATAACCCTAGGCAAGGGAAGGCCAACCTTGAGACCCGAAAGGCAAGACTCGGGGGGCAAGGATGGCCGCCCGATAGCGGTATCCCTAGGACTCAAAAGTTTTGTCCAAAGACAGCCGATGAAGCATGGAGGATCAGTCATCCTCGTATCAAGGTGGACCTTCAAGACGAGTCTGACTCATACAGGTATACCTGCAACCGGCTTGGAGATAAGAGAGTTGTTCTTGAGCCACCAACACAAGATGCCCTCACTAAGACTCAGAGGCATCGCCTTGAGAGGAAGGTTCAGAAGCGGAAGCAAGTCGTCAAAGACCTTGAAAGACAGCTTGCAGGGCAAAGGGTCAAGTTGGAGGAGCAAAACACCCTCCTAGCTCGTTCGCAAGTTAGACATCTACCAAACTGTACTTAAGACCAGGCCAGGGAGATCGAAGCTTCTAAGGCGAAGAAGTATATCAAGGAGGTTCGACCAAAGGCACCCGCTGACCGACACAAGAAGTTGATCCGCAAATGGGTACCCAAGCTACAAACTGATGTCCATATGAGAGAAGGTCGCCCTCAAGAGGATGAGAAGGAGATCGACCAGAAGGAAAAAGATGTCTCAGTCACTCTTGAGATTGGTTATGTAAAGTTTGGAGACTTCTCAGACAAGGTGTCGATCAACAAGGCGTTCACCTTACCGGCCATCTTTAGGCCAAAACTCAACCAACCTAGCCGTCTGGAGAGGGACGAGAGTCAGAAAGATACACCTTATCCTCACATAGCAAAGATGTCCTCTATCACTCCCATGGTGAAAGCCTCTAATAGCGATGTCACCATTATGAGGCCAATCCAAAGAATGGGCGAACGCAAGAAGCCTCTTTGCATCATGGTTCACATCCTTGGAGAGCCGATCAAGAGAGTACCCGTGGATGGCATAGGTATGGCGAACACCTTTCTTCAGTTGCTCCTTAAGGATCGCAATAAAGAAAAGGAAGATGTCAGCACGACCGGAATGGTCATGACCAACCTTAACAGGAAAGGGCGAGACTTGATCTGCTCCGGTCTGATAATCCCATCTTCCATCCACCAATGTCTAATCTGGTGGAAGTCAGGTGGGAAGGTGGAGATCATGATGGCCGATGCATGTCCATTCATCCCGGCCATATGCTACATAGAGGCGACATTCAACGACGGAGCCACAATACCAATAAGGGTGGTCTGGAGCAACGTAGATGGCAGGTTTGCCTGGTGTGCAAGTTTGGTCAAGCAAAACTTCCTTTCAACTCAATGACCGATTAGTGCCACACTCGGGGGGCAAGTATTTCCCCTTACTTATGGGGAATGAAGCAATAAACGAGGTGACAAGGCGATTGGAGGTTTGCACCATGTCACCCTATAAGTCGGTCGGGTAGACGGCCTAGACCTCTTCAAGCTGCTCATCTTCATTCTAAGTTAGCTAATGGATGCCAACCAGAGATGAAGAACCACGTCAATGCTTCTCGCCTGATCGTACCGAAGCGTTAACTTGCGGGGGGCATTGTTGAGGTACAAAAATAATCTCAAATTATCAAGGATATCTTAAGCTCTCCGGTGCGGTCTCAAAGTGGCCGGGTGACCGATGACTGGCATGGTCTCAAAGTGGGTGGTGTCATCTCAGAGAGATCAATGTCGGGTGATCGATGTTTAGTATCGTCCCGAAGAGATCGGTGTCGGATGACCGGTGATTGGTGTCATTTTAAAGAGGTTGCTTCCGGTCTTGAGTTGGGTAGAAATCGATAATGGTCTTCTCTTGGCCAAGACCGATGATGGTCTCCCAATGATGGTCTGTCCTTGGTTGAGACCGGTGACGGTAGACTACCTCAGTTTATTGTCCTTCGATGCCAAACATTCATCTTTGGTAAATTGGCGGTAACTTATGACTCGAACATTGGATTGAGCTAATTATTTTGGCTGTGAAAAGGAAAAATCAAGGCGGGAGCCCGGTTCAAACTGATCCCACTTTGGACCGGTTCGGTCCACTTTCCACTTTGGTTGGCATCCTGCTTCCAAGACCAAGGCGGGAGCCTGGTTTCGTCCGCTTCCTGCCTGCCTGGGTGATACTCCTCGGTAAAATGCTCATAACTTTCTATCCGGAGCTCGGATTGAGACGATTCAAGTTGATGTGTGATAGAGCCTTGAGTTTGTGAATTCAACGAGAAATCACAAGACGACAAGACGAATTAGGAAAAACCCTAGTTTTGTATTCAATATTCAACCCCATAAATCGTTCAACAAGGTGGCCATATAAAGAGGCTCACAAGTTCGACTCCCACCAATAATAAAATGCTAGTTCTAATCCTATTAGCTACTGAAATCCTAATAAGACTCTCGTTATTAAATTAAATAAACTAAAGCAAACAAGAAGTTAACTATGTCTAAGATAGCTATTTCATGGCCTGCAAGTGTGGCATTCGGTCATGCCTATCAAGGAAAAAGAATGCAACTTCATCTCCACCATTCTCCCCGATGTCAAAACGATTCGCACTCGAATCGGCATGAGCTTCATCGCCGTCGCTGTCATTGCCCTCAAAGGGAACCAAATGCTTAACATTAAAGACATCTGAGGTACGAACGTGACTAAGGAGGCGTAGGCGGTAGGCATTCGGATTAATCTTCTCGATTATCTCCAAGGGACCAATTTTACATGATGACAACTTATTGTATTCATGAGCCAAAAATTGATCTTTTGTGAGAACAGCCCAAACAAAATCGCCAACATCAAATTGAACATCCCGACGTCGCATATCAGCAGCTTGTTTGTACCCCACATTGGCAGCCTCCAAACATTGCTTAGTAGTGTCATGAAGCGCCTGAAGGTCGGCGATCATATCTGCTGCATTTTTGTGCACAGGAGCCGAGGTTAGAAGTGGAAACAAATCAACTGGGCTACGTGGTAGCACAGCATAGACAATCTGGAACAGACATAAACCCGTGCTCTGGTTCATAGCTATATTATGTGCAAACTCAGCCTGGCTGAGCTGAATATCCCAAGAACGCACATTATCACCCACGAGACAACGTAATAAATTGCCCAAGGAGCGATTGACCACCTCCGTCTGGCCATCCGTCTGTGGGTGGTACGCACTACTAAAGTGAAGCTCGGTTCGAGCCATGCGCCACAATGATCTCCAAAAATGGCTGACAAAATGGGTGTCCCGATCTGAGACAATCGAAAGGGGCAATCCATGTAGGCGATAGACTTCCCGAAGGAATAATTGAGCCACGTGAACGGCATCCGTGGTGCGTTTACAAGGGATAAAATGCACCATCTTCTAAAAATGATGCACAACCACAAAAATGGAATCATTACCCCATTGCGTACGCGGTAAGCCGAGAACAAAATCCATGCTAATGGCCACCAAAGGGAGCATTAGTCACTGTGCCCTTCGAGACCTGGCACACACGGTAGCGATGAAAAAAATGGGCAATTTCCTTGCGAACACTAGGCCAAAAGAATCTGCGAAGTACTAGTTCAGCGGTACGATCTCATCCGACGTGGCCAAGTGAGTGAATTTTTGCAATAAACTTGTCCTACAAGCTACATGTAGGGATTCACAATCGAACTCCCTTAAACAAATAACCGTCCACGAGAGTATAGCCAAAGTGAGAACCTGTGGAGACAGTAGAGTATATCGATCCAAAATAAGGATCAGTAGCATAAAGGTCCTTGAAACGCTCGAAGCCCGCAACTGCAACTCGCATATCTGCCAATAAACATTGGCGACGACTGAGAGCATCCGCTACCCGATTGGATAAACCAGATTGGTGCTTAATTACAAAAGTAAACTGTTGTAATAAAGCAGACCATTTGGCATGACGAGCCGATAACGAGTCCTGGGATGCAAGGTGCTTCAACGCCTCATGATCTGTGTAGAGAATAAACTCGCGTTGAAACAAGTAATGGCGCCAATGCTGTACAGCTCGGAAAACCGCATAGAATTCAGCATCGTAAGTGCTGTAGCGCGAGCGAGCACCCGTTAACTTCTCACTAAAGAATGCCACTGGACGACCTGCCTGGCTGAGCACAGCTCCAATTCTGACCTTTGAAGCATCACAGTGAAGCTCAAATGGGGTATCAAAGTCAGGCAAGACCAAAATAGGAGCATTAGTGAGCTTGTATTTGACAAGCGAAAATGCGGCTTCCGCATCTAGACTCCGATGAAATTCTTTGCCATGCATTGTGTCAGTGATAGGGGCCATAATAGAACTAAAGTGTGGTATAAAGCGCCTGTAAAAGGATGCAAGGCCATGAAAGCTCCGAGCTTCCGTTACGGTACGAGGTGTAGGCCAGTCGCGGAGGGCTTCTACTTTAGAGTCATCCATCTGTATTCCGTCAGCAGAGATTTGATAGCTCATGAAGAGTATAGAGGTAGAAAGGAATTGACACTTTGCAGGAGCAGCATAGAATTTCTCCTCGCAGAGAATCTGCATAACTGATCGGAGATGCCGCATATGTGCGTCCATTGTCTGACTATAGACCAAGATATCGTCGAAATAGACCACCACACAAGACCCTATGAGGGGACGAAGTGCTTCGTTCATAACTCACATAAACGTGCTGGGAGCATTAGACAAGCCAAACGGCATTACCATCCATTCAAACAAGCCCTCACGTGTTTTAAATGTTGTTTTCCACTCGTCACCTGGTCGGATTTGGATTTGATGATATCCTCTCTTCAAGTCCAGCTTGCTAAAAACTGTGGCACCGCTCAATTGATCAAGGAGATCATCCAGACGAGGAATTGGAAATCGATACTGGACTGTAATTTTATTGACCGCCCGATTGTCAATGCACATCCTCCACGCACCATCTTTTTTTGGTATTAACAATGTCGGAACTGCACATGGGCTCAAGCTTTTCCAGATATGGCCTTTGTGTAGCAAGAACGATAGAGCCTTGAGTTTGTGAATTCAACGAGAAATCAAAAGACGACAAGACGAATTAGGGAAAACCCTAGTTTTGTATTCAATATTTAACCCCATAAATTGTTCAACAAGGTGGCCTTATAAAGAGGCTCACAAGTTCGACTCCCACCAATAATAAAATGCTAGTACTAATCCTATTAGCTACTGGAGTCCTAATAAGACTCTCGTTATTAAATTAAATAAACTAATTAAATAAACTAAAGCAAACAGGAAGTTAACTATGTCTAAGATAGCT
Source organism: Hypericum androsaemum (assembly GCA_963995505.1). Classification (NCBI taxonomy): domain Eukaryota; kingdom Viridiplantae; phylum Streptophyta; class Magnoliopsida; order Malpighiales; family Hypericaceae; genus Hypericum; species Hypericum androsaemum. The sequence goes on from OZ023188.1 coordinate 9,016,598, forward strand.
ATTTCATGGCCTGCAAGCGTGGCATTCGGTCATGCCTATCAAGGAACAAGAATACAGCTTCATCTCCACCAGATTCGGGGCGGAAGTAGGTCAAAAATACAGGTCAAGGCGGGAGGACGCTTTAGTCCTCAAGGCGGGAACCCGGATGTATGCTTTAATTTACAAGGCGGGAACCCGAACATTCGTTTTGACCTACAAAGCAAGAGCCCGGATGGTCACTTTGACCTATAAGACGGAAGCCCAGATGGTCGCTTTAACTTTTGAGGCGAGAGCCCGGAGGGCATTTTGACCTTCGAAGTGTCTGGGTGGATGTCTCGGCTCCTGAAGTGGGATGTCCGGTTGGACGCCTCGGTACGTGAAGTGATATGTCTAGGTGTTAAAGTGCAAAATTCATACTCCGGGTGTCTAGCAAAGGTGTTCATCTCTGGGTTCGTTTGTGAGAATCTGTGTTCGATTTGGTGTGTCCATCCAAATTGGACCGCTCGGTGGTCGCCCAAGTCCGCGTGGCAGTAGGCACTTACCGCCTTGGCTTGTGGGCGGTAGGCCTTTACCGCCTTAGCTCATGGGCGGTAAGGCCCGCCTCGGGCCTAAGGGCGGTAAGGCTTGCCTTTCATCTCAGATTTTGTAAGCGAGAGGCCGGGCGATAGGAAAAGGTTCGCTAGCCCAGGCAGAAGGAGAATTCTGCCTAGGGCCTGAGCGGAATGAGCCCGCTCGGAGGAGCTGGCGGTAAGCAAGGCGATGGAGCTCATGGGTGGTAAGACCCGCCTCTGGCCTAAAGGCGGGAAGGCTCGGTATACATGAAGCCTTTTTGTTCCGGGTAGGCGGGAGACTTGGGCCCGTTTTAGAGTTCGCTTTGGGCCTAAAGGCGATAAGCTATTTAGACATGACGGGCTTGAAACAGAATTTTGCACGGAAGGTTTGAGAAGGCCGGGTTGAGTTATATTTTTCTAAGTAGAGCTGGGATTTTTGGGATTTCTGAGATTCCCATAAGATTTTGGGACATAGTTACTTGGTCGA